>CM057088.1:31737500-32337500 GCA_029959045.1 Taenioides sp. WSHXM2023 | reverse complement strand
TCAAATTCGGTTCGGAATTCAAGTAATTTTAACATATTGATGTATTATTTTTTGCAGTACAGAAATGTAATGTAATTGCACCAGTACTTCTAAATCACAAGATGGTAATGTGTTTGTATAGTGTAATGCTGGTTGAATGAAAGTGAATTTTTTAAGACAACATTTTTATTTCACTTCACTGAATGAAAACCTTAAAATCAGTCGGTTCAGAACTCACAGGCTTTGTACTATTGTAAATGTACAGGTCTTCATTCTGGTGCATTGTCAGTTTTCTATGTAAAGCTGTGTACAAGCTCTCCTCCATTTCTCAACACATTCCTCTGAGTGTATCTGGTAAAACCTGTAAATATGGCCGCCACAAAGTTTTAAGAGGTCTGGACTGCAGGAGAATGCTGCTAGAATGTTTATTATGAATGTGAGGACTAAACCAGGACTAAAGCAAGTCTACATTAGAACTATAACAGGAGGAGGTACACAAGGACTACCTAAGGACTTAACCAGGTCTAAAGCAAATCTATTGTAGAACTTAAACTGGTTTATTTCAGGGCCAAAGAAAAAAGGCCAACCGAGCCTAAATCTTGCGCAAACCAAAGCTAAACTAAACTAAATTAGAAGTAAGCCACATCTAAACCAGGTTTAAGTCTAAACTAGTTTAAACTGTCCAGGCCAAACCAGCAAGAATTTACCTAGTACTAAAAGAGTTATAAACTAGGGTAAAACCAGTTCTAAACCAGCACTAAGGACAATAATAGGATTATACCAGGACTAAACTAGGACTAGGATTAAACATAGGCCCAACTGGAACTACACCCAGTCTAAACTAGGACTAAAGCAGTCAGGTTTTAACTAGAACTCGGACTAAACCAGGTCCAAACCAGGATTAAATTAGGACTAAACCAAAACTTGGTACATAGACTGTGCTGTTTGAATATTCTGTGTACAGTCCTGGTGAAATGATGATGGCGGACATTATTGCAGGTCACTAAACTACAAACCTCAGCTTTTAGTAAAATCAGTGCTCCAGCGTAGCTCCATTAGCCTTTGACACTCTTTGTTGGAAAAGGCTTTTTGGCCAATTATCACTCGTGCCACCGAAGGAACCTCTGACTCCTCATATATGACCAGTGGATTGTTTCTGAGCTACAACTATGACTGTACACTGCTTTCAAATCTACTGCGACACACACTGCAAAAGACAACGTCAGAAGTGGGGAGAAATGACTTGAATTTAGTAGTTTTGAGTAGTTTTAACACACTGAAATTCATTTACTTAAAATGATTAGGCTGCTCAGTATAAAAACACAAGTTATGTTGACTTTAAATGCACGTTTTGAGTACAGTTTACTCAAAATGTATTCTTCCAGTTAACATAAAATATTAAAATAGAAAATATACATTAATTTGAATTTGTCAACCTGAACTGAATTACAAGAGAACCAAAATTCTACAAAAATGTAAATACAGTAAATGCAGCTACTCAGCGAAAAATAAAATAAACACTACTCGAATCTAGATACACTTTTGTAAAGTTCAAGTCATTTTTAACAGATTTGAATTTGTGTTTTTGCAACGCACTTCCATGGCGCTACCCCTGTCCCTGCTGTATCCAGAATGTAGGCTCAGCTTGGGCAGTTTTGATTGTATTGTATGAATTTTCTGTACATAGAATGATGAATATTATATAATGTTATTATTACTACTATTATTGCGGACAGTCTGTATACTTCATCTGCACAATTTAAGAAAGAGCAGTTTATAATTTTATATTTTTGTTCCCATCAGAAGAAATCATTGTAATAGCATCAGTAAAAAGTATATGATAAAATAATAATAGTAGTAGTGATAAGGCTGATATCTCTGGCTTTACGAGTGTCACCTAATTTATGTGTAATATTGTTGTAATTTAAGAATATTTGAAATACAAATGAGTGAAAATGGCACTTGCTGTGATGCCTAAAAACTGTACATCTCACGTGGTCCATCTTTCACCGGGTGATATTTGAAGCTATATTTAACATTTTTATGATAATTTTATTTACACAAAAATTGAAAATCTTTTGTTATAAGAATGTAAAACTATGTGCTCCTCACTCCCTCTCTCCACCCCTCCTCCACTCTCCCTCTGTGTCTCTTGCTGTTATGTCTGTGTATAGCCTCTCAATGTGCAGTGCTAACCTCGTCGGTAAATAAAAGCCTGTTGTTTTTGAGTGTGACGTTAAGAAGGAACAAAACATTGCATTGATAAATAAACTTATATTAGAAAACCATGTTACTATCTGAAAATGAAGTAAAAAGGGGTACAGTGACAATGATGATGATGATGATGATGCTGATGTTGATGAGAACTGTCAAAACATTACAAAATTCATAATAAAATCACTATATGACATCTCAGTTTCATTCATTTTTAGTTATGGTAAAAAGAGAGATGAAATATTTACACAAGAAATATAATTAAACGTTGCAATAATGTAATACAAAAATCAAATGTCAGTTCTGATCATTTCTGTTTGTGACAAGACCCTTGAACTCATAATATCTTACAAAAAAAATGCCTTTTGTCCCATCTCTATTAAATGTTATATAGGTTTATAGAATAATATATTGTCATCTGAAACCTAATTAAATGCATTGCACTTTTGAAGATATACCCACAAGGAAAACACATGCATTATGGGACCATTGTATTAGTTGGGTCCATAATCTATATAAACCACACATAACTGAGTAGTTTGATATAATCTGAAACTGAAAGTCGTTATATCTGTACTGACCATAGACCATAGGCCTGCTCCTATTCTATATAGTCTATAGTTCTCACATTTTTCACCAAGTATTTATTATTTGTCTTTCTGAGGATCACCAGATCTAAATCAAGACTAGGCCTAAATCAAGACTAGGCATATGGTAAATTAGGGCTAAACTAGGCCTTAAACTAGACTAAACCATAGATAAGATATTTCTAAATAATTATAAACTCAAATGAGGACAAAACTGACAAAATAATGGATAGATTTGTGTTGAAATAAAACAAACATTCAAACAACAGAGAGCCCAGTACCATCAGTACCATCTACACTGACACTACCACATTTCCCTCACTAGGTGGACCGTTCCCATTGTATGACACGGCCCTTTTACGCCATCTAGTGACAAACTGTGGATCAGTCAGTTTTCAAACCTTTGCCAAATTGCACCTCCTTCGTCTCGTGTTTACCATGCAGGCTATGGTGTTTACACTGTCCCGGATCAACCCACACTGCTAAGTGGAGTGTCATTTTCCAAATATAACACACTATTAGTCATCAATTTAAATGACCCTACTTGAATTTGCGCTTACATTTAATACATGCGTGCTTATTGCTTACATGGTCACTGAAACTGTAGTGACTATTTGTCAACAAAAACTAACAAACAAAAGCAGTGAGCAAACTTAGAACTAAACATAACTCAGATAATCACCTTTGAGCACCATGGGTATGTGGTTTACACAGTTCAGTAAAACAAACTGTCCAGATCCAGAGATGCATTTACCAAGATTTATTCCAGGTTTTAACAGGTAAACAACAAGCATCCATGTTCAGGCCTATTTACTGCCTCTCCTGCTGGCTGATAAAATCCATAGGCCCACCCAGGTGCACTCTGGTCCTGCTGTACCACCTGCTTTTATCCCCTAGGTGCTCCACGGATTAAACCAAAAACAAAAAATAACAGCAAATTAGACTAAACAAATTAGCAAACATAATGTAAACTAATTGACATGACAAACAAAAACAATAAACTAATTTCAGAACAAACAAAATAAGCAAATAGCTCCTACAGAAATGGTAAAGTCTAAAAACACCAAACTATTTCTTTCATCAGCTGGACTTCGGTCCCCTGGCGCTGCGCATGTTATTTCGTGCGTAAAAGCGGGTCTTTCTGTTCCCGTTGCGCGCTGACGTCTCTGTGCGTAAAAGTGTTTGTGAATACCAATCGTGACGCTGGTTTGGGAGACTCGGAGCAGGCAGAGAGAGACAGCGAGCAGCAAAAACTGTGAAGGTTTGTGGGTCATGGAAGTGAGAAGCTAAAAAAGAGAGGACTTTTTTGCTTGCAGCCGCAGCCGAAGGACCGGATCGGTGCTGGTCGGCCCGGGAGTCGACCCAAAAGACACCGGGAAAGAGCGACTGAACCCGGGGTTTAGCAGCGCCTGTCTGGTGAGGTGATAACCATGCTACAATATTATCAGTATTTTCCACATCTTTTTGTTACAGCGTTGATTGCATTGGCGAATTTGTTTACTTAATGCATTTTTCGGGAGTGAAAATGTCTCTTGGTTTCTCTTAGCAATATTTAAAAAGACATTTGAGTACAATATGACAGTTTTTGTGATATTCTGAAGCAAACATGCACACATTAGTTTTCCAATTTATTGTCTAGCTAGTTTGTGGACAATGGAAGATGAAATCAGATTAGTGGAGCATTATTTTATTCTCTATAAATGGAATTAGCTGGTCTTTTTCAACACTAGAGGAGTTCTATCATGCGCATGGTTCATTGCAGCGGGCTCCTCAGGCTAAAGCTAACAAATGAAGCTTGACTAATGTATTGCAGACTTGTATATGTCATACCATTGACTGTAGATTCTTTTAATTACAGTTATTTTATAATTTTGTGCATACTATTCTGATTGCTTTACATCCACATACTTTGAATTAGATCAAAATGACTGCACAGAGGTAGCACTAATGTCATCTTAACTTTTCTAATCCTCCACCTGCTTGTGTCCATGGAGGTGTTATTGCTTTTTTTCTTTTTTTTTTTTTTTTTACCTGGAATGTTACGTAGTGTAGCTTTACTGATATGTTTATTCAATTACAAGTGTTTTATGTTTTAGGGCTAAAAGAAAAAAAAGAAGAAAAATTGCTTTCTCACTGTGATAAGGCTCACCTCTCCACAGATCTGACCTGTAAGCTGGGATAGTGGTGTCACCGACTTGTCTGTATGTAGATCGTTCCACGGTGGCTTTGCGTAACAATAACTTTCCATGCACAGCGAACCCTTTACTGGAATGAAAAAACCCAAACAAATTCTAGTAATTAATGAATTAATTTGACTGTAGTGTAAACAGTTCGGAGCGTGCTCAGATGACCTATGTCTGATAACGTGTATTAATATATTTTCCTAATCCTCTTACGTATTTGACCCTAATCATGAACACATCTGTCAATTTAGAAATAAAATAAGCTTAAATCTTCTACAATTCACGAGTTGCTGTGTTCCTGTTGCCCATTGGACACCTGTATGGTTAATTTTTTTCTTTGACCGATTCAGTGTCATTAGTATCCAGGGATTGTTGAAAGTATTAAAGATTTTCAGTGCGTTTATAACTGCACCATTTACTAAAACTGCTTATGAAGTGCTCTAAAAGGAAATCTGATTTGATGTGTGTACAAAAGTGGCAGCAGCAGTAATGGGAAATTATTATGTAAGAGAAATTAGTGGCCTGGAAAGAAGCAGATGGGACATGGGTTATGCAGTTACTGGAGAGCAGACAACCTCCGGGATTTCACCTTGGTTAAGTAATTCTTGTTAATGTGATGAATGGTAGGGCTGAATGATTTGGAAGAATATCTACCGTAATTGCAATATTTCTTACAAGCACTTTGATTAGATTTGCGATTTAAGGCTCATATTTTAAAAGCTTCCACAAAAATTGGAAAAAAGACTGAAATATGAACTAACTAATACTAGAATCACATGCATTTCATTGCAACATGTTTGGAAAGGTCTAAACTATAGGATTAACAGTTTTTTAAAGTCAGAATAAGACGGGGTATTTTGGTTTATATGGAGGAAATTATGGTACTTCAAAAATGTCAGACTTTGCGATTTGCTTATTGTGTTAATTGTGTTTAATCTTGCAGCACTAATGGATTGTACAGTCTAGTGGCTTAGAACTTTTGCTTTCTATGTAGGTGTAGTTTTCTTATTTTTTGTATTTTTCTCTATTCCTGATGATTTTTTTTTTTTTTTGTAATTTCAAGCAATTAAAACACCTGTAAAAGACACTAGAAAAGATCTTAGATACTAACTGATATTAAAAGTAGTAGCAAAACTAAATGGTATAACTAATTATGCCGTTTTCTTTCTCCAGCAATCTAAATTATTAATATGGTATTTCTTTCACTCTGATTTCCAGGTGTTTTGGGGTTCACCTCTTCAGCTGTCGCCATGGCGATGCGGGACTTGGTGGAGGCAGAATGTGGAGGGTCCAATCCCCTGATGAAGCTGACCGGTCACATGACCAAAGAGGGCGGGGCCTGGAGACACCGGTCCACACCAACAGTGAGTTTTAGTTATAATGTGTCATTTAGATTATTTAGTTTTATTTAATTAAATTAAAGATCCTCTGTTCAAACTGTTCTAAAGCTGTGCACATGCCCAAAATGCATGCATGTGAATACTAGCGATGTGCCAAAGATTTTGTGATGGTTAGAAACTGAACATGGTTTGAAACTTTAAAGCAATTCAACTTTTTTTTCTAGCCATACAAGACGCCACATGAGCAGTTCAAATGTAGCTAAATACAATAGCTACTATCTTAAAAATTGTGGTACATCTTTGTGTAGGCCATGTGTTTTTCCTCTCTGCCATAAGGAAACTAAATTATTGCACTGAAGTTGAACAATACACAGCTGTTTGAACTGTCTTAAATTAAATTTATTTTATGCTCATAAAACATTGACCATATGGAGAAAAGAGGATTTTTTGTGTCTGCTCTGCTTGTCTCCTCTATGTTCGACCAACTAGGTTCAATCAAATTTTTATTTTAACAATTTAACAACTTTTTTTTTTTTTTTTTTTTTTTTTCAGATTCCACCTGCTCCTATTGAAATTGCAACTGAGGAAGAGGTCAGTATGGACAAACTAGAGATCCACCAATATGCTTTTTTTTCATGGTCGATGCTGATTGTTTATGCATCAGAGCAACCTAACTGCTCAGATATTTTGTGGACGATATAGAGCTCAACAGTCCCAACCACAACGGAGTAAATTTTAAATGCATTTTTCCCATGGACTTTTTGAAAAATTGTAATATTAAGAGTTCAAAGGCATCGTGGAGGCCAACCAGCTATGTGGTCATGAAAATCCATAACGCTGTCAGGTTTAAAACGCAAGATTCAGCTTAACGTTTTAATAGCTTCGCGGTTACTGTGGGGCTCCATGTATAACCTGTTTTGATTATCTTTCCCTAATTATATGATTTAATATTACTGCAAACTCAAACATATATCGTCCACTGGCGCTGCCACTTCAGTGTCTTCCCACAACAACAGTGACAGCGCTCAGTCTTTTATCTGGTATCCTCACACGACTTCCCTGCACAGCGCATCACAGCAACTCGGGTGACTGCTCAGTTTAGAAGAATCTGTGCCAATAAAACAGCGGGGCCAGACTGAATATCTCCAAGACTCCTGAAGGCTTGTGCTGCTGAGCTGGGGGAACCTCTGCAGAATATGTTTAATTTGAGTCTGTATCTGGGAAGACAATCCTGTATTGACCCTGTCCCCAAAAAGCCTCATCCCAGGAAGGGAATGACAACAGGCCAGTCGCCCAGACGCCAGACGTATTGAAGACCATGGAGCATATAGTTAAAGAATATAATATAATCCTAATGTATAACAGGGTATAGTTACAGTCTCCAGTTCACACAAAGCATATAACCACTTCTGTGTAGCTGCTGGGTGACAGTTCTGTACGCATTTGTAGATTTACACTGAGGGAGGACTTATTTTCACCTAAAATGACTTACATTTTGCACTATTAAAGATTACTTAATTTCTTTAATTTCTAATTTTTTTTACCCTTTTAAACATAGCAGACAGCTGTCACCAGACATGACATGTTCTAGGAGCCAATAGCAACCCAAAACATGTTTGTGTGGGTACGTAGTACAAGATTAATATCTTGTAATGTCTTTAAAATGCCAGTTAAAAAGCAAGTATTTTTCTGTAAATTTTGATGTATTCTCTCCCGGCCAAGACAAACATTGCCTGGAATAATGTTTTTGTGTATTTTTTGTACTATATTGTTCCAACCTTTTGATTTTCTGTTTTCTGTATTTGTAGCTGGTGAATGAGTTCCTCCAGGCCCCCCCACGACCGCCGCAAACATTTGATATGGGACAGCTCCTGGAGGAGATGCAGCAGATCGATCAACAGAGCTACAGACAGGCGCCACAGAGGGGTACTTTTTATGATTAAAGTGCTGTACCCGTTTTTTATTGTCTTTAAAAAATATGAAAAACAAAGCTAGATCATTTTAAACGGTTTGCAGTAGTCCAAAGTCATTCCTCATTTACCTTATGCATTTGGAGCTTCCTAATTATTCAGTGCAGTAAGTTTATAAATGCTTTTCACAACTTTCAGAGACCAGAGCAGACAGTAAAGCTAACAATAACTAGCATACTATCACACACTTTCTGATTATTAGACAATGCATCGCTTTATAATCAGATGTATAGTACAAAGTGGACTTATTTTGAGCTTTTTTAAAAAATTTTTGTGTGTGATTATCTGTCTTAGCTCCAGACGTGGCAGCTCTAGCTCTCTCTGGTGACTGGGCGGCGGAGTTCCTCTCTGGGTCAGACTCGGCCTCTGCTCCCCTGGTGGCTCTGGGTGATGCTTCTGATGCTGACTGGACCAAAGAGTTTATCGCTGATGCTGCAGGTATCTTCTGTTTCCTATTAGCGTTTCAGTCTCCGTCAGTTAAATTTACAACCTTCTCCAAGCTGTAGTCTATATTTAGAGATTTTATTTATTCCTTATGCAAGTGCAACTCTCTGTTAGAGCTATATTCCTTTAGTCATTTAGTCCTTTAGTCGTTCAGTTGATGGTGTCTTCTTAGTTGACCAAAAATCTGTAGTAGTCGACTAATTTTTTAGATTATAATAATTTATGAGACAGCAGAAAGACTAAGGTATGGAGTGAGTTGTTTTAAGTTTTGAGAGTAAAGTTAAATCTGCATTTTTACATATAACCGTTGTTTCTTAGTACTTTTTAGTATAAATAGTTGTTTTTGCATGAACTACTGTGCAGTTGTAGTCAGATACAACCCAATACGTAATAGTTTTGAGATCTTTTGCCACACCCCCTTTTTAGTCGACTAATTGATCTGCAGGACGTGAATTTCTTTAGTCGACAACAGCCCTATTCTGTGTAGTTTCTACAACTTTTTTGCCCTAGATCCAGGACGCTGGGCTGAGGAGTATCTGGAGCAGTCTGAGGAGAAGCTGTGGTTGGGAGACCTGGGAGACAAGGAGAGCGAGTGGTGAGAATTTTAAGACCAGTTAGAATAAGATAAATGTTTTTCCCTCAGAAGCTAAAACTGTAACTTGCTGACATTAAACTTTAAGATTTATAGTGTAGATATATGCATATTGCACCTTGCACAATCTTTTTATAAAAAGGAGCATATGAGTTGTTCATTAACGTAGAATTCATACTGCAATAGATGGAGTTGACATTGTGATGCCAAAATGTTATTTTTTCCATGTATTTGAACAGATTAGTCTTAGCCCAGAACATATATTTTATAAGCAGCTCTTGAGGTCAAAATAAGTTGGCTGCTTTGCTGTCTGCGTATAATTTAGAAGAGTTGAATTGGATGAATCTGTGTAGTGTTTTGATCCACACTTCAAATCTTGTCACTCGCCAACATTTGCATCTCTGCAGATGAAACTTTGTGAAACAGCAATTTAATTAATTTTGTGCAGAGATGTACACTTTGAACTTTTTTCATTTTATGTTTTTTATCTTTTTGTAACAGGACAAAGGAATACCAAGCAGAAGATTTGAGGCAAGCAGCAAATGAACTTGTTGCTAAAGTTGACGACCCTAAATTACAAAACACAGAGGTGAGTTTTCTGTGTAAATTTGTCTTTTTACCTTTTAATTTTTCAGCTTTCATTGAGTTGTGGTTCTTTCGGATATTCAAATTGAGAAACTAAACAAAAATTGTAAACATGATGTAAACTTTTACATAATTTAAAATGCCAATCAGTGTTCTTATTACAACTTGCATGTTCTTTTTTAAAACCCTGGGTGTAATTCAGGGTGCGTTTACACTTTTACTCGTTTAGTCCTGGTTTGAGCCCAGTTTAGTCCTGGTGTAGACTTCGTTTGGTCCTGTTCTAGTCCAGGTTTAGTTCCTGGTTTTATTGCACTGAAAATCTTAGAAAACATGTGCCCTTACTATGGGCTTGCATCTCCACAAGCCTGACTCTATAGAATGGCCTCCTCCTGCTTGTCTCCGAGGAAATATTGTTCCTTTGGCTATAGTATAACATGTATCTCCATTCAGAATGTTCCAAATAATGTAGTTGACTTTCTATCCATGTTGGTGATGTTGCTTACGGTCTCTAGTTTGATATATTTATGTATCATGTACATCAATACATCAGTGAACACAAATAAATACACTGTGAACGCACCCTTGAAGTATTTAAATTGCCCGTAAATGTGGGTTCTTTTTGTTGATCATCTTTTCAAATGGTTCTGTTCACATTCTTCTCTCTTAATTTCTGTCTTGTCATTTGTCATTGTGGCTTTAGTTCCTGCGCTTCGTTAGGCAGATTGGGGAGGGCAGTGTGACAGTGGAGAGCAGCACAGACAAACAGCTCACAGATAAAGCTCAGGCCCAGGAGGCTCAGAACTGGGTCTCCAGCTTCAACCAGGTACGGGTCAATGCCCTCACCACAAGGGGGCACAAGGGAGCACACTGGAAAACTATTGGTACACTTCCCCTACAGTGTGTACTGCCCTGGGTTTAACTAGAAGCTGCACTGTACAAGACAATTATTATTCTGCAAATATCAAGATTTAATGGAAGTCTTTTGCTATTCTTAACATATACAATTACATACAATACTCCCTCACAACAAGGGAGTACAAGTTACAGCAAAGGAAAACTATTAGGACACTTCCCAAACAGTTTGTGCTGCATAAGACAATTATGCAGAAAGGCTTGGATGCCAATGTTTGTGCATTTTGCAGAAAGCTCTCATGATGAGAGTAGATAAATATGAATTATTATCAAAGTATTAAAGTAAAATATTGTTAAAGGTGGAATCAATTGCAGTTGACAAGTAGAGCTGAAACTTTTTGCTACTGAACAGCTATTCAAAAATCCTAAAGACCATGTACAAGTTAAAAATTAGTTGTAACTTGTAAGCGATTAGTCCAAAAATGAATCAGTTGTTTTTCCTCATATTAATCAGTCACGATTTTTGATTAAATGTCTTGTGTTTTTATTAAAAACAAATACATAACATAAAGATTACAGACTTTTAATAATTACAATTTAAAACTAAAAATATTCTAATTTATTCCTCCAAAATCTGATCACACAGCCCTACAATTTGTCATTTTACTACCAAGTGCAGCTTTTGAGTTGAATATGTTCCCATTATTTGACCTGCTCTTGAACTTGGCGTGCCATTTCACCAATTAACTGCACCATTTGTCTGCTCTCCTGCTGTTTTCAATTGCTCCTACTTTATCCGTCCCACAAATGCCCCCACTTCACCAAACACTGTCCCAATACCCCCCTGCTCCTTATACCTCGCCATTGTAGTTCCTGGCCCAAACAGGAGGGGGCAGTCTTCCTCTTGAGCCTCCAGAGAGAGATGAGACCATTGAGAAAGATAAAGCTAAACAGGCAGAGAAGTGGGCAAAGGTCGTCAGGCAGGTAGGCGAAGAAAAGCCGAAATAAATCACATTATAATTAAGTAATGTGTTCTGTGCTCTCCTCAATAGTTAATATGTCAGTAACATTACTTTTTGAAACTTCACTCTATGTAACTTTATTGTTCTGTTTGTCCCCATGGAGAAGCTTTACCTGGAATGATCCACAGTACAGCATTAAACTTATCTTTTATTTAGTGAATTTCAGGCATTTTTATGATTCGAAAATACATGCATCTGTACTGTGAGTGGGGTCGCCTCTCCACAGATCTGACCTGTGACTTGGCTTTGGTGGAGTAACCCGCTTGTCTTCATGGAGATAGATACGTTTGCTTTTGTACATTTTAGGCAAAGCAACAACATTTCCATAGAGACGAGGAAAGTGGCTTTTGTGCAACTTTTAAATGGTACTTTACTTTAGTTGTTTTGGAGTGACAAAGAGTAAACTGAGCTTTTTTTGTTTCTTGTTGTCAAAACATGTGGATTTTACACTTTGCAAGAGTAAAATTTTAGTTTGAAAAAATAAAAAAGTCACATTTCATTTCATTTTCATTGCTTTCTGTTCATGCCCTTCTAAATGTAACCTAATGAATCTACTGATCCAGAAAAACAACTTTAATATCAACTGGACACTGGCTAATCTTTCATTTCTCCGTGATCAGGTTTCGGAAGAGTCAGCAGAGGCCTGGGTGGACGAGTTTGCTACAGCAGGGCCAGATTTCCAACAGGCCAAAGCAGCAGTCGAGGTAAATAAAAATAACTTAAACTGTAATGTAATATTGCAATGTCTAGGCTAAGGATCAAGTCACAATATAAATACATAAGAACTGAAGAAATTATCATCTTTAGCATTGTAGAAGCAAGTCTTTTCTATTCAAGGTATACTCCAAAAAAGCCTAAATGCTTTCTTCTCTTACTATTAAGGTTAAGTTAATGTGACATAATCATAGAGGACGTTTGATTTCCCTGTAAACATCTTATATTTGACATTTTTTCTCAGAGTGATGTGGATTTCTGGGAGAAGCTGCAGCAGGAGTGGGAGGAGATGGCCAAGAGGGATGCAGAGAGCCATCCCTGGTTGTCAGATTTTGACCAAATCCTCAGCTCCTCCTACGACAAGGTAGTATCTCTATTTTGGGACAGAATACCTATAAATGAGCCTGTAAGTGGTTGGTTTGAAATTATATTATATTATATTATATCATTATTCATATATAAATAAGATCGGACTAGGACCAGACGAACTTTCTACTTTTCCCTATTCAATCTAAAATAATTTTGAAGCAAAACTATGAGATATCAAAGTTTTCATCAAATAAATAATTTTTATTTGTCTATCAAAACATGTGATTTGATATTTTAATAGTCAATTCCACCAAAGAAATCTTCGTTGCCCTCCATTAAACCATATATATTCTTTAGTATTCTTTAGTACACATGAATGCAACTTATTGTATTGTAATGCAATGTTGATTAAGTCTGTTGTCCTTTTGTCTTAATTAGGGATACCAGTTTGAAGAAGACAATCCATATTTATCACACCCAGACCCTTTGTCAGAGGGCGTAAAGAGGATGGAGGCGGGGGACATACCTGGAGCCGTCCGCTTTTTCGAAAGTGCAGTACAGAAAGAACCAGACAATCAGCTGGTGAGGACTGTTCAGTTTACAAAATTATGAAATATTACTAAATACTTTGATTGTTTAATTTATTTTGTTTTACTGGAAGGCTTGGCAATATCTGGGGACATGTCAAGCTGAGAATGAGCAAGAGTTTGCAGCCATCAGCGCCCTCCGCAGGTGAGGGAATGTGATACACCAGGGTTACACCAGTGCATATACTGGTTTATTGAACACTGAGTTTTTTGCCATGGTGTAAAGTAATGTCCTCTTCAAAAAACATACCTGGCATATATGAGTTTATAACTCACCTTCACTAGGCTCAGCAGCCACCATGGTGCTTTATGTGCAGAAATCTGGGTTTAGTTACATGGGTACAGGGGTGTCCAAAGTGGAACCCGCAGGTCTGATGATGATTGAAGAAAACTGAAAATTTCTATTATCACATTGAAGGATGAATTGCTCACTGCATAATTAAGATTTTTACATTTTAATATAATAATCAATTAACTCAAACTGTTTTTAAGACATCTCTTTATAAAATTCATAAAGTGTTTTTAAAAAGGACCTCAGGAAGTATAGCTGACCTTCGGGTACAGTTAATGGGAATCCTAATAAATAATTTTGTCAGTGAGGGGACGTAGAGATGTCTAAGAAGTATTGTTTTGAGTCAGTCTTGTGCTGAAAAGATTGTCAGGAGATGAGAGAGCCCACTCTAGTCTATCCCTCTAAAAAGCACAATAATAAAGACACTTATTTTAAATGTCGTCTCAGATAAACCTTTTACATCCCTGTACTCTGAGCTGTAATGTGTTTAAAATGTGAAAAGCCAATACTAGACTGTATGAAAAGTAGATCAAACCCTGCATAATTCACAAAGTATGCATAATTCTGTGGATTTACCATCATGAAAATGTCAACATCACATTTATTTTACTATATTTAATGTAGAAACTCATTGACAGTGTTTGTCTTTAGGTGTATTGAGTTGAAGAATGACAACCTGACGGCTCTCATGGCCCTGGCTGTGAGCTTCACAAATGAGTCTCTGCATAAACAGGCCTGTGAGACTCTAAGAGACTGGCTCAAACACAACCCCAAATACAGAGCGATTTGGGATCAGAATGAACAAGAGCAGCAGAAGAATGGAGCCAGAGACAAGGACAAAGAGAGGGAGAGGTTCGGTTCCCTGCTGCCAGAGTGAGCGTCTTATTATGACAAAAAAATGTAGATAGAAAAAAACAATTAATGAAATTCTGTTGAATGGGCACTCTTTCTGCCCCTCAAAAGCTGGAACATAGTAAAGTTAATCTAGATTGGCTTTTAAAACAAACGTGAATCAAAAACATTACTAATAAAAGACAGTAAATCTATTCTTCTTCAATAAATCTAATTGACGTATTAAAAGTAACTGAGTGGATTTTGCTAAAATGACAAAAGTAAAAGGCAATACAGTAAAGCTTGTATCATAAAAAAGCAGAGAAGAACATCTTATAAACACGTATGTTTCCTCCTCCTCCTTAGATCCCTGTTTACAGAGGTGCAGTCTTTGTATCTCCAGGCTGCGAACTCTAACCCTTCAGAGGTGGACCCTCAGCTGCAGTGTGGGCTCGGAGTGCTGTTTAACCTGAGCGGAGAATATGACAAAGCTGTGGACTGCTTCAGTGCTGCGCTCTCTGTTACTCCACAGGTCAGTGCAAACAACCTCTGGATCAACAAGTGAGTTTGGGTTGAAATCGTGGGGAAAAGATCGTTTTTTGTTTTGTTTTTTTTACTTTTGATTTTTATACCCTCTTTTTGAAATCAACATTCACAACAAAAGTACAATAAAGATGTTTGTTGATGGGTGTTGTGGATAGATGTGGTGGCTGTGTAGAGACTCGGGATCGGCACTCTGTCTCAGGCGGTTAGCCCAGCTGATTCTACAGAGAAGGTCTTTAGGCTGAAACAGGGTGAGAGCAGAGACCTGGACTTAGACTTCGACAAACTTTATTGAGCCACAAGGGAAATTATTTAGACATAGTAGATCACACATCCCAATAAGAAAAAAAAGACTGTGTTGTTTGGATAGACTTGTATAAACGGGGCTTCTAGGAAATTAGAGGTGTGGCTGAGGTGAGCTGTGGTTTGTGGAGCAGTTGGATATTGAGGTGTGGTCCTGCTCCTGAATCTGTTTATATTATAATAGTAACTCCATTTCAGAGTAGACATTCTGAACACCTCTCAGCATTTGAGAAAGACTGAAAAATGTATGTATTTTTGAGCAGCCAGGCTTATAAGTTTTATACATATTAAAATCCCATAGATGCAGTTTATGTTGTTATATGCAAATGATTCTGTATAAACTAACTGCATCCTTTACTACTTAATTTGCCAACGCCATACTGCACAATATTCCAGGCAAAGCACTAACCTCTCTATGACGATTAGTTGGCAAATTTGTATTGAATTTGTGTATCGTAAATCTTTATAGTATAATTTATCTTAATTCTGATTGCATGTTCTTATTCTCTTGCTGTTCTTGAACTTTGTGTTGCGACAATGTAATTTCCCCATTGTGAGACAAATAAAGGTTTATCTTTTCTCATTCTGACTCTTGCGTCCCTCTGAAACAGGACTACCTCTTGTGGAATAAACTGGGAGCGACTCTTGCCAATGGGAGTCGATCAGAGGAGGCGGTGGCTGCGTACAGAAGAGCACTCGAGCTGCAGCCAGGATTTGTCCGCAGTCGCTACAACCTGGGAATCAGCTGTGTCAACTTAGGAGCGCACAGGTCAGTTTACTGTGGGGAGTTGTAATTGTCTCAAACTTTAATCAAATAAAAAGCCCATAATTTGCTAAAAGGCTACAACATAAAAAGGAATTACTGTATGTTGTTCCCTTGTCACAATACATATGTGTGGTTGTTTTAGGTTTATTCATTATTGTTTAATGTCTTGTGACCTCAAATGTTTGAAGCACAGCAAAATGCAATTCAGTAGTAATCCAGAAAATCTACTCCATGCAGTTTTTCAAGTTCATATGCGTTCAGTAGTTCAAATGATCTTTCGGGGCTAGCATCAGTTAAACTACAATCCTCAGTGTACCATCCTTTGTGCCCTATGCGCATTTACAAGGAAACAAAATATATTAATTGATAATAAAGGCATTGTACATGTCCTGTCTTGGTTGTGTAAATGTTTTGTGCGTGAGTATGGGTAGAGAAATTGCAAATGTACTGTAGTTTGATCAAATAACTTGCTGAGATAATGATTGCTAAGACCACAAACATACAATTATCCAAACGCTGTAATGAATGGTAATCAAAGATCGTGTTAAATTGTATTCTGACCGCCTGCCCTTGCCGTTTTATTTTCAGAGAAGCGGTGGAGCACTTCCTGGAGGCTCTGTCGCTGCAAAGACAGGCGGCTGAAGACGGGGCCAGGGCAGCGCGGGGGCCGGGGGTGGCTGCAGCTGCCCTCATGTCCGACAACATCTGGTCCACTCTGCGCATGGCCCTAAGCATGATGGGAGAAAGCTCGCTGTATGGAGCGGCAGACAGGAGGGACTTGGACACTCTGCTCGCTCACTTCTGTCAGAGAGAGGTGGAGGGAGCGCCCGAATGAGGACTAAAGAGAGGAGGGACAATTGAGTGCGAATGTGTTTTATTCAATGGAAAATGTTTGGGTACTCAACCAGGATCATCAAGATTTTAAAGGTTTGGAGCAGAAGAATGGACTAGACTGGGACTGGGACTGGACCAGGACTGGACTAAACCAGAACTAGACCGGAGACTAGACTAGACTAGACACAGCCTTTAAAGCTTGTGAAGCAAAGGAAAGGCTAGGGATGTATAGGGATTCATACCTACACACACACACACACACACAAAATTAGAACAAAACTGGAACTAAAGCAAGATCTAAACCTAGACTAGACCGGGACTAAACTGTCCCCAAACTAGGACAAGTGAACGCAGCCTTAAAAGCTTAAGAGCATAAGGAAAGGCTATATGCATTCATACCTACACACACAGCATATCATAATTAAAACTAAACTCAGATCTAAACAGAGAAAACGCGAGGGATGCATTTCACTCTAGCACACACACCATACATCAAAATGGACACTAAACTGGGACTAAACCAGGACTAGAACAGGACCAAACCAAGTCTATATCAGGACTGAACTAGACTCAAACCAGGACTAAACCAAGACGAGTTTGAACGCAGCCTAAACTGTTGTGAAAGAAGAAAAAGGTAAAGAACCTGGAACTCACTGTGATCATAAGCTTATGTTTTGTGTTTGGTCTCTCCTCAGAACAGTTTAACAATATCGTCAATGAAGAAATTTAATAAAATCAACAAAGAACTAAATAATACATTTTGTGGTTAACGGCAATACTGACAGGTCAAAACCCTCTACAATATTGTCGCTGGAGAGAGTTTGATACAGCTGTAAATCAATGACACAAAGACACTCTAATCACATCATACACTATTCATACAAGTGTGAACATTTCCACATTTTAATCATTAGTTTTCCTAATTATTTCAGCCAAAACCAGACTTTTATTAATTGATATGTGGCTATGTTTAATTTATATGCTTTTGGGAAGAAATTGCAATGTGTTACAATGTTGAGGTAATTGTTTTGTAATTAGGCCTCCCAATTTTCATATATTGCTCTTGTAAAGCATTTTGCTTCATTATCATGTTATGCGATAATGTGTATTGTTGTAAGAACTTGCTGCACTATTGTTTTCAGGTAATTTCTGTCCTGACAACAATGTTTATTATATTATTCAGCAATAAAATGTTGATTCAGATGTCATTTTTTATTTGATTTTAAAAGCAACTTTTAGCAAGGTAATGGCATTTAAAATGGTACAGCAATGGGTTGCAATAGAAAAATTTGAAAAAAGTACATGTACAAATTTGAAAGAAAAAAAAATAAATAGCAACACATCTGTACCTCCTAAATAAATGCTGAAATAGAGGGTTAATTTTATTCCATTGCAGTAAAGTTAAAAAAAATAACGGGTACAAAACGGTTATTGTCGCCTATAAAAATAAACAATACCTACTTTCAAATGGTAACGTGAAAACAAATATCTTAAAAACAGGCGTGTGATGCATTTTCAACTTTCAAATTTATCTGCACATATGCACCGCCCACTTTGGTCCACTCAGCCAATCAGAATAGGGAAGGCGTGTTGAAGACGTGCGCTGATTGGTCAATTCAAAAATAACACGGATGCAGCGTCGCCATTTAAATGTTGTAAATGTTTCGTCCTTCACTGTCGCAGAGCAGAAGTGTGCTTTTACTGCAAAGGATTCACTCTTTTTAAAGTCTACAAGTTTTTAGACAAAAGGTAAGCTTATATTGCTGAAAAAATTTAGTGCTATCTGTACTGACGAAGATGATGTTTGTTATTTAGACACTTTAAATTAGAAAGTTAGCGTTAGTTGTTGTAATCTTACTAATATCTCCATGTTTTATCCTGCAGCACAAACACAAATATTGCATTGTTAGCTGTTCGTTCTTTACTATTTAACAGCTAGGCCATCCTTTTGATTTCTAGGTTTGCACAAATAAACAAACTTTAACACGATCAAAACGCCAACCACACTTTTTGTGAAAGTTAACATGCTGTCTGGCAATCTGATGAAGGACATTGCTGTACTAACTTTAAGTTTATTATTCTGCTGATGTATTAGTTCGCCTAGTTGTGGTCTAGTTCCTTGTTTGTATTTTATTGCACTTTGAGAGCTTAAAACTATAGTTCAGGGAGTGTTAAAAAGGCGAGAGTGGCTTTGCAAAATCATCATTCTGTGCCCTGTTATTGTTTGCATGTTAAATACACTAATAGTCACATGGATTAATCTTGCAGTTTCACACAATGGGATCAAGTGAGAGCAAACTCGCTGTGGCACCTCCAGAGACCAGGCCTGAGCTCCCATTTAAAGCGGCCAGAGTGCACGCGCTGCTGGACCCCCGCTCCCCATCTGTGGGCATCGACCGCACTCCCATCCAGGTACTGCTAAAGAAGGGTTTTGTGATGAACAACTGAGGTGGAGAGCAAAATTAGTAACACATTTTAACACTTTAACACTGGCTGACTTGTTGAATGAATGAATACCTTTTATTTGTTAATTTCTTCACATGTACTAATTGAAACTGGACCTGTCCCCCCATCCGTACATTACAAACATACAATACAATTTGACATGGGTAGACTAGACCTGGACCGTAACAGGAGACGGGTAGCAAATGGGAATAAACAATGCAGCATAACATGAGGATAGGGTGAGGAGATTAAAAAAAGAACAACCTCCAGATCATGCTCCTGTCCTTGTTGTTCAATGGATTGTTTGTACTTTGGATACCACTATAAAACTTGTACAACTTGAACAAATGTTTCCAAATAAATGGAGGCAAGCCTGCCAGTCTGCGGCGTTGGTCCCTCTGACCACCTATGACTTATACACTCTCACAGACTGAATATCACCTCAAATACTGAAGCCAGAATGCCATTTTGAAGTCACAGTATTTGAGTGTACATGGATTAAACCTTGATACCCTTTGTTTTATTTTAGGTTGGTGATGCTACTAAAAGTTCTGCTGAGGTGAAAAGAGTTTGTCCTGTAGCAGAGACAGACCCTCGCTCTCCTTCAGTCGGCATCACTCGAACTCCAGTCAGAGACGTCATGAGAGGTAACTACTGCAGCCCCTATCCTATCCTAACGTTTGTATTTGAAATTAAGCAAAAATATAATATAAAGTAGGAAACTATAATGTGCCTGATGGTGAGAAAAGGCAACACTTGATTTATGTTAATTCAATCCACATGTGACCATTACTTGGTAACAGTAGCTCACACATTGCAATATATTAACTAAGAAATGGTAACGGGATTTATAATAATTAAAGTAGAAAATGGCAAAAAGACTTGATATTAAAGAATAATGCACTGCGGAGTAGATTATCACTTATCTGTTATGTGCGCTGTTTTATGAAATGTTAAATGTAGGACATGAACTGCAAAATACTTCTGGATCTAATCTACATGCTCATTTAGATTAGATTAAAGTTCGATTGATTTTGCTTTTTAAAATATTTTGATTTCTATAGAGATTGTACAAAACCATTGTTTGTTTACTAAAATTTCTTTTGCCCTTAAAGCTACAGTTGGCACTTTTGCACGGCGTTTGGGCATGCTCTTCCACAATGATACTGAGAACAAGACTCACCAAAACAACTCAGCAGCAGCAGAGGAGGAGGAGGAAGAGGAAGAAGACTCCAAACCCGAGGAGATTGCATCCACAGAGCCACTCCTGACCCCACAAACCTCTGACATCCTCGGCTCCCTGGATACCCACGCCACGATGCTAGACACTCCTCAGCTACCCCCTTCCCAAATCACAACAAGCCCCTTTGTTCACCTTGCAGACCCCCAGTTTGAGGTAGAGCTCGAAACTGAACCAGATATCAGTCTAGAGGAGGCGGAGGAAGCCAGGGAAACGCCTATTCACAAGAGGCTGAGTTTGAGTCTTATAGCTTGTCACGAGGGCTCAAGTTCTTCACAAATTTACGAAGATGGAAGCAACGATAGCTTTGCGAACATTGAGTGTAGTGATACAAAACCTCTGATTAAAGAGGATCACTCATACGCAGTTCCTTCTATTACAGTTGAGTCTCCCGTTGTGCAAAGTGTTGCTAATGACGAGAATGCCAACGACGCAGCTATGATCTCTAAAAGTCAGTCAGAAGAGGTGGCACCTAGTTTACCTGAAAAAACAAAGGAAGTAGAAATGGCCAAAGAGCCTAATGCACCAGAAGAATCCAAATCTCAAACGACTGCCCCCAGCCCACGTCCGAACCACTTCCGCTGTCCCACCATTGATTCAAAAAGCCCGAGTCAGATCGTGTTTAAGCCTCAGTGGTTGGGTAAAGGATTTGGGGGAGCAGGGCAGAGGGTCCGAGCACAGGGAGGGAAAGGGGGGTCCTCACCTCTAGCGCTGCACGTGGCTGTGAAGAAGGTGGCCAATGAGAATAAAGGACAGACTGGAAAAGCAAAGTCCAAAGGTATGTCTATAGTACCCATTGTTCTTGAGGTGGAAGATATGCCAGCAATAACAATGCAGCAGATTTTGAATCTTAAGTGTGACAATCGCCAACCAGAAATTACAAAGATTAAAATGAAATGGCACGTTTTTATAGCGTTGCATTAATCTAAACTGTTGATTTCCTGAAGTTAATTGGGTCCTGTTATGTTTTGGCTCACTGAGTTTTCCACAAACTGATGAGATGAACTAGAACAAGATATTTGCATACTCAGTTCTGATTACAACAATGTGGGGCAAATGTGCAGTACTTAATCTGGCAATATCTCCCACCTCTATACTGTAAGCGTTCTTGTTTTTTTGTTCTCTTTTTTAAATATTTTTTAATATATCCTATACAATTTTTGTGTTTCCAGGTAATGAAGGTCGCTCTCCATTACAAATCCTCAAAGAGACCAACTCTCCTCGGGGGCAGCATGCTCAGGTATTGTACCATCGAAATGAATAGATCAGGATGGAGAGAAAAAAACAAAACACAAGTGACTTTTTGAGCCTATGAATGCTTAAAATACCAAATTATTACAAACATTCACCTAAAGATTAAAAAAAAAAAAAAAGTCTATCTTCCAAATTTATGCATTATTCCTTCATCCCATACTGACATGGGACACCAACCACACACACACACACACACACACACACACAGTCAAGGTGGGTGAAGTGTCTTGCCTAAGGACACAACAGTTTGTACAAAAGGTTTCAGCAAATGTCATGGGCCTATGATGTCTATCTGCACATATTATGTCAAATCTCTTTGTATAAACTAATCTTTTAAGATAAGACCTGTATTTTTTGTCTACATAAGGTCACCATGTCAGTTAACACCATTGTGACTCTTGTCATGTCTAAAATTGCTCGTCTTTTCAGATGAAGCTGAAGGTGTCCACTCCCGAAAGACGCAGAAGTGCCCACAGTGAGCGCAGAGTTTTGGCCGTCGCTGTAGATAAAGAAAACAGATGACTGAAAACTATTGTTCTTTTAAAACAGGCTTTTATCTGTACAGTTTTATCTGTTTTGTAATGTACATTCCACTTGTATACTATCTTCACTTTCACTTTTTCTATCAACTGAAATAAATTAATGTGTACAGACATCTTGTATCTTGAATGTATTTTGTAAAACTCACTAGAAGATTGTGGATCTTGAAGACCTTTTTTACTAGATTTAAGTTTAAGTGATGAAAATTTGTCCTGTTCAACTGTAAATTCATGTATAGACTAAAACTAAATACTAAATATAAGTATACTACATGATTGAAGCTGTTTTTACTTGAAATGTAGAGCTGTGTCATGTCTAATCCTTGCGCCCTCTACTGGCTACAATGACGTTTGTCCTGCACAGATGTGGCTGAATTTACCTTTGGCTATTTTCCATTGACATTTGTTGTAAAATGCCCAAGACTAAATCTAAATAATGCATAGTATATAAGTAATTTTAATAAGAAATTGAAGACTGATACAGTTCTTTTTATTTGTTGAATTTATTTAACATGTCTAGTAGTCAGTTACATACAGTGTTTATGATTGTGCTTTTGCCTTTAGAATAAGTTTACACTTTTTATTTTATTTTTTAAAAGAGAAAAGGAGCTTTAATATAGTAATGCATAGGATCTCTTTCGCAGTTTCCCCAAAAGAGAGAACCAAACCCTCTACCCCTCCATTACTATTTGTAGTTGAAGGATCATTATATTCCAGAAAGGCGTTGAATAAATAAATGCATGATTAAATTATTTTTTTGAAACTCCTTTGAAAATAAGACTCCTTTTAACCTACGCTAACTGAAAGTAATTAAATAAAAAGCAAATAAAACTCACATTTTCATACAAAACATTAGAATAACTAAAATAACTACAGTGAAACTATATTATACACCCATTCATTTATAAGTCATTCAGTGTGCTACCATACCAATTTGGCAACTTTTCACAATTCTGAAGTCATTAAAAGGAAATTCTTTATGCAGTGCGCCCCCTGGTTTACAAATGGTACTACAACCACTTTCAAGACCTCATTTCTGATTGGATAGGCTGCAAAGTATTGAACCACATACCAAAATTTACTCAAAAGCGTATTTTACATGGGTACATTATGTAACTTTTCTGTTGGCGGGTACTTCACTCGTTTGTCTCCATGGAGATGTTACTGCTTTGTATGAAATGTCCCATAGAATGGCATTAAACTTATCTATCTCCCAAGCAGGTGATTCTACCAGGTTACAAGTCAGGTATGTGGAGAGGCAACCCTGCTCTCAGTAAGAACGCATGTTTTTAAGATATTTTTGATTAACTTAATGAGAGATAAATGCATTTAATATTATATTGTGCAAAGCATCTCCATGGAGACAAGCAGGCCACCAGAAAAGTTACATATTGCACCTTTAATTATCAATACACCAGCTTTACAACTGTGTATCAGTGTTTGTACATATTTACCTCGCAAATGGACAATCTTAATGAAATGTTTTTGTATCCCTGCATATAGTCGCTACCTAAGTCATTATTGCCAAAATAGAGCAGTTATTGGTTAAATAATAACAGCTCCTCTGATGTGACTGCAAGGACTTGGCACAACAACAAAATACCATCCTCTGTTTAAGCTGTGGCTTCTTTTCACACTCCTCTAAACATAGATCCGGATCCGTGTCGGGTGTTGGAGCAGCTTCAGTTCCATATTTTCAAGAAGTTGTCCCAGGAGCCCGTGCAGCAGGCCATCCCATCAGCAGACACCCCGATACAGCTCACTCTGTTGTCATGTCCAGCCAATACACCTGAGCAAAACAACACACAGAAAAGTGTTCAAACAGTGTGTCAGACATGGTATAGTACTGATTTAAAACAAAAATTAAACATTGTGTCTTTTGAATGGGAAAAGCTCTGAACCCATGAATAGCTCTTTTTAATTAGTTTTTATATTCTTAAATGTACTTAATGTTTAAAAACATTTAAATAGTAATAATGCATTTGATTTATATAGCACTGTTTTGGACACCCTTAGCTTGGTGAGCCAGTCCTTTCTACTTTCGGTCTGAATGCAGGAGGGACATCTGGCAATTGTCCAGTTTTGGGACACTTCGATCACTGAATTTGTAGCATCACAAATGCAGAAGATAACTCTCGACATCCTCGGGATATGCAGAATGAATCTATAAGTTGTTTTACCTCAGTTTTACAGAGCTTAGTGCTGCACCACTGGCCCCTCTGACATCTCACACACATAATTTAATTGTGTCTATGATGTTGAATATTTAACTTGTTTCATGAGTTTTCTGACTGGTTACAAGAAAAAAAAACACTCTGGGTAAATGCGTTTTCTATAGTTTGACCATGTACTCACCCACTCTCTCAGCTTTCAGTGCGTCCCAGATATTAACGTTGAAGTCGTCGTATCCGGCCAGAATGAGCCTCCCGGACAGAGAGGGCGCCAGAGAGGTGACTCCACACATGATGCTGGAGTCCTGGTACGTGATGAGCTCCTGGTCGGCGCGCAGGTCGTACAGTTTACAGGTGGCGTCATCTGACCCTGTGATCACTGCGTTACCATTTGGAAAGAACTGGAGAGAAAACCACAAAACAATTTAATTATATTCAAATTAACATGTAGAATCATGAACTTTTAACTAGGGAAGCACAGATCCAATACTCGTATTGAATATATCGGCTACTAAATATCAGTTCAGTCGATTTCCTGGTTGGACATATAAAGCTGAATCGGTGCATCCCTATTTTTAACTATGTTACTGGTTTCCTCATAATTTGTTTACTCAAAGTTGTATTTTGACTAATCCGTGCTTCACCCACTGTTCTGTACTTATTTATGATTATTAAAACATTTAGATTCTGGGAAATGCATGGCAGGGTTGATATAGTCGTATAACTATTTTTCAAAAGTTATTGGACTTGTTTTTATTATGGAGCTGTTATAAATCCATGTTGTGATTAACAATAAACAAAATATTCCACTTTTTGTATATTGTGTTTTTTTACTACAAATGTAAAATCAGCTGAACTGACCAATCTAAACTACACACTTACAGTACCACAAACAAGATACACAGTCATCATCAAGTCATTGTAACTTATCTAGATGTTCCTATTTAACCCTCACTGTAACTTAAATATTGTTTTTTCCACTGCATGTGCCTCCTCACCCCGATGGCGTTGATGTCGCTCTCGTGCCCTGCAAACGTCTGTCTGCACTGGGCCTCTCTGATGTCCCACAGTTTGGCCGTGAAGTCACAGGCTCCAGAGATGAAGAAGTTAAAGTCTGGAGACACAGCCAGAGACATGCAGTCGCCCTGGTGTCCGGCGAACGTGGTCTTTATGGTCCCGGTCTCAATGTCCCAAAGCATACTGAGGTAAGAGCAGAAATATATCAATCACACAAAATGATCATGATTTCATTCATTATGATGTTATTATTTGAAATCTTGAATAATGTTTGTTTGAGACATGCGTATAAGTAATTACATAACAATAAAACATTTCATCTGTACTATTCACAAGGGTCATAGCTCATCACAAATATTATTATAAAATATACAACATCCTTATTTTGTTGAAAATACTTTAACTGTCTGAAAAATGGGTTCCTCGCTCATACTTTGTCCCTGCATTTTTGATGGATTTCTTGGAGGGTATTGATTATATAGATTCCCATTTAGAACTCAGCGCTATTTCTGTCATTTTCAACTTTTTAAAACTTTTCTTACCAACTGCCTTTTGGCTGATATAAAGCTATGATCAATATTTATCACAGTAAAAAGTATATAAAAAAATGAAAACCTGAACAGAAATATTATAGATAATAGATAAAAGTAATACACATCAAACTTAAATAAAATTAATAATGTTACTTAATGTTGCTGCATATGGTCACCCTGTTTGTATAGATGCTTTTGTTTTCTTACCAGGTGCAGTCTCCAGAGCTGGTGATGATTTCACTGTCACTGAGGAACCGACAGCAGGAGAGGTATCCTACAAACACACAGAGGGATTTTTATACACAGAATACAGAGAATGATCAGCTTCAAAACTGTCTCTTACTTCCCTATCTCAGAGTAGAACAAAACAAATCAATCATTTATAATATTTTACCAAGAATAATTTCTGGCAGAAATATATATATATATTTTTTTATGAGCAGTTAAACATTTTAAAATGCCATTGTTCAAATCCCTGCAGCAAGTTAAAATAATTTAAATCTGCCAAAAAGCTATTCTAGTAAACAAAGTTGGAATTCAACTGAACCCAAAAGTGATGATCATGTAACAGTCCCATAGAAAACAGTAGGGCTGAGCGATATGACAAAAAAAGTTGCTTTCAACATTAATAAAAAAGAATATCAATTAATAATAGCTATTTAAAACAAAATCTCATCATATTTAATTTCTCTTTACCCAAGCATATCATTGACAATTAGAAACGGCTGAATCTGGATCTTGTTTTTAAAATATCTGTTAACTGCATGGCTCTAGTCAACAGTGCAGAGAAAACAAACAGTATTGTAGCTGCTTTATGAAAGTACATGACTCACCATTGTGTGCAGCCAGCTCCCTCATCACCTTCACGTTGCCGTCCTTCCCTTTGAGGTTGTAGATGGAGCACATGTTGTCCAGACCTCCACAGGCCACCAGGTTCCCTGAAGGCGCATAGGCACAGGTCATCACCCACGACGACTTCAGCGGGATCGCATTCACCTAAAACACCAGAAATACACAATAAGAACCACATCTCAGGCTTTATATATATATTAAAAAAATAATAATTAAATAAATAAATGATATATAATATAAACTGCTGGAATTAATAATATGAAATCATTCCTCTGTCTTCCATGCATGCCAAATAATGTTTTTTGCTGATATAATTGTTGCCTGGGCAAAAACATCAAAATCATCATAATCATCAAGATTATTTGGCTGATAATTAACGATTCTAAAATGATTGCATTTTAAAAGCCTGTGTAACCACAAAAGTGGTTTTGCTCTATGCTTTGAGCAGCAGAACAAGCACACATATCATTCTGAACAGAAGTAAATTCATCGTCTTTTTTCTATTACAACAATTTGTTATTGAATAGAGTAATAACTGAAATCACAATTTCAAATGTGATCACTTGCACAGATTTGTTTCAGTCAAAGTCATTTTAACATGTAATAATATGTACAGGCATTTTGGTGGCCATAGCAGCTTGTCAAAGCCTGAGCCTGTCAGATCTCAGAAGCTCAGCAGGGCCTGGCCTGGTTTGTACTTGGATGGACCGCTGGAAAAATCAGGTGCCACAGGGGGGCGCCAGTCGAAAAAACTGTCACTGTGTCCTTAGGCAAGGCACTTCACCCACATTGCCTAGTATGAAAGTGGTGTGTGCGTGAGTGATGGTGGTGGTCAGAGGGGACGATGGTGCAGATTGGCAGCCTCGCTTCCGTCACTCTGCCCCAGGGCAGCTGTGGCTACAACAGTAGCTCACCTCCACTGAGTGGAGTGAATGAATAATGAGCTGTAAAGTGTCTTTGAGTGTCCAGAAAAGTGTTATATAAAACTGATGCATTATTATTATTATTTTCTTACCTTGTTGGTTGTAATCGTGTCCCACACAATGAGTTTTCCATCTTGTGAGGCGCTAACACACAGCCTGGTGCAAAGCAAAAACACAACAGGATTAAAAAATGCATTTACTTCATCGGCACATTTAGTTTCTTTAGTCAACCAAACTCTTCTTAAAGCTGGTGAGAAATGACATAATATAATCTATCAAATAATTTCATGTCAAATAAAACTAATCTAAATTAGTGTAGATGAGTCACTATAATAAATAATAACACTATAATAAACTATAACATACATAGCTGCAAAACTGATCTAAAATGATTTAAGAATAGAAAAGTTTCCATTGACTTCCTACCTCTTCACAGTGGCATTTCACACTTGTGCATTTTCATTTATGTGGTTAAATTTCTGAAAAATTGTTTAGTGACATTTTCTAACCCTACATGATCTGGAGTCTGGATTTCATTGAATGAACACTAGTAAATACAGGGAGTTTGGCACAGATAGGGGGTAGGTGAAAACTGAAATTTTCTGAGCACATAAGCGTTGCAGGACAGTACAGGATTTCTCAAACTTGAATCAATCTAAATACACCTCTGAGTAAATTAACAATAAGGGAACAACATTTTAATATTAACTGTAAGTTAGAAGCTCATGAAATTCAACTTTGCATGTCTCCTGTAAGTATTAAATTCCTTATGTTGAACAAAATGAGTTACGTAAAGTAGTTTGTACTTTGAATCTGTGGCCCAGTGCACGGCGTAGATCTTGGCCAGGTGCCCTCTCAGTGTTTTTCTGGTCTTCATTTGGACACGCGCCACCACCGAGATGGAAGCAGTCGCCTCCTGTAGCGTGGTGTCCTGGACTGCCTTACGAGCCGCCTACAGCAAACAAACAAAAACACTGGTCTTACTCAAGAACAGACAGATACAACTTTATATGTAATGTTTTATAATAAGAAAGTGCTGAAGAACAAAGTATTATCTAAACAAATTTAAATGTAATAGTGCCAGTGGGAAGATTGATTAATTAATTGATTGATGAGCAAAATTCAATATATTCCTCTATACTCTGGAGACAGCACATAACCTGCATGATTCCATGGAAACAGAAAAGCCATTCTTTGGAACATTGTCCATGGAGATAGATACGGTTTATGAAATACTGTAGAAGATTATATCCAAAGGAACAACATTGCCATAGAACCAAGTCAGGTTTGTGTAGCTGCAAGCCCACTCAGAGTAAGGACACATGTTTTTCAGTGCAGTAAACACAACCAAATGAAAAAAAAAGCATGCATTTTAATTTAATTGGCTAGAAAGTTACTCAGTGAGGCTTTAGTTAAAGATAACAGTAAGAGATACACAGAAACTCCATCCGTGTTGCCATCCTGGGGTCTAACGGTTACAAAACCTGTACAAAACCTACTAACCCTGTAGTTTAGACCTCTACAAACATGTTCTCAAATGCATGCGATTCCTATATTAATTTAGCAGTTCATATTTCAGTCTGCTGTCAAATCTTAATGCTCTTGGAGGTGTTTTAAATATGCACTATGAACTAAATCTTGATTTTAAAACATACATCACAAATCACAGTACTAAACAAAACAAAAACATTGTACTTACAGTGATCTGATCCTTTAGACTTTCTGCCTCTTTCCTCAATTCCTCCATTTCTCCCATGGTGGCGCCGTTTAGACACTGTCACCCACTTGTCAACAGAATTACTAAAATAAAATAAATAAAAATATAAAAATGTATTAGAAGTTGTAAATCAGATAATATCCAGAGTGTAACTTGTCATTTTTCCTTTAGAGACATAAATGTGCTCAGTCCTACCCTGTAATCCTATAACTCAATGAAGGCAAGTGCTCTTTTGCAAGTCAAACTCCCTCTCCTCGTCTAGTTTGCAAACTTCCCCGAACGTATAGGAAGCCACATGCTCAGTCAAATGAATATTCGCTGTGACATTAGCAGTGTTTGTTCTGCGGGGCATCTGACACACATCCCTACCCTGAAGGTACACACAAACCTGCAGGGCCTGTAGCTAAGTCATCACCAAAATCCTGTCTCCGCTATGGGACAAATGGCAACAGTGAAAGTGGGACGGCCATATTGACTAATTAAACGATGTCAGTGTAGTGCAACACCGCAAAAACAAAACTCTTCTTGTGGCGGCGGGTTTTGCTATTGCTATGCTTGGAATGTTCCACCATGGCATTAAACTTATTCTTTTTTTTCAGATCTCACAGGGGTGTAGGCCTTTAGTCATTTAGTCCATTCATCAGTCGATTTGTTTAAACATTGTATTTGTCGCCTAATCATTTTTTTGATTATAAAGATTTCTATAGGAAAACAGCAGAAAGGTTAAGTTAGTGAGTGGGTTTGTTGAAGATTTGGTATTTTTTGTTATGACATGTATGTGTAAAAGGCAGATTAAACTCACACACATCGTTTCCTGGTACTGGTTTCTGCATCGTTTGTATTTTTTGCATGAACCCCAGTGCAGTTGTGAGGGCAGTTTGGGTCAGATATGGTTCCTAATAAATTTGTTTATAGTCGAATCAATTGGAAGAACATAATCTTTAGTCCACCAAGAATTTCTTTAGTCAATTACAGCCCTTCGTTTTGTCTCCATAAGGTAATGTGTCCTCTGCATTTGACCCATCCTTCAATGCCACTGGGGTAGTGACCTATCAGGAGCAGTACATTGTTTGGAAGACAGTATTATTTTTGTATGCTATTTTTGCATGTTTTTGAGAGTTTTCTTTACACCTAGTATTTCATTATTATCTTGTGGACATTATATCGCCTATACCTGTGATTCTGACTTTGAAAGGTTTTTTAATAAGCAAAATTGACTCTTCTGAGCTTTAAGCCATGTTATAATGCGGTTTCCTCATCAAAAACATACCTGGAGTTATGTTTTGTTTCATTCACAGATGTTTGAGTAACCCTTTATTATTAGTTTGTCTACATCTTCAATGCTCAAAATGCTCTGTTCCACCTTGTGATGTCATGAAGCTGTAGTTTTCAAGTTAACAGCTGCCTCGTATATTTGTTCATTAGAGAGTGGCAGTTCCAGGGCTGAAATCATCCAAATGATTCAAGTGAAGGTGTACGGAGTTTAAAAACGCAGCCTAAATATGCAGGGTTTGTGTGTTAAACGTGTGAATGAAACAAAAAACTCCAGGTTTGTTTTTGATGAGGAAACAACATTATAACACAGACCAGAAATGGTGTAATATGGGCCTTTTAACACTCCACTGAGCTCTGTCTAATGCTAATGGCTTTTGAACTGAGTAATGTGCTGATTAAATGAGCAGTTAAACAGCAAATCAATCACATAATGGACGTGTGTACAACTGTTTTCAAGTGAACACAGGCGATCAGGTACTGACATTTAAGTGCAGTTTGGGACGAAACAATCCATCCAAAATGCACAATTTACATACAAGGAAGACATTTTCTGGCAGTTTAAACTTTAATTTTACTAAATAACAGTGTTGTAATTTATTTTTATTAGTTTAATCATAACTATTGTGCACTTAAGACATGTTTTGGCCTTTGTTTGTTAACATTATGGTATTTACATGGAATTACCTCTATGTATGAGATATGAGATAACCAGGAAGTAAAATTATAAACTTCACCTTTAACTAGATAAATCTATAAACAAGATTTTTAGTCAAATCTTAAATACAATGATGTTAGTTATGCTTTAGTGAAATGAGTAGTCTAACCTGTCATATGCACTTTATTATTAAAATTTTGTCATTTTTGTGCAGAGCCAATTCCATAAAAGTTTTTTCAGTTGCTTCTGTCTTACCTTTTGGACATAATTGAACATAATTTGGTTCTCTGTGGTTTGCATGGAAAAGTAAAGGTGAATTAAAAGAAATACATAAAATTACATTATTGTTCTGCATCCTTACCCTCTTGGTATAACTACTACAATCTACGATAATTTTCTTGTACATATTGGTGCCTACATTTGCATACTTTTTAAACTTTAACATTTGGAATATTGGTGACCTAACCCTAAGTCCTAACCCCTTAATTAAAGTGCATTTGACCCATTAAATTAATTAATACTGCCTGGTTTGGTGGGATAGTACCTGTGGTAAATCGTCATCATAATTTCACATCAGTCAAGTGGCAGTTTGTGAAGAAAAGTTGAAAACAAAAACTTGTAAAATACAGGAAGTAGCTGTGACTTCTGTCATCAAATTGTCCAAAATTCAGGGACAATTTACGCACAACAAAGCATTTTTCTGACAGTTTAAACACTAATTTAACAAAACAAAGGCGTTGTCATGTATTTTCATTTGTCAAATTCTGAATACTGTGTGATTTAGACAAGTTTTGGCCCTTGTCTTGTTGTTATGGTTGTTGCGTAACATCAGTGTACGCCATATACAAGTAGAATGTTTTAACTTTCACCAAAATTAAAAAACTAGAAAAGAAGAAAAGATTATTTGTAAAATCTTAAATATATGTTAACTATGTTTTAGAGAAATTAGTAGTTTAACCTGTCATGCAACCATTTTATCCACCTTTTACTAGTCATTTTAAATACTTAAGGAAATTACAGGGGCCAAGCGATTTCCATTTAAATCTATGTTAGCAATTAAACTCTGGTAACATGCAACAACAAAACACAAACCCGACTTGTTTAATACTTTCTGCAATATATTTCATTATAAAACCATTACAAATATCAGCAGTAAGTCGTTCTAGGTTAAATCCATGTAATCTTACCTTAAATGGAGATAAGAGAGGCCTTTTTGACCTATTGCGTGTCTCCTTGCGATCCCTCTCTCTCCTTCACTATTTGAATGTGTCCCTGTCTAAACACATGACCCGCTGGATTTGCGTCTCATTTGGCTGAAGTGAAAGGCTTCGACAGGGAGTGAACAACAAAAAGATTTGCTTTTAAAGTCTATGGCACCAGATTTCTATTGTGTTTCTTGTGCGGATCCGTCATCGTCTAATACTTTGAGCTGGGCAGAGTAGATAAAAGTTGTGCTTAAGTAAAAGGATCATTATGTCAGAATTACATTACTTAAGTACTAGTGGTTCAAGAAAATGACTGATCTGATTTATAATGTAAGTTAATGTAATAAAGTGCCCAAAATGTTTAAAAATGCATTTTTTTAAGTACAGGCAACAAAAACTAGAACAACTAAATCATATCTGAGGAAGAGGTGCAAGAAACACAAATGTTCAAATCATTAAAAAGGCAAAATAAAGCTTATGTCAACTTACAATGAGGAGAGTAACTAAAACCTTTACTCTACTTTTCTAAGAGCAGAAAAGTACAATTGTATTAAAAAGTAAATAAACTTAAATAAATGTAACTGAACACTATGCACCTCTGTTTCATTTATGCATTTTTGAGTAACTCCTATACAGCTGTAAATGCTCTTTTCCACCTGATGATGTCATGAAGTGGTCAGAGATTGAACTGACTTATTTATTATAGTTATTGTTATTATTAGTTATTGTTTTTAGCTTGAGTTAAACTGCTTCACTCTAGTCCATGCGCCCTCTGCTGACAACAATGGCAGTTAGTACGGACAGAAACTAGGTGTGACTCTTTTCTACTTGTTTATGACTACGAATTAAAATATAATAAATTCATATTGTACAAGTCTGAACAATGCAAAAAATGAGACAAACTGACACTAATTCACTAAAACAGGATTGAACCAGCACAACTCCGAAGATTGAAGGCTAAAATCATACTCTGGAACATTCTTCACTGAGATGGATAAGTTTAAAGCCTCATTGTGGAACATTTCAGGCAAAACAATGACATCTCCATGGAGACAGGCAGAGCAAGAGTTGAGTCTGTAGAGATACAAGCCTGCCCACACTAGGCATACATGTTTTCAAGGTGTTGCAGTGAAATAAAAATATCCATAACGAAATAAATGCTTTTATTATTTGACAGAAATGTTACGCAATGGGACTTTAAAGGTCCTATATTACACAAATTGAACCTTGTGAGCTTTAAGCCTCGTTAGAATGTTGTTACCTCCTCGAAAAAATATCCAGAGTTGTGTTTTGTTTCACTCACACATGTTTGAGTAATCCTGGTTTCTGCATTCCCAAAACTCAGAATGCTCTGTTCCACCTTGTGATGTCATGTAGTGATAGCTTTCAAGTTAACAGCTGCATTTTACCTTTAGTTCAGTAAAGACTGGAGATTCCAGAGCTGAAATCATCCAAATAATCACAAGGTGGAACAGAGGATTTTCCATTTGAGAGAAGAACTCAGCCTAAATCTGCAGGGTTTGTGAGTTAAACATGTGTGAATGAAACGAAACACAACTCTAGGTGTGTTTTTGATGAGGAAACAACATTATAACATAAATCAGAAAATAGTGTAAAATGGGCCCTTTAATCAGTGAGTCCCGCCGTACAAACATCCACCCAGACTGTTCCCAAAATGTGACTTTTTCGTGCCAAATGGGAAAACGATTCTTGTAATGCTTGGCTCTTTTAGCCTTTTTAGCATTTTGTCTCCATTGTTTCGGGGGATTAGAAGCGCACACATTAACAACAGCACACTACTGGACAGAAAAGCAGGCGGGAGGGAGGGGTGAGATGGGGCATAGAGAGGGGGCAGATAGACGAGGAGAGGGGGCAGATAGACGAGGAGAGGGGGCAGATAGACGTAGGGCTGTTGATAGTAAGAAGCAAGTGTTAAATCCCACGAGCCGAGATTTTAAAGGGGGTCTTTTGATTCAAATCTGCTCTCATCCGATTATGACTGCTCTTTGCATCTGGAGCAGAGATAAAGAAAGAGACCACTGTATGAATGTGTGTGTGTGTTTTTGTGCGTGCGTGTGTGTGTGTGTGTGTGTGCGCAAGAGAGATAGATATGATAGGGGCGATGATACTGGGAGGAGAATATTGACAGGAAAGGGAGTTAGTAATGATACAAACCTAGACTAAAACAGGAAAACGAGGGCTTATCCGACACTGTGGCTGAGTGGCTAACAGTCTCACCTCACAGCAAAAAGGTTCTAGGTTCAATTCCCGGGCCTTTCTACGTGGAGTTTGCTTGTATCTGGGTGGGTTTCTACTGAGCACGCTGGTTTCCCCAATCTGATTCAACCCAAAACATGGACATTGGGTCAAATCCTCCAGCTAACAGTCCTGACCAAGATTTGAAGAGCTGGGCCCTGCTCCTGACAGGTTACCCCAGTGCCATAGATTAAAGAATGGGTCAAATGCTCAAAAGGGATTAATAAAGCAGAATTTAACCTTAATCCAGGATAGAACCAGGACTAAACCACAAATGAACCAAATCCGAATAAGGACTACAATAGGACACATGGTGACTGAGCAAATATTAAAACAGGACTAAAACAGGACTGAACCAGGACTAAAAAGAGAATCTAAATATGTCAAATTAATCACATTTTAACTGAGATTGAATAATTTCTTCGCCAGTGATTATCTTGGGTCTTTTTGATGGCGAGGTCCATATCCAATCCTCGATCAGTAAAAGCACGTGGTTAGAAGCAGATCTAGACTTTGGAGGAATAAATTTGACCTTTTTATTATATGATACTGTTAAATGTCTTGGTTATGTTTAGGAAATTTAGATTGAAAGTCATTTTTTAATTAGGAGAAAATATAATTGAACTCAAAATTTTGATTGGTCAATATATATGTATAAAAAAAGCCCTAAATCAGAAGTATGAAACGATGAAAATACAAAACTAGACGACATTTTAAACCACCTGCTCCATGCACGTTCTCATTTGAATGACAATAGACCTCAATGTCAAGAATCTATGCGCTCTTAATCCCTTATAACATTATATCATCCACAATAACACAGATTATGCCTGACCGTGCTACTACTACTACATCAAATTCTAGGTTAACAATGAAAATATGTAGCGCCTTTCTTGATTCTATGTAGTATTAGGAAATATATAATTTGTTATCTTAACTAATAAATTGACAATAACATAGATTATGATAGAATATTTTAAGTTTTAGGTTTATGACACATTTCTCTTGACATACAGATATTCAGAATAACTTTCATACTGAGCCAAAGTCACTGTCACTGTTAATTCCAGTCCAATTTTACTAATTGTTTTCAACTTGAACCTTTGACCTTTTAGTATAATGGGAACACACACACAAGAGATCATTGTCAATTCATCATTTACTACAAGGCAATATCACGACTGTTGTTTGTAATGGCATTTTTAATTAGAATATATGTAGTATCATAGTATTTTTAGAAATCAGCATAAATAATTAAAATAACTGATAAAGAAAATGAAAACTTTTTAGATAATAATCTGCTTTAAACAAGGATGTACATTTTCTACTCTTGTGGTTGTTGGTCTATTCCCTTTTTGAGCAATACACAGTTAGCCACACATTTCAGCAAAATTTTTCAAAGATTTGCAAAATGATTGTGTTGTTATTTTAATAAAAATAAAACAAGACATGACTAGATTACTTAAAAAAAAATATATACATATAAAAAAAAAAGTCACAATTATCATGACCAAAATAAGTGTGATTAACAATAATATCATAATTATTATTACATTTTTGACAGTTATTGGGTAATTATTTAAGTCTAATTTTATGCATAAGTTCCATATTTAAACAACTATTATAGAATACTTTGTTATAAGTGAAAACAACAATGATCTACAAGAGAATATTATACATTTATAGCTTTTTTTTCCTCTATATTACAGTGGTTTTATGGCAGTTATCACTATTATACAAAATATACCACAAATATACCACAAATATACCAAATATACCTTTTTATTGCAGTATTATTGGTAGCAGTTTTCAGATTCTAGAAACTGATGATTTCATACTCCCAGATGAGGGCAAGAGACAGTTTTTCCCAGTGAAAATATTGTACTTTGCCATGAAATATACAAAAAGTAAATCCACAAATGTTGAACCTGATCCTTTGTATGTTTGACTAGACCCGAGACCTCACTGTATTACAACAAAAATCTGCACAACATTCATTTTAGCTGTGTATATCTGTATTAAATCGATCTGGCCTATAGAATGCTGTAATCTCATCTGACACATAGCAGTTACTCACCACTTCAGAGGCAGTAGTGGTCCAGGTGCGTCTTAGGCCCCAGTCTCAAACTACACACTTTACTTTACGTTCTTGTTGCTTCTTTGGTTCATTCAACTTTTGGCATCTGACTCTTGGCGTTTATTACTCCACGACCACAGAGCGTCCAGCTGGAGCCAGACAGGAGCAGATGAGGATTGGACGGATGAAGAGATCAGCGGTGAAGGGATAAAACCTGCGGATGGAGCGAAAAAGGGAGGCTGGGGGCAGGAGGGAGGGAGAAGGGGAACTAGACAATTGTGAGAGTTATGAGAAGAGGGCCGAAAGTTAAGTCTGAATCAAAAACATAACAAAAACACTGTCTGATACTGTAGTAAATCAACATGTACTATCTGAACATTAGGAGTGGTATATATAGCAGATTCTATAGTACGCAGAAGTACGTGAATAGTAATGTTTTGATAAAATACTCCATACTTTTACTCATGTACTTAATCGTAGACAGTACTTATCTCCATGGAGACAAACGGGTAATGCCACGAATCCAAGTTACAGGTCAGATCTGTGAAAAACTTAACATATCCTCTATATATCATACAAGACAAAAAAGATGGCAGGCAAAACAATAACATCGTCATGGAGACTAAGGCTGGACACCAAAACACATACATAAAGACCTTTTTTATAATAAAGGAAGCAAGTAACTGTACTTGAGTATTATTTTTAGGTGTCTGTACTTAATTATAAAGTGGAAACTTTTTACTTTTACTTCACTACATTTGAGAGCAGGTATCTGTACTTTCTACTCCACTACATTTTTTAACTGGACTGAAAATTAAAAGTATTTTTTTATTGTTTGAGACGTGCTGAAAAGGCTGAGGGTTTATTTTTAACATGTTTGTAGTTTGAACAAACAAAAATATATGAATAAAAACAGCTAAGAAAAAAATGATTCAGCTTTTTCTGTTGAACAAAATTCAACACAAATCTTTATCAAAGTCACTACATTTGGTTTCATTAGATCTAAAATCTGTGTGAAATACAGTACTTTTACTTTTTATTTTTAAAGTACATTTTCAAACTGGTACTTTAATACTTTTACTTAAGCAATTTTATTCATGTGATACTTCTGGTATCTGTACTTTTACTTTGGTAACAAAATTCTTCCACCAGTGAAAGAAAAATGTTAAAAAATGTTAAAAAAGAACAATTACTTTATCAACAATACACTTTATACATAAATATTCACTATATAGAAGTAACTGTATTTCAATTTTTATTTGCTTGATAATGTATTTAAAAAGTCTTGATATACAATAGAAATAATTGTTTGACTAGTCAGCTAAAATTACCGCTGGACTCCTCACTAGAAATGTTACACAGTGAATCTTTAAATTTGGTGGGAGTTTGAAAAGCACAACTATCGATTTTAGCTGCCACATTGAACAAAAAGGATCATTTTTAAGGATGAGTCTAGAAAAACAAGGAAAGCTGCTTAGAATGGACAGGAAAAAGTGGGTTGAGTGGCGGGTGAGGAGCGGGTGAAGAAGGCCAACCAAACAAGGTGTAAAAGAGTCATGAGCCTGGGGTAATTCTGAATCAAAAACCCCGAGAGATGGAAATCACGGAGGGGAGGGCAAGAAGACAAATACAGGAGCAGAGAGCATGACTTTTTAAGGAGCTCAGAGCAGGTTTGAGAGATCTACGAGGGGCAGAAGGATCAGTGTTTTGTAAACCTGAGGTGAGACTCGAATTAGAGCAGAGAGACCGACAGAGCAGAGCCAAGAGACGAGCAACAAAGAGATGAACCGTTTCTCTACCGTTTCAACTAAAGACTCCAGGACTGACTAGAGAATCAGTCAGGTGGAATTCAGGTACCTTTTACCTGCAATATTTTGAGGACTTTTCTCCCAATCAAAAGATATAATATTTTGTTTTAAATTGTTAATTGCTATAACATTGGTCCTATAGATTCTCATCACTCTGAAACCCTTGAACACCAGCCAAAAGTTTTATTAAATCCAGGTTTCATTCACATTAGCAGGCAACATCAAAACTGGAACAAAACTAGGACTAATGAGATGAGATCTTGACTAGACTAAAACAGGACTAGAACAGGACCAAACTCAGTCTCCATCAGGATTACAGCAGGAAGGCAGTCAAGAGTGTACTTACTTTGCGGTGACATCACGCTGGGGGTGTTCTGCATGCATGTATATGGCAGAATATTCAGCAGTTATCATGGTGCCACAATGCACACAATAGCAAACACAGCCCATAAAGTTTTAAGAAGTCTGAAAACCAATACGAGTGCTCATGGTCCTCTTTCGGTGTCAAAAAGGTGAGCGTGACTAACTGGAAAAACTGCTGGCTGATGTAAGATAATGTAATGTAATGTTATTCAAGAGGGACTTACTTGTTCAACAGTAAAAATCAGATCACCCGCTGTAGTTCCAAATAAGTCAGTTCTTTCTGGTCAGATTGTGTTGATATAAAGCTCAGATTAAAGTCTAGTAAAGCCTCAGACAGAGCAGTGTCTACAGTTAGCATCACACTCCCATGTTGATGACATCAGCTGCAAAGTATCAATAGATGATGAATACTAAAACAATATTTTTAATGTTTCTGACATATGTGTGTGTACCACTGATGCACTGTCCCGATGTTTTGAACGACATAAAACATTCCCTGGGGGTGTGATGCTAACTGTAGACACTGCTCTGTCTGAAGCTTTGTTACTCAAGTTCGACTAAAATCTAAGCTTTGTTTTAAAGCAATTTGACCTGAATTTTGATAAAGAACTGACTTAGCTGGAGCTACAACAGATGAGATTTGTGCTGTTCTCAAGTTAACAGATACCTGTTTCCTTTATCTTGAAAATGTACTGTTTGCTGTAATGTTCTAATCCATTTTGTATTTTCTCTTGAGTTTTCAGACAAACTTTTTTTTGGCAAAAAAAAAAAAAAAAAATTGTCCGAAAACTCAAGAGAAAATACAAAATGGATTTTTGGATTATTTTTTTGTTTTTTTTGGCAGCCCCTGCTTAGACTGATACCCCCGCGACCCGGACCCGGATAAACGGAAGAAAATGGATGGATGGATTTTTTTTGGTAGTGTTTGCTAATGTGTGCATCGTGTCACCATGGTAAGTTCAGAAACATTCCACCATAGAAATACGTGTAGAACACCTCCACTATCATGTAGCTGCAAAGTATAAATTGGGCATTTAATTTCTTTTGATAAGCAAAATCTCTAAAATAAGATTTCTGGGCTTGCTATTAGGTTTTAATATATAAAACAAACAATACATATAAAATGTTAATGAAAGTTTAAACAAATTAAATGATATGTTTTTGAATTGGCCTTTTGGTGCAGGTTTTCTTTACTGATAGCGTCTCAGACTGGCAGAAAATGCAAGAATTCATGCTTTCCAGTGATGTGCTTTTTGCCTCTACTTAACAGTACTCTTATCTCAAATGAATGACTGCGGGAACATTTGAATAGAACTACTATCACAAACATCTGCTTCATTACCATTTTCAACACACCAGGAAGCTGTGAAAGTCGTTGTTTTATAACTACGATGAAGTCAAGCCTTACATAACTCCTGCTAATCAAACACGGCCCCGTGACATCACAGAAGAGGTTGATTTCATGCTTGGGTGTGTAATTAGAGCGGGCGATGGGTGGGGCAGCTTAGTCTAATGGATGCTGTATCTGAGAGATGTATTATCAAAACAGGAGGTTAATGCAGACTTTACAGAGCCGGTGTGGGACGGAAAGGGTTAAATCCAAGTGTGCATTAAAGCAGCCCCTCGACCCATTTCTGTACATGGGAGATTATAACACGGGGGGAGTGAGACTGTTAATACTGTTAATATGGGGCATAAACAGGCATGCTTCAGGATGTACACTGTAAAAATGTAACTGTATACAGGTATTAAAGGTGCACTATGTAACTTTTCTGATGGAGATGGTATGGATGCTCCTATATGTACCACAATATGGAATTTAACATACAGTATCTATCTACACGGATACAAGAATGTTAAACCTCCGCGCCAAGTTGCAAGTCATATCTGTGGAGAGGCGAGCATGCTTAGAACAGGGGTCTCCAACCTTTTTCCTCTGGTGAGCTACCTTTACGAAATGAAAATGCCAGAGAGCTACTAATTTTAGCAGTCACAGGAAATAAAAGTATACATAAGAGCCATGGCAAGACTTAGATGGGGTAGAGTTAGATAATAATAGGCATTTCATTCATCAAATTTGAGTTATTCAAGACAATACGTGTAATTCAGAAATCCCTTGATGAGCTACTTGGAAGGGGAAAAAGAGCTACTGGCAGCTCCCGAGCTACAGGTTGGAGACCCCTGGCTTAGAATATGAATGCGTGTTTTTCGGTGTGTTTTATTGCAATTTTATCTTGTAACAAATGTCATTATTGGGCTAATGTTTACACAGGAGTTATTTATGGAGCTGTGGTCTTGCACCTTATTGCACTTTATATCAAAACTATGCAGTGCTTGATGCTCTAAACTTTACTTTGTTGTTTTTATGACAATGACAATAACATCTTGAAATGTATTATAAGTGAATAAATGCAATATAGTTTCACACTATACTGTGAAACAAACAGGCAAAGCATTATAATCTCCATGGAGACAAACATGATTTTTTGCTGCTGAGTTGTTTCATTTTTGCATCTATATAGTATGACTTGCCTGTGGAGTGAGAAAATTGCACTAAATATTGCCTTTATATTATTATTGATACAAATTTGTCCCAAAATCTTACTCCACTTAAAATGTAATGAACTACATAGCCCAAAAATAAACTCAAGATACCCATAACAAATTGTAGTCACTTAAACAGACAGATATGAGTGTGTTTTACAGTGTAATACATGAAGCGGGCAGCGGCTCGGTGGCTGCAGTGGTCGTAATGGGAAGGATCAGCCCAAATGAACAGTTGAGTGTCTCTTTGCTGAACGTCGATGATTAAATGAGGCTGGATTATTCCATATTCTAGATGGAGTTTTTTAAGCTTCATAAACAAATGCACTCATTTATGATGGATTAACCGTAATCCTTCTATTTCTCTCGCCATGTGCACCGCTCTGCACTGCCTCGTTTGGCTCATCCTCAGCTCCTAACTATTAACAGGCTGCAGAGGTGGGTAGTAGTCAGTAGCTTTTAATCAAGTAATAAAATTGTACTTCTCATCATACTTCAAGCCACAGTATATAAATTTTTCAAAACATTACTAAAATAAAAGCATGTTTTCTCTCAATTTGGGTGTGTTTATTGCACCAAAAAACATGGATCTGTACTGTGAGTGGGCTTGCATCTCCACAAACCTGACACTTGCTTTTTCCATGGAAATGTTGTTCCTTTGGCTCTAAACGTCCAGTTTGGCATAAAACATCTATCTCCATGGAGAATGTTCCAAAGTATGGTTTTAAACTTTCTATTCCAGGCAGTGTGACACCTCCAGAAAGCTACATACTATGCCTTTAACTCGTACCTGAGCACTATTTACTGTCTCCCACAAAATTGGACTGTTTCCCACAAAATGATTCCCTTATTTCAACAATGGACATAAAATAAACTCATTAAATCCCCAGTTCTGTCACCAATAACAAACCAGTACAAAGACGTTATTTATTTTCTTCATATAAAACAAGCTGAAAATCAAAGTGCAGTCCAACCTTTAACACATAAATCTACATCCAAACTACTGCATATACAACACAATTTCACAACCATATTTTTGCATTGACTTGGTAAAATAAATTATAAAATGTTGCTCATTGTTCATTTTGTTCCTGACATTAAAATACTGGACTGGTGCACCAAATAGTTGAATTTCAGATGATATCGCAACATTAAATTAATGGATTTCAGCTTCCCGTTCTATGAAACATTCTGAAGACTTTTCCCCGTTCAAAAGAAATCATATTTTGTTTTCCATTGTTTATCACTATGGCAACAATTGTAATTATTCATCATTTTGAAACCACGGATAGGCCTGTAGTGTTTAATTGAGACAGAGGCAAAATGACTATTGTCAATATGATCATTTGTAATGTGGTTGGATACATACAGTGTGATAATGGGCCTTGGTCACCAATATCTGTAAATTAGTTTATAGTCCAGCTATATTTATCCAGCCACATAACAGGAATCCCTATTTTGTCCATCATAATATTATACTTTAAATGTGCATTTACGAATGTGACTACAGTAATATTCTCTGATCTTAATGTCTTTGTCATGTGTGATGGACTGAATGTTTTGTGCCTATGTCCTGTTTTGTGGGACTACGGATGAAAACTCTGGCACATTTACAGGTTGTACTAAAACATGTCCCATATTTAATAAATATACATAAACTGTAACTTTTTCTGGTGGAGGGTTTGCCACTTATGGAGAAGCAAGCCTGCACATGGCACAGATTCATGTTTTTTAAGGTATTTTTGAGCTATAAAACACCTGCAATTGAATAAGTGCAGGGGACATATGTTTAATGCCCTACTGTGGAACATTCCATACAAAGAAATAACATCTTCATGGAGACAAGGAAGTAACCCTCAACCTTATAAGTTACATGGTGCACTTTTAAGTAGATTTTTTTTTTTTTTGTTTCAACTAAAAATGCAATATAGGTGATAGTTTTCTTAACTGGTACGTCGGCCGTTCAATTCCTGGTCAATCGGCTCCCAGATGTTTTTTTTCCTTGGGCAAGGCACACGACTTTGTCTGAATATGATGTGTGAATGAAAGTTAATGGTTTTTTTCTCATTTTAACATTACAGGCCTATAGACTTTGTGTTGTGTTATCTGAAAAACAGCACATTGCATTGTTTTGTTCCTCTCTTTCTCCCCTCTCACAGTTCATCCCTCTTTCCCTTTGACCTGCCACTCCCTCTGCTGCGCTCGGGTGGTGTTTGGCTGCGTCCGCTTCGCCCCTGTGTAGCGCCCCCTTCTGCCTCCTGCTCTGCCTGCGCGGCCTGCTCCATGGTCTTTCCACTCCACAAAGCCTCCGCCTCCTCTCGCTCCTGCACATAAAATAAATATTGAATAATTAAATAGTTCAAACACAGTATTTTGTTTTACATTGCTAAATCGCTATAAATGCAAATAAATTCTCATCATTCTCAAACCCACGGATATGCCATAACAAACAGGTGTTGTCATTTCATGCCCATTCACAACCAGATTATTTGCATTTCTATTGTAGTTTGAATGAGATATGATGGACCTGCCATTAGTGTATCCAGGGGTTTCATGAGTATTTGTTTAATTATGTAAAATATATTAAATAATTAATCATAGTCTCAGGTCAGAAAAAGCCTTACCATATCTCTATAATGTTTTTCTTTGGTGAACCACAGGGCCAGGGCACATCTCTTCCCTTTGGTCACAGCAGTAACTCCGTGTGGATTGACTGGACCAGAGGAAAAACCCACCAGACGGCCACAAGATGGCTTCACTCGGGCCTAGACATGAGAGAAATATGACAAATACAAAAAATACATTACTGATTGATAGTTTTTAGTGACATAACTCTGCTAGGGGTTAGTTACCATGGCAACAGTTTACAATAGTGGTTCTCAAACTGTGGTACGTGTCATACAAGCCTTCTGAAATTAAAATATTTGATCATTTTAATCAACATTTTTGTCCTCCTTTGGGTTAGTCCTTGTTTAAAACTAGTACAGCAGTTGTGTAGTCCTATTAAGGTGTAGTCTAGACCTGGAATAGTCCTGGTTTAGGTCCGGTGATACTTGGATGGCCAAATATAACCACTGCACTACAGATACTCTGAAAACTCAATACAATACAGTACAAAAAATAAAATTAACAAAAACAGGTCTATAGAGCCTGTAATCAATATGAACATTCTTAGACTTAGACTCATTCATGGTCCAGTGTAGATGTTTTTTGAACAAATAAAGTAAGTATGGCTAAATTGTTGGCTATTGCTACTTTCTGACTGTAATGTTATTTGTAAGGGTTTTGTTTAACATATGCTCGCCTGTTACAGTTCCAACTAAGTCGGCTCTTTAAGGTCAGAGTATGTTAAAACAAAAGTCAAACTTGAGTAACAAAGCGTCAGACTGAATTTGTGTGAAAGGTATCGATAGATGCAGGATGATTTCACTGTTGGCAAGTACCATGTTTTAGATTTTTTATTAAAATAAATGACCAGCTAATCTTTTATTCATAACTTACAGTGACAGTCTTTGCGTCCCTGTCAGTAAAGAACAGCTCTCCTCCATCAAAGTCTTCATTCAGGTATAAAACGGCACTGAGGACAGAACAATGCAGATGTCAGTGTTGTAGTTATTTATTCAACTCTCAATAACTCAAATGTTAAAATTCTACAAAGAAAATAAAACTTTGCCACTAGTGCACACGATAAATATTCAGCTAAAAATATAGTTCCATCTTATATTTTATTATCTACTGAAAGGTAAGTCAATAATATATAATAATATAGGAGGGATGCTTATTGTGATATTGTGTGGAGCCAAACAAAACTGTGAATATGCAACTTTTTCCTCTTAAAATGCTTAGATAAGACTTAATCCAAAGAACTAAGATTTAAAAGTGCTTGTAATATTTATTTCTTCATGCAGTCTGCCCTGAAACAGAACAAAGGATCATGGTCTATGGAGTTCCCTCTGTTTTTTTTAGCTATTGCTGCACCAAAACTGTTCATTTAAGCGACGAGACTTGTAATTCGATATATTGTGACGGTCCATGATATTATTGTGAGACTTCTGATGATACGATATCACAATATATCCCTATAATATAGCACGTATTGTGACTTATAAGTAATTATTCTTCGTATGTTTTGTCAATAAAATGTTTAAATGACAGACAGAGCTAAACAAATTCCACCTAAACGTACCTGAGGTCTCTGTGGATAAAAGCGGGTGGTTCCCTCCAGCACAGTTTGGTCTCAGGTTCGAGGATGCAGTTGTCCACATGAACGGGGTGAGACAGGTCCATTCTGCCCTCCTGATCTCCTGCACAGTAAATTTAGAATAATATATGTTATTTATTTGTCTTTAAAATCTCATTCAATAAGCAAGTAATTCTGGGTTAGGTTAAGATATTACTCAACTTCATCACAATCTGATACTGGTATCGGATATCGGTGTAGATACTGAAAAATTTGTTGGATCAGATATCGGCTTCCAAATATCAGTTCAGCCCTAAACATTGATGTAATAAGACTATTTACTGGTTGTAACTGGCCCAGAGAGTCTCATATTAGAACTTTTATTCACACAAAGTTGTTCTGTAGTTACTTGTGGGATAAATAACAGCTACATAACGTAACACACGGAAAATAAAAAAAATCAATCAAAACCACAAACACCATATGAACTGAAAAAAACTGATATTATCCTGTAGACACTTTATTTCTCTCTTCTAACTATGATTCTCTCGCTCACCTGTGATGGCGCTGCGACAGACCAGGTGAGTGAAAGAGACGAAGAGTCCAGAGGGGCTCCTGAAGTACGAGTGGAGCAGGGTCCTCACTCTCTCCCCGAGCTCATGAAGGAGTTTAGCATCAGTGTAATTCACCAAACCCTCCTGACCCAACTGTGAGACACGGGGGCTACGTTTACATTAACGCCAAAGATCTGAACATTGATGTGATTTCTGGAGTGATCAGACGATTCAAATGTCATCTAAACACCTTACATTTATCAATTCATTCTAGCAAATTCACTAGCAATTTATAAAAACTGTCCACCTTTGCCGCCCTGAGCACTGTCAGACCCTCAAACGTCTCATGGGGCGTGTGTGGAGACCGGCGCCCCCTATAGCCATCTCCAATAGAACCAGCCGCCTGTCGAATCAAACAAAACACAGATGTAATGTTTATAATCTGATCATTTAAAAGTAATACAGTACTTGACTTAAAAGTTCATCTATGTCACTATTGAAAACAGTCCAAACACTATGAAAGCTGTCGATTAACAACACCGTCGAATTTAAATCTCAAATAATCAAATAATAATCTAGATCTTCTATTGATCTGTTTTTGCACTGTACTTGTACTTACTGATGCTAACTGCAGTATTGTGTCACACTCTTTTTGGGTCATAACTCCATCCAGAACAACACGGTTTGTTCCATTCATCATATTATCGTCCATGGTGATGGTCACACCCACCTGGGGAACAGTGCCCCCTATAGATCATAAAAAAGAGTGAACGAGTGAGGGGAATGAACGAGCACTGGAAATGTCTAATTGCACTCTTGTATTTATAGATGAATAAAGCTCTTATGTAGTTTGGATGTCTCGTATTGTGTATTTTAGTGTAGAAAAGCTAAACCAGGGACGAAAGTTGAAAATGAGCATTCGCTATATATTCGTATATATTCGTATGCATCGCATCAGCTGCAAGCTTTGTTTTGTAACTATGTCTGATTGCATTGTCCTTGCCAAATAAATAAATACATCACAACAAAATCACAACAATAGAGTACAAGCTGTCATCACATCGCAAAAATTAGACATGTAAAATATATAACCAGAGTCCTTTCATTCTGAAGCCCATTTGTACTTGTAATAAACAGTAAATCCCCAGTAAAAAATACTCCAGTGGTTGAAAGATTCGATTGCAGCTTCCTGTTTAGGCAACATTTTAAGGGACTTCTGATCAAAGGATAGAATAATCCAAATGAAAGACATTTTTACCTGCATAGAAACCACTGTCGTCCACGTCTTCCTGTTGCTCTCCTTTATTCATCCTTTCATTCATTTGTTCTTTCTCAGCACTGAAATTATTCACAAAAATCACAAGAGATATCATGGACATTCTGGTGATTACAGGAGAGGCTAAAATGACTATCAGCACAGTTCTTAAGCAGTTATATGTACTTTTGTTGTTTTTAGTGCTGAAGAATCACAGAGATGTCATTACTTTGCCTGGAAATTTCCACATTATGGCATTAAATTTATCTATCTCCATGAAAACCAGTAGGTCAAGGTTAGATCTGTCTTACGCTCACAGAAAGAATGCCATGCTTGTAAGACAGATATGTTTAATGTAATACTGTGAAATATTCAACTCAAAGCAATAACATCTTCATGAAGACAACAAGTGGCAGACCCCCCACTCAAAAAAGTTACACAGTGCACATTTAATCATTTTTTTGGCAATGAATAGAGTAAAATTGGCCCAAAATATCAGTTTGGTCTCAGCCCTTTATACAGATGTGCATAATTTGACTCACTCACCTCCATTTTTCCCTCAGTGTTTCAGGAACAACATCTTCAGGAGTCCACAAATCCTGCGGAAAAAACAAACAAACAAACAAAACATTACAAATAAAAAATAGGTAAAATAGTTAATAATGAGGGTTAATAAAGTAATAATGGTATGACTCACTGGATCTGTAAATGTGAAATCCAGGTTTTCCATTCCAAAGTAAAGAAGCTTTTTCTCCTGCAGTGACCGACGAACATACCTATCAATCTCCTGCAAAAAAGACACAAGCAGAGTAGATTTTGTTGATTAATGTTGTATGTTTTTCATAGTTGAAATCAGCACATGATTCTTGAAAAAACTACTTTCTATATTGCATAAATATCAACTATATTTATGTCCAGATATTTTCACAAACTGATAAAAACTACATGGAAATGAATGTGATGAGTGGGAAGAGAGAAAGTAAGGCTCCCAATTAACAGTAAAAAAAATAAAAAAAATTGGTTGACTAATTGTATTGTAGCATTGGCGGACTAAATTTGATTCTGTCTTTACTAAAACAAAGGTTTCATTATTCAGCAGTCTTGTAACCCATTATTATGTATTTCAGGATTGTCCAATTATTCAGAAATACTGGACTGGGATTAAAAGGGCCCATATTACACTATTTGGATGACTAGCTGTCAGGCTGAAACAATAATGGATATTTATGAAAAGAAAAAAGCAGACCTGTGCAGGCGGTGTGCCCAGTGACTCTTTGTCTCCCCCTAGAGTCTCAGAGTAGAGTTGCAGGTTGTCCAAGTTGTCTTTATCAGTCGGGTAAAACAGGAGCAGAGAGCGAAGGGTTTGTACTGCTCCAGCAACGTCTCCAGCTGTGATAAAACGCAAATATATATATGTAAAAAAATATATCATATGAGGCTGAGAATCAAATGGCTGCAAGTTACTTAAAAATAGTTCTCAATCATTATAAAATTTCTGATAAAAATGTCTAATCAAATTCCTATTTCTGACTAGATTTGCAAAAATACAGTAACTGCATATAACCATAAAAGAACTTAGTATCTGCTTGATAACTGAAATGGTCTGGCAGTGTAAATATGTTTTGTAATGACCTTTGAACTGTGCTATGTGCAGATGCTCGAGCTGAGTGGGCAGGAAATCCTCTTGGGCAGAGACTCTTCCAGGTCGAGTGGAGACTTGAGTGACACACGACTGCCGGCACGACAGAAGCGACAGAGAAAGAGCTAAAAAACGACAAAAATATCACATTAAAACAAACTGATCTGCTATACCCAGTGGTGTGATTATGTGACATGATACCATCTTTTTAAAGAGGAGGTTTTACACTTCTATGGGGTATTAATTATTAAGATAAGATAAGATAAGATAAGATAAGATAAGATAAGATAAGATAATGCTTTATTTATCCCACAGTAGGAAAATAAGAGCATGCATCAAAATCAAGATAAATAATAATAAGTATTTACAATCAACTAAAAAGCACAACACTGTAAAGCTAAAAGACACAGGAACATTGCACAATAAGTGTCTTTGATTCTGAGCAGTGAACAAACAGCAGTTAAAGTGACTCCAGTATAGTAATATATAATATTACTACAATAAAGTGACTCAGTCTTTTATTGTTTTGAAAATGCTATATTTGCAGAAAATAATGTTGTTTTTGCACATCGCATCAGGTTTGTTGTAGTGAAATTTTGACATAATCAGATAATAAAACTCTGCCATAGCTATGTTTTCTACTTTTTAGTTGTTTTTTTCTCTCTTTTTTTTTACTAAAAGCACCTGTAATTGAATAAATGCAAGAGAGATGTTGTTTAATGCAATCTGTGGAACTTTTGACTCAAAGCAATAGCTCTATTTCCATTGTCCTTGCCTGCAGCCTTCTCAAACGCCCCGTGGACTCCCTCCTCTCCTCTATCCTCGGGCAGTAGCTGAGAGGAGGTTTCACACTGGACTCTGCACTCCTCCGTCTGTCTCAGTGTTTCATTCACACACTCTCTCCATTTCTCTGTCGCTCCCGGCCAGTCTGCAGAGGCCTCCAGGTGAAGAGCAGAGTCATACAAAGCCTGATGGATGGATAGAGATTTCTACATTATAAATCTGCTGCAGAATACTGAAATAACATGTGCTATTATATTTAGTGACATTATTTCACTTAGAGACCACAAGTTCAGCTAAATAGACACGAAAACGTAACTTGTGATCTCCTAAAATTAAACTATATGCAGTGATCATACCTATATATACTATATGAACTGGTTTAATCTTGAATTAGTCCTAGTTCAGTTTTCACCCAGTTCTAGTTCAGTCCTAGTAGAGTCCTGGCTGAGTTCTGGTTTTGTTGTGGTTGAGTCCTCGTTTAGTCTTTATTCAGTCCTGGTTTAGACATAGATTAGTCGTGGGTAAATCCTGGTGTGGTCTTCATATAGTCCTGGTTCAGTCTTGGTTGAGTTCTGCTCAGTCCCATTTTAGTCCTGGTTTAGTCCTGGTGCAGTCCTGGCTCAGTCCTGGTTCACTCCTGGTTCAGTCCTACTTTAGTCCTGCTTCAGACCTACTTCAGTCCGGGTCTAAACCTTTTAGCTCTCATTTAGACCTGGTTAAATACTTAAATTACAGTATGCACTCACTTGGCTAAACTGTGACTTCCTCACCAGAATTAAAGTTTAGTATTCACCTATTCTTACCCAGTGTCTTTCGTTGTCGGCCTCTCTGTCATGAAAAGCGTCTTGAGTCACTCCCTCCATCCTCCGGTACTTTTCTATGTTGTTCCTCATCTCCAAATGACTGGGATTAGCCACGAAGTACGTGTGAGCTGCTGATGCCGCCCTCTGCAGCTTTTCCAGCTGAGGTAAGAGAAAGTTTAATGAGTGCCACCCAGAATGCAGACAAAATGAAGATATGAAAAATGACAATATTGAGTATATCATTTAAGAAACCATAAAAAGACACAAAAAAGCTGATTTAATCACATAGGAAAAGAAACAAGTGATTAAGGTGTGCATTTTGTGTTGGTTATTTTTACAGCAATTTTACATTCGAGAGATTCTGGAAACTATATGTGGGCGCTATATCGGAAAATTCATTATTTGGCCTTTTTTCTTTTTAGATATGCAAATCAAATCACCCTGCGTGAAATTAAACCTACACCTTTACAGTCATGTTTTTGTACATTTCTGTTTGATTGTAAGAATGTAATTTGATTATCCTTTATCTGGAAAAAATATATATATGATGAGATATTCATGTTTATCTTGCACCACTGTGTTACTTATCATCAACAGACCATGGCTTACTTTATAGTATGTAACCTGGAGAAAGTTGTAGGGGTTTCTGGAGCCAAACTCATATTCGATATCGGAGGAGACTGGGAGCAGAGCTGCGGGAGAGACCGATTTTCCCAAACAAAACCTCAGACATTCAGCTTTCTGTTGCACCCCGTCCAGAGCCCACAGGTCCCACAGGTTTCCCTTTTCACTGTCTGTCAAAACAACAGGGAGTTAATCAATTAATTGTGCATCCTGATTGCTTGTCTGGATTATGTAAAAAAATAAAATTAAAATTAAAAATAAAAAAACACATTTATTTAGGTCATAATTGAAGTGATATAATTCATAACTGATTTAAATGAAGAAACACAAAATTTCTAATTGCAAATCAAATCAATTGCAAACCCTATGTCTTGGAAAAAGATAGTTAATCTATAGGTTTAAAACTTTATCATATGTACTTGCTATTACTGTAAGTATATATGCCTGTGCTGTCTTGTGTTTTGTATTGTCCATCATTGATATTCTGCAGATATTTAGCACAGTGCTCAGGATTACATCTTTACGGAACATATTATTATATTGTATTATATTATTTTATATTACATTAGGTATTATAACTATTGTACTACTAAATTAAAGGCTTAATGACTTACCCAGTTTGTGGAGTGCATTTGTTCCTGCAGTTTCGCACTCATTATAGCACTGACTACGAAGTTTAAATAATGTATCTTTGGTTAAGAGGGACTTCTCCAGGAGCTCTGCAGCTTTCACCCACTCCCCTCCAAAATACGCACGTACTCCGCTGTAATAAAGAAAATCATACGGCTGCAAGTGCAAACCTAAACTACTAGAGCTACCACTGGCCGCGTGGATTACTGGTACATCCAGTAATGCAAATATAAGGATTTGAAACGCCACGTATACAGTCAAATGAGGAGACGGGAGCGCCATGGTCCTATGTAGAAGACCTCAGGGAGAAGAGGAGGAGGGACTAAGGAAACTTGGCACATTTGGTCCACAAGTATCCTCCCACTTAAGCAAGGCTGAAGAAAGAAATAAGTAGGCCAGTTAGTTTACCAAATCAGATTCAGAATATCATATGCCAGCACAAAATAAAATTACAATTCTTTTTTTTTTTTTTTTTTTTTTTTTAGATTTTTGAACTTTCCCAAATATTACAGTGTTTTTTTTTTCTCCGCTCAAAGATGGATTTTTTTTTTTTTTTTTTTTTTTTTTTTTTTTTTAAACATGCAGTGGTCACGTGTAGCAGGGTGGGGGCGCTGGTGGATGTTTTGACTGGAATTACCATAACTATAAATATAAAAGAGCTTGAAACTGCAAAGCGCTCTAATATTTGGTTCAATTTAAATAATAAATCACAATTTAACATGTCTGCCTACGTTATATGTGTTCAGTACTGCTGTAAGAGTATTAATTGAGCTCTAGAGAAACCATTTAAAGCAGAATAATATTTTTGATTGCACACTTTTATTGTTGTGGGGGCGCTTGTGGATGTTTTGACTGGTATTACCGTAACTATAGATATAGAAGAGCTTGAAACTGCAAAGCGCTCTAATATTTGGTTCAATTCAAATAATAAATCACTATTTAACATTTTTGCCTACATTATATGTGTTCAGTACTGCTGTAAGAGTATTAATGGAGGTCTAGAGAAACCGTTTAAAGCAGAATAACATTTTTGATTGCACAGTTTTGTTGTTTTACGGTAGAGGCAGCAGTCGGCGCTGGCTCCGTGCGCTCGGCGGCCTTCCCTCGGCGCATTCAGCATCTCATGGTCCATTCAGCCAGACACAGACCTGCAGAAAGAGCAAACTCAACTAAACACCCGTACTGTTGTAAGGCGGATCATACGGACTGGCCATGGCGGACGTTGGCGAGGTCTTAATGTCGGTGCTGTCCACAATTCGGGTCCCGAAAACCGGAGACCGAGTCCACAAAGACGAATGCGCCTTGTCATTTGCCTCACCGGTGAGACATCCTCCTCCGTAAATGTACAGAGCACCGGTGTCAGCGCCTCCGTGCCCGTGTGTTCGTGATCATTTCAGACTAAACTTATAAAATACCAAGCCTCTACGGTCATTTGATCACTTTCCTAGTTCAGTTTCTCTTCTGAATCATTAGCATGCTAGCGTTATGCTAAGCTAATAGTTTTGGAGTGTAATGGAGCAGCTAGCAGCATTAGCTTTAAAGGTTTGTCTGTCAAAGAAGTGAATGTTTGTCAGACTGTCTTATAATGCTGGGCTTGATTTGTTTGTTATTTGTTAAGCCTTTTTGTTAATACATGTTACTTTAAAGTGACTTCTCATTTAGGTTACTGTGGTGTTAAACAATGACTGTGCAACTATGCAAATAATCCAGTCTTTTCTCTCTCTGTTTCAGGAAAGTGAAGGGGGCTTGTTTGTGTGCATGAACACCTTTTTGGGCTTTGGCAGTCAGTATGTGGACAGACATTATGCACGGACCGGACAGAGAGCCTACTTGCACATCACCAGGACTCGCAAGCCCAAGGTTCAAGTCATATGTGTTTTGTTAATATTAAAATGTAAATATGGACAACTAATGACATACTGTATATGTATTTTTCAGAGCGAAGATGACAATAACTCTGCTGCTGGACACCCACCAAAGAAAAAGCCCACCAGACTAGCCATCGGTAAATCACTTTGATCATTGCCTCTCCCAGATATAACATCAGACCCTATTACAGTGTTTCCCATTAATAGAGGAGACTATGGTGGCCCTCCAAAGCCTAAAATTCTCTCCATGGTCTAAAAACAACCTAGACTATATTATATTAGCATTACAAAATCTTTCTTTTTTATTTGTATTATTGTAAAAAGAAAATATAAAAGAAACTATAATAGTTTTTTAGCTGTCCCTGTTTACCAGTATAGACAATAAGCATAATTTTTACTCCACACATTGCCTCCCCAGAATCTGTGCAAAAAAAAAAAAAAAAAAGCTTTATTTACTATTTTCTGGCATAAAAGTCCTACCAGAGAAATGTTTTTATTCTCTGAGTAGAGCTGAGTCAGAGCAATCCGTAATTGGTCTGCAACATAATAAAACAGCTCTTTCTGTCCTGTCCAGGGATTGAAGGGGGATTTGATGTTGACCAAGACCAATATGAGGAGGATATAAAAGTGGTAATTTTACCCGACCGACAAGAAGTAACATCTGACGACCTCACAACTATGCCGGAGGTCGTAAAAGAACGAGTGAGTCTTTTTAAAACCATCTTTTTGTTACACTTTTTCATTGATGCCACATGAATTGTAAGACAATTACATAGATAACATTTATATTTTTTATTTAGAAATCAAAACATTTTGGGTGTACTGGCTTTGCTATTCTGTCCATCTCTCTACCAGTGTCTCAGTGTGTGTTTACGATTGATAAAAACTGAAAATCAGATTATGTTATTGCAGTTATTATCAATGATCTTAAATTTATTAGTTCAAAACCTTCTCCTTCAGGATCAATAAAGTATCTATCTAATGTACAATGACGTTAAGACATTTTATAAAGTGGTCAATTCAGCGATTAAAAACATTAAACAGAACCTGCATTCTTAAGTAGTACTAATAAGATACTAAGTAGATATAAAGCCATTGATTTGTGTGGGGTTTTTTTTTGTCCTTTCAGGTCTCCCGGTCGATGGCGGGCATCATGGCGGCTGACTCGGTGTCACACGCATTACAAGTGCAGCAATGGGACGGAGAAGTGAGACAGGAGTCAAAGCACGCAGCCGACCTCAAACAACTGGACAACGGAGTCAAGATCCCTCCCAGGTTCAGTAAAACAACAGCATATTTTATATATTTATAATATTATTACACAGCAAAAGCTCATAATAATGAAGAGCTTATATTTACTGAAACTGACTTTTGATGGAACTCATCTAAAATATGTGCAGTTTATTTCATCTGTGCATGTTTGTGTGATCCTGCAAACTGAGTTAATCTCCTTTAATATAAGCTCACAACACACTCTTCCACGTGCTGATGTCATGAAGTGTTTTTATATTCCCTTCACCTTCAATAGTGTTGTGCTTATACTAAAATTTTAAACTCTATGTCAATACGTAGGAAATGGCCCAGTTCTGATATTACAATATGATATGACAATGTAAAATACACTTTTGTAATACAATCTAATGTTATTTTGAACTTGAAATAATAATACTTTTATTAAATATTATTAACTTATTGTCTTATACTAGTTCTGAAATAGACTGAATATTCTAAAACAACCACACCCTTAGCTATGTCTCTTTTTTTAAACAGAATAGATAGTTGATACTGTTTTGTCAACTCTAATTGCCGTGACACTGTTCCTCATTTTTCATTACTTTGAAACTCAATGATAGCACTTTTAGGCCCTACACGAATGAGTAATACTTGTTTTCATTGTAGTGGCTGGCGGTGTGAGGTGTGTGATCTCCAGGAAAATATTTGGATGAATCTCACGGACGGGAAAGTGCTTTGTGGGCGCAGATATTTCGACGGCTCAGGAGGAAATAACCACGCCCTGCTCCACTTTAAAGAGACCGGATACCCACTGGCCGTCAAACTGGGCACCATCACACCCGACGGAGCAGGTACAGGTCTACAAAAGGGCTGTATGAACTCAAACACATCCCGGAGTAAACCAGGACTAGACCAGGACTAAACCTAGAACAGGACCAAAGACCTCATCAGGACCACACTAGGACCAAACCAGGACCAAACCAGGACCAAACCAGGACCAAACCAGGACTAAACCATGTCTACATGGTTTAGTCCTGACCAAAGACCACATCAGGACCACATCAGGACCACATCAGGACCACATCAGGACCACATCAGGACCACATCAGGACCACATCAGGACCACATCACACAAAGGGCTGTATGAATTCACACACATCCCGGAGTAAACCAGGACTAGACCAGGACTAAACCTAGAACAGGACCACATTAGGACCACACTAGGACCACATTAGGACCACATTAGGACCACACTAGGACCAAACCAGGACCAAACCAGGACCAAACCAGGACCAAACCAGGACTACATCAGGACTACATCAGGACTACATCAGGACTACATCAGGACTACATCAGGACTACATCAGGACTACATCAGGTCTACATCAGGACTAAACCAGTATCAAACCAAACCCAAACCATCGTGAAGGCAGCCAGACTAATGCATTGTTATTATTTTAAGTATTAGATGGGAACAAATGACTCCATATTAACTACATATTTACTCTGTTATGTTTAGATGTCTATTCATACGATGAGGACGACATGGTTTTGGATTCAAAGTTGGCAGAGCACCTTTCTCATTTTGGGATCGACATGATGACCATGGAAAAGGTACGATGAATTTTCATTTGTTCGTGTACTAGTTACTGTTATTAATAAATATATTAAAATCCTTATCACTTTGCAGCCCCATTGCCTAACATTTTAGCCAAAAGATTAAAAAAAAACAAAAAACATTTATTACATTACTTTGGAAAACTTGTAACTAGGCCTTTGTCTCCATAGCGACACTGTTCATGTAACTGGAATGTTTGAAAGTGTGGCTTTAAATTATCAGTATGGCCAAGTCATGTTTGAAAATTGGTTCTCAAACATTTTCACTTATTGAATAAACTATAATATAAAATAAAATCTCAATGGAGACAAACACCTGCCACCAGAAATAATATGCAGTAAGACTTCGATATGAAAGCTTTGTTGAACGTTTTACATTAATCAACTTTTTCTGTTATATGTTCCTAACCAAACTTTTTTTGAATGAATGAATGAACTTGGCTTTAAACTTGAATCTAAACTTGAAATGTCTCTCTTCTACTGGCAGACTGAGAGGACCATGACGGAGCTGGAGATAGCTGTGAACCAGCGCGTGGGCGAGTGGGAGGTGATCCAGGAGTCGGGTACGACCCTGAGGCCACTGTTCGGTCCTGGGCTCACAGGGATGAAGAACCTTGGCAACAGCTGCTACCTCAACTCCGTCATGCAAGTGCTCTTCACCGTGCCAGATTTCCAGGAGAAGTGAGTGGTTTGAATGGCCCATATTCCACTGTTTTCTGATCTGTTATAATGCTGTTTCCTCATACACTTTTACACAACACTTCATACACAACACTTTTATACTCTATACACTTCAATCCACTTACAAGAAATGACATCAACATTAATTAAGTTAATATTTTACATACAACATATAAATTAACAGAGAATGAATTGTAAAACATGCAGAAATGATATGAATATAATGAAAGTAAAACATTTTTAAATCTTAACAAATACTGATCATTTTGTTCTTTGCAGAGGACATTCGTTCTAAATAAATCCATCTGTTGACTAAACTAGGTCTAAACCCCTAACTAAACAGTAAAACATGTAGAAAGACTGGCTAATAAATCATCAATTAATCTGTTAAATACGTTGATGTGCAACTATTTCATACAAATTTAAATTTCCAGGTATGTGTCAAACATTGACAAAATCATTGATGAAGCTCCAAGTGATCCAAGCCAGGACTTCAAAACTCAAGTGTAAGTATAGTGCTGTTTGTAATTCAATACCTTTCAGAATTTTAAGATCAAAATGTTTCATCTGCCATCCTGAACCAATGTTCACTCTGATGGTACTGGATTTATTTATACTGCACTAGATTTGTCCTGTTCTAAATGGAGGCGTTTTTAACTAAAGCTGCCCTACTTATGTTTGCATGTTAGCTTTGTTATCGCCTTGAATATAGTTTTATATTTTAGGTGCTGTTTGTTTCTGCAGAGCCAAACTGGGCTACGGCCTTTTATCAGGAGAATACGCCAAACCAGCACCAGACTCTGGGGATGAAAACGGTGCGTCTGAACCCAGGGTAAGAGTCAAAGAACGGCGCACCAGCTGTAGTTTATATCTCTACTAATTTATGGACTGAAGTTTCAGATATTGTCTTTATGTTTTTGTGTTTTTAGGGAGACCAAATAGGAATAGCACCGCGAATGTTCAAAGCACTTGTGGGACGGGGCCACCCTGAGTTTTCCACCAATCGACAGCAGGACGCTCAGGAGTTTTTATTGCACTTCATAAACATGGTGGAGGTGAGCTGCACAAAATGGACACATCTCATTGCTCTAAATGATTCCTAGATACTTTAGTTTAGTTTAGTTTATTTTTTTGAGCAACATGTGTGCACAAACATGCATTTAAGTATACTTTAAAATGTAAACACATTCTAATTTTAATATAATAGTAATAATTATGTGGTATTATTTGGTAGTATATTTATTACACAACAAAAATATAAATGCCTTAATTTACTAGTCAAACTTTGTTGTATAACTTAAGAAAAAGACCAAAAGTATTACCAAAAACCTTCAGTTATTCTATTCAGGGATTATTTTGTTTGTTGGCAGTATGAATAAAATGGAGGAACTGCAGGTAGTTGTTATGACACACATTTTGCTAATCCAGTTTTCTACACTACATTTTCGATGAATAAACCTGTATTTTCAGAGAAACTGCCGCTCGGGGACAAACCCGTCAGAGGCCTTCAGGTTTCTGGTGGAGGAGAAAATCGTGTGTGAACAGTCACAAAAAGCAAAGTACACACAGCGCGTTGATTACATCGTACAACTGCCGGTCCCAATGGATCAAGCCACTAACACAGGTAACGTATGTCTGTTATGAACATGGGGATGCATGATACTGACCGGTATGAAACTCCATTTGCTTTGGGAAGTATTTGATATAATACATTTGCATTGTATCTCTGCATCCTCTTTCATATCTGACTAAATGTATCACAAAAGCAGATAAAAATATTTCCTATTCTTCAGCATTTTTGTTGATTTCTAAAAAGACTTGGCCAGGCCCTGATTATTAATGTGCATGGCAATCTACAACCTGCTCTATGCATGCCCACAGTTTATCCCATTAAACAGCTAGATGTGCCTTGAACTTGATTTTTATTCCTTTTAAGGCCATAATAAACCAAATAAAATCCTGGTTGATGCACAAGACTTGCCCTGTGCATCGATTAGCTGACTAAAATGGTGAATGGAATTGGCAGAAGCTCTCAAAACTACCTATGATCTAATCCATATATACAAAGCAAGAGAAGTACTGCTAAATTGCGTAGTTGTATTAAATGGCAGAACAAAATCACAATTCATGCTCTAATGTCTAACTGACTCAATCCATTCTTTCTCCTCTGCTGTGGTCCTGGCAAATCCTTTTATAAGCCCAATCAAATTATTGAAAATGTTGAATGATTAATTGACTTAAAAACTAATTTCTTAGCTTTTTCTTGTGTGCACAGAGGAGCTCCAGGAGGCCGAGCGTCGCCGTGAACTGGGGGACACGTCACCCACAGTTCGGGCTCAGATCCCCTTCACCTCCTGCATGGCGGCCCTCACGGAGCCAGAGGTGCTCACTGACTTCTGGAGCTCAGCTGTGCAGGCCAAGACTACTGCCACCAAGTAAGACACAAGGCTAAATATTTAGAAATGGGAATTAAAAATACTTTATTACAATCTAAACTTTTTATTTCATTACCAGAACAATGAGGTTTGCGTCTTTCCCCGATTACCTTGTTATCCAGATTAAAAAGTTTACATTTGGCCTTGACTGGGTCCCCAAAAAACTAGGTGAGTAAAATCTGCATTACTGCTTTAAGTCTGATACTTAACGAATTTTCTGTTTCTTTATGAAAAGTGTTGTGGTGGTTTGGTAAAAACGTAAAAATCCTATTTGTCATAAATGAGCTAAAACCCCTATGGTAATTTCATGATGTTTTAATGCGTTATTTTCTGGGATTATCCTCATGAAACAAACAACTTGCACAGTTAAATCAATTATCACCACAACTGAATAGTGTTAAAAACTTTGGTCTATTTTCAATTCTTTACAGGTTCACTATGTAACTTTCCTGGTTGAAAGTCCGTCACCTGCTGGTTTCATGAAAATGTTATTGTATAACCTTGAATGACATTAAACTTATCTTTATTACACAAAAACACCATTGTGCTTGCTTGTCTGCAAGGGCATAGAAAGCAAAAATTATTATTTGGAATAATATCTCCAAGGAAAAAGATTCTTGGCAAAGCAATAACATCTCCAGTTACTTTGTGCCCTTTTTAAAATGGAAGTTTTATGTGGTAATTAGCTTTAGCATTTGAATATTTCTAAAAAAGTGCCTCAGACATAGTTATATTTTCATGCTCATTGTAGAAATTGCAGAAAGTGTAATAAACTTTTAAAATCTTTTCTTCAGATGTGAGCATTGACGTCCCGGACACGCTGGACCTAAGCGCGCTGAGAGCCACCGGTCAGCTGCCCGGAGAGGAGCTGCTCCCTGAGGTGGCCCCTCCCCCTCTCATGACGCCCGATGTGGAGGTCAAAGGTATCCTGGGCTCCTATGGCACCGAGGAGGACGACTCGCTCTACTCCCCTCTGCTGTGTCAGTCTGTCCTTTCTCCCTGTCACAATCACTACAGACGCTGGGAGGCTTTAGCTTTAGCCAGCGCTAATACTCCTACTACTCTGCTTTTTCCCACTTTTCTGTTTTCCTCCTTCTTTGGTTGCCTTTTTGTTTATGAATATTTAGTATTTGGGGGTTTAAATCTCTGGTGTCCCCTGCATGATTTTGGCTGTTAGCTGATGGTAGATGTACGTTTTGCTGCACCAGACGTTGGAGTGATTCTGTTGTTTGTCTCTCAGCTCCGGTCCTGGATGACTCCACAGTGTCTCAGCTGTGTGAGATGGGCTTCCCTCTGGAGGCCTGCAGAAAAGCTGTTTACTACACCGGGAACACAGGCATCGACGCCGCCATGAACTGGGTCATGACTCACATGGACGACCCCGGTGAGGAACAGTTTAACTGTCTGCATGTCTGGAGGTTTAAAGCAATGTTTTCTACTGATTTCTTCTCAGACTACATTGCTGGGTTTCAGATGATGGAACATTCTGTTGTCCAATAAAACTGAAATTATGCGAGGGCAGCTGTAATGAATAAAGTTCAAATTAATGGGATTTTCAAATTTAGATTTTTGTTATAATATAGCAAGTTTTAGGGCCAAACTTTTGTGAATTAAGTTTGCCTTTAGAATTGTTTTGATCCTAGTTTTGAACATTGTAGAGGCCCATTTTAACTACATTAAACTTGAAACCACATGTTTAGTCCTGACTGAGGTCTGAGAGTGCGAGATGGGTCACAAGGCACTATCATGTCAGAGAAGCGTTAATGATAATATCATTTAATGGTTTCTCCTCTTTCTCACAGACTTTGCCTCTCCCCTGGTTCTCCCGGGCAGTTCTGGAGCAGGAAACACTCCCACAGAGAGTCTATGTGAGGAGCACCTGGCCACCATCATCTCCATGGGCTTCAGCCGAGACCAAGCAACCAAAGCACTTAGAGCCACGGTAACAAGCCTCCCTTTGTGTTAAGTTTAATCTGAATTTATTTAATTCAGTTTGGTTAATCACTTGAAGGGTGCATGCAACTTTTCTGGTGGAGGGTTTGCCATCTTCTTGTCAATGGGCGTGTCATTGCTTTGCTTGGAATGTTCCACAGTATGGCATTAAATATAATTATCTATCTTCTTGGAGACCCTGCTCAGAGTAAAAAGTTGGAAGACATATGCATGCTTAATAACACAGACAGGCTGTAAACAAACTCTAAACATAAAACAAAAAATAGTCTATATGGACCAAGACATGAGGCATGTTCTTGTTAATCTGAAGGATTTACTCCCTTCCCTTATTTATTTATTTTCATATAATGTTTTCCATTACCAGTGTCAAGCATGAAATGCATCAAAAATCCTTGAATTGCCTAAAAGAAAACTTGTTATGACCGAGACTTCTCAAACATGACTCTTCCCTTTGTGTGTCAGAGTAATGTCCTGGACCGGGCGGTGGACTGGATCTTCTCTCACGTGGACGATCTGGAGTCGATGGACGTGTCTGAGGGACGTTCTGCCGCAGAGAGTGAGGGCGCCAGAGAGCCACCGCCTGGGCCCCGAGTGAGAGACGGACCAGGAAGTGAGTGAACACTGAAGATTCTGCCATAGAGATGATTATAGAAAGAGATTTAATGTGAGTTTAATGGAATGTTCTTTACTATTTTTCAGAGTATGAGCTGTTTGCGTTCATCAGTCACATGGGGACGAGCACCATGTGTGGACACTACGTTTGCCATATCAAAAAAGACCAACAGTAAGTCCAACTGCTAAACACAATATGAATACATCCAACAGCTAAATATACTCATAGATCATACACTATATTTAGTCTCTCCAGACTTCAGCTGTGGAGACACAGAAATCTGTTGGATCCAGAAAAGATTCTAACAATATGGAAGAAGGAAATGGTCCCGAAATTAAGATTTGTTTTTTTATTGCATAAACTAATGACCAAAAGATACGATAAAAAGATATATTTTGTTATCTAGAGTAAAGAATTCAACAACTGTTAAGAATCCATAATCCAAAAATATTTCCATCAAGTCAGTTTTTTTGGTGCGTGTTTTAAGATGTCCTCTGTGTCCTTTATTTATTTTACTAATTTATTGCTATTTTATTATTTTTATGGTTTTGCTTTTATTGATTTTTTTATTTTTCCCACATTTTTAGCAATTTACCTTTTTGTTGTCTTCATTTTATGATCTCTGTGCAGCACTTTGGAAACTGCTTTGTTTGTGAAATGTGCAGTATAAATAAAGTGGATTTGGATTTGGATGTAATGCCCAACAGAGGGCACTATACTCCACATATGCTAACATTTACATTAGTCTTTTATTCAGGAGGAATTATGTCATGCTTGTTTACATGCTTGTTGATTGTATATTATTCATATTTAGTTTGATTTCCCCCTTTTTGTTTCTCCTCAGGTGGGTCATCTTCAATGATCAGAAGGTCTGTGCCTCTGAAAAGCCTCCTAAAGATTTGGGATACCTCTACTTCTACCGACGAGTGGCCGAATAAACCAGGATCTGTACCAAGGCACCGCACCATGCTTTTTTAGTGTCAGACATCAAAACAACTGTACATACATCAAAGCTTTCACCACACGTGTATTACAACCATCTGTAATCCAAATCTGGGATATCACTTTGGTGTTTACTGCCCTATCTTTTTCAAAAATGTTGAAACTTTTGTTGTTTTGCTCCAATAGGCACACACTCCTCTTCGCTTCCAAGAATGGCAAGGTTTGGGCCTAAAAAGGTTCCAGCTTTGCCTCAAATTCAATAGTACATAATATGCAGCCTGTTCAGAATGTGTTAATAAGACCACTACCAAATCAGTTGCTTTTTTTACACGCTAAAGTAAAGGTGATATCTCGCTGTTGGTTTGATTTTTTCCAAATAAAACCTTTGTTACTGCTGTGGCAAATAAAACATGACTTTTGACCATTTTGTTTCAAGTAATTTTTAAATGAAAATCCACTTTATTTATTTTTTTGTTCTAACTAAAGCGGTTTCCAAACTGCTGTACAACAACAGAAAAGCCAGAAAAATAAAATAAAGATGTATTTAACCGTAAACCATCATAAAAAAGTAAATAAAAGCTAAATATATAAGTAATAGTCGTCAATAATAATGGTACCATGGTGAATAAGCGCCACATTCAAAATCAGTATCATGTTTTAACCATATATTATTTCTGTAAATGGACATGGGACTGTAGCTAACACATTCTAACAAAATGCTTGAACCTCTGAATATTGAAAAGGAGTAGGAAGAAGTGAGACCTTGTAGACTGCTACCATTCATCCTGGCCTAGAAACTTATGAGTGTGTATCACTATTTTTGGTAACACTTTTTTAGCCTGTATTCATTTATTATAAGTGTCACAGTTTAACAGGCTCTTCATAATAGTCTAATAGGTTTCATTTAAATCTGAAGTGCGCAGATGGAAGCTATATCCATTCGCGTGTTGTTATATAGTGTTAGTATTTTTAACAAGTTTATAATAAAAAAGGAGGCCAGGAGTGCTCATGCATCTTGAAAGTTAAACAGCGCACCACGTATTTTTAGAGATCATGGGCGTAAAAGCAGTTCACAAGGAAGAGAAAGACATCGGAGACATTTGGTATTTTGGTACAATCATTTTATTACAATGTTTTATTATGAAACTGATGAGGAAAATTCAGTCGCAGCAGATTTTTATTCTGTTGTGTGTCGTGCAAATGCCCCTATGGAAAATGTAAGAAGTGCATGTACTTTGACAAATAAACACCTCACATCATTTAGCTTATATAATTAGTTCAAGTGCAAATAAAGGTTATGGTTAGACTAATAAAAATAGAAGCTAACACCTTTATTTTGTTAAATGAAGGGTTAAACTGTCAGAAAAATGTATTCCTTGTACATAAATTGTCCCTGCATTTTGTTCATGATTCTTTTTTTTTTTTTTTTAACTCTCCACTACGTCCTGTTTTTTGTACTTTGTAAAGCAATGATAAATATTTCCCACAGGTACTACATTTGAAAAACATGAAATCCTTTTATATGCACATAAAAGCTGATCATTTAATAACTTTAAGGGCTACCATTTAATTGAACTGGTACCCCTTGAAGTAGCCCTCAGCCTTAAAATGGCTGGTGATCCCTGCTATAATTTAAGGTTTTATTTTGATTCCTTTTGTTGTGAGATGAGCGTCACTGGTGCAAAACCACATTCACAGCTGCGTATGCACTGGTTTAAACTTCACGAAAAAGAGGAGGAGGAAGTGTTTTTGCATTTGTGCAGTTTTTCTTCAGCACTTTTGTGGAAGTTCGACCTGAGCTACAAAAGACACATTTTAGGTACGTCCTATTTTTACAGTATTTACCGTATTTCTAAAGTTATCAAATTAAAATTAAGTCTTAAATATGAAAATATGTTCACTTTTCTAACACAAAAGTGAATATTGTGTGAAATAAGATACATTTGGTTATTGCTTTTAGGTTGGGTAATTCTTATGTGAATCCTCATTTGTGTTAGAAACTAGATGTAAACGCAAAAGTCACAATTTGAATTATAAAAAGCTAAGAATTTTATATATTTTTCCAGATTTGGGGTTGAGAGAATAGGTCACCGTCAAGGAGTAAAATTGGCAGAAAATGATAGTAAAACGCTGTTAAAATTCATACTCAAGTTCACTTTCTCATCAAAATATTTTCAGTTGCATTTGGTTAAAAATGCATAAATGTGGGATTTGACTGAGAAAAGATTGTAATTTGCTGTAATACTCTTTTTCTTTTTCTTTTTCTTTTCCAGAAATTCAAAAATGAGGAGCACATTGCTGTTTGTTTGGGGTGAGTTTTATATTTTTTCATCATTTTCACAACTACTTTTATCCATTTTTAAAATTTTAATCAGATAACCAGATAGACAAAACTTAAAATCATTTGTCAATTCAGATTTTTAATGACCCGTAAAACCTCAGGAAAAGAAAGAAGACACTTGTTGGGGACACGAAATGCAAAATTTCAAATATTTTCCACACGACATAACACGTTTTAATGACTATTATAGACTAAGGTTAAGGTTAAAGTTTATTTCTAATGGGGATTCGGAATAATATGTATTGATATAGTAATGTAATATATAGTAATAATATAAATATAAATATATATTACTATAAAGTAATATAGTAATGTAAGAAACTGTAAAAAATCCAGTTTAATAAAGAAATTATGTAGGCAATCCAAATTCAGATATGAAAAGTCCATATCTGGATTTGAATAGGAATAAAAGTTTAATAGAAGTAAAATATAAGACAAAACAAAAACATACAGATGATATACTAAACAGGAGCATGAAAATACTATCCGATATTGCACATTACGCATAAATACAAGAAAGGAACCAAATATTGTATTCATGTTAAGCAGGACTATAGTTTCTACAAAAAGTTTTTTACTCTTAAAATTACAGTTTCCTCAAAACTAAGTGTAACGAAGTAAATGTAACCTCACAACCACCCACGTCCTCCACAGTCGTGATTTTAGTGCTTTTTAAGTTATTTTTTTTCTTTGCAGTGTTGCTGAGCGCGCTGTGTGCTGCAGAGATCGTGGTCCAAACCAAATCAGGAGGAACAGTGTCTCTGAAGTGTGGCATTTCAGACTCAGTGTCGGTCTTAAAATGGCTGCGCAACAATGAGCCCGTCTACACCACCAACCCAAAAACAGGGATGCCTTTAAAAGGTGATTCAAATAGATTAGTACACCGTAAACAAAAAAATACTTGGGGAAAAATGGCTTAATCCAAGTAATTTTGACCGGGTTTCTTAATTTGGCTTAGTTAATTTTGTATGATTCTGAATTGGATTTTCAATTCAATTGAAGTTTATTTATATAGCACATTTAAAACAACTTCAGCTGACCAAAGTGCTTCACATAAAAGTCAATAAAAACAGAAGAAACAGATACATATAGATATACAGATGACACAATACATGTGAAAACTACAATAAAACACCAAGATAAACTGACTAGCTACTATTAAATGCCAGGGAGAAGAGGTGAGTTTCAGTCTAGTCTTAAACTGCGTTACAGACTGAGAGGATCTGAGTTTTATTTCAAGAACAATATCTCTAAGCACAGAAAGAAAATTGCCCTTATAAAAGATATCGTACACCACTCATGTTTCTTTAATAGGTCAATAAATGATTTACAGCAAAAACGTAATTGCATGAGTTAAAATGACTTCAATACAATATCATTATCTTAGTTAACTGGTTTCATTGGTTTAAATCAATTTATTAAGTTAGTTGGTCTATTTTTTGTAATTTCCAGACTCTATCAGCCCTGTAAATGAAAAATGTAGATCAGCTTTACTGTGTAAAATGAGAAATTTCCCATATCAGAGCCTAATTCTATCTAAAAGGCACAGGTGAAACTGCACAAATAAAGTTATTAAAAACCCCCAAAAACTTTTCAGCTATTTTTGTGGTGTATCTTAAACCTCTTTGTGTAACACTCTATCACAGGTAAAGAGGAAATCGTAAAAAGATCTCGTCTGAAAAATGATCGAGATCTGGAGATTTTTCAAGTGACTCCTGCAGACGCTGGACTGTTCATCTGCAAAGTGAAAGACAACGAAGAGCAGCACAGGCTCATCGTCAGTGCAGGTAAAAACACAAAAAACCCCCAAACACAAATGTAGTAAAAGGTGCAATGCAGGGTCTACTTTATGTACTCCTTATGTTTGTACTTTCACATGTCACGTAGTTTATAGAAATCTGCCAGTGGAATAACTTAGGGTATAAAATGACAAATGAAAGTGTCAATGATGTAAGAAAATTGCACATTTAATATAAGTTATTATCCTGTACATCAGATAAATTAATGTAAAAACTCTAACAAAAAAGTACTGCTTAAATCAAGATATAAATTTAGTTTTCAGATCAGGGGTACAGGGACATATGAGGGTACACAAACACTTACTGTGTGTACTTAAAATGGTTTAAAATAAGTCAAATTTTAGATGTTTGACAAAAAAACAAGCGGTCCACACCACTCTGTTTTTGAAATTTGCTTTATATGCGTTTCAACTCATCATGGCATTAAATTTTAGTTGAATACATACATGTTCTTTGTCATAAATTTTGCATTTTTAAGTTTAAAATCTTAAATAATGTTATGGAGGATTTTGGACATTATTTTGGATATCATTAAAACTAGAAAATATAATAAGAACAGCTCAAGATCATTCTAAAGCTATTCAGGAAAGATTCACTTCTGTCCTGTGACTTTTTAGTATCAACACCTGCTCCAGTGAGTGTCTAGTTTTGATACTAGTTTCAGTATTGATTAGTATCTGATTTTCGATTTTGACAGTGCATCGCGGTGAATAATTAGGGAAAGTAATGAATTCCACTGGACCACTGCAAACTGTTTCAAATAAACCAGTTCTGTTCACATTTTTAATACAGTAAAAATCAGACACAGCGCCTTTAAATCACATTTCCTTTGTCCTCCAGTGTCTGTCACCCCCTCTGGCCCTCTGGAGATTGGCAGCAGTGTGGTTCTTCGCTGTGATGTGTCTGGACTTGGCGAGGGTTCATCGGTGCAGTGGCGAGGGCCTCATGGGCAGAGCAAAGTCGAGCCTACGGTCACTCTGAGTCATGTGACCGCGAACGACTCAGGCTCGTGGGAGTGTCTGATCACGGCCAGTGGAAGAACTATGAAAGACTCAGTAGCGATACTAATCAAAGGTGCAATTTATTTTATTTTATTTATTTAAAGAGGCAAAAACAATGGTTACTTAAAGCACCACTGTGTAATGTTTTAGCCAAAAAACAGAATGAAATAAAAGCTTTTTCTTTGTGAATGTTTGTTGCACTGAAAAACCACAAACGTGACTCTTACTTGGCCTACTTAAACCACAGAATGGCATAAAATGAAAGAAAGTTGCACAGTTTTGCTTTAAAAACAGCGAAAAGGATAAATATGTGGCAATAGAATCCATATGTGGATTCTATTGCCACATTTTTCCATTTAAATATCTTCTTCTACATTTTAAAATAATTTGCTTTGGATCATTTATCGTGGTGAAACGTATTTTTTATAATGGAATATAATAGAAATAGATAGTGAAGTGGTGAGGTAAAAACAATACTGAACATATTCACACATAAGCAAAATAAAACTATCATTGACATAATAAATTAGCAAAAATGGGTAACCTTGTGTTTTGATGATATTTTTTTTCCACTGTTTTGATGTTTTCATGTTCACATAGACACCAAAATCAGATTATAATCTGATTTCTGAACCTTTAAGATTATTAAAATACCACGGAAACAGCAAAATCTGATGTGAGTGATGAGAGGGACCATGATCAGGAAGAAATGAGGTGATTTTGCTGTTTACGTCATTTTAATAATCAGATTTAGAGTGTGTATCTAACCGCAGCTGCAGTTTTGAATTTCAAGTTAATTTTCATCTTATTTTATTTATTTAAATGTCACTCAGCTTTTTGCAAACTCTTCTTTCTTTTTCTTATTTGATTAGAACCACCTCGCGAAACGACGCCGTTGCCCCATACCATAAGAACGACTGTAAACAACGAGGAACCATGTTTAAACTGTGAGTATGGAGTTCACAGTGATGCAGAATTAGGACCGTTGCCATAGCACTTAACAATTTAAAACAAAATATTATTGATTTTGAATTGGCGAAAAGTTCTCAAATGTGGCAAATAAGAGGAAGCAGAAACTCACAAATAGCTGTAAGAGTTTCATTTGAGATTCTTATGGAAATGTGATAAATTTATATCAACACATTTTTTCTTAATAATAATACTTTGCATTAGGTGTCATCAACATTCCCAGGGGGTGTGATGCTAACTGTAGGCTCTGCTCTGTCTGAAGCTCTGTTACTCAATTTAGACTTTAATCTGATTTTTGTTTTAACATAATCCGATTTAGCTGGAACTACAAAAGGTGCTCTTAATACACTTATAAGATAACAGTTTTTCTGTCTATTCCATCTATTTCATATCATAGGCCTATCGAGTGTTGTGATGTAATATTTTTCATTCTAAATAAACATGTGTTACAGGTGAGACCAGTTCACAGACTGTCCCTTCTCCACTGGTTCTGGGACTGAGCTGGTGGGTGTGGGCCGCCATTGGAGGAGGCTGTGCGGTCGTCCTGCTCTGGGTGCTAATCCTCATCATGTACAACCAGAAAATCAGAAGAAAGGTAACTGCATCTAGAAGTTCAGATTTAAAAAGCACATATTACGCAAAATTTACTTTTTTGAGAGTTTAACCATGTTATATCAAAAACATCGTTGTATTTTTCCTTTATTCATGCTTGTTTCATTAATCCATTAATCTAAGTCGTGTTCTCTGAGCCTCAAAATTGCTCTGGTCACATTTTGCCCATATTGTTGCGTCACATATAAAACTCTGGACTTTTCCTACCAAGTTTTTAAGTCCATAAACCAATCCCAGACTCATTCGATGGTGAAACTGTGTTTCCAACAAACTCATAGCTCTATTACACTCAAGGAAAAAAGAAACGCATCACTCAGTTTTGGGAGTTTTGGGGGGGCAGAATAATTTTATTTTTGAGATCCGCCAGTTTTATATGAACCCTACATCCATTTCTAATCCTCAGGCCAACTTTTTCGGCGTTTACACATTTTCGAGTCCAATAACACAACCAAACAATAGAGCACCCCCCAAACCAAAAGTGACAGGAATGACGATTACGGATGGTTCTGGCCGACACTGGCCTGTGGTGTGTCCCAATGGTCTCGGCTGCAGACCTGGTGGCGGGCCGGGACCTGTCACGGAGATGTGCCAGCCGGTTGGCGCGGTCTTGTGCAGCAGTCGTTACATGGGGGCGACCAGTACGAGGGCGGTCGTTAGAGGAACCAGTGGCGTGGTATCGCTCAGCGAGACGAGTAATGGTAGAGCGGTGGACTCCAAACAACCTGGCGACAGCAAGACAACCCCGTCCAGCTTGGAGCATGCCAATAGCTCGATCTCTCTCTGGTTGTGACAATCGTGGCATCGTGAATAAGTGTGTTTTTGGCTTCATTCTGGTGCCCTTTTATAGAGAAGGCTTGAGCACAGTTAACCAGTGGTAAATCTCAACTCTGAGTTTCAAACATGAGTTTGTGTGCTTAAACAATCCTGTAATGCACTCTTTATTGTCCTCACAATCAGTCAAGCGGAACCAAGAAATCTGTTCACCTGTCTTCAGCCTAATTTGGAGTGACATCATGATGCTAAGCCATTTTTCCAAACGCACCCGTATTTCTTAGGAATTTTTGAAAATTAAAATGTTGCGTTTCTTTTTTCCTTGAGTGTAGTTTAGAATGGCATAAGGACTTTGTTTAGTTTCCTATTCCTGTTGCTGACAGCAGGGGGAGCTCCAATGCCTGAATGCCTCATTGGAAACCGAGATGTAGTTTCTAAAATATATTTTACGAATGCAGACATTATTTTAGGTTAGAAGAAACCAAAAGTATGTTTAAAAGGGATTTAAAGCCATAGAGTGCATAATATGTTGTTTTAAGTCTTTTCTCACTAAAAATATATTTTCTTTCCCGATAGCGCCGATTCATGAAGACACAGAACGCCGCCCTGTTAAAACAAAAGACATACTGTCAGTGTCCAGGGTAAACGATTTTCTTTTCGCACCAATAATCAATAATCTCTATTAGTTAAACTCTCTTGTATTAAGTTATTTTAACTAATTTAGATTTGTTAAGTTGGTAGCTTATGATTTTTATGTTTTTAAGATATCTTTTACTATTTTATTTTATTTTTTTTCTACTTATACGACTTACTACATTGACTTTGGACTTTTCTTGGCAGATAATGTTATGTACAAGTTAATATATATCAAATCTAGTTTATTGAGAACGATCATATGTGTATATATAACAAAAAAATAGTGACAAACATTATTCAGTTTACAAAATGATTATATTTACATAGATTTATTTAACTCAACATTTTTAAATAAACATAACATAATTTAAAAAAAAAACTTTCTGGTTTCAACCTACTATGGTTACTAGAAAAAATACAAAATACAAAAATACAATGGACAAAAGTTTTAGAGTTAATAAATAAATAAATTTAAACTTGTCAAAATTAGTAGAATAAGATAAATCGCCCAAGTTCAACTCATTTTTTGCAGTCCATTTTCAATATTCTCCAGTAAGTTTAATCACTTTGTATCAGTGTGACCTTCACTAGACTCACTCACACTTCATTATTGAGCTTAATTAGTGTGAAAATCTGCTCTAACTTTGTCCTCTTTATCTCAGCCCCACAGCTGTGAAGGGCCACTGCAGAACCAAGCCCTCTGCTCCTCCTCTAGCGCTGATCTGAGACGAGCCGTGCTCCAAAACACAGGACAGAAGAAAGAAGACAAAAATAGAAGATTATAATGTGTAAATAAAAATTAAGTGTTGCTTTTAAAGGCCCTGCATCGACTTGTTTCATGTATTTGAGCAGAATTTGTCTTTCCACAGCACAGATATATTGTATAAGCAGCTCTTGATGTCAGAATGAGTCAGCTGTGAATTCTCTGCATCTCTTGTGTTATTGTTCGATAATTAGGAAGCACGCATTAGCATGCTAGTTGTTGTTGTCATCTTATGAAAGCAGAATTCCACTCTGTCCTCACTGTGAGTAATTAGGATGCTTGGAATGCATAAGGTGAGGAATAACTTTGGACCAGTGTAAAATGTTCTGTTTTTCACATTTTAGTAAAAGCCTTTAGGATACAGCGTACAAAGTTTTGTTTTTAAATGTGTCAGTATTGTTATGTTGTGGGTTAAACGTTTTGGTTGACCTTGTTGTGCTGTACAAATAAAGTTAGATTAGATTACATTTGTGGCATAATAACAATAATAATAATAAAAAAAACTATATATGAAGGTTTAAATGAATAGCTGAGAATATTCTTAAGTTTTTATGTAGGATTTGTAGTAGATTTAGTTACTACTACTTTCCATCTGCAGTACCTGGGCTGGTGCATGCAACAATTCCATAATGAAACACAATTATAAAAGTTAAATAATTAAAATACAATATGAAATTCACAACCATGGGATGTACATAGTCTGTACATGCAGCAAGAATGGAAAATATAATAGGATTGTGCAATAGAAGTTGGCATATGTTTCACTGTGTTGGTTTGATGTTTTTTCTACTTCATAATTCAAATAAAGTTTTCATAAATTGTATGACTCTTCCCTTTGTTGTCATCTTGTCTCCACGGCGATGCTATAGCTACACCCAAAATGTACCGCAATAGTATTATAGCGGTATTTATCTGTCTTATCTTGCATTTATTCAATTTCTGGTGATTCATTTCTAAATGAAGATGCATTCTTACGATGAGTGGGGTTGCCTCTCCACAGATCTGACATGTAACTTGATCGTGCCTCCATGTCTTGTGAAGCTATAAACCATCTCCAGTATGTCGTCTATTGGTTTTAATGGGGTCTGTTTAAATAATGGCCTTTTATACATTGCATTTCATAAGATTTTGTTATAACACGAACTACGGGTGAAACAATTGTCGTTATAAATGTCTAAGTTTAGAACTGGTGCAATAGAGCAGGCCACAGGTGTTGAGGTCAAAGGAGCGCGTAAGGCAACGCAATAAAAAAATAACAATAAAACAAAGTATACATAAAATACATTCATAATACGCTTCAGGTACAGTTACTATTTTGGATAAAGTTTAAGTTGAATTAAACTTTTTGCCCTCTTTGAACTCCATTTAACTCATGACGGGATGGTGCAATAGTTTCTTTTTTTTTTTTTTTTTTTTGTTTCTAGAGGGAGAGAGTGAAACACCTGCTGCAGTTTCAGGCCATCACCGTGACAGAGTTACAGATACAGCTGCACTGACAACATCATGTAAGTACTACGATATATTACTACTATTACTACTATTACTACTACTACTTATAACTGTATTTCTATTATTAATACTACAGCTATTATACTACCACTACCAATACTACAGTTGCTGCTTGGATAGCTGCTTCTTCTGATGCTACTACTACTACTGTTACTATGCTACGACTTCTTAAACTTGCTTACTACCAGCTGCTTTTTCTACTGCAACTACTTCTATTACTGCTTGTACTTCTATTAACACTACAAATGCTACTAAATGCAGTTGTTATGCAGATAATCACAACTTTTGGAACTTTATTAGTGAGTGGCAACATTATATGAGTGTCAATGGTGAGACATTTTCTCTTGTAAAAGCTCAAAACATGGCTAAAATGCAAAAGAGCTGCTACAGTTTAGTAAGACATATACAAGTCGACAACTCTGTGAAAAATTTTGTTTGTATCTGACATTTAAAACAAGAAAAATAAGTAAACAGTAGGAGAAAACCAGTGAAAGCTAAACACGTGTATTTTTCACTTAAACAGACTTTTGGATTAGACACAGTTGAACTTAAATAAGATGTTTCTGAGCCCGTGTGTGGAGGAAATTATTCTTTTGGGGCGAAAACAGCAGCTCCATAGACAAAAATGAGACAGAAAATATAGCAAAGAAGCATATTTTGTCTGTTATACTGCCCATAGTTCTGCGTCTCAGTCTGAACGTTAAGTGACATTTTCAAATAAAACGATGCCAGTGCAAAACCTCTATTGTATTCATTTATTTTTTGTTTTGGCTTCAGCCTTAATGTTATAAAATCAGGCCTATGGATAAAAAAAAATCAACTATTCACCTTACACAAATGAGAATATGAAGTCTATGTCGTCTTACTGCTCTTTTCTATGACACAAAATGGTGACACTTTAAGCTTACGTCTTCATCTTAACTTTTTTGAAAACGTGTACAGTGACTGTGTGTAAAAAGCCTCTGATTGTCATGCCCCTCATTAAAAAACAATACTGAGTTGAGTGACGGTAAATATCTTACAAATAATTTTTGCTCCACTGTAAAACTTTACCTGAGCTTGTTAATCGTTGCAGCTAGATTAAATTAAGCCAGTCTGTGTTTTTTTGTATATAGTTTTTAGATGGTTTGAAGTCTATTGTACTGATTTCAGTCAGAAATACATTCAAACAAATACATAAATAATAAGAAATCTCTGTCTTCTGTTTGGGGGAAAAAAATCACTACTATAACATATAGAATGGAATTTGACATTTGGTTTCAACTCATTTTGAAATGTCAAATATACAAAAATGGAAACAAAACTGATTTCGTAATATGCTTTAGTGGGCTAACCCTATAAAAAATGACTTTTGCACAGTTGAGTTCATATTCAATCTTATTTTCAAAAGAGCTTTACTTGTCAGTGACCCATGTCGTTTACGGATGCAGTTACTTCAGTTATTGTGTACTGTAAATGTTAAACTTTTACCATGAACACATCTTCAGTTTATTGATGTTCTGATTACAGAATGTTACTGTTGATTTACATATTTAAGGTGGTGGTTCCCAATTCTTCTCCCTTAGTGATCCCCAGTTTGAAAAGCTTTTGTAATATCACCTGTACAATTGGAGGCAAGTTAAGGAAAGCGCTTTAACTTTGAAAATGCAGGTGTAGGTCTTCTGTTCTGTTTTCATACACAGTTAAATTGTGTTTATATTTGACAAAATAGAGAGACACTTTATTGATCCAGAGGGAAATTCAAGTTTGGTGCAGCAACATTTACAATGCGCTAATCATATCTTTTATTTTTATCGGAACGCAGTCATCTCAAAGAGCCTTGTAATTTCATTTTAATGTAAGTGTCTAAAGCTGCAGTGATTACTCTAAATAACTGTGACTATTGACTATTAAAATATCACAATTTTTAGTAATTATTCATGCCAAAGAGATTTTATTAAATCAAAATGGCCAAAAATATGGACAATTTGTCATTTTTACCAATAGTCTAATCATAAATTCAACCTCAGTGAACTTTTTTTTTGGCCGACTTGTTGACCATTATAGAATCACTGTAGTTTTGGTCCTGGTTTGTGCTCAGTTTAATCAGTTTAGTTCTGATGGAGACTTGGTTTGGTCTTGGTTCTAGGTCAGTTTTCATAATTTTAGTTTGTTTCATTTGTGCACAGTTATGCATATAATTTGAGTAAAAAATGAATTCTATAACTCAATGGAAAAGAAGCAGCCTCATTCTGGTTTAGTTCTGGTCAAGTCCAGTTTTAGTTCTGGTCCAGTTTAGTCTACGTTTAGTTTGTTTTGGCTATGTGCTAATGTGAATGCACCGTAAACACTGACTCTCTCACATATTAGAAGGTTTAAGTGCTGTGAATACACTGCTCAGGTCCCATGAAAAAAACTGTGCTCTACTTCACCTGTCTCAACTTAGGCCCTAAAGCTTTATAAGTATCTGCAATAAACGGAATTATTTTTAATATATTGCAGCAGTGTGTTGTGTTACAGAGAAAATACTTGAACGCTTTCCTTTCATGAACTGTAAAATGTCACTTTTTATTTCCTCTGACATTTGACATGTTTGTGACAGTGTTCAGTAAGAGTTAAGTTATATAGCTCCTGTCCTCTACTTTATATATAATCCATTATGTTATGGATTATATTATGTTTAGGCTGATGTAGACTGCAGTGTAACCTGACTTTATCAATCTGAGGCTCCCATTATTTTCTTTAGGATCACTGTATATTAACCCATTAATGTCTATATTTTTCCCAAAGATGAAATTGTGAAATTCATGTGCCATTTGTAGTAGGCTAATAGGCATGATCAAGTGTTACTTCTTATGAAAATGGTCAAAAAGTGTATGAAAGTGACGTTTATCTTTGATCAGTTTAATGTAAAAACACTCTGTTTTGACTAGTCTCTGAGATAGTTACACAATTATACACATTTTAACATTAAAAATGTATGGTTTTCAGTTAGACAGATGTTGTAATTCTTATAATACAGTGCAGTTATTCCTCAAAATAGGAAAGATAATGTTCTCACTTATATATGAGGGGCAGATGGGGTATAATAATTTCTGAGAGAACCTTGGATATTCTTCAGACTTGTCCCAGTGGTAGACAAAGATAAGATAAGATAAGACTTTATTGATCTCACAGAGGAGAAATTCACTCGTGACAGAAGCTCACAGTCAGTGCAAAAAGTTGTGAAAAATTGTGCAAACACTCAGAACAATAAGTAAATAAAAAATAAAATCACAATAAATATTAACATATTTACAACATCAGGTAGCTCTCGATGTTCTTCAGATTCCTCTCTGTTGCTTCTAGAGGTCTTTGGATGTTCCTCAGACTTGTTTCTATAACAGCAAGAGAATCATAGATGTTATTCAGAACACTGGATGTTCGTCAGATTTCTCTCTATTCCTTCTACACATCTTTGGATAGTTTTCGATCTTGTCCAAATAGCAGGTCTTTATCTCTAAAGTGATGTGGCATTTTTCAAGTTAGGTACTTTTTACTTTTAGTTCAGTAGAGTTTGGCATTTCCAGAGCTGAATTTATCTAAATGATTCTAGTGACGGTGTATGGAGTTTAAAAACAAAATGGAACACTTCATGAATTATCACATGTCATCAAAAGGTGGAACAGGGTGCTTTCTGCTAAAGCCTGAATATGCAGGGTTTGTGTGTTAAACATGCGTGAAATGAAACAAAACACAACTCCAGATATGTTTGTGATGAGGAAACCACATTATTATGAACCTTTAACCAAGACAAAAGTCATAGGAAAGCTGCTGGTTCCGGGTTAAAGCGTGAATAATCATTTACACAGGCTGTGAGCTGTGTTTAGTTAATAGACCATTTGACTTTTCTCAGCTTATACAGGCAACGGTATTGTAGCTTTCTGTTTCTACTTTGGTTGGAAACAGACTTGTGGATGTAATTTTTAAAACCAGAAACTTGAAACCTTATGTTTTGTTGTTGTTTGGGATTTGTTTAAGAGGGAACCCCTGTGTAGGAGCTGAGCACAAAACCCATAAAGCTGAAACAGTGAGTCACACTCAGTCCTTCAGTCCCATGAGGTTTACAATAATGACACAGAGACAGTGGTGAGTAATGGGACTCCTCAGGTTTTCTCCAACGCACAAACAACCAGGTGGAAAATGTAATATCTGCAAAATAATTGTGTTATGATACAGCAGTTTTGAGCTAGCCTAAGATTAAACCAATGGAGATTTTGAGATACTGGTATTAAATTTAGCCTTAATTCGAAAGTATTCTGTCACAGTGTGAGAAATGCTGATAATGTCTCTCTATGAGGGTTTTGACTATTGCTGCAAATATGGCAGATTTCCACAGTAACAGTGTTTTTTTGAGTGTATAAGCTCTAAAAGCTCAGAATCAGCACTATAACCACACAAACAGAAAATGTCAGACACCTACAGCCTATGTTTTAGTTGCCTTATGTTTAAGTTGGCCTCTGTTCTAGTAGGCTTAGTTAAAAGTACCTTGGGTTTGACCTGTAAGATGAACACAAAAGCCAATTTGTCTCATGAACTCATTTAAACACGTCATGGTTCTGCTCTATTTACAATGTTCTTTATTTGTTTTAGAAGTGCCAACACACGTCTTCAGACAATGAAGATTGAGACAGCAGTTGACAGTAATTGAAATTGGCATTTTTGTGTTCGGCAACATTAGAATAGTTATTTAGTCTTTGTTCAGGATTTTGGACAAGAGTATCTGCCCTTTAACTGAATGATTGTTTACTCACTTCCCAATCGTCCTGAAGGTGGCTGGTTGGAATGCAAGCAGTATTTTTTGTGTCCTTGGCAAGAAAATTCACCTTCAGTGTTCTCAACATACCCTGATGTGCATCTGGCATAAAAAATGTGCCAATTGACTGTGTGACTTTAGTTTGCTGTAGTGAATCCCTCATTAATCATAGTCTATACACAGCAGGTCTTGAAACCAAAAAGAAAGTAAAATAAAATACATTTATACTTCAGTTTCTCAACATTTTTACTTATCTCATATTTGCAAACAGCACAATTTAAAGCTCTTATATTACGCAAAATTGACTCTTGTGAGCTTTAAGCCGTGTTAGAATGCTGTTATTTCCTCAAAAACGTACCCAGAGTTGTGTTTTGTTTCATTCGCACATGTTTGTGTAATCCTTTATTATTAGTCTGTCATCTCCAAAGCTCAAAATGCTCTGTTCCACCTTTGCGATGTCATGAAGTGGTAGTTTTCAAGTTAAGAGCTCCTTTTTACCTTCTGTTTTATAGAGATGGGCAATTCCAGACCTGAAATGATCCAAATGAGAGTTTAAAAACACAGTGGAGCACATGTATTAGTGCATGACATCCCACGGTGTGCTTTCAGACAGATTCTCAGCCTAAATATGCACGATTTGTGTGTTAAACATGTGTGAATGAAGCATAACACAACTGAGAAAAAAACATTATAACATAGATCAGAAAATAGTGTAATATGGGCCCTTTAATGTTGAATTTGCACATCATTCAGTAAAAAGAAAAAAATGTAACCCTAGTTGGTTTATGTTTCTATAAACTATTGAATCAGGGTTGTGCTGAATGTTGAAACCAGTCAGAAATATCTCCAAATGGTCAAATAATAAATAAAGGTCAAATAATTTAAATCTAGTGTGTACAAATGATTAAATCTATTTTGCATTATACATTTCTGCCCTGTGAGACACAAACGTTTGTGTCGCTCAAATGCTTCACTCTTGTGTGATGTGAGAGAAGCAGGTGTGGAGGTGTGTAGTGTCGTGTTGTGTGAAAGCATCACACACACACACACACACACACAGAACAGGGAACCTCAGAGTACATGTCGCCTGTTTGTCCTTGTTGTGGTCGACTGCTCTAAACCAGCTGAGGCTTCCTTTAACTCGGCTCTCAACTCCTCTCTGTGTTAAAGGAATACATTATACATGTGTTCAAAGGGATTTCATTAACAACAGATTCTTTTTACATTTTTTATGTTATACACTACCAGTCTAAAGCTTGGACACACCCTCTCATTTCATGTTTTTTCTTTCTGTATGTTTACTACTTTAACATTTTATAAGCATATGGAAGACATGAAATCTATGAAACAAGAAAAAAGAGAACTAGCTCAATTAAATATATGTATTTTTTATATTTTTTATTAAAATCCTCTTTGCTTTGTGCATAGCTGCAAACCCTTGGCTTTCTCTCAGTGAGCTTCATGATGAAGTCTCCTGAAAGAGTTTTCACTTCACAGCTGTTCCATGTCATGAAAGGACAAAAGTGCAAACCAGCAATCAAAGCAAATAAAATAAAATCTAAAACTAAATGTTTGGAATTATCTTGAGTAAATGTTCATGTGTCCATAGATTTAATATCTTCACTGAGAATCTACAATGTAAATAATCATGGAAATAAAGAAGAATAAAAAGAAACATAAATGAAAAAGTGTGTCCAAACTTTTGACTGGTATGTTTGTAGTGTATGTTTGAAGGTCTTGATTTTTTACCACTTTCTATCCATCAGTAAAGTAAGAGGCTACAGTTTTTGCATTTCAACCTACATTTTCTGCCCTGGGAGTACTTTTTACATTGTAAGTGCTGTATTGTTTGTTAAAGATTTTATATTCCACTGGCCAATAAGGTGACGGTACAAAAGCAATTTACTGAACGCGATCTGGATCTCAGATGTGGAGAAACCAGGTGCTCTTTATGAGATACAGATCAGCACAGACACAATTTAAGATCAAGAAAAAAAATGATATTATCTATCTTCATCTATGTTATACTTGTCAATATAATGGCGTATCATATTTTTTATTGTAACTGTGTAAACCTACAGCCATCTCTACTGCTCACTAGAAAAGGGCTGAGTTTTATGATATAGTATGGTATATAGTATAGCATGCTTTTATTTCAATACAATAACCAAGACAAAAGTCAGTGTAACCTAAGCCCACCCGTCTTTTAATTCATTTAATTGTCAGAGGTGATACGAAGCCAAAACTAAGCAGACACGATTTAAGATCAAGAAAAAAACTGATCTGAGGCAGTCTGATTAGGATACAGAAATTTTATTCAAATCCCAACTCTTTCTGTTCAAGTGCAAATCTTCATTAAGTTAAAATACACTTTATAGAACCCTGTGGGGAAATGTGTCCTCTGCATTTGACCCATCCTTCAGTACCACTGGGGTAACCCGTCAGGAGCAGTGAGCACTGCAGTGCTGCGGCCGGGGAACCAGCTCCAGATCTTGAGCCAACATCGATCAAGACTTAATTAGATAATTTTACCTATTTTGGGTTGTGTTTTGTTCCTTGGGTTGTGTTTTGGGTTGATGGGGCAACCCAGACACAAGGAGAACATGCAAACTCTGCAAAGAAAAAGCCCTCGCCGCTCAGGAGTCAAACCCAGAGTACGAGTGCTACAGCCTCAGCCCTGATTCTGAAAAAAATATAACTGTATTGTTGTAAAAAATAATCAAAATAATAAATTCTGTAAAACCAGAATTATTTTAACTAATTCATTTTCATTTTTTATTTATTTTTATATAACCGACTGGCCTGAGCCTCACGATCTGTGTTTTGTTTGAATCTGTGGCAGACTATTACAATGACCTGTATCACATATATGGATAAGGTCATTTGCATTCTTTATTTGATTTATTTTCTTTTGTTGAGCAGTAGGTTCCCTAAAATAAAGTCTAGTAAATGTAACAATGCTGCACGTCGTTGAATGAGGTTAAAACATAAACAGATGCTCAAAAACAGGTGTTCAGGTACTGCACGAAAATGCACTCTTGAGAGCAAAATAAACGTATTTGTAAAATGACATTATAGACAGTGTATTAAAGCCTTTTTCCTCCAGTGAACTCCTTTAACAAAACAAAAATATCAGAACCACGGCGAGCTTTAGATGCGTACAGTTAGACGCCTATAAAACTTACTAATAAACCATTATTCAGTTATTAGAGCACAGAATTAGGCATCAAAATGATTTACACGGGTAATACTGTATACTCCAGCTCAAATCATGATATTTCTGGACTTTTCAGATGGAAATAAATACTGCGCTAAATCTGGTGTCATGAAGTTAAAAATACAAGACGTGAATGAAAAGACAATACTTTAACTCTGATAGTTACTTTAAAACATTTCAATTACAAACATGAATCCACTGCAGACAGAAATGTGCACGTATGTATATTTTTGAGTGTCCAGTGGAGAAATGAACAGTGCTGTGAATGTGACTATCTGTAAATCTTAAGTTGCGTAAAATTCATTATATTATCTATATGTATATGAACTTTTTTTTATTATATTCTTTAAACTACATTAGCTGTAGAGTGTCCACGCCCCTTGAATTATTACATGACATAAGTCCCAGTCTCTTGTGGTGTTTTTCAGACCAGTGACACGGGGCGGTGCGTCAGAGTCTATACCACTGTTCACCTGAAACACACCGAACATCAGAACATCAGAACATCAGAACATCAGAACATCAGAACATCAGGGACGGACGAGGTGAGTCTGGTACCGAATACTTTACAACATTATCCTTTAATATTGTACTGTAAATGCTTCTGTACGTAGGTTGTATACTGAAATCATTAAGATAGTGAATCAGTAAAAAAAATATATATTTTTTCTGCTATCAAATTTTCTGAGGGATTAATATAGGCCTAATAAATGTGCATATATATTTTTTCTTAAATTGTTTATGAAGTGCAGATTCTAAAGAAAGCAAAGCACTAGATGACCGATGGCGATGCACAACTATAGATCACTAGATTGGCATTAACATTTAGTCTGAGTTACTCATTTTCATGCCTTAGTTGTCTTTTTATAGATCACAAACTGAATGTGGAAAGTCACGTACGTCACGTAACATTTTATTTCATTGAATTTCATGTATTTTTATTTGAGAGATTGGTTACACAGGGTAAGACAAAGAAAGCATTTTAAAATAAAATGATAAAAGTACATTTTCCATTCATTTTTTTCTATAAACTTTTCCAAAAATTCTAATATTAAGAGTTCAAAGACATTGCAGAGGCTAATCAGCTACATACTAACTAATATCCATAACATGTTTTTTTTAAAGTCCAAAAAGCACATTTAAAACGCAAGATTCTGTGAATTGTTTAAATAAATTTACGCTTTATAAAGTTTCAGAAACAGATTCTAAATAAAATGGTATTGTTGTCATTAGTTACCCCATTATGCCTGAGCAAGTTTCCAAACTTCTAATGTTAATTTTTTTTTCGGAAACGGAACTGGGGGTGGGCACTCCCTGTTGAGCTCCACACTCAAAGGGAGTAGACGGAAGCAAAGACTGACTAGAGCCTCAGCCTGCCCCTTTTCACCTGAAACATTTGTATTAACGTGTTTGTTTGGACACATGAGAACGTCTCCAACCTGTAGCTCACCACCTCCTTCCAAGCAGCTAATATTTGTTGAATTAAATGCCTGCTACAGTTGTGAATTTATGATTTTGATGCCAACTTTGTGCACTAATAAATAGATAATGGTTTATGTTTTGTATATGTCTGACAGTCAGTTTCTTGTGAGTAGTAAAAAAACAAAAAAAAAAAACAAAACAAAAAAACCCAATACATTAAATATCCAGTTTTGATGACATTTTTGTACATAACCCTGGACCCCTAGCCTGCAACTATGTCCTTATGCTGTCACCTTCTTGTATCCATGGAGACAGACCATTTTAACGCCATAGTCTGGAACATTCAAGGCCCATCATCTCAATATCAAAACATCTCCAAACAGGAAGCAGAACCTCCACCAGATTTTTTTATTTTTTATTTTTTTTTACACAAATGACAAATAAACCCTCTAAATAAAAGAAATGCAAAGATTCTACTTCAGAGTGACATCAAATATTTCTTTGTTGACTTGTGGTAGACACAGATTTGAACTCAGAGCTCCGTGTCTCCTAAACCACAGTGCATTTGCCGCTGCGCTGTGGTCTGCTCCTCTCTTCTTCACCTCTCTTCCTCTCCTCTTCGCTCCTCTTCGCTCTGTGTTTCGTGGAACAGAGGAAGAGGGGGCAGAGGGGGTACGAGGAGGAGCAGGATTCAAATCTGCACCTCAAATCTGTGTGTGATCCCTGTTCTTTAGTATGTGCGCTCGTCTGTAAGCCCACCACACTACGCCTCCTCTCATCTTTCTCTTCTTTTATCTGCTCAAATCTCACTCAATCTAAGACCACCACAAACCAACTACTGCTTCCTGCACGGCACTGGGACCCCCTTTTAGACTACTGTACTGAGAAGTCTAACCACTCACAGTAAACGAAGCTGGATATATCACATTATAATAGGCTGGAGCTCAATTTCCTGTTATAACATTGTCAGGACTTTTATTTTTACCATTAAAAAATAGGATTATATTTATTGAATACATTTTCCATTACCAGTCAAAAGTTTGGACACACCATTTCATTCAATGTTGTGTTTTTGTTTTGTTTGTTTTTTTTGTTTTTTTGGACTGCTTTTTACATTTTATACACACAGAAGACATCAAATATATGCAGTAAGACAAATGGAATAATGTAATAAAGAATTTTTTTTTTTTTTTTTACTACATAATTCCGTATATCTTACTTCATATTTGATGTCTTCTCTGTGTGTATAAAATGTAGAAAGTCGTAAAAAATAAATAAATAAATAAAAAACCCACTGAATGAGAAGTGTGTCCAAACTTTTGACTGGTAGTTTATTTTAGCTGTCCTAATTTTTCATAATTTTGAAACTAAGGCATGTGATACAGACATTTTTTTATCATGGTTATATTATTAAAATGATTAGCAGTTTAAAAATATTATTTGTCAGAATTTAAGCAGCTATTTCTATTTATACAAGTGAAAACAACATTGATCTAGAAGAGAACATAAGTAGAGGAACTGACTTTATTCACCACAGTTTGATGGTATAATGGCAACTGTCACGATTAAACAAAATAGTTTAATATTGTCTTCATTTTTAATAGCAATTTGTCTATTGTCCCATAGGCTGTGACCATTTTAAAAGCAACAAAAGTATATGTGTTTATACGTGATTTTTATTATTTATTTGTTTATATGTTGCTCTCTAATTCATCATAATGGCAACAAAGGCTTCATAAAGTACAACATTAGATTACTTTTTGTTATTTTAATACACAGACAGGTCGCATGGGGATTTTACAGATTTTTATTCCAGATGCCTTTTCTGATGCAACTTGCGCTCAAATACCCAGACAAAGACTATTGTTGTACCAATCTGAACAACAAGTCAAATCAGCTGTTTTTGTCTGCCTTTTATGAGCGAAAATGTATGAACAAAAAGTATGTTAAATATTTTTTGTTTATTTCAGGTCAAGATGAGTTACTTTAAACTATTTTTCCTGTTTTGCTTTCTCGGCCTTCGCGCTGCAGGTAAGAAGACGGCACTGGATATGTTATCGTTTTAAAAATATGGTTTTTGAGTTAAAGTTGCATTGTGTAACTTTTCTGGTGAAGGGTCCGCCATCTGCTTGTCTCCATGGTGACATTATTGCTTTTCCTGGGATGTTCCACAGTATGTCATTAAACAAATACATCTTGATTTTATTCAATTACAAGTGTTTTTATTTCTCAAAATTACTGCAAAAACATGCATTATTTCTGTGAGTGGGGGGTATGTCTCCACAGAGCTGACCTGTAACTTGGTTTGGTTTATGTCTCCATGGAGATAGTTCAATTAAATGCCATACTGTAGAACATTTTAGGAAAAAACAAAAAACATGGAGTCAAGCAGATGGCGGGCCCTCTGCCAGAACAGTTACACAGTGTACTTTAAGTTAAAATGATTGTGCAAATCTTACATCAGTGATTTATTTATTTTAAACATGGCCTGTCACCTTTTCATGTGTATTAAAATTATTTGTTTTTTAGTAGCAGAGGAGCACATTTATGCTCCACTTGGAGATAATGTTCCACTAAACACACATTATGGACCAGACAAGTATTTTCACTGGTACGTCGGTGATGAAGAGGTGGCTTGGGCTAATCCTGCTGGAGGGAGAAAAGTCCTCTCAGGTAAAAAACACTGATGTAACTTAATGATAAACTGTGTACGTAATGAGCTGTTGATTCTATATTTAATTCTAATTCTGGCTTTTTAAACATTTTTTAAACAGGATGGGCTGATCGTTTGAGCTGGTACTCTAGTGCGCTGGTCATAAAAAACGTGACCCAGAAGGACTTTGTTGTTTTCAGCTGCAAAGTCAAGGACAAGCGCAACGAACTGGACACGCAGCTTTTTAAACTGATTCAACTCAATGGTAAGAGACAAAACCCTCAAAACAAAACATGTCACTGTCTTATATGACCACTTAAAGCCACAGTATGCAACTTTTTAGCATTTAGGACAAGCATGTTTTTTCTTCATTTTGGTTGTTTTTATTGCCCAAAAAAATTTAGAAAATGTTCTGAAGTGTGGTTTTAACTTTTTCCATAGAATCATAACGGTGATGTGCCACCTCCACAAAGTTACATACTCTACCACCAAAGGGCACACACCTGTTATTTTTTTATTTATTAGCAGAAGAAGAACAGTCTTGTTATCTACCTCTTTTTCCAGTTAATAGTAACACATTACATTATAACATTACACAGTACATTTCTATTTAAATCATATACATACCTTATTCAGATTTTTTTTTTATTCATTGCAAACTGATATTATTTTACTCGCAAAAGTGTCATTTTATTTTTCAAATGTAAGATGATTAACCCTTTGTTCTGTTTAATCTAGTGGATGTGGTGCCTTCAGTGTTGCTGCCAGGGGAATGGTTGTCTCTGAGCTGCAGTGTTCCAAACTCACAATACTCCCCTAAAATCCACTGGGTCGATCCACATGGACAGAAGACTGAGACTGTCAGGGGCAGAACCAGGCTCCAGGCGGCAGGTGCACACAGCGGACAGTGGACCTACGTCGTCTCTGATGGGGGGAGAGAGAAAAGAGGGAAAGTTAAAGTGACTGTGATCGGTGAGTTCATATTTGGTGTTTTCATCTTAATTAATGGACTGAACCAGGACTAAACCCAAGGATAAACCAACAAGTCATATATATGAGGCAAGTTACAAGTAGAAGTAATCAGGTTCAGTATTTGTGGATTCACCTTTGGGATATTTCATGACAAAGTGCAATGTGATCAACAGGGAAAACTGTCACTTAACCCCATCTGGGAGTATGGCATCATCACATTGTAGAATCCGAAAAACACAATTGCACTGCCCTGGGGTGTGCTGACAGAAGTGAAGCTGCCAATCTGTTTCATTGAGTGTCTTGCCCAAGGACACAACAACAACAACACTTTGCCCCAGAGTCACTGCTGGCATTCCCAGTGGTCTCCCATCCAAGTCAGTCAGGCTGGTATGGGCTAAATCAGGACTAAACTAGAACAAAACTAGTATAAACAAGGACTAAATGTTGATTAACCAGGAGTAACCAGCACTGAGACTGAGCTACTACAGGTGTATACCAAAGTGTAAATCAGAACTAAACTATTCAAAGGCAAAACCAGACAAAATCAGGACTCAAATCAGTATCAACAAACTGGGCGGCACTATTTAAAGTAACACTGTGTAACTTTTTGGTGGTGGCACGTCACCTGCATGATTCCACTGAAATAAGAATAGTATTAGAATAGTAATAGAATAGTTAATAACATACTTTATTGATGGAGATAAATAAGTTTTAGGTCATAAAAGCCACAGGAACAAGATTTCAGTGGTTTCATACTGGTGTCAGGTTTGTGGAGAGGCAAGCCCACTCGCAGCACGGACACATGTTTTGAGTGCAATAAAAACATTCCAAGATAGAAAAAAAAACCAAAAACATGCTGATATTTTACATGATGAGGCTTTAAAAACATCATATCCAACCCTGTTCATAATTTTGTTTCATTTTTTGGTTTAGACTTGCTTCCTTCAGCTCCTGTTCGGACCCTGTACACCTCCACCTCCTCTCCTCTCTCCATCCCATGCTCCCTCTCTCCGAACAATTCCTGGGAGGAAGTCAAATCCAAGGGCGTCCTCGAAGTTGGCTGGAACTTCTGCCCCCCAAACCTCCAGTGTAATAAATCAAGTCTGCTCTCACTTTCTCTGGAGACTAAACCAACCTGGAAGAGGCTTAGCGAGGGAGCACCAAGGCCTATACTCAACCCCAGCAACGGTGACTTGTCTCTGGGCAGAAATCTGGGGCGAAAGGAGGACAGTGGAGCCTACGAGTGCTTCATGAAGTTTCAAAATGGAGGGATTCTGACCAGGACTGTACATGTGGAAGTGCTGCAAAGTAAGTGAAAAAAACAAACTCAGATTAAAATAAATAATAATAGATTTTTCTGATAAACACTGTGATTAAAATTATGTTTGCGATTTAAGTTTTAATTATTTGATTCTGTTCAAATGCAGATCTTAGAAGCATTAAAGGTGCACTGTGTAACTTTCCGTTGAATGCACCGCCACTTGCATGTTTTCATGGAAATATGACTGAAAGGTCTAGAATGTCCCACAGTAAATAAAGTCATTAAACTCATCTATATCCATGGAGACAAGCCCGCAATCCCTCTAGGCCAACTTACAGGTCAGATCTGTGGAAACGTGAGCTCATTCACTGTGGAAATGCATGATTTTCCAATATTTTTGAACAGTAAAACACCAGTAATTGAATAAATGCAAAGAATGAGTTTAATGCCATACTTTGAAATCTTTCGGGGAACGCAATAATATCTCCGTAGAAATAAGTTTGTGGCGGACTCCCTACCAGAAAAGTTACACAGCGCACCAAACATTAGAGAGAAGACTTTATACAACTTAACTAATAGAATCCCATGTGTCCATTTCAGAACACGGTAGTAGTTTTTTGGGTTTTTTTAGACAATACAACTAGAATATTTTGTTGTTTGCAAAGGACTTGAATAATTGAATAAATGAATAATTCTACTTGAATAGTAGAATGCAAAATAAAGCTTTCTACTACGTTATTAGGCTATAGCTCATATTTTATGTTATTCAAGGTTTTATAAATTCTTTGCACACCTGACTGACTTTGGCCAACTTAAGTGTACAGAATTATGAAATGTGTAAATACTAAACACCAGCAGATGGCGCTACTGAAACATGTGTGAATGAAACTACAAAATACTTAGACTTGTTTTTGATTAAGGTGTCTGTGTGTGTATGTGTGTGTATATATATAAATTCTAAAATCTAAAAATACAAATCTCATTCAAATGTATGGTTATAGAAGTGAAAGAATTATGTTTGCAGAACTGCACTTTGCTCCCCTCTGCTGGCTGTTCAGTATTATTAATATATCGATTAAAGATGCACTATGTAACTTTTCTGGTGGAAGATCTGCCACCTGCTTGCCTCCATAGAGATGTTATTGTTTAACTGGAAATTTTCACACATAGACTGTCTATTGTTCCACATTATGACATTAAACCCAGTGTTAAAAGTCCGGTGTTGTAGGAATTGCAGTTCCGGAAAGCTCGTGTCGTGTTGTTGTTGTGTAAAGAGCAGAGCCTCATGCTGGTCTCGGGCATCCTACGTGGTGTTGTGCGTATGAGTGCCGTGTGCGTTCGTGCGATATAACCACACCCACACATATGTAACCAACAAAAAACATTGCTTAATATCACCTGTTCCCTCCTCCTGAATAAACATTTTACCTCTAAACAAGTGCCTGTTGCTTCTGACCGAGGAAAACTCAGTTGAAGACAAATCATTAATCAGTTCCTGCCAGACGCACACAGGGAATAATAAAAATAATTCATTAGTCTTATATAGTGCTTTTTCAGACACTCAAAATCGTTTTAAAGTATCGTGTTTTATTCAACACTACTGGGCCAAGGTGCAGCTCAGATCTGTGGAGAGGCAACCCCACTCACAGTACGAATACTTGTTTTTGAGAAATAAAAACACCTGTAATTGAACAAATAAAAGAGCTAATACCATGCTGGAACATTTCAGCCATAACATCCCAATGGCAACAAGCAGATGGCAGAAAAGTGACTTAGTGCACCTTTAAACATACATGCATCTTTTATGAAGGCTGGAAAGAAAAAAAGAGAAGAACCGAGAGAAGAAGAAGAAGAATACTGCGATCTTAACCCTCCATCTTGCATGTGTACTTGTTATTCAGAGTCAGACGCTGTTGCTTGGTTCCTTTCCTCTCTGTTTGTGTGAAGGGTCCCACTGTGGCGTCTGTTTAATCCAGTGGCTAATACACCTCCATCTAACTCCACTGTCCTAATAGGGTCTAATAAACTGTTTCTTAGCCCGAGGACATGGCAACATAATGGATTTCAGAATGTTAAATTAATGTGATTTCTTGAATTCAGTTATTATATTATCAACAACTTGTGTGAGCTTGAATGCAGCTGCTTTAAAGGTGGACTTTGTACATTTTCTGGCAGAGAGCCGTCATCTGCTCTGCTTGTTTCCATGGAGAAGTTGTTGCTTTGCCTGAAATGTTGCACATTATAGCATTAAACGTGTCTATCTTTCATTTGTTCATTTACAGGTTTTTATCGCTCAAAAATGTCTTAAAAAGCATGCATTTCACTGTGAGCGGGTTTACCTCTCCACAGATTTGACCTGTATATTGGTCTGGTTGCGCCACCTGCTTGTCTCCATGGAGATATATCAGTGAAATGCCATACTTTGGAATGGAGACAAGCATGTGGTGGACCCTCCATCAGAAAAGTTACATCATATAGTACACCTTTAAGTTTGTTTTATTTTTAACTTTAACTGTGCATATTTAGGCGCATATTTAGGCTGAGTTTTTCACTCTGTTCCACCTTGTGATGTCATGTGGTGATACAGGAAGTGCTCCACTGTGTTTTTAAACTCCACACCCCTTTACTATAATAATTTGGATAATTTCAAGCGTAGAATTGCCAATCTCTACCAAACAAAAGCTAAAAGGTAACTGGTGACTTCTGAGCTTTGGAGATGCACACAGACTAATATTAAAGAGATACTCAAACATACTGTATGTGAATGAAACAAAACACAACTCCAGGTTTGTGAGGAGGTTAACCTTATAACATGGCTAAAAGCTCATAAGAATCAAATTTGTGTAATATAAAACCTTGAACCTTTATTTTCTGTATCTTTTCCAGTCATCACTTCACCTGGGACAACGCTAACTGAAGGCCAACAGCTGAACCTGACTTGCACAACGGGTCACCCACTACAATCCGACCTTCAGATCAAGTGGTTCCCCCCTAACAATGCCTCTCTTCCCGTTTTCTCCCCCTCCGCCCATCCACCCCCTCACATAAACATACCCTCGGTGGGCGGGGCACAGAACGGGACCTGGAGATGTGAGCTGTGGAGAGGAGAGGAGCTGCTGACGTCTGCTGTGGTGAAGCTGAGAATCGGTGAGAACAGGAAATGAAAAACAACAGGCAGGAAATATGTGAGATATGGTGGAGGCTCACAGAATGTACAGGCACTATGGTGTACAGCTACAGCAGGGAAACAGGGCTCAGGGCACTGCAAAAATGTAGGATTATGTAGTTAAAATTGAGAATATTTATGTATTTTTACTGGTGAAAATTAGGTTGTAGGTTTATTGTCTTGTTTTAAGGTATTTTTACAGTTTAATAGTTTCAATATTTTTGCAATTTCAAATGATCTGTTTATCTGAAATGAATTATAACTAAATAAATCTACACTAGTCATGAGTTGTGGAGGACCTTTCACAGCCGTTGTCCTTGAGCAAGACACTTTTGTCCTATTGATACTGTCTGAGGCTTTGTTAGACTTTAATCTGAGCTTTATTTTAACACAATCTGACCAGAAAGAACTGATTTAGCTGGAACTACTAACAAATTCCTCACGCATTATATTACAGTCACAAGATACAGTAGATAACATTTGCCAGCAGTTTTTCAGTAAGTCACTCTCACCTTTTTGTTGAAAATCACCTAAAAACACCTAAACAGGACCGTGAACACTCGTATTTATCACAAGCTTCTGAAAATGTGTTGTTTGAAATCCATTTTGTATTTTTTCTTGAGTTTTCAGATGATCTTAAAACTTTTTTGACTGTGTTTGCTAATGTGTTCAACTCCCAGAGCAAACATTCAGAATTAAAGCCATTTTCACTTATGTAAATGAGCTGTATAAATCTGATTTTTCATGCCATGTTTTTGGTTTTTTTGCTCATATCTTTTTGTCCAGAGTCAAAGATCAGTGTGTGGATGCTGGTGACCCTGTGCGCTGCGGCGGCCATTTTGGTTCTCCTGGTCATTCTCATTGTCATCATTCACAGACGCAGACAGGTACGGAAACATAACACACAAATAGCAAATAGGAAACTCCTTATATGGTGAAAAAAAAAACTTGTCAACAATTTTTTAATCAGTTGTTTAAAGACTTAAAGACTAATTATATTCCAGCACACTAAGAGAAGTGTATTTAATAAGGCTACTCAAAAAACTAATGTCTTACTCCAATTGTACAGTTATATGTAAAAGTAAAGGTAATGCCATTGGAGAGAAACAGTATATTGAGACTAGAAGTAAAACATAGATATGACAATAGACCAACTAACTGTATAAATAGTGAGATATAGATATTATATTTTGGGTCCTACACTGAGCCCATTTTTGGCCTGATATGGACCAGGTTTGGTTGTGTTCTAGTCCTTGTTTAGTCCAGATCTAGTCCAGGTTTAGTTTTGTGGTTTTGTCATGATTTAGCCCCAATTTGAATATGGTGAATGTGCAAGTACAACCTTAAAGGTCCTCTATTACACAAAATGGATTCTTGCGAGTTTTACGCAATGTTATAATGCTGTTACCTCCTCAAAAACAGACCTAAACTTGTGTTTTGTTTAATTCACGCATGTTTGAGTAACTATTAGTGTGTCTACATCACCAAAGCTCAAAATGCTCTGTTCCACCTTGTGATGCCATGAAGCGGTAGTTTTCAAGTTAACAGCCACATTTACCTTTTGTTCAGTAGTTCAATTCCAGGGCTAAAATTATCTCAATAATTCTAGTGAAGGTGTGTGTGTGTATTTAAAAACACAGTGTTTTCAGGTTGAGATAAGAACTCAACCTACATATGCAGGATTGGTGTGTTAAACATGTGTGAATGAAACAAAACACAACTCCAGATCTGTTTTTGATTAGGAAATAATATTAGAACATAGATCATAAAATAGCATAACATGGGCTCTTTAAATATACATAACTCATTAATAATAATTTCTTTGTATTTGTTATAGCGGAGAACAAGACGATACAAAGGATTCTGTCACTGCAAAAAGTACGTCCCAGCTATTTGTTCATAAAATGGTTTCTTTCAATCCGGACAAAGGACATTTTAGTATAAGGCTACAGGCTACGAGCATCTTTACAAAGATACTATCAACACAATTTATATGATTCTGCCCATTACACTCATTTTGGCTGTATTTTCTCTGCATTTATCTAAAGTGGTGTCTTTTGATTTGTTCTTTCAGCCCCAAACCAAAAGGATTTTACAGATCGTGACCTAAGCGCGCAGTAAGAGGACATCAGAGCCAGTCCATTTCAAGCTAAATTATGTGTTAAATGATGTTTGGACCCTTTCACAAGTCTAACAAGAAGGAAGATTAGAAAGAAACCATATTCTCTGCTGTCATGGTTTAGTACTGGTTTAGTCCTGATTTAATCCTGGTAGAGCCCTGGTTTAGTCTTGGTTTAGTCCTGGTTTAGTCCTGGTTTAGTTCTGGTTTGATCCTGATTTAGTCCTCATGCAGACTTGGTAGGTCTTGTTCTAGTCCTGGTTTAGTCCTGGTTTAGTCCTAGAATAACTGTAATTGTATGCAAATGTAAACGCAGTCGTACAATGCAATCTAGTTATAATTCTGTTTGTGTATATAATGAATAACTTTTCTTCTATTTTTAGTTGATATATGTGTAACCTTTTTGTCATTTCATGTCATATATGGATCTTACTGTATTTTTTATGTAAATATTGTTCATATTCACTTTAATATCAGACATTTTAGTCCAAACGCAGTATTAGAATTCTGCGTGTGTGCAAACTCACTGACAAGTTCAACCTTCATAGAGAATTTAAGGTCAGGTCAGTGTTGGGGGATATTGTGTTGCATGGGAGCTTAAAGACTAGACGCTTTATTTACCATAATGCAATTCACTGTATACAGTAAAGTACAGCATACGTTTTACTGTTATTGTGCTATAGTTGTTTTGTTTTTTACTTATGTATTTTGAAGCCATGTTAGATTTTGTATCTCTATTGGTTTAAGTTTATGTAAAATGGCAATTAAAAATACTTATTTTATATTTGGGAAAAAGTGTAATTGTCATTCAGTTCACAGGACAGTACTGTATGTGGATCGACAGGTACGCATTATTTGAATAAGGGTTTGGAAAATAGTGACACTTATTAAACGTATTTCTATGTCTTTTTTGTATTTATTTTCTAATTATAGTATAGTATGTATAGTATATATATAGTCATCAAAGCTCCTAACCTACAGCTACAAGTTCACAGGTTGATAAATGAATGCAGAACTTAAAATCCAGTGCCTTATGGACAGTGCATTACGGTAATCTCCACTGTGTCCTGTCTAATACTGTGCATTATTGAGGGATGCTGCAGTGTCTGTGCATGGCCAGAGAGGGCCCCGCAGGCTTCACAGATCAATAGACCAATAAGCAATTTGTGCATATTGCATAAAAGTGTCTGGACCTTTATTTCTGCAGGTGGTTTATAGCAGATTGTGTTGTAACCTGAAGGGGAGTGGGAAATTATACTCTGGGGACCACAGAGTTCACCAAAGCATGTAGGACTGAGTAATGCCTTTTAGCCCAAACCTCACTGACTGCTATATTAGAGAAGACACGGCAATCCACAGGGGTGTGGACGTACTCTAGTGACATTTCTCTTCAAACCAATGCTCTTTGTATTATGATTCAACAAATCTGGAAAATATTGAATATAATATTTTTTTCCAGGCAATTATCATGACTGTGGTTACATTTGCAGTGAATTTTAAAATCTAAATTATACTCACATTTAAACACACCCAGGAACATTCACATTTGAGAGAAGCTGCTAAACTAGAAGAAGTAAAGAATCACATGTATTTGAACAGGTCTGTAGAGCGGATAGTGTTGAATTTACTGCCATATCGGCTTGTTAAAGCCTGACCTCATCAGATCTCAGAAGTTAGTGCTTGAATGAGAGACCTCTGTGAATATCAGCTGCCTCTGTGGCTGTCTTAGACAAGACACCTACATTGCCTAGTATGTGGTGTGTGTGTGTTCTTGTTGACTTCTGGTTGGTCAGAGGGGTCGATGACGTAGACTGGCAGCCTCATTTCTGTCAGTCAGCCCCAGGGCAGCCAGCTAACCACCAGTCTACCAAGTGTAGAGTGAATTAATAATGCATGAAGCACTCTTCACCCCCATTTTGTGCAAAGCTGTCATGCCAAATAAAGCAAATCAGCCAAATAAATCTTAGATAAATAAATGGCCCCCTGACATGTGTTTGTAATGTGGCCTCTCTGTTATTCTTTGTGTCATTCAAAGTGCAGCTGATCTGATGCAGTGGGTCTTTCAGTCCTCACTGTTATGACTCAGCGTTCACCCTCTGCTTATGTGGAGCGCTGTGTTAATTGTATTCATTTCATTCGAAAAGCATCTGTTGAGAGTGACTTCAACCCCCTCCCCTCTCTCTTTCCCTCTGTCTTTTGCTCCCTCTCTCTTTTTCTTGTTGTTCTCAGCTTCTCTCTCTCATTGCCTTTCTCTTTGCCTTCTGCATGGCCCTACACCGCTCTCTCCCTCCCTCTTTACCTTCTTCTCTCTCTCTCTCTCTCTCTCTCCTAATATCCTAACATCTCTTTCCCTTGTGCTCATCCCTGTGTCTCTCTCACCTCTACTCTTCCCCTCTTTCTTTTTCCCCCTCTTCCTTCTTGCGGTCTTCCTCTCTCTGTACCACATTCTTTCACCATTCTCTCTGTACTCTCTCTACCAACTCTTTCACCCTTCCTCTCTCTCTGTCTCTCTCACCCCATCTCACCCCTCCATTTCCACCATTTTCTCTCCCTTTCTGTCCATGCCCCCCTTCCTCTCTCTCCTTCCTCCCCCGCTCTCTCCCTCTCTCTTCTTCCTTCTCTCTGTCTCTCTCACTCTCTCTCTCTCTTCCCCTCTCTCTCTTCTTCCTTCTGTCTGTCTCTGTCTCTCTTTCCCCCCTCTCTCTCTGCCTCCTCTCTCTTCTTCCTTTTGTCTGTCTCTATCTCTCTTTTCCTCTCTCTTCTTCTTTCTGCCTGTCTCTATTTCTCTTTCCCTCTCTCTCTCTGCCCCCCTCTCTTCTTCTTTCTGTCTGTCCCTACCTCTCTTTCCCTCTCTCTTCTTCCTTCTGTCTGTCTCTATCTCTCTTTACCTCTCTCTCTCTGTCCCCCTCTCTCTTCTTCCGTCTGTCTGTCTCTACCTCTCTTTCCCTCTCTCTCGCTGCCCCCCCTTCTTCCTTCTGTCTGTTCCTGTCTCTATCTCTCTTTCCCTCTCTCTCTCTCTCCGCCCCTCTCTCTTCTTCCTTGTCTGTTTCTATCTCTTTCCCTCTCTCTCCGCCCCTCTCTCTTCTTCCTTCTGTCTGTCTCTATCTCTCTTTCCCTCTATCTCTCTGCCCCCCCTTCTTCCTTCTGTCTGTTTCTATCTCTCTTTCCCTCTTTCTCTTCTTCCTTCTGTCTGTTTCCTCCTCTCCCTCTGCCCCCTTCCCCTCTCTTTTCTTCCCTCCCTCTCTCTCTCTTTCCCTCCCTCATTGCAGATGACCACACACTCTCTCCAGCTCTCTGTCACTGTTGCCTCTTCATAAACGTGGCATCGCACACTCCCACCGCATTTGCCCGTTTGGCTCCTTCATTTTAGATTCAAACTAATCACAGTGTCTCAACTACCTCAAACTGGGTCTGTGCAGAGTTTCTATGGCATTTGTCACTCATCTGGGTTTAAGTCTGTAATTAATGTCAAAAGGTTTATGTTTTTGAAAGGTTTTCTGTCACTCAAGCACTATGTATTGTACCGACCCACTGCTCAGGTCTCTAAAATGTGACAACAACTCAAAACTGCAAATGAGACAAAAATCCCACACAAAACAATCTGGATTATTCCGCAAAAAACAGTGGTGAAGATTACTAACAAAAGATACTGAATAAAACTGAGGCGGGTAGCATAGTTGCGTTTATCATTTGATTTGTTTTTGTTGCACTATGTAACTTTTTGGTGGGGTTGCATCACCTGCTTGTTTCTATGGAGATGTCATTGCTCTGTCTGGAAAGTTCCACAGTATGACATTAAACAGCTCTACTTTATTTTTATTCAATTACAGGTGGTTTCATAGCTCAAAATCACCTAGAAAAACAGGCATTCTGACTGTGAGCGGGGTCGCCTCTCCACAGATCTGACCTGTAACTTGGTCTGGTTTGGTCTCCATGAAAATAGAAAGGTTTAATACCATATTATGAAACATTTCAGACAAAGCAATGACATCTCCAAAAAAAAATTAACAGATCCTCCACCAGAAAAGTCACACAATGCACCTTTTTAGAGTTTTTTTTTTTTGTTTATTATTGTTTTATTTTAAAGTCACAGTACCTGAATAAACCTTTTAGTTTGTATATATGTTTCGTTTTACCATCTTAAAAATGCCCAATGATGATGATGATGATGATGATGATTAAACAACTACTTGGATAAGAGGCAAAAGGGCTGAAATCATCCAAATAATCCTCATGAAGGTGTATGGAGATCAGAAAATAGCATAATATGTTTTTTTTAATTCTTTATATAAGCGTTTTAATGATTTGAATAGCATCCTACATTTATCTTTGGCCTTATTTCTGGCTCCGTCTCCCACCTCCAGGTATTAAAGCTGCCCATGCTGAGTTAGGGCCTGTCTAACCAGCTGGCTCTGAACACTGGTCCACTCTGCAGTCGTGTTGCAGCCATTGGGACAGGCCTCGATAAATCAACCACAGACAAATTTAATTTCAGGGAGAAATATTTGCCCTCAGGAGCGGAGATGGAGAAGCCTTAAGGAGCAGAGGAGGTGCAAAAGGACAGAGCAGAGAGAAACCAAAATGTGTTATGAACTATCCTCCGAGCTGCTTGCACTCCTGTTATGGTTTCAAAATCTAATCAAAGCCAACAAGTTCTTATTTTATTGAATCTTACAATAGGAAATGGTGGAGTAACCCAAGATTTTTTAGAATGAATCCTGTGTATTTCTGTGTATCATGCTCTGTGATACAACAATTAACATGATCATTCATTAATTAATTAAAAGATGATTAAAGCCTAGTGTGTTTTATCTCATCCATGCATGTTTGAGTAGTCTCCTGAAGGGCTCAAAATAGTCTGTCCCACTGTATGATGTCATCCAGTGTAAATCCTGGAAGCACTTCTTTATGTTTCTTAAGCCCAATCAGAGCAGCAGCCAGCTTCATAGCCTGCAGCTCTTGTTTTCGCCTCATTTAAACTGCCTCGTTCCTCAGATCACCAGCAGGTGGAATTCTTGTGGTCACAGGTTCTTATACATGGGCATTTTCTATAGACCGATAATAGTTATTTACTGCAGTCCTGAAGGATGGATCTGGGCCCAAAACAATCTTTTCCTGAAAGTTCCACGGGAGCCCATTGGGAATACCAGTGCTGTGAAAAGGCTGCTGTGGCACCAGTGTCGTTTGTACTATTGTGTCCTTAGGCAAGACACTTCGCCCACATATGAATACTAATATGAATGTTTTGTGCGTGTGAGTGTTGGTGGTGGTTGGAGGAGCAGCCTCACTTCAGTCAGTCTGCCCCAGGGGCAGCTGGGAGTGAATGGAGTGAATGAATAATGTACTGTAAAAGTGCTTGAAAAGTAAAACCCAGTGCACTTTTATTATTATGGCAGAGACTGTGTCAGTTGTTTTGCATCTAAGGAAAGTTGATTTGAAATTCATATTTAAAAAAAAAAAAGATAAAACCAAGTTCAAACCGGGACAAGTGTAGAGGCAGCCATGATATGAGTCTAAGAACAAAAAACACAATCTCAGCTTTGAAAAAAACTATCTAGTGGATTTGATCAAGGACAGAATGAATAATATTTTGATGGCTGTACATAAAATACATTTGCCTTGAAAATATTAGGCCTGCTATACAAAGAGTAAAGCCTCTGATGCACTGACACAGGTTTTGCAAATTAACTCTTATTTCTCTGTTCCTGTGTCCAGACTTTGATGTGTAAAATAAGTATCTTTGTTCCTCCTTTAAAAAGCGCGGAGGAGGATGTTTGATTGGCTCAGATGCCCTGTCACCTCTGTCTGTGCTGGTTTATAAAGTGTTGAGGCTGAGGTGAAGTTCGACATGGCATCTCCAGTCTGCTCCTAATCTGAGTGCACCGCTCTAGGGGATTCAAAGTGAGAGCTGCCAGCCCCAGACACGCACACACACTAACACAAAACCAACACACAACACAAAGCTAATCAGGCTCACAGGGACTCACCGGGACACAGGCACAGGTTTATTGGCTCCTCCACTCCAATCTGATACTTAGCTGAAACCTGAGTTAAACATAGCACTGTGAGGCTCTGTGTGTAAACTGTACTATACATAAAGAAAAGTAGTGGTGATGGGCAGAAAGTATTGATTCTCACGCAGGAAAAAGCTGTTCAAATCAATTTTTGTAATACCTATATTTTAGTTTATCTGCACAAATAATGATATATACAGGCCATATGCCGTCCATTACTTAAAAATGATTCAGATTTACAATATTAATCTTAAAGGGCCCATATTGTTCTATTTTATAATCTGTGTTATAATGTTTCTCATCACAAACAGACCTGGAGTTGTGTTTTGTTTCATTCACACATGTTTAATACAATAATCCTGCATATTTAGGTTGAGTTCTTCCTCAAACTGAAAACACTCTGTTCCACTTTGTGATGTCATGTGGTAATACAGGAAGTGTTCCACTGTGTTTTTAAACTCCATACACCTTCACAAATCATTTGGATAATTTCAGCCATGAAATTGCCAATCTGTTAACTTGAAAACTACTGCTTCATGACATCACAAGGTGGAACAGAGCACTTTGAGCTTTGGAGATGTAGACAGACTAATAATGAAGGATTACTCAAACATATGTGAATGAAACAAACACAACTCCGGGTATGTTTCTGATGAGAAAACAACATTATAACACAGATAACAAAATAGAGCAATATGTGCCCTTTAAGTCTAATATTGTAAATGAAGTTTACAACATTATAACATGACTCACAGGAGCCAATTTTCTAAAACCATTCACTTCCACCGGTAAAAACACATATAAACTTACAGATAGTAGCTTCAAAAGTGCACTCACATTTCTGGTGGGGAATCTATATTGCATTTATTAAATTACAGGTGTTTTTATTGCTCAAAAATACCTTGCATTCTCAATTTTAGTGGAGTTGCATCTCATCAAATCTGACCCGAAATTTGCCTGGTGGTGCCACCTGCTTCTTTCCATGGAGATAGCTATATGTATTGACCTGACAACATTCTAAAAAACATGGTAGTTGATTGGTTGGCATATTTCTTCCACCAGCAGATATAAGGCGCCATTTGGTGTAGTTTGCATGTTCTCCCTGTGTCTAGGTGGGTTTTCCTCCTCTTGATCATGATCATCTGTCTAAAGATCTATGAGTCCTCTGGCAGTGTGATCGTTCCTTCTGACAGATCACCCCAGTGGTTTTAAAGGATGGTCAATTGCAGAGGACAAATTCCACTACAGCAATTTTACAGCACCTTACAATCCTTTCTTCACTCCCTCTGTACCAATTTTCGTTCACCGCAGCTGCCCTGGGACTGACAGCTGGAAACAAGGCTTCTTTAACCATCGCAGTCACACATTAAAAGGCTCATGTCGCGCTATTTTCTGGTCTGTTATCATGTTTTTTCCTCATCACAAACAGACCTGGAGTTGTGTTTTGTTTCATTCACACACGTTTAACACACAAACTCTGCATATTTAGGCTGAGTTCTTCTCTTAAACTAAAAACACTCTGTTCAACCTTGTGATGTGGTAATACAGGAAGTGCTCCACTGTGTTTTTAAACTGCATACACTTTTACTAAAGTCAACTGAATAATTTTAGTGCAGGAATTTCCAGTCTTTACTGAACTAAAGGTAAAAGGAGCTGTTATCTTGAAAAGTACCGCTACATGACATCACAAGGTGGAATAGAGCATTTTGCGTTTTGACAGACTAAGAAGAAAGGATTACTCAAATATGTGTGAAAGAAAAAAAAACACAACTCCTGGTATGTTTTTGATGAGGTAACAACATTCTAACACGGCTTAAAGCTCACTAAAGTCAATTCTGTGTAATATAGGACCTTTAAAGTGGGACACCTAAACTCCCACAACCACATTTCAAATAAAGCTGCTAAACTGGGCAGTACCTGAAGAACTAAAGAAAAGAGAGAGGGGAGGGATGGGGTCTGGGACTATAAGAACAGTGTGATTGGTCTAACAGGTATCCACTCTTCAAACTCTGCCCATGCATCCAGGTGTTTGTACTCAGAAGCACTTGGTTGTGATCAGGGCAGTCTTTTGTGATGTCACCTACTACTGGAAATTGCAGATGACACTGAAGAAAGCAGAAACTGTGACTTAAACATTTATGAGTAGAAAGCTGCATATGCATCTAGTTTCCCAAAAAATAGGAACAGTAGACAATGTTAAAACACAATTTTAGTAGAGAAAAAAGTGTTTAGTTCCATTTTAAGCTGCAAAGTGCCTTGCCCCAAGACACAACAGTAGTATGAAGTAGCTAAAAAAAGGATATAGGGTATAAGACAACTAAAGACTACTGCATGACTTGAAAGTACTTTCTCAAAATAGAACAGCCAACATGTGACTGACCCTTCAACGCCACAGGAATTTTCATTTAAAATTATTAAGAGAATAATTTCATGCAACACTTATTATATGAAATGTTGAAGTAAATCTTCAAAAAATATAGTTTCTTTATCATTCGCCGTTCACTTCAGCTCTGAGTGCTATTGGACACATATAATTGGCAATATAAAAGATGAAGCGCTCTCTCCGGTCCAGTGAGGGTCACATAAGAGGAAAGGCACATAGGTCTATAATGATGAAAGATTCCCCCCTACAGGACACAGTCTGGAGCAGCTCATGGTAATGTGCTCCTCTCATTTAAAACAAACAGGGCTCTGGAGGCTATACATCTGTCACTCTCCTCTCTGCACACAACCCAACAAGAATCTAATAATAATAATGCTGAATTATAGAGCGTTATTCCAGATGCTGACACTTTTGTGCATTATTCATTTATTCCTTGGTTGTAAGCTTCTATTGTGACCACAACTGCCCCAGGGTGTTTGGGGAGGTTGGAGAGGCTGCTGGTAGTTTGCAGTTATGTCTTTTTCAGTCAACATTCTCTGGGGATGTGATGCTAACTTTAGACACTGCTCTGTCTGAAGTTCTGTTACTCAAATTAGACTTTTCTGAGCTTTAATTTCACACAGTCTGACCTTAAAAAAGTGACTTAGCCAGAGCTACAACAGGTGAGGTGATTTTGTATTCTTAAACACTTATAAACTGGACCATTAACGCATGGATTAATCACAGGCTCCTGAAAATGTGTTGTTTAAATCAATTATGTGTTGTTTAAACTTTTTTTTGGCAGTGTTTACTAATGTGTGCATTGTGCCACCATGGTAATTGATGTACATCCCCAGCTGTGGCTAAAATAATCTATAATATTTTTATATAGTGTATGAAAAAATGTAAACAGCAACAATAGAACAAGTTACTTTTACAATTTTGTGTCATTATTAATTAATTCATCATAGTGGCAGCTTTGCACTTGGGAAGAATCTATAGATAAAATACTTTTCTAAATTGTCCATCTGTCCATCCACATCTGGTCAGCCTCCTCTCCTGTACTACTTTCACCAAAGCAGAACTACCATCTAATAATAATAATAATCATGCATTAGTTTAGCATTTGAGTTAATTTAGTGCCTTTCTCATTCATTCCATCTTCAGTTATATTGTTATAATTATAACCACAGCTGCCCTGGGGTTGCGAGGCTGCTGGCACAGACTGGCACTGATTTCTTTTTTATCATTATAATTTATAACAACTATTATTATATGAAAACAATCCATGTAAAAAAAAAACAAAAAAAAAAAAAAAAAAAAACTTGAAATATTTGATGGTTTTCAGATTGTGATAATGTCATTGTACCAGGTTGAGGGCAAGAGCCACTTTTTTCTAATTATAAGGTGAGTTCGCAATCGTTGAACCTAATCATTTCTATTACAGTAATGACTAGACCCTAGAACTCACTGTACGTATTACTACAAAATTCTGCTTTTTAACAATATTCAATTCACTTTCACTGCTCCCATAGCCTGTATAAAGAAGTGACCTAAGGGACAGTGACGTCCAGTCAAATGAAGCTCACGAGGTCAGCAGTTATAGGAGCGAATTTGGAGTCGAGTTCTATATTAGAAAAATGTAAAGCAGGTTAATACAAACATTTTAAGGCCAAAATGACAAGGCTCACTACAGCAGTTACAGAGAGAGGGGCAACAATTTCTCAAGGTAAAGTCAAATGGAGCCAGAGTGGATGGAGCCAGAAGGGCCCCTATGTTCACTTCCTATTTGGAACTTATGTCCATTTCTATATATATATATATATATATATATATATATATATATATATATATATATATATATATATATATATATATATATATATATATATATATATATATATATACAGTCCCCTATCTATATTTGTATTAAATATTGTCCTATAGAATGTTGTGATGTCATGAAAAGCAGTTATAGAAAATGTTACTTTCAGTTTCCATAAAAGCTCTATATAAATCATTTTGCATCATTATTATTCATTCATCAGTGTGGCAGTTCTGTTCTTGGGAAGATTCTATAGATAGATTACTTGTTTGAATAGTTAATTGCCATGGTAACAGTGCCATTTTTTTTTCATCACTCCATCCGCATCCATCACCTGATCAGTCTCCTCTCCCGAACGACGTTTAACAAAGCAAAACTAAACTGAATTATTCCGACTCTCATATACTGGGATGTCAAAAAGAAATGACTGCAGGGTAACTGAGCCTCGGAGAAAGAATAAATGCAATTTCTCTTAATTAATCTACACAAACATTGCACTATCAAGATGCATTGGGCAATAGTCCCTGGTCTATACAAAGCCTCTTAACCCGTAGTATAATACCTATAATACCTGGCTGTGTGTTTGATGGAATACAAAATGCAGTTAATTTGACAAACATATTTAAGCTTTTCTATAAATCGCATCTTGGAAATGAACTCAAGATTTAAATTTGCCGTTGTCTATTTTATTATGAGTTTAAATCAGAGTGGTATTGACTGGAGTTTTCAATTCACAGAGAATGCATTTCAGTAATAGGTTGCAGGACTATCTTATTACTTTTTTTTAATCCAGTGAGTCCTTTGTGCCAGTCTCATGTCTTGAAACTCTGTGTTGTGTGAGAAAGGGCATCTGGCTTTTAATGGTTCAAATGGTGGAGTTGTTGGTTGTATAAAAAATAAAAAGTTGGCAGTTTTATTCGCCTCCAGCTAGTGCATATACGGTCACTGTGTACTTGCCTGTGTTTAAATGTATATGTGACTGGTGGTTTTCAGAGAGGCTGTTGGTTGCCACATTTCAGTCTCTCTGAGTGTCCAAAAAGTGCATTTAAAGGTGCACTATGTAACTTTTTGGATGAGGGTTTGCTACCTGCATGTCCCCATGAAGATTTTATTGTGTTGTTTTGCCTGGAATGTTCCATACTATGACGTTGTATGGAAATTTATATTGTGGAAAGATTTCTCTCAATCTGTCTTTGTGTAAATGAATGTGATTTCTAACTTAGACCAGACCAGTCATTAACATGTGGAGGGTCAACAGACACAACTATCTCTACCCTCAGGAAGCCCTTTGTTGTATTACCTGTCCTCAAATTTAAGTTAAGTTGATTAGCACAAGTCTGTGAAACAAAAGTCACTCTGCTTTGAGATGTATGTAACTTGTATTTCTGTATAAATACTCAGAGCTCAGATGCTCTGGGGGAAAGATGCTCTGAAGAGATGCTCTGGGGGATGCTCTGGAGGAGATGCTCGAGGGAGAGATGCTCTGAGGAGATGCTCAGAGGGAGAGACTGGGGAGATGGAGAGAAGTGGTGACTGGAGAGAGGAGACTCAGGAGAGGCTGTTGGTCTCAGGCCAGGACAGGACTATGCCCTGTTCATATCTGCTGTAACAAGAATAAACCTTCGTCTGTATTCCAAAAACTCATCACGCTTCGCAAATGGATTAATTATTTATCATCAAGAGATACATAATTTTTTCCATAACAACATTAAACTTATCTCTATATTCTGTTTATTCTATCACATGTGTTTTATTAAATGGTACAATTTTCATATAGTGCTTTTCACCTTCAAGGTTCAAAGCCAGTTTACATCAAGGAACCACTCACCCATACACACACAGCTAGCTCAAGGACACAACAACAGAATTCTGGGAGCTGGAATTGCATCACCAACCTGTGGGTCAGTGGAACTGACCGCTCTTCCAATGATGTTTATCACTGGAAGATTCGAACCGCCAACTTTCGGATCAGAGGACAAACACTCCAACGCTACTGTTGCACCAGCACTCAAAAATAAATTGAGTGAGTGGACTTGCCTCTCCATAGAGCTGACTCGTAAGCTTGTCTTCATTGAGATAGATAAACTTAATGCTGTGGCATATCCTCCACCATAAAAAGTTAGTTAGTGCGCCTTTAAACTGAATACATTATTGAAGTATTAGGTGTGACTTAGAGCGAGACGATTTTTCACAGTTTTTGTAATAAAATGCAAATTGTTGGAAAAAACACACAGGTGCTTTTGAATCATGAACTAGAAATTGCCTTACTGCAGAAATTATAGAACCAGCAGCATAATCAGTGGAAACATCGTCCGGTGAATCCAGCACAAGTTGTTATTGTAAATGATAATTTCCTGAGCCGCAGGGAGCTCATTCAGACCTGATTATTCCTGCGAGTGCTGCTATAAAACCTGACTGGATCCACTCACTGAAAACTCCACAGCATTTGCTCTTACAAGAGCAGGGCATTATGGGAGAGCACCTACTGATGTATGCACTCACTCGCCCGGACACTTCATCACTAACTTCACATCCTGCAGAGAAGAGGACGGGGGAGAGTGAAGGGAGGGAAGAGGGAGTGAAAGAAGGAGAGGGGCATAATGAAAGAGATAAGGCAGATAAGGAAAGAGGAGCTGAGAGAAGGAGAGGGACAGAGAGAGAGGGGTGGGGAGCAGAGGAAGAGAGAGAAGAGAGATAGATAGATAGATAGATAGATAGATAGATAGATAGATAGATAGATAGATAGATAGATAGATAGATAGATAGATAGATAGATAGATAGAGAGAGAAGAAGGCAGAATGAAAGAGGGAGAGGGGCATGAGAAAGGGAGAGTGACGATGAGAGAGGGAGTAGAAGTATAAGAAAATACATAGGGTGGATAAGAAAAGGGGAAGCTGTGGGAAGGGGAGGGAGAGAGATGGAGAGCAGAGGAAAGGAGAGGAGAAAAGAAGAGAGAGATAGAGGATGAATGAAAAGAAGAGAGAGATAGAGGATGAATGAAAAGAAGAGAGAGATAGAGGATGAATGAAAAGAAGAGAGGGTGGTTAGGGGTCAGAGGGAGAGAGAGGAGGGGCAGTCAAAGAGGTAGAGGTGGTATGAGTGAAGAGATAAGAGATAAAGAGAGGGAAGGTGAGAGAGAGTGAGGGGAGAGAGAAGAAAGAGAGACAGAGTGAGTGAATGGGAAAGATAAAGGGAGGTGGAAGAGAGAGGGTGGTTAGAGAGCCAAAAGAATAAATGTGGAGGGATAAGGGGAGAGAGGAAGAGAGAAGAGAAAGAGTGTGATTGAAATGTGAGATCCAAAAAGAAATAGGGAGAGGGGGTGGGAGAGAAGAGACAGAAGAGACAGAGAAAAAAGAGAAGCAGTAAGATGGAAGACGTGACAGCGGAGAGAAAGAGAGACTAGGAGAGTTAAAAACAAAGTGACAGAGAAAAAAAGAGGGGAATGATAAAGAAAGTCCTTGTTATCTTGGCCTATATTGTCAGAGGTATAATACTCCCTACAACAGAAGCATAGCCAGACTGGACTGCACACGACGACACTATCACAGAGTCCTGAGGGTTCATATATCTGGGAACTTCGTCCATACTGATGGTAAATAAAGTTTTCCTGCGTCAGAACTCCAGCGTCATGTTTCTTCTTCCAACTCTCGAGCTTCTTCAATTTATTCTACAACAGAAGGATAGGAGGAGGGGTGGAGAGAGAGAGGAGAGACAGAACAGAGAGAGAGGAGAGGAGGAAGAAATAAGGGACAGAAGTGTGCGTGTTGAGGGGGGCTGAGAAAGAAGGTGGTGAGAGAGAGAGAAAGGGACAGAGAGAGGAGAAAGAGGGCGACAGGAGAGAGAGAGAGAAAAGAGGAGAGAGAGAGGAGAAAAAGAAAGAGAGAAGAGAGAGGAGAAAGAGGGAGAGAGAAGAGAGAGGAGAGAGAGAGAGGAGCGAAAGTGGGAGAGAGAAAGGGAGAGAAAGACAGAGAGAGAGGGAGCGAGAGAGAGAGGGAGACAGAGAGAGAGAGTAGGACAGAAAGAGGGACAGAGAGAGAGGAGAGAGAGAGAGGAGAAAGAGTGAGAGACAGGAGAGAGAAGAGAGAGTGTGTGAGAGCGAGAGACACTGAGAGAGAGAGCGAGAGAGACAGAGAGAGAAAGAAAGAGAGAAAGAGAGAGCAAGAGAGGAGAAAGAGAGAAGAGAGAGTGTGTGAAAGAGAGACAGACTGAGAAAAAGAGAGGGACAGCGAGAAAGAGAGAGAGAAAGAGAGAGAGAGAAAGTGAGAGAGAGAGAGAGAGAGGAGGGTAAGGGATATAAAATAGGAGGATTGAAGGTAGCAGAGAGGAAGAGAGAGAGAAAGTGTGTAGGGTTGCATACACATCATTTTGAGTTTATGATTTTCTCATTAACCACAGGTGCAGGTGTCCTGACAGATGGCATACGGTTTCTCGGTTGTGAATAATCAGACATTTATAGATTGAGTTCATGTCCTTGAAGATAAACAGAAGAAAAGAAGAACTGTGGGGCTATTTCTTTAAAATTATATCCAAACAGAAAATCTCAAATTGTTGGTCTACAAACTTCTATTTCAAACAGTTTACAAAGTTACAGAGAAACATCACTACATTTTATAATATAAAAAAACTGACCAGTGTTTATAGTTTAGGGTGGCACAGTTTATTTTTATTTGTATAATTAAATCTCATTTAGTTTGTGGAGTATAAATGTCACTTACTGCCTATATTTAAAGGGCCCATATTAAGCTACTTTCTGATCTGTTATAATGTTGTTTCCTCATCAAAATTAAACTTGGAGTAGTGTTTTGTTTCGTTCACACATGTTTAACACACAAACCCTGCATATTTAGGCTGAATTCTCTCAAACAGAAAGCCCTTTGTTCCACCTTGTGATGTCATGTGGTAATACAGGAAGTGCTCCACTGTGTTTTTAAACTCCATATGCTTGAATCATTTGGATAATTTCAGCCCTGGAATTGCCCATGTCTACTGAACATAGGGAAAAGGTAACTACCAAACTACCTCTTGATGACATCACAAGGTGGAACAGAGCATTTTGAGCTCTGGAGATGTAGACAAACTAATAATAAAGGGTTACTCAAACATGCGTGAATGAAATAAAACATAACTCCAGGTTTTTGATAAGGTAACAGCGCTCTAACATGACATAAAGTATCACATTTGCGCAATATGGGACCTTTAATCTTTAATGACCAGTGTAGTCTCTTTTATAAGTTTACGATAATACAATGAGAAACAAAGTCTAATTTTGTTGTGCCAATACAGTCCAGGTTGTTTTTAGACCATAGGGGAGAATTTTAGACTAGGGGGGGTACCATAGTTTAAAACACCTGTATTAATGGGAAACACTGGGTTGACAGACATTCAAATCCGAGTCAGTTTTTGTTTTACGTAGATTGGACCAGTAATTACAGAGATATTAACCATAACCGACAAAATATCTGTAGTTGATTAACAGCAGGCCTGCCAATTCAGGTCTCCAATCCAACAATTTAAAATCTAGAATATATATAGAATCTTATGACATCACATGAATGCACAAAATACTAATTAAAAACCTGTCTATTTCTATTGTTATTATTCCAGTTTAATTAACCACAATGTCAGAACCTGTTGATTGGGCTCTTTAATAACAGCACAGAGCTACAAGCCTGTCACAACTTTGGACCTGCTGTTACCAAGCAACAAGGACGAACAGTTGCAGGTAGAAAAATCTTGCTTTAATAAAGTATGAACATACAGTATTAGGCAAAAAAAACATGTTCTCTGAGAAAGACTATTCCCAAATGTGACTATTTTCTTGCCATACAGGGTGGAGTCAGTGTATAGCAAATACAATTCATTGTTAGAAAAAGTAATATATGTCCTTGTTTGTCAAATTGCAATTGAATATTAATAGTATTTGTTTGTTGAGAGAATTTACACTACTGTACCAAGGACAGCTCCAGCACAGTCCTTGTTATCTGGCCTGCGTCATCATGTAACAGTGGAAGCAGCCACACTTCAATGGACAGTTGACAATACCACAGTGTTGACTGTTCATGTCTTCAGGTCTCGTACTGATGATAAATAAACCTGTCTGAAATCCAAAGTCACCTCTCTTCACAGGCTACTTAAATGTTGACTATATTTCCTTGTAACACATACTTTGCATATAGCTACACAACCTTGTATAGTGGTAGCCTTATCCAAAAACTACTGACATCATCTCTCTCAATGAAGAACCATCAGCCAAGATTGATGATGAGATTTCTGGAGAAGATCCAGGTGATAACTCCACCATTTCTAAACCATCAGGTGATGGTGTAGAAACTCATAATGAGTCAGAAAATGTCCTTCAGAAGACTGAAAATACAGAGGACAAGTCCACACTGGAAGAACCTAATGTTACTCCTATTGGTGTGGTTGAAGCATCCAAGCATGATGAGACACAAGCCAGGGATAGAGCTGTACCTCACGTGAATGGAAGAATAGGAACAAGAAGAAATGCTCCAGGAAGTGAGACCAGAAAGTACTTTTGAAGATTTGACAAATGGACTGGCAGTGGTTTAAGTTGAAGAAATAGAAACTCTGGATTGTGTGAACGAAACCTCTTAACCAGAGACTGCCAAGTGTAAAGAAGAGTACAAGACACCAGCAATGGAGGTAAACAAGGTCCAGGACTCGGAATATGTCATCAGAACATAACCTAGAGCTAAGGCTACAAAAACAACAGCAAGAGCAAGAGGAACAACAAGAGGCGTTTGGCCTAAAGAGCTGAGTCCAGTTTGATCTGCTGAAGAGCAAATAAAAAAATAGGATCATATGAGATTTATGAAGAATTATTTAAGAGTTTTACAGTTTTTTATGTACTGAAATCTTGAAAATGTTCTCTTGAGTACTAGACTTTTTGGCACTCTGTTAACATATTTGGTTGAGCAGTCAGATCCACTGACTCACAGGTTTCATTACCCAGCAACTAGTTACTAATTACTTTGGGGCAAAACGAGTAACTGTAACATCTTTCCCAACACTGGCCATTACTTTGAATTGTTTTGGGACGTGCAAAGAGCACATCAGTATTGACCAATCAAATGTCAGAACACACGCACATAGTTTTTCACCTGTCCAATCACAGCGGTGTTTACTACTGATCCTGGGTCAGTTTTACTGTCTAACAGGAGAAATAAAGTCCACTGGGAATACAGAGGGTTAGTCTGACTTCAAATCAGATTAACAGGGATTCGCAGCAGAAAGGAAATAAATTAAAACAAAACAAAACTTTATCTTTCATTTTGAAATAATGATTTGTGTTGCCTACAATTCTGGCTCCCACATTTAGGCTTGATGTATTTCATTTAATTATATTACTGAACAGTGAACATAATAAACTCAAACCTTTTCACATGGATATTTTTAGACCATGTACATTTTACTAGTGTTTCTTCCTCTATTTTTTCAGTCATTCTCTTACACATAAAGAGGTGCAGCCAGTTACATTAGTTTTTATTTATTTAACCTATATATTGCTAAAGGTGTCCCTTCAGTTACATTTTAAATGTATATTCACTGTTCAATTAATATTGCTCAGGAAAGTTACATTTTATTCATGTTTGAGTGTCACCACAAAAACTTAACTGGTCCTTGCTGGCCCCCCTGTAAAAAATCCTAGCGACGCCCCTGGTCACAAAATACCTTTTAATGCAGGTATTCAGTATTCTGTGACTAAATACATTTTCAAAGTATTCTTCCCATCACTACTCATAATCTTCTAGTTAGAATGATTATTTTCAACTTGTGAAAATAATTATAACACAAAAAGATCCACATTATCTCAAAATGCTCACACTAGATGGCACTGCACTACTTCATCCGCTTATCAGAAAGCCATATATTTCCTTTTAATTTAACTGAAGTAAAACAATCGAAAAATAAATTAAATTGCAGTATAAATATTTTAAAACAACAAAAACTGAAAAAATGTTGCACAAACAACAATCATTTATCTTTCATTTTCATCTCTTCCGGTAAACTGTCCAATCAGAAGACTCGTTACTGTGTTGTCGTTCGAGCTGCGGAACCGAGCAACACCGGCTGAGGCTAACGGCTAAATCCAGACACAACAAGGTAATTTATTCAATATAACCCCATAGTTCAACATATTTTGTCAGTGCTTTTGATCACGCTCCATTACGGGTCTTGTTACATCTTGAGTTTTATGATTTAGATGTAGTAAAATGAATACAGCTAACGAGGCCTAGCGGTTTGTTAGCACGGCTATGCTAAAGCTTGCATTGACAGTTTCAGAAAACATAAAAACCTCAAATCCATGGTCTAAGATGGAAACTGGAAATACAAAAGTGGATACTATTTAATTAAGATGCTTTATTGGGAACAATCTCTCATTTTGTAAGCAAATTTTAGGCTAACATCGGTACTTTGTAATCTTGGCTTGAAATCATCTTATGTCTGGAGAAACTTGGCTTTGCTTTTAGTGAGTTTATTTACTCACATTTGCTTTATCTGTTGTTTGGTTTTCGGCCTACTGGAACAAACATTCGAGAGAAGAGAGAGAAGTTGCATGATTGTTGAATAAATATATAAAAAGTTAGCATTTAATATCACTTAAACATTAATAATTTGTTACAAGATCTAATTATCAGGACATTGAGCATGATTGCACAATTGTTTTGAAGCTGGTGCTGTAGGTTTCTTTTTAAAAATTGGACTGCAGAAATCAAAACATTCTCTAGTTGAATTAATGGTCACATTTTTTATATAGCGCTTTTCCACCTTCAAGGCCCTCAAAGAGCTTTAAAACATGGAACCACTCACACCAGTGTACGCAGACACGCAGAGGTGCGTTAAGTGTCTTGCCCAAGGACCCAACGACAGCATTCATCTGCAGGAGCTGGAATCACTCCGCCAACGTTCGGATCAGTGGACAAATGCTCTACCAACTGAGCTACTGTTGCCCTACAATTAACTATGCACATATTTTGATCAGGTTTAATTATGAATCAATCCCCCAATCAATATAACGGTATCTATCCCCAAGGGGCTATGTATGAATAATATCTCTCCTTACTTGACCTAATTACACACAATATGACAGCTGGTTTCACCACAGTGTCCTATGTGTCCTAATGATATAATTCACATGGGTGTAATTACTCTTGATTAATAATAAATTAAAGTTGTGGAACTAGTCCCTAACAAACTATAATCAGGGTCAAAGTTTATGAATTCTGGATATTTCTTTTAAATATACAGCCTCCCCACACACTGTAAATAAATCATTATTATATTTTTGAATAAGGCATTGTATTTACTTGTTATGACACTCAAGGACACTAAAACATTTTGTCACACCACTTTTTTCTCAGACACCACCTACTGTTCCTTTATAGGGCCCATATTACGCTATTTCCTGATTTATTTTATGATGTTTTTATTTATTTATTTCACAAATATTATTCGGTCTATAGTTTAAAAGAAAAACTGGATACAAAGAAAACATACAAAGCACCCAAATTAGTCGATAAAGTTAATTTCTGCGCCCAGTGCTTTCTCGGAGCAGAGGTGTAATGACATGAGCTCATTTGTGGATTGGTCAAAGTCAAGTCAAAGTATGATGGAGTTTTCAGACACCTCCACCTCCAATTGTTCCCTCGTCACAAACATACCTGGAGTTTTTTTTTTTGTTTGTTTGTTTCATTCACACATGTTTAACACACAAACCCTGCATATGTAGACTGAGAAAATACAAATACAGGAAGTGAACTAAAGGTACTAAAGGTAGAACTAAACGTAAAGGTAGCTGTTAACTTGCAACCTACCACTTCGTGATATGATAAAGAGCATTTTGAGCATTGGAGATGCCGACTGAGTAATAACACAGGATTGCTCAAACGTGTGAATGAAACAAAACACAACTTCGGGTATGTTTTTGATGAGGTAATAATATTCTAACATGGCTTAAATCTCACAACAGTCAGTTTCACGTAATATAGGAGCTATAATGGACTCCTCACTTGGCATGTTCCTGATTGTAGTAAATCTTTCTCATGTGTTGAATTGCCTGTAGTTTGTTGCTGACAGAAAGTGCCTTAAAGGATGGATTGGGGGTTTGCAGTTGAGTTAAGAGTTCGTTTATCATTCCCAGTCATCTCTGAGGCCCGATGTACAGCAGCTGCTCACTTCTGTCACATCCAATTACATTTGTTTTTCTTCTTCTCAGGTCTTGTACCTTTATTATTTATTGGAGTGATATGGTTTAGAATCTGCATTTTCAGTATGAAGCTGTGGAGGAGGAGCAGATGCAGTAGTACAGAGGAGTCGAGCATAATTTAGTGACACATTATCAACTCTTTCTCACACTCTGAAAACAAACAGTACACAAGGTTCCTCATAACTCTAATATAAGTTTAAATTTGATATTAATTAATAATATCAAATCTGATATTTTTTCATGTTTTTTATTATACTTTTTTATTGTTATATCTTGCATTTGTACTCAGAGCCGTGTGTCACTTCTTAACAGATTTGAACAGTAACTTGGACTTGTAGTGTCGATGGAGATTGATACACTTAATACCATACTTTGGAACTCGAATTCTAGTCAAAGTCATACCATGTCTATGATTACAAGCAGGTTATGAGAGGCTTCATTGATGTAAACCGCTTATTTCAGTGGCGGTAGAAAGTATAGCATATAAATGACCATTGACTATTTAAAGGTGCTGTAACTGGTTTTTATGGCCTTAAAATTTTGAAAAACAGAACTAGTTAGTTTTAAACAGTTTGCAATGGTCCAAAGTTTTTCCTCACTTACCTTCCGTATTCTAAACATCCAATTTAGGCACTGTGATGAGTTTATACTCACTTTTCACAACTTTCAGAGACAAGAGTGGAGTTTTGCTTTCATGGTAACGCTAACAACTAACATGCTAACATGCATTTTTTTTAATTATTGTTTTTGATGCATTTTAACACAATCTGGCCCCAATGAACTGACTTGGTCAGAACTAGAAAAGGTGAGCTGATTTGTGTTGTTAAACAAGTCCCCTCCCTATTGCATTGATTACAGGCTCCTGTGATGTGCTGTTTAAATCAATTTTGTTTTTTCTTTTGTTTTTTCAGACAATCTTAAAACTAATTTGGTTGTGTTTGCTCACGTGTGCCTTGTGTCTTGTGGTTAACATTCCGCTACTACACATACATGTAGAGCACCCCTAGCATGATCACTGCAAAATATCAACGCAATATATCTGTACTGAAGCAAGAAATATTTTGCTACATGGAATCAAACATATACAGTGCCTTTAATTAACTCACTCAAACTTAGGCTCAACTTCGATTTAGTTGTTTAAAGCCACATTTGAACATTGCTGAAGTTATTAGCCAATGGTCTGACATTAAACAGGTGCGGGTTAATTGTTTGTCTGCACCAAATGCCGTCTCATCTGCTCGTGTGTCATTTATGGAGCTCTTTGGGGAGTTAATATGGTCCGTACTTGGTATGTGCCGCCTGCTAACGTTCCTCTAAATTTCCTCTAAAATATTACAGAATTCACTGCAGAACTTTTGGCAACTTTTATTACAATTTGAAAAACACCCTCAAGTAAAAGAAATGTAATCCAAAAGTGAAACTAGTGTGTTGTGCTCTGGGATGTAAAGGCCACACTTTCATTAAAATGAAAGGAAATATGTGTAAGCGTAATACAGTTTATCCTCTTTTGGTGCTAATATATAAACACTTATGTCTTTATTTGATTGTGAATGCAAATTAAGAGCCCAGCAGTCTTCTCTGAATAGAACGTCTGCAGGACAAGATGAGCACGGCCTTGTTTTTAAAGCGTTTTGGCCACATGCATTTTCATTTTCACATATTTATTTCAGTAGTTTCAGGGGTGATAAATAGAAAAGCATCAATACAAAAACAAACTCCTCACGGGCCCAAAAGAGTGTCTGAAATGATAAGTAGAGGTGATTTACAGTCTCTACAAGATGTCTCAAAATCTGTAATATATTGTCTTTACTTAGATTATGAAAACTGTTTAAAAGCAAGAGGTGATACAAATATTAAAAGCAGAAACTCGCATGCTTCTTCTTCTGTTAAGGGTATGTTTGAATTTTTTTTATTTTTTTTTTCCACACAAAAAAAAACACTTGTCGATGTAATTATTTTTCAAACACCTTTCTTTCTGCACATGGCACATTTTTAGTGTGTATATGTCAAGAAGATGCTGCTTATTTCAATTGTTGATTAATTGCAATGAATCAGTAGTCCATTCCATTCAAGTCCATTCAGTTTGCTATAAAATAGATTTCACTATATTTGATTAACTGCAAAAATGTATGGTAATTGCTAATCCAAAAGATATTGCCCGTCCTTAATTTGAATATTAATAATTTATTTACATGAGTAGATTAATTAAGAAAATACATAAGTACATAATATATACAGGGTCAAGTAGTCGACATACGTAAAGTAGTTGTAAAGTGTCCTGTGCTCCAGTTCAGGCACATTCAGACAGATCCATGTCACTACGTTTGTAATTATTGCAGTGTTGCCCTGAGCAACAGTTTCCCTCTGCTTGTAATGAGCTGTTATGAATATACATGCCCCAATTCCAATTCATTAGACCTGTTACATACATCAATACTCCCCCAGTGTCTCTAAACTCTGACAAACTCCACAAGTCGTACGCAGTCGTAGGTTTGGGTCAAAGTCAATAAATATTAATATTATGACAGTTTGAATACGTGCACGAGGAAATTATAATGATGTGTTTTTATCATGAAAAAACATACCGTACTTGTGTGTTAGTTTTGTGTTACTTCTGCAGCGTTGGCTCAGTGCTTAATTGTTGTAGGTCATGTTGATTAAATTGAAAATGTTTGCAAATGTAACCGCTATGAGTTTGGGTGCCTTTTCAACAGTCCAATAAGCTCCATTCGCAATTGGTTAGTTTGGCAACTAACTAAAACTGCTAACCCTGTAGTTTAGATGTGCACAATCATCTTCTGAAATGTGATTCTTGTATTAGTTTGTCAGTTCATATTTCAGTGTTTTTGTCAATTTTCCTGGATGAGTTTAATGTCAACAGAACTTTGAGCAGAATCCTATTATTAAAACATTAACCACATATTTAATCACAATCGCAATCAATACACAATTTATGTATGTTTCTTGTCAGGATGTGTCCTGTGCTTGAAAAGTATTTTAATTTTATTATTTAAACCTTGTACTAGGGCTGTGCAATATGATAAAAAATAATAGTGAACACAGAGTTTTTCCTTTTCATTAATCTGTAACAATTTTTGATTCTATTTTATTTTGTCTTATTGAAAACAAAAAACAAAAATACCTTCCAGTGTTATTTTCCCAAACAAGATAGACTTTTAATCAGAGCCAGTTGAACACAGAAAATGGACACATGTCTTCCCCCGGAGTCTGAACTCTGCTTCAGTCCACATGCTTTTACTGACGGAGGATTGACTGGAGCTGTCTGTTAAAACCCAGCGCTGACAGACGATGGTGGAGGATGTTCAGTATAGTTTGAGTTAGTCTACAATTGTTTGAGTCTTTGCTGTTTGAGTTTTTTGCCTTTTTTGTCCTCACTGTTTTTGTTTTTCTATAATACTTTATTGTGTTATGGTATTTTTGTTTTGTTAATTTGTTAAATCACCAAAATAATCAGTATTTAAGGTGCCACCTGCACAATTGCATGAAAATAGGAAGTTAAACCATCAGAATATTCTCCATGCAGATAGATAAGCCAAGTCAGGTTTGTGGAGATGCAAGCTCGCTCACAATAAGGATGCCTGTTTTTCAGTGCAATGAACAGACACACACACAAAACATGCTTTTATTTTAGTCTATTTTTTGGCAAAAAAGTAACATACTGTGGCTTTAAATTACAAAAAACAACAAGCGACTGACGATTAGAAATGACAGAATTTTGTTCTTTTTTTTTTTTTTTTTAAATTGTTTGTTGCTGTCAGTGCATTTTCTTATCAAATTAATCCATTAATGACAATGTTAAAAAAATTAAATAATAATATTAATAAATAATGGTAAAATAAAACAAACTAATTGCAAACAAACACAAATCTTAGGGTAATGATAAAGAACAGAAAAAAGACAAGTGAGTAGATGGTGATGAAGGATGGAGGGAAAGGGGAAGAAGGTGATATAGAAGAAAGGGTCAGAAGAGAAGAGGAAACATATAAGAAAAAGACAAGTGTGATAGATGGAGGATACAGAATCACATAAGATGACGACAGAACCTCGCTCTTGATTAAAATGTGATTAATTACACAGCTCAACCTCATACTAACTAACTAACCCTGTCTCTCTCTCTCTCTCTCTCTCTCTCTCTCTCTCTCTCTGTCTCTGTCTCTGTCTCTCTCTCTCTGTCTCTCTGTCTCTGTCTCTGTCTCTCTCTCTGTCTGTTTCAGATGGAGGTGGATCAGCTCCTGTCTCTGTCCGGCTCGGCTCTGGCTCAGGCTGTCAGTTCTCTGCTCGAGACGCCCGGACTCTACGTCTTCTCTGACATCCTGGAGCTGCCCAACGTTAGAGAGGTGGGAACACCTGGGACTCTGTGGACTCTCTACACTTCATACACAAGTCTATGAGGGCGGCGTAATAAATGGAATAATTACTCAGGACTGCGCCAGAAAATCTAATTGCAAAGTATTGTGATTAGATTTGCATTTTTGTGTTTAAAAATCAGATTTCTGTTCATGATGCACATTGTAAACAGCTCCAGGACCATTAATATTTGAGATAAAGACTGAAACATGAAGTGCTAAACTAATACAGGGAATTTCATTCATTTCGGAACATGTTTGTAGAGGCCAAAACTGGTCTAAAGATTTTACGATAAAAAGACATGATATTGTGTTCTATGCAGAGGACATTATATCATCTAATAACTGCAGGGTTTGTGATTTGATAATTGCGCCAACTCACATTGAGATTCGATTTTATTGCCATGTACGTGTAGCCCTAATATTTCGTATTATGATGTCAGCTATTGCAGCACAAAATAATAACATAATGTGATAGAGATTAACAGATAAAAAAGTGCTGTTACTTCACATGTTAAAAAAAAAAGCTTGATTTTAGTTTTAGTTACAGTTTAGTTATTTTCTATTTCAGAGTGATGAAAAATTAGCACAGTTGCCGTAGCAATTAGCAATTCAGAACAAAATCTATCTTTTGAATGCCTCCAAAATGTCGCCTTTTAAGATGCTAACTGAAACCTAAGAATGTTAAGGCTTTTGACATTTTTACATTTTTTTCTGTGTCAAAAAGCTATTCAACTATTTTCACTACTATTATTATTCTTCTCATAGCTTGGCCTTAATTTCAATACACTGAATGTTTGGCGCTCCTCCTCGCCCCCTCATCAGCTCAATTAATCAGAATCATTACCTTGGGCTAATTGTCGTCCTATCTCCCTCGCTCATTACCTTTCCAACTCTATTCTCTGATAAGTACATTTGAACAGTTGTATTGCTGCGTGTTCTTTTCCAATTCACTGACAGTATTTTGCCCAGAAGGGAAAAAATGTCTTAAATTATGACTTTTTCCAATCAACACCTTTATTAATAGAAGTTATTGGTGTGATGCTTCAGTCATATTGAGAGCAGCATGTTGTTTGCACTCAAATATGCTTTATACAGTAGTGCTGCTAACGTCACTATGGGGGAGGCTGTGAGAAGAAAATAAAGTTTTTCGTTTAATTTAGTGAAAATGACTTTGGAAAACTTTATTGATTCTTGAGGGAAATCACTTCTACACAGTTGGTTGATACAAAAAAGCCAACAAATGTAAAAACGTGAATAAAATGTCATTTGTTATAAAAAACTATGCATAAAGAGAATTATCTGTGCATTTATACAAAAAAGCAATTACTCCCAAAACTCAAACTGGCCTGCAGTGTAATCTTCCAAACAATGTCAATACAATGTGATATTTCTGTCCTTTTGTTGTTAATTGTACAGTCCATTTACAATACTTGAACCTCAACAACTTTTATAGCCATCTTTTATAGTACATTTCTGAAGGATTTCCTATAAACATTTCCCTGTAGTAAAAAAACATACACAGATATAATGTCGACCACCCCATTCCCGAGTTGGTCTCCTAAGTGAATTATGATGTACAGCCCTTTCAGTCTGGTCTATTGGACTATTTCTCCACCTAAAAAACCATGTGTTTAACACCATTCTGTCTTGCTGTAAACAAATAATCATAGCATACATGCTCTGCTGATTACAGATTGGGAGGGATGTTACAATATGAATTTTAATGTTATTATTATTCTGAGTAGAAATGGCATTGCAATTTGCCTTATGTTGCCAAAAGTATTTGACTAGCGCTAGTAAAATCATTTAAATTTAAATAAATTGAACTGAAAATACTAAATGAAAAAATACTAAACTGAAAATACTAAAAATTGTTATGCGTTTTTTTAAAGATTCAAGTTCAAGATTCAAGTATTGTCATTGTCACAAGTAACAATGAAATTATTAGTATCGATATTGATTCATCGATATCTGTATCGACCGATGTTGATGCATTTTTTTTTTTTTTTTTTTACCGCTGCCCCACTCTCTGTGTGCCCTTTTTGAACTGGCTCATTTGTCAAAATTGAAATAGAAGAGTGTTATATATCTGTACGTTACACAAACAAACCAAGTTCTGGGTATTGTGTCAGATCAAAAAAATCTGTATCAGATTATCTCTAGAGATTATAAATTTACATAGCATTAAACAAAAAGCCTGGCTATTGGGCAAGTATTAGTGCATTTCATAAAGTGCAAATGCTCATAATGTAAACAAACACTATGTGAGGTCTTACTGTTCCTATATTGTGACCTGAATAATCACGATCATTAATTAACCAAATAATGCTCACATGCCTTCTATAGACAGGTAATCTAATCTCTATGACTTTATGTTTGTTTAATCCTTTGGCCTTTTCTCTCTCTCTGTCTGCAGCTGGAGAACGGCCCTCACGCTCCGGTGTACCAGCTGCTGCACCTCTTTGCCTATGGAACCTACTGCGACTATAAAGGTAGACTGCACTTCACTGCCCCACTGCGCTCTGTAAATAAGTAATAGGGCAGCGCTCCCAACCTTTTCTTATGAACGTTTTTTTTCTTCACCTCCACGAGGCTCAGGCGCTCTCAGACTCAATGGCAGCTCATATTCAGCTACAAGCACAGAGAAGCAGTTCATTAGACACTTGTATGGAGAAAGAAACGGCAATGCAAAGAGAAACAGACACTTCACTTGTGCTGTGTCTGAACTTTGCCTGGGCAACATGTCACTGGAAACGCCACACAGAAATGGAAAGCTAATTGAGTGTAATTTAATGCACCCACGTGACTAAATCTGACAGGGACGCCATGTTGGCAGTGGTGAATTAGCAGTAATGAAAGGCTAATGGAGTTTTTTGTCATTAAATGAAACTGTAGGCAATGATTTATCTTAAAACTAATGAGATTAAAAATACTTACCCTTACCTGTCATGGGTGTTATTATAAAGAGTATATATTGGAGTTTATATTGGAGTATGTATTGAAGTATATATCGAAGTATATATTGCGTAGATTTCGCCTTGACTCGCCTGACAACAACTGCAGGAGCTCTGTTAGCCTGGAAAATTAGTATACTAAAGAGATGTGTGATATATCGCCAATAACATTGGTTTTCAAATTGTAGTACGGTACCAGGACCTGTTTCCTATGGATTCAGGTGGGGTGGACAGCTTAAAGAGAAGTACAGTGTGGGTCAAGTCAAAATGTTCCTCCGCTTATGCTGTAAATGTCAACACAATACATTAAACTTCAGCTAATGCACACTGTTTAAAAACTTGGGTAGGCTGGATGACATTTATTGGACTATTTGCCATTTACTAACAGCACAAAGAGGGCTACTTCATCCCATATAGATGCCCTTTGATTCACAGGGACAAAGCAGCTACGTACACAACAGTACACTTCTGAACACATCACAGCTATAAACATTATGCTACAACTAGGCCCGTCACAATAACACATTTTGAAGTGCCATATATAGCACCATATATACACACACAGCTTTTAAATAGACAGTATCATTAAAAGGCCAATAAATAAGCAATAAATATTGAGCCTCAAAATACATTTTTCCAGCTTTCATATATTGAATGATAAGTCCATGTAGTATTTATCGTGACAGGTTTAGCTACCGCTTAGAGGTGCACCGCTGCAAAACTGATCTTGTAGTGAATTGTGTATACTATAGTTTTATTAATTTATCACAATAATATCATCATCGTAAAACAAAATAATTTTTTCTCATATCGTGCTGCCCTAATTACTTACTGTATAATAGTGCTATTGGCATATATTTTATTTCATTTTGATTATACTTCTACAGTGTTAAATGTATGTGAAAAAAGTATATTTTCTAATGTTTAATTATCTTAATATTTGGGTGCCTGTTTATTTTCTCTTGTTGTTCTTGGATTGTGCGTTGCAACTCTGGAATTTCCCCATTGTGGGACAAATAAAGGACCTCTAATCATGCCTCTAAAAAGCACTATTTTTAACTTTGTTAGAGTTTACACTGACTCCATTCACATCTGATTACTGTAGAGTGGATCCCCTCCAAAACAGTGAAATATTTTTAATTGTTGCCAGTATCACGCAGCACCGTGTGTCTGAATTGGCACACGTCTTTGGGTTTTCTAACCAGAAGTGGAATGCTAATTTAACTCGATCTAATTTTATGCCAAATATCCGCCACAATAGCCTGGAAAAATAGCATAGCCTACTTTATTTTTCCTCCCTTCTCTTTCTGAGCCGAGCCACCAGGGAACATTATTTCACTTTCACAGCCCATCGAGGGGCTGTCAGAGCGCTGTCACCACGGAAACGCAGCCTCGTCTTTGTAAAGTGTCTGCTTAAACATTTACACGCGCACCTCTGCTCCGCTCTGTAACGATACATCTAAAAGTGTGAAGTGGAACTCAGCTCTGCGTCTGTGACCTCAAGGAAGAGGCTGAGGTGGCCAATGTACTGTCTAAAGCCGCAGTTTTTCATTTTTACAACAAGTCGAAGCTAAAAAAAATATTCAGATTTATTGGTATCACCAGATCTGGGTCTGAGGGAGTGACCAAAGAGAGAACCAATATGTGAATAAAAATGACTCTGCACAGTGTGAAAACCACTAGTGTATATGAGTTTTAGAAAGCAACTAGCCTAAAAGTGCATGTGACCGGTTAGGTTTTCACATTACTAAATTGATAAAGTGAAATATGAGTAGAATAGTCTGCCATACACACCTTGAAACCTTACGTCATAAAAATCGAATCTCTCTATCAGCAACATTTAAACTAAACAAATACACACATTTTAGGACATTCCAGTTCAACATAATCTTAATTACAGGAAGAACTGAACCTGAGAAGGCAACAGGTGCATAAGAAAACAGAATGTACTTGGAGAAGAAGAAAACTCCCGCACCCTGTCTCTCTCTCTTTTTGAATGATTGCATACATTTTGGTGGACTAACCTTTATCTGGTATTTTCAATATAATCTAAAAAACATATATTGATGTTTCACTTTAGCTTACCCTACCTCTTAAACCAAAGATGTTTTGTCTTTTTATGTACTTTAACTTCTTGGGTTCTCTTTTAAAGACAATACAGTAAAGTGTATTTACCTTGTTGACATGTTTCGGCTGCTGCTGCTGCATCTTCAGAACTTTCACCGGTGTTGCAGAAACATGTCAACAAGGTAAATACACTTTACTGTATTGTCTTTAAAAGAGAACTCAAGAAGTTACCCTACCTGTATTGGCCAACCACCAGAAATTAACTAGTTCAAGTCCATGTTCATAAGATGTGTGTAGAATCCTTCAGTCATCCAGGTAGAATCCATGGCAAAAGGAGAAATTCAATTTGTCAACTGGACATGTTCATAACCATTTTTGAATGAGAATAACAATTTATTTATCTAACTGCATTTCAATTTTAAGCAGTAGCACAAAAATGCAAGAGTAAGGACTTTGTTAAACCGGTCTGTCTCCCTTCTGTTTCTCTGCAGAGAGAGCGGCCTCACTTCCAGAGCTGACCCCAGCACAGAGGAACAAATTGAGGCACCTGTCCATCATCAGCCTGGCCTCCAACCTCAAGGTGCTCTGCTCCTGTCTGTGCTCACTCACTCTGCAGCTATAGCCACAAAACTGTGCAACCAGAATAACCAGCTCGTATTTCTTGACCCTTATGCTTTTACTGCTGGTTACCAAACGTGCAACTATTCATTCATTTCATTAATATCAGATGGAGGGTTAGTGATAAGTAAAAGACTAATCATTGAACTTAAGTTAAAAACCAGTTTGCTTTACATATTTATTGTTTTTGTGGAGTAAAATTGGATTTCAAAGCCGTTACATGTCAGATCTGTGGAGAACTGACCCCCTCTCAACCAAAAAGCCTGCTATTAGGAAATGCAAGATAAATAAGTTTAATACCATATTGTGGAACTTATCTAGGCAAAGCTCTATAGTCTCCATGGAGACAAGATAGCAGCAGACCCCTCACCAGCAGCGTTGCACAATGCACCATATACATTTATTTGGAAAATGTCAGATTTTAAGCTTAAATATTTGTATCAGTAGCTGTAGTGGTGTTTGCTCCTTCCTCTGGCCTCTTCATCATAAAGTTTTCAGTTCTTTTTAAATCTCTCATTTACACTTTGTCTGCGTTGCTCCTCTCCCAGTGCCCTTTTCGCTCCCTGTTCCAGATAAATAATTGATTCATTATCCTCCGCTGCTCTGTCTGAGTTTTTTTAAACATTAATCTGACTTTCGGCCACCATTAGTCCCCATGCTCCCTCCTCTCTGATATGGCCCCACCTGCTCATGTGAGACCAGGCCCTAATGATCCTGTCCAGAATGGGCCAGTTATGTCTTTTCCCCTGGTGACATTTGGCCATAGTGACATTTCTATGCTTTTTCATTGAACCGTCAAAGTTTAATCAAATCGTCTGTCTGTTTAGTTAAGGTCAATATGAAATGGAATTGTTATGCCAAGCTCCATAGACTGAAACAGCACAAGAAAGGGCGTAAAGCTGCACTGTGCATCTTTTCTGGAGAATGTACCGCCTGCTTGTCTCCATGGAGATTGTATTGCTAGAATGTTCCACAGTATGGTGTTAAACATTTTTAACTCCAATGAGGGTGGCAGGTGGGATGACCAGCCCAAGTTACAGGTCAGATCTATGGAATGGTGACCCCACTTTTGATGAAATATATATTTAAAGTATTACTGTGGAACATTCCAGGCAAAACAATAAGCTCACCATGGAGACAAGCAGGTCATGTGTCATGCCACTTTGCAAAGGCTACAGTTATTTAGTATATTGTCCTCTGTAAAGAGCAAAATATCCTGTTTTACACTTCTACAAAATGTTCAGAAATGAAATTCTTGTTTATCAGTTCATATTACAGTCTTCTCTCATACCTTAACGCTCCTTTAGTGGTTTACAGAATTTTCAAGCCTATGTCCCAAATCTAATCACAATACTTGTCAGAAAATGAGATTTCTTTCTAAAATTGTGCCGCCATTACCATATCCTCCTCCAGAAAAGCTACATCATATCAGTGAATATAACTATGTGACCCCACAATAACCCCTGCTCCTCTCTCTGTCCTTAGTGCCTGCCCTACTCCCTCCTCCTGCAGCAGCTGGAGCTGAAGAACGTGCGCGAGCTGGAGGACCTCCTGATCGAGGCCGTGTACTGTGACATCATCCAGGGCAAACTGGACCAGAGGAATCAGCAGGTGGAGGTGGACTGTAGTGTGGGCCGGGACCTGGGGCCCAACGAGCTGCCCAACATCATCAGCACACTGCAGGAGTGGTCAGTCATCAATCATTATCTGTCTGTTCACTTGATTTTTCTGCTATTTGTGAGTTTCTCCATCTTTTTACAACTGCTCAGTGTGCTTAGATTGCCCTTGGGGATAAATAAAAAGTTCTATCGATTGATTGATTGAGTTTGAATGGCTAAAAGTACCCAAAATAGAGCTATAAAAAGGAAACTGAAAGGCCCTTTTCCAAACTGCTTCCTTCTCCATTTTCTAGCACTAGTAATGCTCAGTTAGTGCGTTGTGCTGAAGGAGGACTTTTGACCATTCAGAATTGATTGCTATGGCAACAGTGCTAATTTTTCATCACTGGGGAGAAAAGTAATCATTACACTTAATATATGCGCAAAAATGATTATTTACAAACAGGACCCTAAAACAAATGTAAATAAACTCGAGTATTAAAGGGCCCATATTACACTATTTTCAAATCTATGTTATAATGTTGTTTCCCATCAAAACATTACTGTAGTTTTGTTTTGTTTCAATCACACAAATTCTGCATATTTAGGCTGAGTTCTTCTCTCAAACTGAAAACACTCTGTTCCACTTTGTCATGTGGTAATACAGGAAGTGCTCCACTGTGTTTTTAGACTCCATACACCTTCACTGGGATCATTTGGATGATTTTAGCCATGGAATTGCCCATCTCTACTGAACTAAAGGTAAAAAGGTAACTGTTAACTTGAAAACTTCATGACATCACAAGGTGGAACAGAACATTTTGAGCTTTGGAGATGTAGACAGACCAATAAAGGGTTACTCAGACATGTGTGAATGAAACCAAAAACAATTCCAAGTATGTTTTTGTTGAGGTAACAGCATTTTAAAAAGGCTCACAGTTTTGTATAATGTAGGATCTTTAATTAATCTGCATCACTGTAGAAAGTTATACCCTCTCTGTGCTGCAGGTGTACGGGGTGCGAGGCCGTGCTGTGTGGCATTGAGGAGCAGGTCTCACGGGCAAACCAGTACAGAGAGAGCCAGCTCAAGGTCAAAGTTCAAGTAGAAACCGAGGTCAGTGCTCATTGCGCCTCCTGCAGTCAGTCTTGTAAATGTGACTTTTTCAAACTCTGAGCGACTTGTGGTATTTGGATGCGGCCACATTTCTCCTTTTGTTCATCTCCCTCAGGTCTCAAACTTACAGAAGACGCTAAAGGCCAGCGCCGCCTCCCCCTCATCAGGCCCCGCCCCCGCAGGAGCAGCGTCCAATCAGGATGCAGACCAGCCCGCTGAACCTCGAGACCCCGCCTCCTCCCAGGAACCACGACAGCCAGGCAAAAAGAGCTCCAAAGTGAAAGGGTGAGGATGCTCTCTGAATACAAGTGGGTTAAACTTCATATTTACACTGCAAAAATGAATATGTATCTGTGGGTATGACATGGGCATAGCAAAACAAAAAACTCTTCTGAAGTTTTACAAATGGTGTTCATGAAAGGGAAGTCATGTAACTGAAGAAAATTGTGATCTAAACAAACTGTATGTAGCCTGCACTCTTATAATTTAAAACCACAGTCACAACTGAACCTGGGTTGCCAGTGCCTAAAGCTGCAGATAGAGGACACAAACAAGTTTTTCTCTCAGGACTGAGTAATGACTGGCTGTAAGTGCTGGGCTCTAGGTAGTGAGGATTCAGATCAGAGAGAGTCCTTTTAGGTTTAAACCAACTGGATTTCAGCATTAGAACTGGCAACCTAAATGAGAGACTCATGTGAGCCTCATTGTACTTTCTGATTAGATAATTGTCTTGCCAACCAAAACACCAAATAACATAAATAAATGGAAAATTTAATGCAATTAGGAATAAAACAACATTAGATTTATGATCAGACGGTAAGTGAAATTTAACATGAAAATCTCAGTTGATCTCCAAGACCTTTGGCCGATTATTTAGCCTGAAAAAAGCAATGTATTGAAACAGTTTCAATATTCTTGGTCCACTACATATGAACTAGTCAAGCATCCTCAAATCAAAGAAACACATTCTGGACTCACATTGTTTAAACTTTTGAAGCTATTCATTGGCTGCAGTGTACACCTTGAAACACTGACTTTACATGGAAATTACTTTCCACTTTTCACGAGGACTGCACACTGCGACACACCAAATACATTTGGCCATGTAGAATAATTTGGTCATTTATTCCAAATTGTCAATGTGCACTTAAATCACGTTGCTTTTGTTCTGAAAGGCTGTTTATTTCTTAAAGTCACACACAAGTGAAGGAAAAGGCTGAATACAGAACACTTAACCTATTAACTTTCTTTTAGCATTGAATCTTTCTTTAGTGGAGCACTTTGTGACACTGTTTTGAAGGAGTTCCATAATTTTAAAAGTACAGACTAGACTCAATTTTAAAGATACGCTATATTACCAAAAGTATTCACTCACCCCTCCAAATAACTGAAATCAGGTGTTCCAATCACTTCCATGGCCACAGGTGTATAAAATCAAGCTCCTAGGCCTCCAGACTGTTTCTACAAACATTTGTGAAAGAATGGGTCGCTCTCAGGAGCTCAGTGAATTCCAGTGTGGTACTGTGACAGGATGCCACCTGTGCAACAAGTCCAGGCATGAAATTTCCTTGCTCCTAAATATTCCACAGTCAACTGTCAGTGGGATTATAACAAAGTGGAAGCGAATGGGAACAACAGCAAAACTGATGGGGCGGGGTCAGCGGATGCTGAGGCACATAGTGCACAGAGTTCACCAACTTTCTGCAGAGTCAATCACTACAGACTTCCAAACTTCATGTGGCCTTCAGATTAGGTCAAGAACAGTAGAGAGCTTCATGAAATGTGTTTCCATGGCCGAGCAGCTGCATCCAAGCCATACATCACCAAGTGCAATGCAAAGCGTAGGATGCAGTGGTGTAAAGCACGCCGCCACTGGACTCTAGAGCAGTGGAGACATGTTCTCTGGAGTGACGAATCGCGCTTCTCCATCTGGCAATCTGATGGACGAGTCTGGGTTTGGCGGTTGCCAGGAGAACGGCACTTGTCTGACTGCATTGTGCCAAGTGTAAAGTTTGGTGGAGGGTTGATTATGGTGTGGGGTTGTTCTTCAGGAGCTGGGCTTGGCCCCTTAGTTCCAGTGAAAGGAACTCTGAATGCTTCAGCATACCAAGAGATTTTGGACAATTCCATGCTCCCAACTTTGTGGGAACAGTTTGGAGATGGCCCCTTCCTCTTCAACATGACTGTGCACCAGTGCACAAAGCAAGATCCATAAAGACATGGATGAGAGAGTTTGGTGTGGATGAACTTGACTGGCCTGCACAGAGTCTAGACCTCAACCCGACAGGACACCTTTGGGATGAATTAGAGCAGAGACTAGGAGCCAGGCCATCTCATCCAACATCAGTGTGTGTCCTCACAAATGCACTTCTGGAAGTGTGGTCAAAAATTCCCATAAACACACTCCTAAACCTTGTGGACAGCCTTCCCAGAAAAGTTGAAGCTGTTATAGCTGCAAAGGGTGGACTGAGGTCATATTAAACCCTATGGATTAATAATGGGATGTCTTTTAAGTTCATATGCGAGTCAAGGCAGGTGAGCGAATATTTTTGACAATATAGTGTATTTGTCCATGTTTTGCAGAGAGCTCACAGTGAGGAATCATGGAGTCCCTAACGATTCAATACTATATGTGACACTTGCATGGCCCACGATACTACGATATCACAAGATGGCCTTATTGTGGCCTTATTGTGCTCATCAATATTATATTCAGATATATCACTGTGTGTAAAGATTAAATCCATTTTACCATTATAATATTTTAAAAGTCAGACTTTCATCTGGGCTTTATTTACATTCATAAGCTAGCTGGCTATTTTTTGTATTGATTACAGGCTCCTGAAAATGTGTTGTTTAATCAATTATATATATATATATATAGAGAGGGAGTTTTCAGACAATCTAAAAAATTACTCCTGTACATTCTTCCATAGCCATACATACGGTTCCTCTCGAGCATTTTGTCACTGCAGAGTATCAGTACATTAGTTAATTTAAATGGGCTTTCAGTGTAGTTAAACAGAACACCTGCAGTCTAAAGGCTGATAATGTTCCATAAGTCAGCTGTGATGTAGCTCTGTAGCAGCGTTTATCTTAATTTATAGACGATTAGTGTCAAAATTGGTATAAATGCTAATGACCACATAATAAACACGTCCTAAAGGTTATACTGGGCTAATCGCACTGAAAATATAGTGAGTCACAACAGTTTGACAATGCCATTTTATTTTTATTTGTCAAGCGCCACAAATCCAACATTAATTAGTGATTTTAGAAACTGGAGCTTGAAGTTAGATATTGGCTCGTATTACTCGTTGGCAAATGTAATGAACATGTAAACAGCATCCATTTGTCTGCGCCCTCTACAAACGTCAAAATCCATGTTTTATATTTCTGTAGCCTCATTAAAATGAATGAGATGGAACGGTTATCGCGGTACCAGACTGTGTGCAACAAATCAACCACGCCACTCCTACAAATCCAAGTAATTAAGATATTTTTTTACTTAAATTCAGGCTGAAGGATTGGGAAAAATGTCTAATTGCAATATTTCTGACAAGCATCGCGATTGCTTAGATTTGCCAGCCAATTTATGTTTTAAGGCTGAGGTTCTAAATTCACATCATAAACACATCCAGGAAAATTGACAAAAAGACTGAAATATGAACTAACAATAACTAACTAATTAGATATTTTGTGGTTTGTGGACGAAATTATAGTACATTCATTTTATTTTTGCCATCGACTAAAGTTATTCTCTTGGTCTGCTGATCAACTAGTAGACTAAAAGGGGGTCGTGGCAAAAGCTTCCAAAACTATTCATTATCTCTTAGGGGTGGGACGAGACACAACATGAGATTGAGTCCACGAGAACGAGACAAGACGACATTTGTAGATACTTTGTAATAAATAGATAGTGCAGTCCATTTCACAATTTTGGCTTCACTATTTTTAGTTTTTTGATGTCATAATTGTAGTACTGCTTTTTGGAACTACAGCTTCTCAAATTATATAATTCACCCGCTCTTTTTTTTTTTTTTTTTTTTTTGTCCAAGCCAGAGGTAAATTCAGGAGGGAAAAAATCTCACAAGATCATTTTTCTCATGTGTGCACAATCTTGTGGCAATTTTGTCTCACGAAATCTTGTCCCATCCCTATTATCTCTATGATCTGACCATGTAACTGTACTCAGAATACTACAACTTCATGTGAGTTCATACAAAAACAACTATTTATACAATTACTAGGGAAAAAGTGCAGTTATATGACAAAGGCAGATTAAATACAGGATTCAAATCTTCAGTTAATCCACTCCCTACCTTCTCCTTTCTGCTGTTGTCCCATAGAAATCCTAATAATGTTGATAAAATTTAGTCATCAGTCAATTTAGTCATTAGTCAACTACGCAAATATAACTATACACATTTTTGTCGACTAAGGCACCACTGACCGATTAATCGACAAATTGCATCCATTCAAATACCAATTTCGATTCAATTTCAATTCATCCTGCAGTCTTATCCTCAGCGCAGTCAATTGAACAGTTTATTTCCACTCTTTCAGTAAACACTAAAGCCAGCTGCCTCAGTGTAAGTGGTTGGCCTGTGATTGTGCGTGTGTGTTTGTGTGTGTGAATCTGCATGACGTGGCTCTATTATCAGACGCTAACCCTGCTATCAGCCAGTCCCCTCTCCTCCATTGGCCACAATTACCACAGGCTAATTTCACATCTGTCCCGCACTGCAAAATGTCACTGGGACTCACAAAGACCCGCATGCCCTCCCCCAAAAGAACTGGCTCCCCCTCCAGTGATCGGAGGAGAGGCTGCACGGATGTTCATGCTCTATTAAAATATAATATCTAGAATGGGTTGAAATGACTTAAAATCTTAATATTTTTGAGTAGCTTTGGCCGAGTTAGATTCAGTTGTGCATATACCCAAAATTACGGCTAAGACCCCCAAAATAACCATGAAACAGACTGGAGACCCCCACAGTGAAATGAAATGTAATACTTGTGTGATGTAACATGATAAATCAGGTTTAATATTGCTGAGATAGATCAGTTTTCCCAGTCAGGGTACGGGGACAATTTCCGAAAAGAACACTGGAATTGAATTGTATTTGAATAATGGTTCAGCATAATTTGGTATAAACATATTATGAGAAAATATATGACTTACTACTGGCAAATGTTAAAAGCCCCATATTACACTATTTTCTAATCTATGTTTCCTCATCAAAAACATTCCTCGACTTATGTTTTGTTTCAATAACACTTGTTTAACACACAAAACCTGCATATTTAGGCTGAGTTCTTCTCTCAAACAGAAGAACGCTCTGTTCCACCTTCTGATGTCATGTTGTAATACAGCAAGTGCTCCACTGTGTTTTTGAACTCCATACACCTTCACTAGAATTATTTGGATAATTTCAGGAATTGCCAATCTCTACTGAGCTAAAGGTAAACAGTATTTGAAAACTACCATTTGATGACATCACAAGGTGGAACAGAGCATTTTGAGCTTTGGAGATGTAGACATACTAATAATGGAGGATTACTCAAACACGTGTGAATGAAACAAAACATAACTGGGTATGTTTTTGTGTAAAAGTTATCATATTAGTTATCACTATAATCACTAAAACAGCAATATCACTCAAGACAAACAGGTGGGGAGTCACTGACCTCGATGATTAAACTGGCTGTGTCACATGTCTGACAGGTTTTAAGATAATTAAGCATGAAACAAGAACATATCTCAGACAGCTGGGTTGGTGCAGTTTTCCCGGGTAATAGCTGTAACATGTGCTCCTACTGGTTTAATAATGGCAATACAATCACACCGAACCTGGGATCCCATTAGCTGTAATATACTGAGGGCGCATTGTGTCATGGAGAGACATTTTAGGCTTATTGCAAACTGGTTTTAGTCATAAGATCTGGCAACCCAAGGTGAGACACTCATTCTGCTTTCAGATGAGATAATTGGCAAGGGAAAATCAAAACCCAAAAATGAGAAAATAAACAGTTTTACATCATGTGGAATGTTAACACAATTATTATGAGTTATCAGTTCTACCTTTTTATCGCAAACTTTACAACAGAAGCTTTGGCCTCCACATTCAGTAAAGATAAACTTTAAGTTGGGGATATGGGCATAATAGGCAACTTGAATATTATGCAAAATATATTTGTAAATGTGCACTATGTAACATTTCTGGTGATGCTCGTTTCCATGGAGATTAGATGCTGTTGCTTAGCCTGGAATGTCCCACAGTATGGCATTACACTATTCAATCTTGCATTTATTCAATTTCAGGTGTTTTTTTTTATTGCCAAAACTATAGTCGGGGCTTTGAGCACCTGCTTGTCACCATAGAGATATGTGTAATGCTACACTGTGGAATGTTCCAGGCAAAGCAATAACCTACCCATGGAGACAAGCAGGTAGTAGACCCTACAGAAAGTTGGGTAGTGCACTTTCTTTTTGATAAATCCTGCGTATAACCTCATAAACTTTAAAGGGCCCATATTACACTATTTTCTGATCTGTTATAATGTTGTTTTCTCAGCATAAACATACCGAAGTTGTGTTTTGCTTCATTCACACGTTAAACACACAAACCCTGCATAATTAGGCTGCGTTCTTCTCTGAAACAGAAAGCACTCTGTTCCACCTTGTGATGTGGTAATACAGGAAGTGCTCCACTGTGTTTTTAAACTCCATACACCTTCACTAGAATCATTTGGATGATTTCAGACCGGAACATCCCAGTCTCTATTGAGAAAAAGATACAAAGGAGCTGTTAACTTGAAAACTACTGCTTCATGACATCACAAGGTGGAACAGAGCATTTTGAGATTTGGAGATGTAGAAGGACTAATAAAGTTCACAGGAATCAATTTTGTGTAATATAGGACCTTTAACGGGGTCTGATTATTTGGGCCAACCATTTAAATAACTCTAAACTACTCTACACAACCCAAATCCGATGTAACATTGTGCATTTGAGTCATTTTACCCATTCTAATATTCCTTTGGCAGTGTGTTGTTGCTTTTTCACAGAAAGCGTTGATTATTTGGGTGAAACTCACAGCTCTATAATTTTCATCACTCAGCGCAGCTCTCTGTTCAAACGCAGATCCACTTAAATGTTTTACCCACAAATTAATGATTGCTTAACCTCAATCCACAAATAAAAAGATTCCGTTTCCATCTGGGCTGCCATTTTTGGGACAAGGAGCAACAATGGGCTCTTTGCACTGTAGTAATTCATTATGTATTTTTAAGCACAAATCTTTCATGTTTGCCTTTCATGTTTTAATTAGCAGAGGGGCCGCTGGGAGCTGTCTAAGCGCTGATAGAACACATTTAAAACAGAGACTTTCACCCATGTTGCATCATAATTTGCTTTTGTTAAATCTGCCCCAGAACTGTGCAAAATGTAGATTTTAAATAAAGGGACTAGATCTTCTGCTAAACTGACTTATGAACTTTTAAACATGTTATTATGTCGTATCTCCCTCATCAAAACATACTGGAGATGTGGTTTGTTTCGTTTCATCTCGTAGTTTGAGTAATTTTATTCATTTAAAGGCCTCATATTACACTATTTTCTTATTTATTTATGTTATAATGTTGTTTCCTTGTCACAAATAATACCCTGAGTTGTGTTTTGTTTCATTCACACATGTTTAACGCACAAACCCCTGCATATTTAGTATTTCTCTCAAACAGAAAACACACTCTTCCAACTTGTGATGTCATGTGGTTATACAGGAAGTGCTCCACTGTGTTTCCATACACCTTCACTAGAATTGAAAGTACTAATTATGGATCATTGCCATTTGCATCATTTTACCGAACAAAAGGTAAAATGCAGCTCTTAACTTGAAAACTACCACTACATGACATCACAAGGTGGAACAGAGTATTTGAGTTTTGGGGAGGCAGACTGACCAGTAATCCAGTATTACTCAAACATGTGTGAACGAAACAAAACACAACCTTAAGTAAAGTAAGTAAAGGTTTTTGAGGAGGTAACAGCATTCTAACATGGCTTAAATCTCACAAGAGTCAGTTTTTAGTAATATAGAACCTTTAAAGTGCATATAACAGGTTACACTAGACTTACCTTCAACACATACTTTATCAGTTTTTATTTTAGCTTGTTAAACCACTGCACTTTTCAATAAACCAGCAGATTCAGTCCTAGAGTTCGGGATGTTCTGATAAAATGTATTTATTTGCAATATAAAATAATTTGTAGCGTGATTGTGTACACATACAGCCATATTTTTTAGCCTAATTGCTCTTCCATTTCCATTTTTACCCATAAGTCTGTTCAAAAAGACAAATCTGATGCACTGAGAACAAACTGGGAATGACACATGGGCACACAGAGACTGGGCCAAGGCTGAAAAAAAAGCCAAAATCTGCTAAATTAGTAATGTTGGACCGATATTTTGAAAACCCTTTGATATCACATAGATACTGATTGAAACCCATACATCTCCAAAATGCCTTCACACCAATTTAAGGTATTTTGAAACGAAGATGTTTTATTCTAATTTATATTGGGGGAAAAAATGTCCAAGCCCAGAATTTTGGATAATATTGTAGCTTTTAATTTTAGTTCATGTTCCGCTTGTGTCATGGGAGAAAGTGGCCACAGGCTGCCCAAAACCTGAGTTATGAAAAGTCAAATGCCGTCTTTTAGGGTGAGAACTTACAAGAAACTATCAGCTATGAATGATTTTGACTGATTTGTACTAATTTCAATTAACATCGAGTACTGTCAATAAGTAGTTTTAACTATGGTGTTTTTATTTGTCGTCCTGTAGGTTACGAGGGAGCGGGAAAATCTGGTCAAAATCAAACTGAAGCTCAGCTCTGAAGGAGAGTGGCTCTTATGGACACTGATACTGGGACTTATAACAACAAATAACCCAGAGGCCACTGCTCCAACCGAAGCCACTTTTGGGACTTTTCTTTTCACATCACATCATTTAGAATAAAATATGATGCAAAGCTTTTCTTCAACTGTGGGCGTCAATGGTGAACTTATTTTATCTGAAAATTGCGTATACACTGCAGAAAATAATGTCTATATAAGCTGAAGTAACTTGGATTTCTCATATATTTAGTTTAGTGTAGTTTGGGCTAGTTTAAAGGAGCACTGTGTAACTTTTCTTTTCTTTGTTATTGCCTGGAAGGTTCCGCAGTACGGCATTAAACTTCTATCTTGCTTTTTCTTTCAATTACAGGTATGTTCATCGCTCAAAAATATCTTAAAAAACATTCATTCCACAGATGTGACTTGTAACTTGGCCTGGTAGTGTCTCCTGATTGTCTCCATGGCAACACATATGTTTAAGGCCATACTGTGGAACATTCCAGTAGCGCAAAGTTAAGTTGTAAGATTTTACAGATATTACATAGTCCAGTTTGTTTACTCTTCTAGCTCCAGCAGATAATTTAGCTAGAAACAAAATTAAAATCTGAAAACAACCAAAAACACATTGTAAACCCAATTACTAAATAAATTTAAGTCAATACTACTCACGATGATTAGTGTGAATTCAACTCATTTAAACTGATGTAGATATCACTTTTTTGCAGTGTAACTTTGATTTAAGATCCATTTTTAACTTAAACACTGAGAGTAAAATCAGCTTGTGTGATATTTTCCCCCTTACCAATGCTTTTTGAGTTTTAATTTTGAAATTTCCATGTTTTTTCCTTTTTGTACTGCCTTCTGTTGACACATGTTTGAAACTCCAACATAAATCGGATTCCCACAGCCCCATTAATGTCACTGTCATTTCTTTTATTAACTGCACTTCAGAGCTTTGCCTCCGGGGGGTGCACCGCTAAATGTTAATTCACAGAAGGGGGGCTATCTGTGAGCAGGTCAAGCCATTAATTAGACCAAGTCCCCAAAGAGACTAATGTATGACGAGTTTGACTTTTGCTGCTTGGTACACACATCCTCACAGACTCATTCATATTTCATGGGACTGTGTGTGCCCAAAGCTTCAATGTCAACGTCAGTATTTCCTGTTCAATTTTAACTGCCACTCTCCCATTATATCTCTACCAAACACTGCATAACCTGCTGCCTAAACAGAGAGGAAAATCCACATTAAGGGCCCATATTACACTGTTTCCTGATCTATTATAATGTTTATTCATCAAAAACAGACCTGGAGTTGTGTTTTGTTTCATTCGCACAAACTCTGCATATTTGGGCTGAGTTCTTCTCTCAAACATAAAAAACCTCGGTCCACCTTGTGATGTCATGTGGTAGTACAGGAAATGCTCCACTGTGTTTTTAAACTCCATATTCCTTAAATCATTTGGATCATTTCAGCCTTGGAATTGTCAATTTGAACTGAACAAAAGGTAAAAGGTCATCTCAAGGTGCACCAGAGGATTTTTAGCTTTGGAGAAGTAGATAAAGAGTTACTCAAACATGAATGAAACAAAACACAACTCCGGATATGTTTTTGTTGAGGAAACAACATTATAACATGGTTCAAAACAAAATTTTGTGTAATATAGGACCTATAATTTAGTGTCCGCTAGTTTGATGTTTTTACTTTGTAGATAAATATTTTAAAACATACTTTAAAATATTTTTCTATACACTGAAGATGGTTTTCTGATACTTTCTTGGCTCAAATTGGCTTTCATTTAGGCTGGCTGATACGGCAATCTTTTAGTATTTCTTATTAGAAATGAATAAAATAAACTTTTCAGTATAAATGTCACATGTATGCCTGAACTCTTCTCCACACTCTTTCTGTGTAATCCCTCAGTTTTCCAGGTAGGTTCCATAGCAAAAGAAAAAAATCTATTGTGTCAACTGGATAAAAGTTATAAAGAGAAGACATTTGGCAGCTCGTCCAGACAGACACATTCGGACAGACAGAGAGACAGACAGTGTTTCTTTGTTCTTTTTTATCTTCTCCAAAGCACAAGCTTTTACTGAACTGAACTGTCTGGTCTGTGGACTTCTCAATTAAAAAGAGCCAAGCTGATCATTGACTATTTGGATCTCAGTTTGATGAAATTACACAGTCCTGACTACAAAGCACGTCAATCTGCCACAGCCAATAGGTTTCAGCGAGATGAAGAAATTGGGACCGTTGCCATAGCAATTACAATTTCAAACCAAATGTTCTACCTAAGGACACCTGTAGTCCCTTAGCTTTTGATGTAATGTCCTGAAGATGTTCCTCCTTATGATAAAGGACCTTTCATTTATTTAATCAGTGAGCCTCGGATTGTTCAGACGAGCTCTTTAGAAAAGGTTTTGGCAATCTCAAATAATCTACCTTCTGATCGCTAAAAGTCCTCAATATGGCGTCCATAAAAGGAAGCTGAAACCCATACATAAACTGCGTAGGTGCCTGTAATCAAGCCTGGTTTATTTTCCAGACTTGAAAAATAATGTAAGTTTCATACAAAAATACCAAAATGCCTAAATGCATAATACAGAAAAAAAAATGAAAAGATGTGGCATAGTTTCAAAAACATTTTAGGAGTAAATATACTAATATTATTCTAATATTCTGAATTCAAGTCATTAAACAAAATGAAAGATCCTATATTACACAAAACTGACCCTTGTGTTAGAATGTTAAAATGTTCCCTCATCAAACACTGCACCTGTGTTTGAGTGAGTTTTATTATTAGTCTGTCTACATCTCCAAAACTCAAAACGCTCTGTTCCACCTTGTGATGTCATTAAGTTAACAGCTGCAGTTTATCTTCTGTCTTCTGTTTTACCTTCCAGCTGTGAAATCATTCTATTGAAGGTGTATGGAAGGTGTATTGTTTTCACTTCTCAGCCTAAACACATAAGATTTATGTGTTAAAAATGTGTGAATAAAAACAAAACACAGCTCCAGGTATGTTTTTGATGATGAAACAACATTACACTATTGAGAAAATGGCGTGATATGAGCCCTTTCATTATTCACATGCTCCTGTAGACATGATTTCATGTTTTCACCTGCCCTAAAGTAGAGGAGAGTGTAGGAGACAAAGTTCAGATTTACAGCGTCTCCTCTTAACACTCTCCTGTTTCTTCTTTATCACCTCTATAAATAGTGTGTTAATTTCAGGCTGTGTGATTCAGCGTCAGGAGTTTGCAGGTTTTCTTTCTCCAGAGGAAGATGTGAAATCCAACAGCTGTTTGGGGCGACTGTGTTACTTAGTGAGTGATTCATGTGGGGTTGATGTGAGCCGGGGACGAGCAGTATAGAGATGCCAAAGATAGCCGTGTTAGTGCGGTTTAATCTTTGTGGTTTAGTTCTGGTTTACTTCCATGTGTCCCTGGTTTACATCAGTTAAAGGTGCAGTAAAGGTGCATTTTACTTTTACTTGTACATATACATTTATATCATTTTATTTGACACCAGTCTCTTGCTATTTTTGCTACTTAGCATAAATTACCATTTATATATTTTCTCTTTGTTATTATAATATATTGTGATGTGTGAGCTACTGTGTCCAAGTAATTTCCCTTATGGATCAATAAAGTCTGTCTAAGTCTAAGTCTGTCTGAGTTTAATTGTGTAACTTTTCTAATAGAGTGCAAGTTTGTCTCCATGGAGATGCTTTTGCTTTGCCTGAAATGTTCCACAGTGATACAGGTGGCATGCTGAAGCAAGTTACAGGTCAGATCTGCGGAGAGGTAGGGCCTTTCACACATTTTTTTATTTATTAATTGAATAAATGCTGGACAGATGTTTAGTGCTATATTGTGGAACATCCAAGGCGATGCAGTCATTTCTATGGAGACAAGCAGGCGACAGACCCTACATCAGAAAAGTTACACAGTGTACCTTTAAGACCTGGTTCAGCCCCAATTTGGTCCTTAGTTTAACCTGGATTTAGATCTAGTTTAACAGGTTTGTATGATTTATTTATTTTTTATGTATTTTATTTATTCATTTATTTTTTCAATTACTTAGTTTGGTGAAATATTATTTGTTGTACCCATGTTAGTCCTGGTTTAGTCTTTGAGGTTTAGTTCTGATTTACTTCCATGTGTTCCTGGTTTAAACCTAGTTAAGTCCTGGCTTAGTTCTAATTTGGTCCATAGTTCAGGTTCAGTGCACTGTGTAACTTTTCTGGTGGAGGGTCCACCATCTGCTTGTCTCCATGGAGATGTTGTTGCTTTGTCTGGAATGTCCCGGTATCACATTAAATGTTCCCAAAAACTTGCATTCTTACAGTGAACGGGCTTGCCTTTCCACAGATCTGACATGTAACTTGGCTCTATGGTCTGCTGTCTCCGTATAACATCTCCATGGAGAGACGGAGAGAAGCTGGTGACTGACCCTCCACCAGAAGAGTTACACACTGCACCTTTAAAGTGCATTCAACAGATTTTCATGCATTTGTAATAATTATTTGTAAAATAATATTATAAAGTAAAAACTTCACCAAAAGTGTCGACGATTTTGGTGAAGACCTTGATGTGATGACATGTGGTGGTAGTTTTCAAGTTAACAGCTAATTTTACCTTTAGTTCAGTTGAGATCGGCAATTCCAGGACTGAAATTATCCAACTGATTCTAAAGAAGGTGTGTGGAGTTTAAAAACATAGTGGAGCACCTAAATCTGCAGGGTTTGTGTGTTAAACATGTGTGAATGAAACAAAACACAACTCCAGGTTTGTTTTTGATGAGAAAACAGCTTAATATGGACCCTTAAAAATACTTACAGAGACGTATAATATGCGCTGAGCCATGTAACTTTCCTGATCCAACACCTGCCTGCTTTGCCGTGCCAGGAATGTTCCACAATAGGGCATTAAACTTACCTATCTCCATGTAGACAAGTAGGTGACAATACTAGACCAACTCACAGTAAGAATACATGTTCTTCAAGGTATTTCTTCAGCAATAAAAACATTGTAATCGAATAAATGTAAGAAATCTCCACGGAGATAAACAGGTGGCACACCCTCGAGCAGAAAAGTTCCATAATGCCCCTTTAACTTGTACACTCCTCTTGTTTGTTTGCACATCATTCTTAAAATGCTGCAGAGCCTGGCGGGGATGTGTCTCATATACGCTCATTAAAAGTTCCAACTGGATGGCAGCCCGATCAATTAGTTTGATTGATCAGTAAAAATTGCCCACAGGAGATGAAAACACAAGCTCTGCAGAAGAGGGCCTGGCAGAGCTGCACAATACAGACTGGAGTGGCATTTCTCGGGCCTTGATTTTTATTGGCGTTTGTTTGAAAAAAAAAAAAAAAATGTATGAGGAGGAGAGAATTCTTGCTCAGCTTGTTGCTAATCTTACAGAAGCGACAGCAATCCATATGAGCTCCACAGATAAGGAAAAAAGCGCCAGAGAAGAGATTTATGCTATGGACCCTTTCAGAGCTGCTGCTACTGTTAGAACATGATTGGCACAGGAACAACGGTTTCAAGCCAAATGTGTGGAGCAAAAATTAGAGCAGGACTAAACCAGGATCAGACCAGTGTGAATGCTGTGGAATCGTCCTCGTATTGACTTGGGACTTGTTTCCAGTGTTGGTCGGATTGTTCCTCCCAAAAGTAATATAAATACTACTCTGATTACAATAATTATAAGTATTTTTTTTATTGCTGATTACTATGGAAGTTACTTTAAAAAGCAGCTTGAAATACAGCCCAGGAACCAACTCATAAAAAGTGTGAAAAACATTCCTCACTCTAATGACACTTTCTGTTATTGAGCCTCATTTCAAGCAGAGGCGACACCACAGTCCCCCATAAACCAGTATTTGTAGTTTTGGTTCACATCTGAGCTGCGTCTGACACCAGGAGATCACATCCTGTGCCACTTCTTTATCGTTTGAACTGTTTTACAACACTGTTCTCTGCACGACACACATTTTCGTCATGGAAAAGTAACTAATAGATATTAGGGCAAGTAACACTAATCTATTTATTTAATTTACAGTTACTGCATTACTAAAAATGTTATCTGATTACAGTAAAGCACTACTTTGTAACTAGTTAACTACCCAAACAAACTGGGACTAACCTCAGAACTAAACCTGGACTAGACCGGGACTAAATCAGAACGAGAACAGGACCAAAACCAGGACCAAGCGAGATTTAAAGGATTATCTTATCTTATTTACCCTTGAATCTTCCTGGTGCAGTCCTGATCTTGGTTTAGTCTTGGTGTCATCTTAAAGGTGTATTGTGTAACCTTTTTAAAGCCATATATGTGTTTCAAAAATCATTTCCATACGGCGTAGGTTGGCTTTTCAATTCACGGAGAAAAAGCTCAGGAAACAGGATGGCTATTAAAATGCACAGTGTATGCTTTATCCTACCCATAAAGCACTGCACCGATATCGCATAGCTCGCAGGGGAATCCGTTCAATCCGACACACACACAAACGCACACAAACACACACAAACACACACAAACACAGGGCTAAAACGCTATAGCCTTTATTGGAGCTTCATGGTACAGGAAAACCACAAATCTACATTGATGCTACTCAACATCACAAGACTGGATGATTGTACGGGCTACAGGAGGCACCAGGACTATGCCTATCAAATCTGTGGATAGGATCACATTTCAAAGCTGTTTAGAAAAAGACACACTCTGGAGAAAGCAGAAAATAGCATTAGGACATTAGCCTGGTTAGCTAGAATTACTCTCATTGGGTTTTACAGAGAAGTTTTGTCTGTTTTGTCGCTAATATGTGTTTGTATAAATGTATGTAAGTAGATCACGCACAAATTAAAATGTTGAACTCAAATAATTTTTCCATTAAAATATTTTGATACAGAATGAATGCGTTTGTTAAAGGTGCATTATGTAACTTTTACAATGGAGGTTCCGCCACCTGCTTGTCTCCATGGAGATATTACTGTTTTGCCTCGATTATTGATTCCACAGTACGGCAATACACTTGTAGACGGGTTAATGGTCAGATCTACGGAGAAGCAAGGGCGCACATGGCAACAAGTCACATCTGTAAAGGTTTTTCTGAGCTATAAAACACATGTAATTGAACAAATGCAAAGGAGACATGTTTAATGCCCTAGTGTAGAACATTCCATGCAAGGAAACAACATCTCCATGGAGACAAGGAAGTAGAAAAGTTACACAGTGCACCTTAGTAGATTAAAATCCTAATTGCTTGCTTTAGGCATATTGTAGCCTATTTAAGTCAATTTTTTTTTTTTCAAGTTACTTTATTTACTTTGAACAAATATTTACTTTCAATTTTTTGTTTAAAATCTAACCTCAATGAATCACAAGGCCTACCAGACTGTAGTTTTCTTTAGCATGAGTTTTCAGTGTGATAAAAAACAAAAAATGAACAAGTCTAAGAAATCATTAGACTGAAACCCGTGTATATAGAAAACAATGAGAGGATAGTTCTGACCAACCAGGATATAAAACATTGCTCACTGACTGATAAAATAGACAGACAAATGACAGATATAACAGGTTTTGTGTAACTGTTACATGCAGTAGTGGAGGAGACGTGTTGCTCCTGGATGCTACTTTCCCTTTGGCTCTCACACACACACACACACACACACACACACACACACACACACACACACACACACACACACACACGCACACACACACACACACACATACAAACACACACACAGCTTAGGTACAGAAAGTTCGTATGATGTTATCTCATGATGACCACCACAAATTTCTGCAAAAGTGGAATAAGTTGAGAATTTCGTAGAACTTAGAGGGATGAGTTTCAATGGTTTAAGCTTTTGAATATTTCGTCTTATTGGCGTTTTTGCATCTTATTCACGCCTACAATAATATTTTTTCTAAGCAAAATATGACACTCGGAGCTTTAGGTAAGGCATAGGCATTTCACATTACACTTTTTATTAAATTTAAAGGTACAGTAAGCAACTTTTTCTGGTTGTTTGTCCACCACATGCTCATTTTCATTGAGATGTTATTGCTTTGCCTGGAATGTTCCATGGTATAGCATTAGTATAGTCTAACAAACATACAATGCCACCAAGTTCAAGGTATTTTTGGCAGTAAAAACACCTGTATAAAGAAATAAATACATGATATACACGTTTAAGGCACAACAATAACATCTCCATGGAAACAAGGAGGTAGCGGACCCTCCACCAGAAAAGTTACAAGTGCATCTTTAATGAAAACGTAGGACAAACTCTAACTTGATGGGGCAAATGTCTGTGCAGGATGGTCACCCTTTATCAGCTTTTACACATTTCAGTTTGTGACTGTTCACGCCTGGTTCCAGAAGTAAATTTCCCATTCATTTTTCCCATAGACTTTCCATAAAAAAATCATACTAAAAGTTTAAAAGTTTCCTTAGGGCTAATCAGCTACGTGATATCTAACAACAAGATTTATATTTTGTATTCTATTTAAAGTCTGTTTTGGAAACAACTTCAATAACTTTATAAACCTCAAAGTTATTGAAACATTTCACCAAACATTGGTTTTTAAATGTGCTTTTTGGACATAAAACAATCACATTATGGACATTTTATTAGCATACGGCTCGTTAGTCACCGTGATGTTTTTGAACTCTTAATACTTAATACTTTTTTTTTTAATGTATGGAAATTTTACTTCCAGACTTCAAAGTGGGCAGGACTGTTGAGCTCCATTTCCATTGCACATGAGTTCATCTTTGAGCTCCTCTATTAACTTAAACCTATGGCAAACAATCAACAAACCTTTGGCAAACAATCAACAAAGCAACGATTTTCTCCAGTGTGAAAGTCCATTCCAGGTTTTGGAGGGTCCACTTTGAACACTGGTGAACATGGGCCAGATAATTAACAGGACAAATGATGAGGAAAAGTAAAACTAAACAGATTTGGTACAGGCTGCAGTGGAGTGTTTGCACTGGAGGATCCCAGAGCAGAGAATAAACAGCGATTTCTGGAGCGTGTCGTGTTAAACTCATTGGCTTTTGGCTATGGCTGAATCTGCCCTGCTCACAAATGCTAAGAACTGCTTTAAACCAACTAATCCACATGAGCAATATATGAGACATTTGCATTATCGAACACTGGAATTAGCCTGGTTTAAACAGAGCTTAGACAATACACCAGAACAAGGACTAAACCAGGACTAAATAGGCTTAAACCAGGATTAAACCAGGACTAAGCCAGGACTACACCAGGACTAAATCAGGACTAAACCGGGCTCAAACCAGCACCAAACCAAAAGTGTGAAAAGAACCTCCCTAGTCCTGTTTTTGGAGCTGTTTCATTTCTGGTGTAATCCTATATTGGTTCAGTTTGTGGTCTAGTCCTGGTTTAGTCTTGGGGTAGTCTTGGGCTGTTTTCACACTTCCACAATGCAAACACCACATGGTAATTCAAAACTGGAATTAAACCCAAAACTAAACCTGGATCAAACTGGGAATAAACTTGGACTAGAACAGGACCAAACCAAGTCTACATCAGGACTAAACCAGAACCAAACCAGGATCAAGTGTGAATGGACTTTTCCTCCTGGTCTAGTCTTGGAACCTGTTTAAGACCTGGTGTAGTCTAGTCCTGGTTTAGACCTAGTTTAGTCTTGGTGTAGTCTTGGGCTGTTTTCACACTTGCACACTGCACACACTACATGATAATGCAAAACCGGGACTAAACCCACAACTAAACTTGGACTAACAGAACCAAACCAAGTCTACATCAGGTCTAAACTGCGACAAAACCAGGACTAAACCAGTACCAAACCAGGATAAGTGTAAATGAACCCTTAAGTATAATCTTCCTGAAATTGTCTTGGGACTTGTTAAAGACCTGGTGTAGTCCCATATGGATTTGGTCTATGGTCTAGTCTTGATTTTAGTCTTGATGTAGTCTTTCTTTTGGTTTTGTTTGTAAAGAATTGACCCAGTTCAACCAGCCAGTTGCTTAAAATGAACTTGTTCTGTTTTTCAAATTTTTAAGCCAGTAAAAATCAGGTACAGTGTCTTTAAGAGCTGGCGTAGTTTAGTCCTACTTTTGGTCTAGTCCTAGATTAGTCCTAGCTTTAGTCTTGGTGTAGTCTGCTATATGGAAGTGACGTAGTCTTTGTTTTGGTTTTGTTTGTACAAAGAATCAGCCCCACTCAGAAATGCTTCAAACCAGCCAAAAGCCATGAGTCAAATGTATGTGGCATTAGCATTATCGAACACTGGATTTAGCCTGGTTCAGACAGAGCTTAGACTTGATGTAGTCCTGATTTGAGGGTCTGTTTACACATCAGAATTGGGACTAAACTTGGAAACTAACCTGGATAAGACTGGGACTAAACCAGGACTGGAACAGGACCAAACTAAGTCTACATCAGGACTAAACCTGTCTCCTGATTTCCATAAAGATGTTTATATTTTGCCTAAAATGTTCCTTTGTACTGCATTAAATGTAGATCCTGGAGACAAGTAGGTGACACCAAAAGGCCAAGTTCCAGGTGAGATCTGTGGAGTGGTGACTCAGCTCAAAGTACGAATGCATGTTTTTCATGGCATTCTTTTAGCATCAAAAGCATATGATTGAAAAAAAAAAAAGCTTCATGCCATACTGTGGCCTCCACTTGAGGCAGATTGAGATTGACAGGCGGATCGGTGCAGCGTCGGCAGTGATGTGGTCGCTGTATCGGACCGTTGTGGTGAAGAGGGAGCTGAGCTGAAAGGCAAAGCTCTCGATTTACCGTCAATCTACGTTCCTGCCCTCACCTATGATCATGAGCTTTGGGTAATGACCGAAAGGACAAGATCGTGGATACAAGCGGCCGAAATGAGTTTCCTCTGCAGAGTAGCTGGGCGCTCCCTTAGAGATAGGGTGAGGAGCTCAGTCACACGGGAGGAGCTCGGAGTAGAGCCGCTGCTCCTCCACGTCGAGGGGAGCCAGCTGAGGTGGCACGGGCATCTGTTCCGGATGCCTCCTGGACGCCTCTGTCGGGAGGTGTTCCAGGCATGTCCCACTGGGAGGAGGCCCCGGGGAAGACCCAGGACACGGTGGAGGGACTATGTCTCTCAGTTGGCCTGGGAACGCCCTGGGGTCCCCCCGGAGGAGCTGGAGGAAGTGTCCGGGGTGAAGGAAGTCTGGGAGTCCCTGCTTAGACTGTTGCCCCCGCGACGCGGCCCCAGATAAGCGGAAGAAAATGTATGGATGGATGGCCATACTGTGGAACATTCTAGACAAATTCTAAACATCTCCAGGTGCCAGAAAAGTTCCATAGCACTTGTTTAATTTACACCTGCTTTGGAAATTATGCAATTCTTGTTTTAGTTTTGATTACTTTGTTTTGTTATTTGAAACATGAAAAGAGACATGAAAACCTGCCGTTCAGAAATACTAAGAACCGCTTTTCACCACTGATAATCCACATGAGTCAAATATATTTCCATTATTGAACACTGGATTCAAATTAAACCAGGGAAATGTAACTTGTGCAGTGAAAGCAGTGGGGGAGGGTATCTCAGGGGTAATAGGATGCAGGGTGGATGTTAAACTGAGGCTGAATTAGATATGCTGGGCTGAGGTGTGTTGTGGTTGGGTGCATTGGCAAGGCTCGGGGCCATAAAAAACTAAGGGAAACAAGCAAATAAGTTACAGTGACAAAGAGCTGCAAACAAGAATCTGTAATCAAACTGAACTGCACACACCCACATACAATTAGGACTAAACTAGGACTAAACCAGGACTAAAATAGAACAGAACTAAACCAAGGCTGGAATAAACTAGGCTTAAACCAAGTGTGGACTCACCTATAGAGTTAGACAAACTCTAATAATCCATAAGAAATTAAACCAAGATTTTGAATCCAGAAGTTCAGTTATCCATGTTAGCCCTGGTTTGGGACTTGTTTTGGTCTTTGTTTAGTCCTGGTGTAGTCCTTGCTTAGATCCGGAGTAATTCTGGTTTAGATCTGCTACTCCATAGAGCAGACATGTATATAAGTTTGTTATTTTAATGTCAGTTTGTCTCCATAAATCAGGGGCACTCAGCACAGACATTTTGGACATTTTGGATTTGATGCTAATGACCAATAAGAGTCTTATGTCTCTGTGTAGAGCAGCATTGTTCTAGTCCTGGTTGAAGCCTGGGTTAGTCCTCGTTTAGTTCTTACTTGGATGTGCTATCAGTGAGTTTCAGAGTGATGAAAATAAGATCGTTGCCATAGTAATTAACAATTCAAAACATAATATTGTACCTTTTGAATGGTCAAAATGTCACCCAAAACCCATGACTAGTCCTTTATTAAGCCCCAGTGAAATCCTGGTTTAATTCTGGTTTAGATCTGATGTAGTCCTACTTTTGATTGTTGTAGTCTTACACTTAGTTTAGCCTCCTTAATTACACTCCTCTGTTAGATCTGTTTTAGTTCACTCTTTCCCATTATAAACCTGGTTTAGTCCTGGTTTAGTCCACTCCTTTCCATTTTAGATTTGGCTTAGTCCTGGTTTAGTCCACTCTTTTCAATTTTAGACCTGGTTTAGTCCACTCCTTTCCATTTTAGATTTGGCTTAGACCTGGTTTAGTCCACTCTTTCCCATTATAGATGTGGTTTAGTCCACTTTTTCCCATTATAGACCTGATTTAGTCTTGGTTTAGCCCACTCTTTCCCATTATCAACTTGATTTGTGCTGGTATGAAATAACAGGGGCAGCAGATGAGCAGTAAGCAGGCAGTGGAGAGATGATTGGGGCTTGGGAGACCCTCAGGACGGCCTCAGACTTGGTGACGGCTGTAACCTGGGGTCCATGATTTTGTTTCACAGTTTCAGAGAGAATAAAATGCTGCTACAGGCACACCCTCCAGTCCAAGTAGAAGTTTTCTCTCCTCCTCGGGCTTCGCTGAACTGTTTAAAACTGCATGGATAAACAAAGTCGTCTCAAAGGTTCACAACAGGGATCCTATCAAAGAGAGAGAGACAGTCCACAAGTTAGAAAAATGGGTTAGCACAAAGATATAACGATACACTTCAAAAAATACACAAGTTATGTTTTGAATTCTTATTTCAGTAGTTTTGAGTAAGTTAAAGGGCCCATATTACCTTATTTTCTGATCTCTGTTATGTTTGCTCGTCAAAAACATGCCTGGAGTTGTGTTTTGTTTCATCCACAAGTTTAAAACACAAATTCTGCATATTTGGGCTGAGTTCTTCTCTCAAACAGAAAACACTCTGTTCTACCTTGTGATGTCATGCGGTAATACTGGAAGTGCTCCACTGTGTTTTTAAACTCCATACACCTTCACTAAATCATTTGGTTAATTTCAGACTTGGTATTGCCAGTCTCTACTGAACTAAACGTAAAAAGTAGCCGTTAACTCGAGAACTACCACTACATGACATCACAAGGTGGAACAGAGCATTTTGAGCTGTGGAGATGTAGACAGACTAAAAATAAAGTGTTACTCAAACGTGTGAATGAAACAAAAGACAAATCCTGGTATGTTTTTGAGGAGGTAACAACATTCTAACATGGCTCAAAGTGCACAAGAGTACATTTTGCGTAATATAGGCCCTGCATTATGTAATTTTTATGGTGGAAGGTCTGCCATCTGCTCGTTTCCATGGAGATCCATTGAGACAAGCAGGTGATGCCACTCGACCAAGTTACAAGTCAGATCTGCGGAGAGGCGACCCGCTTATAGTAAGAATCAGGGGAGTCGACAGGAGGGGACAAAAGGGTCTGTTGTACCGGGCTCCAGAGTCTTTGGGTCTCAGCCCAGAATTGGACCCTCAACCTATTCATATATATTAGAGAGGGGGCCCAAGTGAAGCTTTTTGCCCGAGACCCCCACATTTCTGTCTACGCCCCTTTTAAGAATGCATGTATTAAGGTATTTTAAGATTCTGGGCTAAGCAAATACATCTCTACGGAAGTGGCAAAAAAGTGAAAAGTTACATAATAGTGCCTTTGATTTGTATAGCCTTCAAAGATGCTTTCAGTACATTATTCATTTATTCAGTGGTTTCTTTCCCAACAAACTTGTATGCACTGATAAAATGAGTGGATCTATGAACGCTAGACCTGCGAATGTGCTGTTTGATAGAAAAAATGTTTTAAATTAGATGTAATGATGAACAGTTTAAAGGTCTTAAATTACGCAAAAGTGACTCTTTAGAACGTTGTTACCTCATCAAAAACATACCTGGAATTATGTTTTGTTTCATTCAGACATGTTTGAGAAACCCTTTATTATTAGTCTGTCTACATCTCCAAAGCTCAAAATACTCTGTTCCACCTTGTGATGTCATGCAGTGGTAGTTAACTGCTACGTTTTACCTTTTGTTTAGTTGAGATTGGAAATTCCAGGACTGAAATTATCCAAATGATTCTAGTGAAAGTATATGGAGTTTAAAAATACAGTTGTGTTGTGTTTGTGTTGTGTTTGTGTTTTCTTCAAATAAAGAAAACTCAAATTCACTCCAGTCACTGCTATTGTGGCAACAGCTGCCCTGGGGTAGACTGACTGAAGCGAGGCTGCCAATCTGCGTCATCGGCACCTACAACCATCAACCAGGGTGAAGTGTCATGCTAAAGGACACAATGACGGTATTTGTACTAGGTGTTATCAGTTTATTTTTTGTATACTTTAGCCCTGACTTAGACCTGGTCCAGGTTCTTTGTTCCTTGGTCCAGGTTTAGTTTTAATTTAGTCCCAATTTTGATATGCAAGTGAAAACCACTAATATCTAGTAGTGATGGTTGGATAAATACAAAAATATCAATATATCAACACAGACTGAGGTATGGATTTTCATGTAAAAATATTGATACTTGAAAAGTCTCAAAAAAATGCTGTTTTGCAAGCCAATGTTTATGAATTTTTTAAATACATAATAAAACGTAAAAATATGTTTTTGTTTATCTGCATATATATTTAATTTCTAAAGTAGTTTCAGTAGTTTCAATTCAAAACATTGTTATTGGTATTGCATCGATATCGCATTACTTCCCATTTTATTACTTATTAAGTAATAAGTAATAAAATTATTAATACATTTATTGTATTTAAAAAAAATCACTTTAGTCTTGCTTTATACCTGGTTTAGCCCTATTTTCCCACTGTAGTCCTGATTTTGTGTACATATTCAGATACAATGATTGAAGTAGAAATAAGTAGAGCACAGGCGCTTAAATCGTGTTATAAAGAGAAAGTGAGAGGCTCTTCATGGGAGATTGAGAGGGAGGCATCAGAAGAGGAGCTGATGGGGGGAGTGTTCCAGTACAGCGCTATAATTATCCAGATTGAGATTAACTTTAAATACCCTGGAATAAAGGCTTCGATTGGTGCACGCGCTCATTCACGGGGCTGGGATGACTCATGTGCAGTGGGACTTTAAAACAGCGCTACATCTTACAGCGGCGAAAACACTGGGGGCTGTCAAAGAGCTCCTTTGGGAAAACTGGAGTGTCCAATTATACCTTCTTACAGTGAACGCAACACGAAACGAATGAGGCGCCCAAACAAAAAATAAAGGCTTGTTAAGTGTGTTTAAAATTGCTACAATTACGATGAAAGATGTTGTTTATTAGGCTATTTTGTGCTGATCATAATAATTTAGAGCCAAAAGCAAGCGGAATATGAATAGACTGACTTGCTTTAAAGGGCCTGTATTCAATTTCTTTTCCAAATATTTGAGTAAAATGTGTCTTGCCCCAGTACAGGTATATTGTATAAGCAGCTCTTGTGGTTAAAAAGATATATATATATATATATATATATATATATATATATATATATATATATATCTCCACTGTGTGCTATTTAAATCTAATGATGAAGCGTTTTCTTGTCCAATAATCACAAAGTGCGCAGTTGGCATGCTAGTTGTTGTTAGCTTTACAGTGATGGCAAAACTCCGCTCTGGTTTTTGAAAGTGGTGAGCATTGATAAACTCACTACGGTGAATAATAAGGATGCTCAGAAACTATTTAAATGAACTAGTTCTGTTTTTCACTTTTTTAACCTCTACAATGGATATAATATTGACAAAAACTGATATCCCAAGTATTATTACATCAATAATCAGACTGTGATTTCCCAGTTCATCAAAAATATGCTTGAGTGAGTTTTAATAAATAAGCTGTTTCCCAATTGAAAGAGCTCAAATTTAACAAAGAGAAAACAAAAATCACTGGTTTTGCCCCTCACTGGCGTCTACCTTCGGTTTAGCCCTATTTTTCCCTTTTCCCTTGTAAATATTTAGATACAAGGATTGAAGTAGAAATAAGTAGAGGTATTTAAATCATGTTATAAAGGGGCGACAGTAGCTCAGTGGGGCACCAATAGCTCAGTTGGTAGACCATTTCTCCGCTCATCCCAAGGTTGGCAGTTTGAATCCCACTCTCAACATAAACATCATTGGTTGAGCGGTCAGATCCACAGGGAATTTCAGCTCCCACAGATGAATGCTGTTGTTGTGTCCTTGGGCAAGACACTTAACCCGCCTCACCAGTGTCTGTGAACCCTGGTGTGTGAATGGGTGAGTGGTTCCTTGATGTAAAGCGCTTTGAGTGTCTTGAAGGTGGAAAAGCGCTGTATGAAAATGTGACAATTTACCGTAAAGAATAAAAAAAATAAAAATAACAAAATAGTGCAATGTGATACCCCATTTTTTACGATTACACTGCATTTTTTTTTTGTTTTTTTACTTTGTGATTATGCAGCATCTATTCAAAGCCATTATTTTGATACTAACTTGTAAACTATCTTGCCCATATACTTTACTGTTCCACATGGAAAAACTGCCATATGTGCCTTTAAACTATAACTGGCTGTACCTGTTTGGGGTATAAGAGGGAATAATAAAGCTGGTAAATAAATAATATACTTTATATGATTCATTTTCTATGCAATAGATGGACAAGAGTCAAATAGTGTATTCTCTATAGCTCCATTTCACAAAGGAGCAGCTTAGAGGCTTAGAAGGGGTTTGTCTCTCGTATTGATTTTTTAAAGAATTATTGCAGAAGATGAAAAAGTTTAGATCTATGGGTCCATTGGATTAAAAGTAGAACATCTGTGTTGTGTTTGGTCTGCAATTTACTTCACAACTTCACAGTCCCTTTTCTGGTTTCTGTTGATACTAAAGGGCCCATATTATGCAATTTTCTAATTTAGATTATAATGTTGTTTCCTCATCAAAAACATACTTGGAGATTTGTTTTGTTTCATTCACTGACAAACCCTGTATATTTAGGCTGAGTTCTCCTCTTCTCGTTGTGATGCCATGTGGTCATACAGGAACTGCTCCACTGTATTACACCTTCCTTAAACTCTATACACCTTCACTAGAAAAATCATCCAAATTATGATTTTAGCCCTGGAATTGTTCATCTCCACTGAACTAAAGGTGAAAGGTAAGTGTTAACTTGAAAACTACACGACATCACAAGGTGGAACAGAGGTCTGCATCTTTGGAGATGCATATATTTCTTGCCATATTGTGGAACAGGAAAAAGATTGATACTTTGCATCATGCTGGGGGTGTTGTACATGTATCTGTGTGGTAGAATGTTCTGCTGTAACCATGGAGACACAATGCACACATCAAAAAGTTCATGAGTGAGGGAAAGATGGAGATTGGCAGGTGGATCAGACTGTTGTGGTGAAGAAGGAGTTGAGTCGAAAGGCAAAGCTCTCGATTTACCGTCAAATCTACGTTCCTACCCTCACCTATGGCCAAGAGCTTTGGGTAATGACCAAAAGGACAAGATGGCAGATACAAGTGGTCGAAATGAGTTTCCTCCGCAGAGTGGCTGGGCGCTCCATTAGAGATAAGATGAGGAGCTCAGTCACACAGGAGGAGCTCAGAGTAAAGCCACTGCTCCTTCACGTGGAGAGGAGGCAACTGAGGCTCAGGCATCTGTTCCGGATGCCTCCTGGGCCACTCTCTGGAGAGGTGTTGATGTCCCACCATGAGGAGGCCCTGGGGAAGACCCAGGATGGGCTGGTGGGACTATGTTGCTCAGCTGGTCTGGGAACACCTTGGAGTCCCACCAGAGGAGCTGGAGGAAGTGTGTGCGGAGAAAGAAGGCTGTGTCTCCCTGCTCAGACTGTTGCCTCTGCAACCCATTCCCCAGATAAAGTGGAAGAAAATTAATGGATGGATGGTTGTCAAAAAAACTTGTGCTGCTGTCTGAAAAATCATAGACAGCAGCACATTTTCAGGAGCCTGTGGTCAGTGTGAGCATCCATGGCCATGTTTACGGGTTTCAACAAAAAAGGTGAGTGTGACTAAATGAAAAACTGTTGGCTACTGCTAGTTAGTCTGTCCACCAGAAAAGTTACACAGGGGATTTTTTTTTTAAATCCATGTATCCTCACTCCATCTTTCAAATGTGGATGTTAACTTTAAATTGCCACAAAAAATACATAGGATCCTATTGTAACTGGATGAAGACTTAGTTTTAGAAGTAACAAGCAATTACAGTTTCCACAGTAATGGGTCCAGAAGTAAACTTCCGTCCGTCTCAGCTGTGGCGTGACACAGACAGTGCTCCACGGACTTGGAAGTGTTAAAACTTTATACAACTGTGTCAGAATCTTTTAGTTTAGTTTCAAACCACCCACATTCTGCACCAGGCTCTAACAGCCATTCAAAAGTGACAACTCATTTTGGCTCAAAACACCAGAAAAGCTCCAAATCTCATGAAATCTAATGGTGATGGTAGTGCAGTGGTTAAGGCCTAACAGCCAGAGGTACTGAGTTGGATTCCTGGATGGGGAGTTTATGGGTTTATCTCTGTCTCTTTAGTTTCCCTTAGCTCAAAAACGTCAGGTTTATGAGGATCTGTTGTAAAACTAGTCTGTATAATAACATATGGAGGTAGACTTTTAAAACTCTTATATTACACAAAATTGTCTCTTGTGAGCATTAACTTATAATGGTGTTACTTCATCTAAAACATACCTGCAGTTGTTTCATTCAGACATGTTTGAGTAGCCCTTTATTATTAGTCTGTCTACATATCCAAAGCTCAAAATGTTCTGTTCCACCTTGTGATGTCATGTAGTGGTACTTTTCAAGTTAACAGCTCCTTTTACCTTTGAGTTCAGTAGAGATGGGCGATTCCAGTGAAGGACTTGAAGTAACGCATGACATCACAAGGTGGAACAGAGTGTTTTCTGTTTGCGCAAAGAACTCCACCTAAATATGCAGAGTTTGTGTGTTAAACTTGTGTGAATGAAACAAAACACACTCCAGGTCTGTTTGTGATGAGGAAACATTCAATAGCATCTCCATGGAGACAAGCAGTTGGCAGAACCCCCTCCAGAAAAGTTACATAGTGCATCTGTTATAACTCAATTTGCGTTTACCTAGTTTCACCAGTGTCCGTTGGTTTTGTGATCCATTTATCCGGGCCGGACCGGAGCTCATATGGTCCTGCCCTTTGGCCTGGTGGATCTAAACTTCAGTGTGGTGTGTGTGTGTCATTACCTCTCTCTGTCAGTGAAGGAGGACGAGGTGCTGTGAAGCGTCTGCCGACTCTCCTCCGAAGCGAGGGCGCGAGGGAGGGCGAGCGAGAGAGGAGGGGCCACGCCACGGGACAGCGGGGGAGGGTGATGGGAACAGCTGCGATCGTAACTGAGAGAGAGAGAGACAGAGAGAGGGAAAGGAGAGTTAGAGACAAAGAGAGGAAGAGAGAGGCAGAGAGAGAGGGGGAGAGAGGGAGAAGCAGAGAGAGGGAGAGTTAAAGGCAGAGAGAGGCAGAGAGAGGGGGAGAGAGAGAGAAGCAGAGAGAGGGAGAGTTAAAGGCAGAGAGAGGAAGAGAGAGAAAGAAACAGAGAGAGAGAGAGGGAGAGTTAGAGACAGAGAGAGGAAGAGAGAGAGAGAGAGGCAGAGAGAGGGGGAGAAGCAGAGAGAGAGAGGGGGAGAGAAAGGCAGAGAGAGGAAGAGAGAGGCAGAGAGAGAGGGGAAGAGAGGGAGAAGAGAGAGGGGGAGAGTTAAAGACAGAGAGAGGAAGAGAGAGATAGAAGCAGAGAGAGAGAGTTATAGACAGAGAGAGGAAGAGAGAGAGAGAGGAAGAGGGGGGGAGAAGCAGAGAGAGAGAGGGGGATAGTTAAAGGCAGAGAGAGGAAGAGAGCGAGGCAGAGGGAGAGAGAGAGAGAGAGAGAGAGGGAGAAATGGAGAGTTAGAGACAGAGAGAGGAAAAGATAGCGCGAGAGAGTCAGAGGGAGAGAGGCAGAGAGAGAAGGGGGAGAGAGAGAGGGAGAGTTAGAGACAGAGAGAGGAAGAGAGAGAGAGAAAGGGAGAGTTAGAGACAGAGAGAGGAAGAGAGAGCAAGCGGGAGAGAGAGAGAAGCAGAGAGAGAGAGGCAGAGGGAGAGAGGCAGACAGAGAGAGAGAGAAAGGGAGAGTTAGAGAAAGAGAGAGGAACAGAGAGAGAGAGGCAGAGGGAGAGAGGCAGAGAGAGAAGGAGAGAGAGGGGGAAAGACAGGGAGGAGAGAGAGAGAGAGAAAAAAGAAAAGATTAAAGTTATGGAAGATAAGACACCGTTTATTAGTCCCGCAGTGGGGAGACCACAACAGTACAAGTAAAGCAGCGATGGTGGTTCAGTCTAAGCTCTCACTGGTACATGCTATCATTGTGTCCTTAAGCAAGACACTTCACCCACCATGCTTAATGCTGATGAGACAGGAAGTGCGCTGTTACCATGCAAGTTGTTGTTAACATTACTGTGATGGCCTGACTCACCGTTTCAGATTGGCAGCCATGTCTCAGCCTCAGGGCAGCTGCGGTTACAGTATTTACCCCAATCAAGTAAAAACTCTAGAGACAAGTTGAGTGAAGTGTCTTGCCAATGGACACAACAGCAGTATGCATTGATGGGAGGAGGAATGAGATCTTACTTTTTTTACTTCAATTTGTGGGCCTTGTCATTGATTTTCAAATATATACTGATAAAGACAGATATCGTCTAGACAAATATCGAATTTTAGAATTAACTGGAAAACAGAAATTCACACTGGACCATCTCGTTGCAAAATATCATCCCAGTTCATATTTTAAAAGGCCATGCACATTTGAATAAAGGAAGACATGTTTTATTTTTTTATATTTCACACATTCATATTCACTTGACAATCTGACTTTGTTTATATGTTTTTCGTCTGCAGTGGTCAATATTTATCAAAACGGGGCCAGTAAGAGTCATTATGTACTGCAGGCTCAGAAACATACCCCTCAATGTGCCTCAGATAACAACTCAGTCATGTCCGTGGAATGGAAATGATGACCTGTAATCTCCTTCTATATCACATCTACACACAGGAAAATACTGGAGGAAACGGGTCTGTTTATATGAGCTGAGCACGTAAACCAATATGACCAATATGACCACAATGATGTGATTTGTCAGTGTGTCTGTGACCTCTGCGTATTGTATTATGTTTGTGTGCTCCAAGACAAAGGGTGGTGGAAGTGGTGTAGTGTCCTAAGCATTTGCCCATGAACCATATGCTAGTCGGTTCAAGCTTCTATGATTTTAGGAGTTTTTAAAATGATTTGTTTGCCTGGGATCCAGAATACACACTTCTTTAATACTTTAATTTACAAATATGCATGGTGTGTTCATATCAAAACAAATATAGCCGCTTACGAGGAAAAAATAAAAGGAAAAAAATCTTACAGCGGACTGAAACACATTGCAGATTTCTGTTGAATCAATGAGTGAAGCACTAAACTTTTAATGTGAGGTGAGAGAAAATCTATTTTAATTGTTAAAAAATAATGGGTGATCAATGAGCTCATTCGTTTCATGTGAAAAAAAAAAATCTATCTAATTGCAGCATCATGTTTGGTTCTGGGTTGAGGTGCTCTGGGGCCAGACTGATATCCCTCTGTTTGAAAAATACAGAGAGATCATTTTAGACTTGCCAGGTAAATAATTTGTATCATTACTGATCTAAAATGCCTCTAAATAAATGTAGCCTATCTCTAAATCATAGACTGTATATATATATAAATGGACATAGCTAATGCACTAGCCGCCGTGTTCCAAATAGGAGGTTCGCGTGCGGCTCTTCCGGCTCCTACTGACCCTGGCTCCCATTGACTTATATTGGAATATTGTGGCCCCTCTTTCTGCAACTGCTGCTGTAAGCCTCGTCATTTTGGTCTTAAAATGTCCGTATAACCCGCTCTATATGATCAGAGTGTTTTGATTTAGCCATTTTGTCTGTTAAAAAATCCTAGCCTGGCTCCAAATTCACCCCTGTAACCGTGAGCATCGCAAGCTTGACTGGAGCCGAACGCTATGGGTCATGTCACACTTAGTCCACTTCTTTATACAGTCTTTGCTCTAAATGTGTCTAAATGTTTAGGAGTTACCATGGTGACACAATGCAGCAAACATCATCAAAAAATAATGATAATGAAAGAAAACTCAAGAAAAAATAGAAAATGGATATTAAAAACACATTTTCAGGAGCCCACAAAGTAGCTAGTATGAAACTGTAATGTTTTTTGAGAGGGACTTGTTTATCAGCACAAACAACCATCTAACCTGTTGTAGTTCTTTGGTCAGACTGTGTTCAAAATAAAGCTCAGATTAAAGTCTAACAAAGCCTCAGACAGAGCAGCGCCTACAGTTAGCATCACACCCCCAGAGAATGTTGATGCCTTCAGCTGCAAAGTAACAATTGTCTTACCCAGTGCCAGTACCCTATGTAAATGTAGTGACTGCTTCTATTAGTGCTCCATTATCCTGCTATAGCATCCGTGCACCCATAGCACAGAACAGGACCATTACAAAGAGTGATTTTGCAAATACCCATCTGTTTCAACATTACAAGCCGGTTTGTTGTTGGTGGTGTCATTTGAATACCAGCTGTAAATGATTGTTTGAGTTTCCCTGAACAAAAAGCATTGCCACAGTGGATATAAAAGATGTAATAAAGTCTGCTGCATTGTTGACAGAAAAATACAGATTGAAACCAGGAGGAAACTATGCAAAGGGTCCAGAGGGAACGTATGGTTTGAGTCTAAAGGTTAATTCTGTTTTTCCATTGACAGAGTGAAAGGCATTTCAATTTTGATGTGTACGGCTTAACACTGCCTGTCAGGGATTTGGCGTACAAGTTTATATAGATAGTGTTTATTAAATAAGCGGAGGCATGGTAGTTTTAGAAGAAATAAAAAGGTGCAAACTACAAGAAGAAAAGTGAAAGTTCAAGTGTATGGGGTTTATAATTAATAAATCATGTATCAAGAACATAGACATTTACAATGCAAATCATATATCAAGTTTTTGTGTTAAAATGACCTGTTAAAGGGCCCATATTACGCTACTGTTATAATATTGTTTCTCATCAAACACATGTTTAACACACAAGCCCTGCATATTTTTTCTCAAAAACACTCAGTTCCACCTTGTGATGTCATGTAGTAGTACAAGAAGTGCCTCACTGTGTTTTTAAACTCCATACACCTTCACTAGAATCATTTGGATAATTTCATTTTAGGAATTTGCAATATTTACTAAACAAAGGTTAAATGTAGCTGTTAAACTGATATTGCGTCATGACATCACAAGGTGAAACAGAGCAGTTTGAGCTTTGGAGATGTAGACAGCCCAATAAAGCAGGATTACTCAGATATGTGTGACTGAAACGAAACACAACTCCAGGTATATTTTTGAGGCGGTAACAGGATTATAACATGGCTTAATGCGCACAAGAGTCATGTTTGCGTAATATAGGACCTTTAAAGTAAAGTACTACAAAGACCATGATCCTTTACTCCATTTTAGACGTCTACATGAAAGAATTATAGTGACACTTTAATCCTAAAGGTCTGCTAAGTAACCAGTACCATGGAGTGTTCCACAGTATGGCATTAAACCAGCGCAAGTTGCATGCCAGATCTGTGGAGAGGCAACGCTCACAGTAAGAATACATGTTTTTCAATGTATTTTTAAGCAATAACAACTGTAACTGAGTAATGCAAGATAATGAAGTATAATGCCATAATAGGGAATATTTCAGACAACGCAATAAAATCACTGGGTCAAGCAGAAAAGTTCCACAGTGCAACTTTAACCTTTTGACATATATGCCATAAATGTTTTAAGTTAATGATATAATAATGTATTTGAATGATGCATGGTAATAAAGAAGGTTGGAGAGCGTCACAAGTTTGGGAAACAAAAGTAGCTCATAAAAACAAAGTTACAAAACGTTTAAAGTGCAGAGATATTTAACATGAGCGTGTGCACTGCTCTGACACGGTGGGGAAGAATTAGTGTGCTCAGTGGGGTCATTACTGCTGACAGAGAGGAGAGAGGGAGAGAGGGAGAAGTGGGGAGAGAAAGAAAGTGGGGCAGGCATAAGGGAGAGAGGAGAGAAAGACAGAGGAAGAGAGAAAGAGATAGAGAGAGAAGAATGGTGAGAGAAACACGGTGCGGCATGGAAGGGAGAGAAAGAGAGAGAAGAATGGAGGGAGAAAGAGGGTAGGGGCATGGAGGGGAGAGTATAGGGAGCAGGGGGAGAGGGAGATGAAGGGGGGACAGGGTGGAGTGATGTTGGATAGGTGTAGAGAAGGAGAGAGATAGCGAGAATGGAGAGAGAGAGATGGAGTGGGATGCAGAGAAGGAGAGAGGTGAGTCAAGAGAAACAAAGGGGAGAAGAGTTGAGAGAAAAGGAGCAGATGGAGAGAGAGGAGGAGGGGAGGGTAAAGACCAGAGAGCGTAGACTTGAGGGGCATAGGAGACAGAAAGAGGGGAGAGAAAGAGAGAAGTGAGTAGAGAGAGAGAGGGTGAGCGAGGAGGAGAGGGGTAGAGGGACAAGGCAAGAGAGAGTAAGGAGCAGAGGGTGGAGAGTACAGGGGGATAGAGAGAGAATGAGAGAGGAATGGGGTGAGGAGAGAGAGGGAGAGAGGAGGTCACAGAGAGGATGGATACAGTCTGGGCAAGGCCGTGATGAGGCACAAATAGGTCCAGGTGTGCAGGTTTGTGAGAGCACAGGTCAGCCGCAGTGTTGTACCTCTCCAGTTTGGTTTTTAGTGGTGGTGGTGTTGAATATAAATGGAGCTGGTGAACAGAGTACTTTGTGATTTGAGAGCTGAAGTTGTGTTGTGCATTAGGGACATGATGGGCACTGTTTGTTTATATTGTCAGTATTAGTTAATTAATGCCACTCCACCTTCCCCACCGAGGCTGAGTTAACTCTGTTATTTGTATTCAGTGGTAAGAGCTTAAGTTTATATTGTGCTTTAGCTTGACAAGATTCTCAACGCGCTTTACATCTGTCCATTATCTGCTCTCTCTCCACAGTCTCCATAGTCACAGATACAATGAGGGTGGATTATAAAATCACAAATCAAAGGCTCACTCACATAACATATTCACTGCAACCACCACTAACTCACTCACACACCAAATTTATACAATGTGGAGTGTCTTGCCTAAGGACACGACAGTGTTGGCACTGGCGCCCCACTGTGGCACCTGGTGTTCCCAGTGGTCTTCCATCGAAGTACTAACCAGACCCTTCATAAGCTTCAGAGATCTGTCGAGATCAGGCATTGACAAGCCGGCATGGTTTAACTTCAGCTTCTCAGTCTAATCTGCTCCATCCCTGCTCAGATTACTGTCTGCAGAGGTCGGCTGGCTGTGATGGGGCTGTTGTCACGATAAGAACACTTCATACTCAGTTTCGATACTTAGATTCGATACTCAATACAGATTTTGATACCATGTTGATAAACTCTTTAGACAATAGAATAGGGCAGTTGTTGTAGTGTCAGTTGCGGTGGGGCGGTTGTTGTGTGGTCGGTATGGCGGGGCAGTTGTTGTGGGGCAGTTGTTGTGGGGCGGTTGTTGTGGGGCAGTTGTTGTGGGGCGGTTGCTGTGGGGTTGGTGTGGCGGGGCGGTTGTTGTGGGGCGGTTGTTGTGAGGTCGGTGTGGCGAGGCGGTTGCTGTGAGGTCGGTGTGGCGGAGCGGTTGTTGTGAGGTCGGTGTGGCGGGGCGGTTGTTGTGAGGTCGGTGTGGCGGGGCGGTTGTTGTGGTGTTCTCCCTGGGGCACACAGAGTTATGGCGTATGGTGCAGGTGCCTTCTGCTCACAGCTCTTAAAAACACTCAGATGGATCACAGAACTGTCCACACAGACGTTAAGAGGCCAGAGCACCTCATTTACCCCCAGTAACACCTGTTTCACCATCTCTCCTCTCCATCTCTTCTCTCCATCTCTCCTCTCCATCTCTTCTGCCTTATTCTCTCTCTCACACCTCTTCCCTCCCTTCTCCCACTCTCTCCCCTTCAAACCTCAGCCTCTCCTCACTTTCTCTCCTGTTTATCCCTATAACCTCTCTATCTTATCCTCCCTCTTTCTTCCCCTCTCTCCATCTCCTCCTCATCTTCTTTTTCTCCTTTTCTCTCTCACTCTCCTCTACTCTCTCTTCCTATTTCTCTCTTCTCCGCTCTTCTCCTTTCTCCTTCTCTCCTCCCTCCATCTCTTTTTCTCTCCCTCCCTGCCCCCCTTCTCTCCCTCTCCACCTTCTCATTTCCATCCTTCTACTTCTCTATACATACATCCCTCTCTCCTTCCTTCCCTCCTCTCTTCCTCTATCCCTCCTTTAACTCATCTATTCCTCCATCTCTTTCTCAGTCTACTTCCACTCCTCTATTCCTACACCCCTCTCTCCTTCATCCCCTCCTCTCCTCCTCTATTCTTCCTTCAACTCTTCTATTCCTCCATCTCTCTCTCTCTCTACTTCCACTCATCTATTCCTACACCCCTCTCTCCTTCCTCCCCTCCTCTATCCCTCTAGCCCTCTCTCCCTCCTTCAACTCTTCTATTCCTCCATCTCTCTCAGTCTATTTCCATTCCTCTAATCCTACATCCCTCGCTTTCTCCTCCCCTGCTCTCTTCCTCCTCTCTCTCCTCCCTCACTCCTCCCCTCCCACCCTCCCTCTCTCCCTTCCTCCCTCTCTTGCCCTTCCTCCTCTTTCCTCTCCCTCCTTCCCTCTCTCCCTCCCTCCCTCTCTCTCTCCCTCCCTCTCTCCCTCCATCCCTCCCTCTCTCCCTCCTTTTCTCCCTCTCTCCCTCCCTCCATCCCACCCCTCTCTCCCTCCTTTCCTCCCTCCCTCCCTCCCTCTCCCCTCCCCCTCTCCCTCCCTCCCTCCCTCTCTCCCTCCTTTCCTCCCTCCCTCCCCCTCTCCCTCCCTCTCTCCCTCCCTCCCTCTCCCCTCTCTCTCTCTCCCTCTCTCCCTCCATCCCACCCCTCTCTCCCTCCTTTCCTCCCTCTCTCCCTCCCTCTCCCCTCTCTCCCTCCATCCCTCCCTCTCCCCTCCCTCCCTCCCTCCCTCTCCCCTCTCTCCCTCCTTTCCTCCCTCTCCCTCCCTCCCTCTCCCCTCTCTCCCTCCATCCCTCCCCCTCTCCCTCCATCCCTCCCTCTCTCTCTCCCTCCATCCCTCCCTCTCTCCCTCTCTCCCTCCATCCCTCCCTCTCTCTCTCTCTCCCTCTCTCCCTCCCTCTCCCCTCCATCCCTCCATCCCTCCCTCCCTCCCTCTCTCCCAGACAAACACCATTACACTCTCATTAGCCACACTGTCTATTTTGGAGTTTCTTGGGACAAACCGTGTTCTGTTTTCACATATGTCGTTCATCTCAGATCAGAATGAACTGGTCCAGTTCCAGTTTGCACTATGGTCCATCTGCTCCCCTCCTGCTCTTATTTACACATTTATGACACTGACGAGCAGCCAGTCCACACACACAGCTCAGATCGACTCCATAGTGTGGGCTGATAAAAATAATATACTGCACAGTTTTCTTAGAGCAGCGGTTTTCTGTACTTTTTTTTTTTTTTTACTTTTTAAGGTTTTATAGACCTGGTTTAACCCTATTGCCATGGTTATAAAGGTAGGGTATCACTTTTGTTTCATTAATGCCACAGTATGTAAAGTTTTAGCCAAAAGATAGACTAAATAAAAGCATGTGTTTTCATTATGGCTGTATTTATTCCACTGAAAAACTGAAAAACAGTGAGCTTGAATCTCCACAAACAACTTTTGCTTGACTTGCAGGAGAGTTCTGGAATTCCTGTTTGCTTCCAATCTTATCTATGTCCATGGAAAATGTTTCGCAGTGTGGTTTTAACTTTCAATTTCCGTGGAATCGTGCAGGGAAAATGCCACCGCAAGAAAATTTCAAACGGATGATGATGAAATAAACATCTCCACGGGCTCCTCTAAACTCCTGCAGCAGATCGTTCCTGAGTGCTAGTGCAGCCTCCAGTGGTTTGAGCTTTGTGACTGTCAGGTTTGTGCTTTCAAATGAGCCATAATCTGTCTTTATACGGAGAAAAGTTTAGGTACAGGGAACCTTGATTAAACTGTGGCTATTGTACCTTTTTAAATCAGTAAGAGCCCCTGTTACAGACCCACATGATTAGCTCTGGCCACTAGTCCCGTCTCTCCACTTGAATGTTCCACTAGAAAAGCAAGTGCCTGGGATAGTTACACATCCTCCTCATCCAACAATGTGCTCAAATTAACAAAATGGGCCGTCACATCTGGTTGTTCTTTTTTTTGGTTCTCATCATAATTAAAATAGCCAATTAAGATTAATTGACAATGTAATTCTTTTCCTCTAATTCATCTATTTTTTCTTACTAAACTATGACAAAGCCTGAGCTCGCCAGATTTCAGAAGCTAAGCAGGACCAGGCCTGGTTAGTACTTGGATGGGAGACCACTGGGAATATCAGGGGCGCCAGTGGCAAGACTGTCGTTGTGTCCTTAGGCAAGGCACTTCACCCACATTGCCTGGTATGAATGTGGTGTGTGTTAAAGCATGAAATTGGAAAGTGGCTTTGAGCGTCTGGAAAATATGGGACTTATGTGTTATTATTATTATCATAATTTTTCTGAATTAGAATAGAAAAAAGTCAGGTGCAGGCCTTTTAATATAGAACTACTGAACAAACAAATGAATAATGGTGATATTTGTGTGATATTTGTGTGATATTTGTGTGATATATGTGTGATATTTGTGTGCACTGTCAGATTTTCACAGGATCTTGTCACGACTCAATCCTTTAGTTTAATATAGAAAACCTCTGCCCTTCATCTAAAGCCCTGTTACTCACACAATGAATGTTCAGACGCAGAGAACAGAGCAGACAAGAGGGTTTGTGCTTCAAAGGATCACCGTGAGTTAAGTCTCTGAAACAAGGGAGAGACGGAGGGAGAAAGAGAGAAAGAGAAGGGGGGATGGAGAGAGGGAGGGAGAGGGGGACAGACAGAAAGAGAAAAAGAGAGGAAGGGGATGGAGAGAGGGAGGGAGGGAGATAGAACGAAAAAGAAAGAGAGGGGGAGAGAGATGGAGACAGAAAGAAAATAAAAGAGAGGGGGAGGGAGATAGAAAGAAAAAGAAAAAGAGGGGGAGCGAGAGAGAGATGGAGATAGAAAAAAAGAAAGAGGGGGAAGAGAGGGGGAGAGACGGAGAGAGACAGAGAGAGAAAGAGAGGCAGGGTATGGAGAGAGGGGGAGGGAGATAGAAAGAAAAAGAAAGAAAGGGGAGGGAGAGGGAGAGAGAAAGAGAGGCAGGGGAAAGAGAGAGAGAGAGAGGGAGAGGGAGACTGAGAGGGAGGATGAGAGAAAGAGGGCAGGGAAGGAGAGAGGAAGAGAGAAAGATAGAGAGCGAGAGAGAAAGAGAGAGAGAGAAAGAGAGAGAGAGAAGGGAGGGAAGAGGGAAAATGAAAAAGAGGGAAAGAGAAAGGGGTGGTGGGGAAGGAGAGAGGGAAGGAGAGATAGAGAGAGACAGAGAGAGAGAGAATGAGAAAGAGGGAGAAAGAAAGGGGTGGCGGGGAAGGAGAGAAGAAGAGAGAGAGGAGGGCAGAAAGAGACAGGGAAGAGTGAGAGAGAGAGAGAGAGAGAGAGCAAAAGGCGGGGAGATAGAGAGACAAAGGAAGAGAGGGAGAGAGAGGGAGAGGGTAGAGAGAGACTAAGGAGAGAGAGAGAGAGACAAGAGAGAGGGAGAGAGAAAGGGAGAGCAAGAGAGAGAGTTTGAGAGGGGAGGAGAGAGAGGGGGAGTCCGCAGGGGATAGACAAACAAAGAGAGATGGAGAGAGGAGAAAGAGAGAGAGAGAGAGAGAGAGAGAGACAGAGAGAGAGAGAGAGAGAGAGAGACAGAGACAGAGAGAGAGAGAGAGAGGTCTTATCGTGAATCAGCGACAGGGAAACTGAGGGATTATCTGTGGACGATCGACAGTGGGACTGGCAGTACTGGAGAGACGGGAGATAAGAGGCTCCCGAAGACAGCAGGCTACAGCAGTATATGAAAGAGAGAAAGACGGAGAGAAAGAACGAGAGAAAGACAGGAGGAATACACTGCAAAAGTAAAAAAGTAAAAAATCTTACCAAGTTAAAATTACTTGAATTACAAAAACAGGTTTATCTTGATTTGAGTAAATTTCACTTGACGAGTAAAATGTTCGACCAATGGAATAAAACCTTTTGTACTTAAGATACAAATGTCAACAGCTTCTTTCACTTTAACCACCAAACAAAACGTTAAGAAACTTTTTTTTCTAGTGAGGGGGTCTTCCATCTGTTTGTGTCCATGGAGATGATAATGCATTGCCTGGAATGTTCCACAATATGGCATTATGGCATCTATCCATCTGGCATATATTGGGTTTTTGTTGCTATTAAAAAAAATAAATAAACACATAAATACATAATACTAATACTAACTACTACTACTACTACTACTACTACTACTACTACTACTACTACTAATAATAATAATAATAATAAACACATAGAAAAACATGCATTCTTTCATGAACTGATTGTCTTAATAGAGATCAATTTAATGCCATACTGTGGAACATTCCAGGTTAAACGTCCTATATTACAAAAACTGGACTCTTGTGAGCTTTAAGCAATGTTATAATGTTACCGCCTCAAAAACATACATGGAGTTATGTTTTGGTGTGTTTAATCCCATAATATTAGTCTGTCTACATCTCCAAAACTCAAAATGCTCCGTTCCACCTTGTGATGTCATGAAGAGGTAGTTTTCAAGTTAACAGCTGCATTTTGCCTTTATTTCAGTACAGATGGGCTGAAATGATCCACATGATTCTAGTGAAGGTGTGTGGAGTTTAAAAACACAGTGGAGCACTTCCTGTATCACCACATGACATCACTAGGTGGAACAGAGTGTTTTCTGTTTGAGAGAAGAACTCAGCCTAAATCTGCAGGGTTTGTGTGCGAATGAAACAAAACACAACACAACCTTCAAGAAATCTCCAAGCAGGTGGTGGACTCTTTAACACAAAAAATCTTGAGTAGTTTGACAACTTTTATCTATATTTATGGGCCAACATTATTTTATTTTAAATATATTGCATTACCAGCTAAATAAATGAGATACATTTCCTTTCCCTGGGCGCATTGGGAAAATATTTATTTAAATCTCATGTCAAATCAGGTTTTCTCTTTTTAGTGCATTCATTTAGTGTTATTTAAGTGGAATATGACACGTTCTATAGGCAATTTGTTTCATCTCGACCAGTCAAAACGTATTAATGTCAAAATATATTCTCTTCATTCGGGCTGTTTGAACTAAGGTCCTCCATTTTGCACTGCAGATTTAGGCTTTTACTTCAAGATACTGACAAAAATGAATCTGTCTATATTTCTTTGTTTTCTCTTTGATGAATGTTTAGATGAAATTTTAGCAATGCTTCAGGAATGTGCTAAAGGGCCTCTAAATGTGTTGGTTGAGGTTGAAATATCGAACAAAATGTTGTATGTTAAGTATGTACGGTATGTTTTGGTGGGATAACACCTGTTGTAAATATAAATAATAGTTTTATACCAATCAAGAAACAATTTGTGAAGAAAAGTTGAAAAATATGTTGAAAATTACACATGGAGACTTCTGTTTTATTTTAGTCCCACACTGATCACATCACACTGGGGAGAATTCTGCTCAAAAGTTCAGCACAATTTACAAACAAGACACAGATTTTCTTCTGAAACTTTAAAGATTATTTCAACTAAATAAAGTGTTTTCTTATCATTTTATTTATGAAATAACAGTTTATGTGTACATGATTTTCAACCAGAATGTAAATACGAAACAAAAAAAAACTGTCAACCTTTTATTTTATTTTATTTTATTTTATTTTATTTTATTTTATTTTATTTTATTTTATTTTATTTTATTTTATTTTATTTTATTTTATTTTATTTTATTTTTGTAAATTTTAAATAAAGCGATCTTAACTTTAGTAAATGATTGGGAGATTATACTAGATGTTCCCTTCTCTTTTTTATTTTTAATCATTTTTTCAAGTTTTTATTATTAGTCTGTCCGCATCTCCAAAGCTCAAAATGCTCTGTTGCACCTTGTGATGTCATGAAGTGGTAGTTTTCAAGACCTTTAGTTCATTAGAGAATGGCAATTCCAGGGTTGAAATTATCCAAATGATTGTAGTGAAATTCTAGTGAAAACACAGTGGAGCACTTCCTGTATGACATCACAAGTATATGCGGTAAATATACAGGGTTTGTGCGTTAAACGTGTGAACAGAACAAAACACAACTCCAGGTCTGTTTGTGAAGAGGAAACGTTATAACATAGATCAGAAAATACCATAATATGGGCACTTTAAACAATAGTAAATAAACTAATCTAGTGAAAATTATTCAAATCAAAACTGAAATTACGAATTTAAATCATTTTAACAAGAAAAATCCATGGTTGTGTTGTAAAAGTAAAAGAAATAAGCCTGAGTTAATGTTGGGCAAGAGCAGAGGCTGAGATAGAGCAGAGAGTAAAAGGAGAAAATGAAAAAGAAAAAAGAAAAAAATGTCCTGTGAAGGAACCAACAATGGAATAAATATAATAAAGTGTTTGATGAGCAGATAAAAGTCTTATCACAAATGAGCAGAAAGCAAAACGCAGTGCCGCGCACCACTGGACTGCACAGAAAAGGTCTCCAATAATCGGCCAAATGTGTAAAATGTAATTAACTGAGAGAGAAAAATTGCTATCGGTCAAATTCTGCCAATATGGACAATGTTACACTTAAATATCACTCATGACGTTATAGTTTTAGCTTGAATTCTCCAGTAAAATTCATTTTATAGACTGAATAAGCAGATAAACCAAAAACTAAACAGCCTGAGTACTTTCATTGTCCACCACTACATGCAATTTTCTGTTTTTACTGTAAATTATGTAATATATTAAACACACTTTCAAGGATAATAGAAAATGATATTAAATGTTTAACCATCACAAACCATATCTGTTAACAGGACTCGAACGAATCGCTTTAAAAGGAGCTTCATTCCAACTGCTATCGTACTTATGAATAATTGTATTGTATTGTAATAAATCTATTTACCTATGGATGTTAATACCTTGTCTTGGAAAATCGTGTTTTTTATATATTTAATATTTATTTATGATTTCTGATTAATTGATTATTTATGGAACAAAACCATTCTGCTCTGTAACACTTTATTTCTGTGTTTTTATATATGTTTATTGTGTATAGTGTGAATGAATGAAATGTGAAATGTGAGACCAGCCTCTCAAATCTGCAAAACAAATTTACCTACGGGTACGACTAAAGCGACCTAACCTAACCTAACCTACTCCCACAGCCCTTAATGATATTATGGTTTTGGCGTAAACCTCCTCACCCTCTGAAACCCCCAACCTGCAACTACGTGACTGTACTGAACCCTTCAAGAAAACCTTTTATTGTTTTAACTTTTTTCTCCCTATGATTCACCTATATTACTTGTTTATTGCTCTTTTGTTTTAATATTTGTTCCTGAAAAGTGCTATATAAATAAAAAGTATTACTGTTATTATTATAAGTGGTGATTCATCGAGGAGGGCATTGTAGTTGTGTCCCTGGGCAAGACACTAATAACTTCCTTCTTAACTTTCTGCTAAGTATGAATGTGCAAAGTAGTGATTGTGGGGGACTGGTGGCACAGATTGGCAGCCTCACTTCAAGCAGTCTACCCCAGGGCAGTTGTGGCTATACAGAAGTACCACCACAAGAGTCTGTTAAAGAAGGCATATAAAGCTTTTTCTAGTATTTTGTATTAAATTGCAACATATTTAGATCATTATTTTACAACAAAAACAGGAATAGGACAATACTAGTCAAACATGCATGAATCAGCTGAAATACAACTCTGAGTAATCTGAAAACCAGACGTAAATGTTTTGATGCTTTTTCATTTAGTTCTCTTTTTTTCTCTATCAACATTTTGCCTGCTTACAACAAAGAACTGAGAAGTCCATCTATTCATAGCAAAATTTCACAATAACAAGCAGCACATTTTCAATTACATGTTTTTATTATTGCAAAATGGTTATGTGACATTTTTCACCCAACGTGTATAACCAGGACTTTATTTTTTTTTTATAATAATCACAAATAAATACAGAGGAGTGGGCAGAGATGGGGGTGGGTGAAAACAGGACTTTTCTGAGCGCTCAAGCCTCATATACGTAAGCAGTAAACAACGTGGAGCTGTCGTTATGCAGTTTAACGCACGGCTCCAAGTTGTTTAATGTGTTTATACCACAGCTACAAACTGAAATGTCTCACCTGTGAATCTGAAAAGCTTATCCTGTAAATGCATCAAATATCAATTATTTCAGTGTTTTAAATAAAGCTACCTGTTGCTATGGTGACGTCATGGCGATGGCAGCAGAGCAGTAATATGTAAAAGCATTAAACAACAAGGAGCTGTGCGTTAAAACTGCAGAACGCACGGCTCGATGTTGTATAATGTGCTTTTACCACAGCTACAAACTGAAATGTGTCACTTGTGAATATGAAAAGCCCGTTCCCCATCTGTAAATGTCCAAAATATCAGTTATTTCAGTGTTTTAAATGAAGCTAGTCCCTACATTCTACCCACAGCAGTTTAGCATTTGTTTACCCGTTACTATGGTGACGTCATGGCGATGGCCGCAGAGCAGTGATATAGAACAGCGATTTGGCTGTTGCCGGACTACTTGGGCATTATGCAGTATTAATGCACAGCAGTTAGCCACTGGAATTCTCACTGACCGTTGTATAAAGCACAATAATGGACTATTCAAATGTGCAGCCAATAGAAATACAACTCTGAGTAAGGGTAATAATGAGGTACCACCGTTACAACATGGTTAAAACGTAATTCAAGTCCATTTTACATGAGTTATCCTCTGTAAGCCATTATTACTATTATGGTGTCTACTCTGAGCCTTTCTGTCTAAGCACATTTAAAGCAGTTATATTGTGTTATTCTTCAAACAGAGAAAGATGAATGCACCGCTCCTCCCACCACACCCTAATGATTACAGCCACCGTTTAATCACTGCGCCCTAATGGCACCAAACCACACATCTGCTCCATCTAAGAGTGTGCACGAGATGAGTGTTGTTAATAAAACCATTAGTGAGCGATTACCCAGTGCACTAAAGGGGCCATACCTGCTGCGCAATCAAGGACGCAACACACAATACATCTATATACAAATGCCTTTTAATACATCACTGTGTGTGCGTGTGTGTGTGTGCGTGTGTGTGTTAGGCTAAAAGTTACTGCTTAAAAGGTCCATATTGTGATTTATAATGTTTCCTCATCACAAACAGACCTGGAGTTGTGTTTTCTTTCATTCACACATGTTTAACACACAAATCCTGCATATTTATTTAGGCTGAGTTCTTCTCTCAAACTCAAAACACTCTATACCACCTTGTGATGTCATGTGGTAATACAGGAATTGCTCACTCCATACATTCTCTAGAATCATTTGAGTAATTTGAGTCCTTAATTTTCCATCTCTACTAAACAAAAGTAAAAGGAGCTGTTAACTTGGAACAGAGCATTTTGACCTTTGGAGATGCAGACAGGCTAATAATAAAGTGTTACTCAAACATATGTGAATTAAATAAAACACAACTCCAAGTATGTTTTTGAGGAGGTAACAACATTATAACATGGCTTAAAACTCAAAGCAGAGTCAGGTTTGTGTTTAACCAAATGAGTCATTCAGTCAAATTGGACTTTACCACGTAATTGTACCTACAACATATTGATAAAGAAATGGCTGTGCTGTGCCAGCCCCACACTGCCAGCTCAGTCCATGTTATCTTGGCCTACATCATCAGAGGTACAATACTCACAGCAGCAGAGGCATATAGCCAGATTAGACTGGAAAAGATAACACTATCATAATGTTCACGATTAAGGGTTCATGTCTCTGGGTCCTGGGTCCTATACTAATGGTAAACACACTTCTCCTGCTTTAAAACTCCAGCCTCATGCCTCTTCTTTCAACTCTCTGGCTACTTTTCATTTTAATTTATTCTACAACACATATAATTGTTCATTCAGTCATTGGCCGTCTGCAAACTCCACAGAGAAAGACCTGAAACCCTCTTGCTGTGAGAGAGTCTAGGCATTCGCTCACTGCTGCCCAAATGTAATTCATAAAATCTTCTACATTTTGTTCATTTGCATAAATTGTCATAATTTTTTTTTGTTCAAATATATCCTACTTTCAACATCTAATATTTGAGCACACAATTAATTGAATATATTACAAAGAAATTGAACCAAAATTCTGAGCAAACATTTGAACATTTTTCAAAATTCAGCCCTCCTGTGATCAGCTTTTGAGCACTGACCGTCTGACAGTCTCAAATGAATAAAAATTTAATCCATCATTGTGTTTGGAAAAGCTTAGAAAATCACATATCTGGGCTTATGTTACTGCTCTAAATTTAAATGTATTCTGAATGGCCTGCAGCAGTGGCAAAGGAGTCCGGTAATGAGTTGCCCATCACACTCCACAAATGCTAAAAATCTGTTTACGCTGCAAAATAGATAGAAGACGAGTTACAATTGAATTCAAAATAGGAATCTAAAATTTTGTAGTTTCATTAACATTAGATTTCTTTTCTTGAACATTTAAATTATCTGAACTGTTTCAACACTTTAGGCCTTATTTTCAAGTGTATTTGTCAGTGTAAAAACACATTCTACTACTTCATTCTTACCCCACACAAGATTTTCTCAGATTTTCTTTTCAATCAAAACAATCTGTGTTCCTTTTTCATATAGTTTTGAATATTTTTTCTATATGGACATTTTGCCTGCTTAAAAGAAAGATGGCGGACATTGTCAATAACGACACTGAATCTACATTTCTCAATTAAAAACAATTAACAGAAATCAAAATTATTCTGAATTCACTTCGTATAAAGCAGCTCTATAGTTTTTAGGTGGACGGTCCAAAAATCTATTCATGTGACTGAAATGTTCCAAAATGTTTTATACTTAACTTAGAACTCTCCATGACCCACCAAACCAAGTGTTTTTGACAATAAAAACAACTGTATGGCAACCACTTTATCTTAACTACACCTTAATTAGCCTAAATGAAGCATGAACAAAGACTTAATTATTATGAACAAATACTTTATTAAGATTGTTTCAGGATTAATAACTACTTAAAGTGATAGTATGTAACTTTCTGGAGGTGGAAAGTCAGCTGCATGCTTCCATGGAAATAAAAAGTTCCAACTTTACTTTGGAACAATCTCCATGGAGACAGATAAGTTTTATGAAATACTATGGAAGATCATAGCCAAAAGAACTAAAAATTGGATCAAACCGGGACACGTGTGAATGCGCCCTACAAGATAACTGTTATTTTATTCATGGATTTCAGTTTCCTGTTTATCCATGGTTTTCAAATACTAAGAAATTAGGACAGCTGCTATAGCAATAAACAATTTAAAGTGGAACTAAATCTACTTTTCCCCCTGCTAAACTGTGTATATGATGTTTTAATAGCATTATCTACTGTTCCAGTTTTTGACAATAAAAACACCTGTATGACAGCCACTTTGTATTAACTACACCTTAGTTAGCCTGAATGAAGCATGAACAAAGACTTAATTATTATGAACAAATAATTTATTAAGAATGTTTCAGGATTAATAACTACTTAAAGTGATAGTATGTAACTTTCTGGAGGTGGAAAGTCAGCTGCATGCTTCTTTGGAAATAAAAAGTTTCAACCTTACTTTGGAACAATCTCCATGGAGACAGATGCATTTTCTGAGATACTGTGGAAGTTTATAGCCAAGGAACAACATTTCCATGGAAACAAGCAGGAGGTGGCTCTCCTCCAGGCCAGGTTTGTGGAGATGCAAGCCCACGCAGAGTGAAGCAGAATGGATGTTTTTCCCGTGTTTTTTAGAGCAATTAAAACATCTATAATAATCTTTTCTTTGGCAAAAAAGTTACATACCATGACTTTAATTATGGGGTGTAGGGTTATGAATTAAGGCTGTGGTGTGAATGAATGAATTCTTGGTTTATGCTCTATCAGTGCTAATTAAAGTGTCGTCATTGCAAAGTGTTACCAAGCGATAAATGAGTTTATACGGCGGAACATTCCAGGCAAAGCTAAAACACTCTGATGAGACAAGCACCATTCATCCTTTCCTAGATCCTCTCGTTTTAAGGCGTAGCGAGGACAGGTGTCGTGTACATACCATAGTTTCGCTGTTATGACGACAGCTGTCAGGATGAGCAGTGAGGAGATCGTCACGGTAACGTAGAACTGGGGGTCCACTGCAACAGACACACAAACACAGCGTGACGATGTGTAATGGTGTCCACAACAAACAGGAAAATCAATGCAGGCAGCAGAACATTAAATTGGATGCACAACGCTCTGGCCTCAGACTACACCAGTGATGTCGTCTCTGGAGCTCAACGTTTGACAGACAACCCATTTCTCCCTCTGAATGATGAGCACTTTATTAGGCTTTCCTAGAGACAAGTACTGAAAAAATGAAACATAGGATGGACAGAGTGTGGACTTTTATCTTGATTTGTGAAGATTTTGACAGGTCATGTGCCAAATGGTTGGAATAAATGCTTTCGGTTTTCAATTCGACTTTGATTGGCAAACATATTTCAAAATTTGTCAAAATGCAGTCAAAACAAGATGAATATTACTTAAATCAAGAAATTATAACTAATTTAAGATTGATTTTTATACAATGACTTCATTTCATAATGTTAATTGAACAGTTTTGTCTAATTAAATAACACATTGGATTTATATAAGCAGCAATGCCAAGTTACAGGTCAGATCAGCAAGTCCCAGGCACCGTTTTTAAGATATTCATTACAGTATTGAAAGTATCCAACGACCCGGACACTTCCTCCGGCTCCTCTGGAGGGACCCTAAGACATTCCCAGGCCAGCCCAGAGACATAGTCCCTCCAGCATGTCCTGGGTCTCCCCCGGGGCCTCCTCCTGGTGGGACATGCCCGGAACACTTCCCCAGGGAGGTGTCCAGGAGGCATCAGGAACAGATGCCCGAGCCACCTCAGCTGCTCCTCTCTGCTCAGGAGCAGTGGCTCTACTCTGAGCTCCTCCGTGTGACTGAGCTCCCTTTAGACTCAGTTCCTTTCCACTTAAATTTAATGCAAGGTAAGTTTAATGCTATACTGTGTAACATTTCAGACAAAACAACATCAAATCCATGGAGAACAACAGAGGGCCTTCAAGGAAAGTTACATAATACATCTTTAACTTGTTTAGGATATTTTATTTGCCAAAGGGTATCATTGCCAAAGGGTATCAATTTTATTACCATTACAATTAGGTAAGCTTGACATCAGAAGCAGTGTGTTGAAAAAAGTGATATAATAGTCAGAACCACTCAAATGAATGCTGATAATTTGAATAGAAGTGATTTAAATGAATTAAGTTGAGTCAAGACGTCCTCTTTTTGCAGTGTAGACACAGGCGGCTGCACACAGACTGTGGGGAGTCGGAGCTGACAGTTAATTCCCCTGAGGTCTGCTGCCATGTGCCTATGTTCTCATGGACTCTGCTCTCGGCACATTTATTTAGAAATCTGTCATACGAGCTGCAGTATGACGGCGAAGGGGACTGTTCACAGCTCACATGCAAAAGGACCTGTGCTAGCATATACGTTTACTGAATGTCGCTCCTCACCCTTCACCCCTATTTCATGCAATTGAACCGTTGACTGAAAGTGGACTGAGTTGGGAAATATCATAGATGTATAAAGACATCTATGACGCTATATGACAAAATAGTGAAATAAAAACACCAGGATCATGTAGAGGGGGTTAATACGAATGTTTTTTCAATACAAAGTGAATTGGAGCCAGAGTCAGTGGAGCTGGAATCACGCCCATGCTCACTTCCTAGTTGGAACGCGGCGGCTAGCAGGTAAGCTATGGCCATTTATAAATACAGACTATGGGAAATATACATTGTTTTCTTTACGACTGCATTCACACATCACACAAACTCAAAAGAAAAAAAATGGGGTTAGACCAGAAATAATGCTGGACCCTGGACTAGACCATGACTAAACCAGGACTAGAACAGGACCAAACAAAGTCTACGTCAGGATTAAACTGGAATCAAACCAGGATATGTGTGAATGCGGCCTACGTGATAACTGTTTTTAACGTACTCATGGATTTCAGTTTCCTGTCTATCCATGAGTATCAGGGTGATGAGAATTTAGGACCGTTGTTATAGCGATTAACAATTTAAAGTGGAACTAAACTGTTTATATTGTGCTTTAATATCATTATTTACTGTTCTTGGACATTTTTGGCAACTTTAGTGATAGATAAATTTGCAACTTTCTGGGTCAAAATACATAAATGTTTGTACTGCCTTCAGTGGGCTCTGCAATTTCCAGTAGTTGGTGACATCACAGAAGACTGCCCTGATTACACTGGGCGGAGTTTGAAGTGGGGATACCTCTTTTCTTTAGTCCTCCAGGTACTGCTCAGTTCAACAGCTCTATTTGAAATGTGGTTAACATCTGAAACCAAGGAATAAGCACCACTCTGAGCATTTTTAATCACTCAAAACATATGCTTCAAAAGATATAAAATTTGGTTTGGAATTGTTAACTGCCATAGCAACTGTGCACATTTTTCGTAACTCTAAAACCCAAGGATAGTCAATAAAAAAGCAGCAAACAAACACAAACTTGCAGCGTAATGTTCTTCACTAAACGAAACCTTAACCTTAAAGCAAGCAGTTTACAGACATACAGTATTTTGGATGGATTGCCCACATAACATCTGAGTAGCAATATCAGTGCAGTGGAATCTGACACAGAGTTCTCTCAGCATCTTCTTAAAGTGCAAGTTATGAATATTTTTTAAGAAAAGATTCATGAATGAGGCCCAGTGTTTAAAGGGCCTAGATGACTCAATTTTCTGATCTATGTTATAATGTTGTTTCCTCATCACAAACAGACCTGGAGTTGTGTTTTGCTTCATTCGCACATGTTTAACACACAAACCCAACATACTCAGGCTGAGTTCTTCCCTCAAACTGAAAACACTCTATTCCACCTTCTGATGTCATGTGATAATGCTCCACTGTGTTTTTTAAACGCCATGCACCTTCACTAGAATCATCTGGATAATTTCAGCCCTGGAATTGCCAATCTCTACTAAACTAAAGGTAGAAAGTAGCTTCATGACATCATAAGGTGGAACAGAGCATTTTCATCTTTAGATATGTAGACAGACTAATAATAAAGACATGTGTGAATGAAAGAGAACATGACTCGAACACGAGTATGTTTTTGATGAGGTAACAGCATTATAACAAGATTTAAAGCTCACAAGAGTCAATTTTGTGTAATATAGGACCTTTAAAAATCCATAATTTGAATCTTTCCCACCTTCTTCCGGCTCTGTCTCCTCCGCCTCTGTCTCCTCATCCTCCTCTTTGGGCTTGGGCAGCAGCAGAGTATCCCCCGGTGGGAGCACACTTCCAGGGGAACCATGAGGCCAGTCCTGCTCCGTGGTGCTGCCCCCCACGAGGTGCCTTCCTGGGTGGGAAAGCGGCTCCGTCTCCTGGCTGGAGATAAAGTGATAGGTCTCATCCTCCAGAGGCTGCGTGGGGCCCCAAACCACTGCCCAGAGCGGAGTGGGCGTGGCCTGGGCAGTGACGGACAACTGCTCCTCCGCCTCCCTGTCGTCACGGTTACAGGTGGAGGGTGGGAGCAGGAGAGAGACCAAAAGGAGAGAGAGAAGCCAGCGGAGGGCAAGCAGTCGTGCAACAGGAGAGATGGAGCTGAAAAGGAAAGAGAAGAAAAGATCACACTGAAGAATTGTGAGGAATAAAAGGAGATAAACCTAAATAAAAAAAGAACTCATTGCAAAAAGGGCTATGCAAATGAGATGAAGATTCAGTCATTTCTAAGCAGGATCGGCTTCTGTCAGTAAAAGCATTGAAGCAGAGTTCGTACTTTGGAGGAGTACATTTGCCTATTTTTGTGTCTTATCTTTATTCATGAATCGTATTTGTTTTTCATAAGAAGAAACCATCAAATGTAATGAAACCAAGGTGGATAAATATGAAAAAGTGATTATTTTTTGTCACGTCACCTAGCCCTATATGCAAAATGAAAAAGCCTCCACAATCTGTTAAGGAAATTTGTAATTCAAACGATACTCAAGGCAATTAGGCTTTCTGAAAATCATAGCTATTTTAATTAAATGATTTATAGGCCTACAATTCAACATCGGTGCAATGAAAAGGAAAGAAATCAGGACCAAATCTATACATTCACAGCTAAATTTCTTGTTCTTTTCTACTTGTTATCTGTTGTTATTATTATTATTTGACTGGAATGTTCCATGGTATGAAATTAAACATATACATCTAACATTTATTCATTACAGGTGTTTCTTTTTCTCAAAAATAAAATAATTCCTTCTGTGAATATGGGCGACTCTCCAAAGATCTGAATTGTAATGTAGCGCTGTAACCTGCCCTCCTGATAGACAGATTTAATCTATACTGTGGAACATTCTAGACAAAGCAATAACATTTCCATGGAGACAAAAAGGTGGCAGACCCTCCTCTAAAAATGTTGCACAGTGCACCTTTAAGTGCAACTGGTTTGAGGAGCAGCTGTTGTCTAAATTACCTGGCAGAATTTGTAATGAAATGAAAGAAGGTAGACATTTTTACATTTAATCAGTAGAAAATATGAAACGATATTGACACATTTCTCTGTAAAATGCTTCAGCAATTTATCTTCACTGTCCAAGACGCTAAGCCTGACCTGTGGTTTTTGTAAGTTGCCGTTTTTAATCCAGAGAAGTCAGTATTGCCATCTATAAACAGTGAGAATATATTGTCCGGTGAGTCTCGCCCACTCCACCAATGTTTCACTCCCATTCCAGCCATCAGTCACACTGACACCTGCGTCTGCTCCTTTCACCTCCTATCCATCTTCTTACCATCTCTCCATCGCTTCTGTGTTCACTTAGACGCCACCGCTCCTCCGTTCATCCCTCTCTCTGTGAAAGACAAGAAAAAGAGGGAGACAGAAGAAAAGTGAGGAGGAGAGAAGACGAAGAGAGATAGCCCTGCTTTTTTCCATCTTTATACTGTCACAGAAACACAAATAGGTTAAACGGACACTTGCGCAAGCTGTCAGGACAATTACGCGCGCTCTGTCTCATTTTCTATGTTGTTTATTCAAATTAAACACTAAATTATGCACCAAAACATCTGCATATCCAAAAAAAAGGTCTTCACTTACCGTGCGCACACCTGGGCAAAGCAAATTAATCATTATTATAGCCGTCATGCGAAGACGAATGCACTCCACGCCACTTTGAAGAGAGGAGCGATAACTTCCGAGCTAAAACTATTGCTTAAATGCCACAGAAATGTCAGTGAACGTCACAAAATGAGGGAAAACGTAGCCACGAGCGCGCACGCCAAGACTCGACATGTATTAGTTTGGGTGCCTACCTCTGGCAGTGGAAAGAGGGAATGAGACAGAGGGAGAGAAAGGGGGATACGAGGCGAGTAAGTGAGGGAGAAAAGCTTTGGTTGCCTTAGCGACTGAGGCATTTAGGCTGGTGGAGAGAGGGAAGGAGAGAGAGAGGGAAAGATGGAGAGAGATGGAGAGAGGGGGGGTGGTAGAGAGAGAGCGAGAGAGAGAGAGAGAGAGAGAGAGAGAGAGAGAGAGAGTGAAAGAAAGAGACAGAGAGAGAGAGAGAAATGGAGAGAAGGAGAGAGGGGGTGGTAGAGAGAGAGAAAGAGACAGACAGAGAGAGAGAGATGGAGAGGGGGTGGTAGAGAGAGAGAAAGAGACAGACAGAGAGAGAGAGATGGAGAGGGGGTGGTAGAGAGAGAGAGAAAGAGACAGACAGACAGAGAGAGAGAGAGAGAGAGATGGAGAGGGGGTGGTAGAGAGAGAGAGAGAAAGAGAGAGAGAGATGGAGAGAGGGGGTGGTAGAGAGATAAAGAGACAGAAAGAGAGTGAGAGAGAGCGAGATGGAGAGACGGGGTAGTAGAGAGAGAGAGAAAGAGCCAGAGAGAGAGAAAGAGAGACAGAGAGAGGGTGGAGGGAGAAAGAGAGAGAGAGTAAGAGAAAGCAGGAATAGAAGATGGAGAGAGGCAGAGAGAGGGAGAGGGAATGTGGGGAGGGGGGACAGAGAGAGGAGGAGAGGAAGGGCTGGGAGAAAAGAAGGGAAAAAGAGAGAGGATGGGAATATAGAGAGAAGGAGAGAGGAGGGAGGGAGGGAGTGCAAAGGGGGGGTCAGGGAGAGGGGTGGTGGAAGAGAGGAGAGAGAGTGAAGGGGAAGAGAGGTGTTAGAGAAGGGAGGGAAGGGGTGGTATAGACTATAGAGAAGAGGGAGAGATGGAGAGATAAGATGGAGAGAGGAGGAGAAGGAACAGAGAAAAGAAGAGAAAGGAGGGCCAGAGTGAGAGGGAGAGGAGGAGCTGGGAGAAAGGAGAAAGGAGGGGTAAAAGAAAAGACGGAGGGATAGAGAGAGTGGAGATCAAGGAGGGATACACACACAGAGACAGAGAGGATGGATGGAGGAGAGAGAGAGAAAATAGAGAAAAGAGGGGGGAGAGCTAGAGAGGGGTTAGTGGAGAGAGAAGAGGGAGGGAGAGGACAGAGGAGAGATAGAATAGCAAGGAGAGGGAGGCGAGACATGGGAGAAAGAGAGAGAAAGAACGGACACAGAGGGAGGAGAGGGTGATGAGAAAAGAGCAGGAGAAAAGAGAGTGAAAGAAGAGGGACAAAGAAAAAAGACGGAGGGTGAGAGTGTGTGTGTGTGAGTGAGAGAGGAATAGAGACAGGGCAGAGAGAGGGAGGACAGAGGAGAGATAGAATAGTGAGGAGGGGGAGTTGACATATGGGAGAAAGAGAGAGAAAGAACAGAGACAGAGGGAGGAGAGAGGGATGAGGAAAGAGCGAGAGAAAAGAGTGAGAAAAGAGGGACAAAGAAAAACGACAGGGTGAGAGTGTGTGTTTGAGTGAGCGAGAGAGGGAGGACAGAGGAGAGATAGAATAGTGAGGAGAGGGAGCTGACATATGGGAGAAAGAGAAAGAGCAGACACAGAGGGAGGAGAGAGGGAGGAGGAAAGAGTGGGAGAAAAGAGTGAGAGAAGAGCAACATGAGACAACAGAAAAAAAGTGAGTGTTTGTGTGAGAGAGAGAGAAGGATGGAGACAGCAGAGAGAGAGAGAGAGAGAGAGGGGGAGGAGAGGGACTGAAACAGAGAAAAAAGTGTGTGCGTATGAAAGAGAGATAGAGAGAGATGGAAACAGAAATGCTAATTATGCTTTTTTTTTTTAAATGGTTCAATTAAACAGAGGAAGCGCAATTAATTTGACAAGGCAAACACAAATGCTACAGCAGATACATTAATAAGCTTATTTTAAAGGCAGTTAAACAAAAAGAGAACCAATTATTTCAACTTCCAAAATATGCAAAGACACATCCCACAAACACAAGAAGGAAGAAAGTTAAGATAGCAGGAAGAGTGGAGGAGCTAATTTAATTTCCATTCTAGTGCTCACCAGTTGCTTTGGTGGGAAACGGAGACAGGAGACTGGTACTTGGAACAATAGTAGCCCATGAAGGATATTCGTCAAGGCAGTGCTTTTTTGTCCTCACGATGATTGATCTCAATTTCAGATTCTTATTATAAGTTAATTAAATGATTTCCTGAACATAGATAATAGAGGCTTTTAATAATTTTCATTATTACGCTATTTTCGGATTCAAGTTATAATGTTGTTTCTTCGTCCAAAACCTGGAGTTGTGTTTCGTTTCATTCACATGTTTAACACACAAACCTGCATATTTAGACTTCAGTTTAGTTCTTCTCTCAAATAGAAAACACTCTGTTGCACCTTGTGATGTCATGTAGTAATACAGGAAGTGCTCCACTGTGTTTTTAAACTCTGTACACCTTCACTGGAATCGTTTGGATCATTTCAGCCCTGGAATTGTCAATTTCTACTGAACTAAAGCTAAAAGGAGCTGTTAACTTGAAAACTACCCTTACATGACATCACAGCGTGGAACAGAGCGTTTGGAGGATTATTCAAACATATGTGAATGAAACAAAATAAAACTCCCGGTGTATGTGTGTGTGTTTTTGAGGCAGTAACACTATTCCAACATGGCTTAAAACTCACAGGAATCCATTTTGTGTAATACAGGACCTTAAAAAAAATCTCTTAATGACGTCTTAATTAAAAAGACCCAAGCTGATCACTGACAATTAGAACTGACTGAATCTCAATCTTGATTACAAATGTACAACCTCACCCATCTTACAAATGAAATATTGAATTTACTGATAACATTTGTAATAATTAGTTATTCACAAACACATTTAACATATGAAAGTTGTTAAGTTGTGCTTTGATACACAAGCAAATTATCCAAGCAGAAAGCAGAAAGCGCTTCTCACTTTCATTTGCCAGATGCTCTACGACTAAAACCAGTTTGCAATAACCCAAAATGACCCTCTATGATATGATGTGTGTTCTGAGACAGGTTCAATTATCACTATACTGCCATTTTAACCCATGAGGAGAGCATGTTCCAGATGTGAGCTTTAGTGCCACAGTTAAAAACGAGCGCTCAGACGAAGTAAGAGGTTGAGATGGTCACATAGCGACCGTTTAATAGTCCAAATATCGTATGTACAGATCATGTGTCAAACACGCAGTTTCACAGCTTCCAGCACTGACAGCCTAAGCCCTCTCTCCTCTCCTCTCCTCCCTCTATCAATCTCCCCCTCCCTCTCTCCTCTTTTCATCACTCCCTCCATCGCTCGACTCCCTACTAACTCCTCTCCTTTCTCACTTCTTCCTTTTCTGTCTATCCCCTCCTTTCATTTCTTCTCACTCTACCCCTCCCTCTGCACTCCTTTCTAATTCCCATCCCTCCCCTTCTTCTCTCTCTTTCTCTTACCTCTTCCTTTATTTCTCCCTTTCTCCTATCTCCCCTTTATCTCCATCTCCCCCATCCCCCTGTTGCTCTCTGCTCAGTTTCCTCCTCTCTTCACTCTCTCTCTCCTCTTCCCCTCCTCTCTCCCTTCTTTCTTTCAATCCCCCCTCCGTCCAGTCACTGAAGAACACATCGTGACCACACACTGGACCCGCTCTCCTCCGACTCTTCGAATCCGCCGTCTTTTCCTCCATCCTCGTCCTCATCATCTGCGTTTGAACAAAAGATTTAGTTTAGACAATTACCACAAAGACATAAATGTAAAGCGTTATTCCCGTACCATCCGTCTCCTCGTCCTCAGTGCCCCCCTCCGACTCCAGTACGGAATCAAGTCCACGGTTTCTCCTCACCGTCACGTCACCTCTGCAAATAATTACACAGAAACATATTTTAAGTCTGTATCTATATAACTAAATGTGTTTAGATTGTGAAGAAAGGTGGCTCTTATTGAATTGCAGAAATATTACGCGTTTCAAACGACATCAATTTAAATGGGCCAATAATGAATCAAAACAGATGAGGGCAGTTAAAATAATATTGTTAAAATGCAGATTCTTCATAGTGAGTACTTGGGTTTAGTCACTAATAGAAATCAGGTTCAACTTTTAGGTATTTCTAATGAAAATACAACAGGACTCACTATATTATAATAATTGTTGTGTTTCAGATGGCATCACAACATTCTATAGGCCCATAATATTAAATACAAATGAATACTGTTAAAATGCTGATTTTTGTTGCAGTGTAGCCAGGTTTTTGGGTCTATTCACTAATGATCAGGTTCAACATTTATGCATTTTTACCTTTTGAATATTTCATGGTGGAAAAGTACAATATAATCCATATGGAAAAACTGGCTCTTGGCTCCTATTTGGGAGTATGACATCACGTCTGAGAATCTGAAAACTACAAACAGGTCGCTCTTGTAATTTTTTTGACATTTGAGTCTCAAGACACCGCAACTGTGTCCTTATGAATAAACAATGAGTGATAAAATGAACAATGCCAGTCAACTTTTATCAGCTTCAGAATACTAAAATTAGGGGTAAATGATTTCTTAAAGCGATCTTTGCAGTTGTTTTTATACGTGTTTAGAGGTGTTAGCATCTGAGGGAAAACTGGAATGAACTGCTACACTAATTAATGAATCACATTTACATGTTTGTAAAAGTGTCAACTACAGGAAAGGCAGGATTCATCTTAAGACCCAATAGAGGCAGGATCTTTTGTTGTTTATTACTTAAATAACTGCAGCCATTTGTAAATTGCAATTCAAACTGCAATTTCAAATGGATGGCAATTAATCCAGCAGCATATTCATCTGTCTGCTGTATAGTTAAAGTTAAATATGCTAATTAAAGCCATATTTGCGGAGCTTTTAGGCAGAGTTTTATTGCAGTACACACTTTTGCCTTCCAGACGAGGGCAGCTGTTCCCACACGACAAGGTCACGACCCCCGGAGACCCAGCGATGGTCGCCGCTGCCTGTGGTCCATGAGGCCAGACACAGGACTCTGGGCGCGTCAGGCCAGGTCAGAGAGGTCAGGTACCGACACTGAGGCAGGGAGAACACTGAAAGAAAACCAATATAAGGTCAATATGGTTATTTTTATTTCTCTTCACATAAACTCGAAAAATGTGACAGTTACTTGAATTCAGCAGATTTTTAGTTTATTTAGTTTACAGGTCGCAATTTTATACTTTAAAGGTGTACTATAATTTTCCGGTGGAGGGTCTGTCTCCTTATTGTCTGCAACAAGTTCATTCCTGGTGCCATTGGTATTTTAACCCAGCCACTCTAATTGATACTGTATCTATCAGTACTATTATTTGTATTGTTGTGTGTATGGTCTGGATGTGTTGTGTACTGCTACTGCTGCAAACCAAATTGCCCCACGGGGATAATAAAGACTCCCTGAACCTTGAAATACCTTAACCTTCTCTCCATGGGGATGTTATTGCTTTGCCTAGAACGTTTATTCAATTATGCTTAAATGCCATACTGTGGAACATTCCAGGCAGAGCAATAACAACTCTATGGAGACAAGCAGGTGGCTGACCATCCCCAAGAAAGGTTGTATAACACACTTTTAAATGTACAATGCATCCGGAAAGTATTCACAGCGCTTCCTTTTTCCCACATTTTGTCATGTTACAGCCTCATTCCAAATTGCATTAAATTCATCTCTTACCTCAAAATTCTACACACAATACTCCATTATGACAATGTGAAAAAAGTTTTTTTTGGACATTTTTTTAATTTATTAAAAATAGAAAACTTAATCAATCACATTTACATAAGTATTCACAGCCTTTGCCATGAAGCTCAAAATTGAGCTCAGGTGCATCCTTTTTCCACTGATCAGCCTTGAGATGTTTCTACAGCTTCATTCAGTTGATTGGACATGATTTGGAAAGGCACACACCCGTCTATATAAGGTCCCACAGTTGACCGTGCATGTCAGAGCACAAACACCAAGCATGAAGTCAAAGGAATTGTCTGTAGACCTGCGAGACAGGATTGTCTTGAGGCACAAATCTGGGGAAGGACACAGAAAAATTTCTGCTGCTTTGAAGGTCCAATAAGCACAGTGGCCTCCATTATTCGTAAATGGAAGACGTTTGGAACCACCAGGACTCTTCCTAGAGTTGGCTGGCCGTCTAAACTGAGCGTTTGGGGGAGAAGGGCCTTAGTCAGGGAGGTGACCAAGAACCCGATGGTCACTCTGTCAGAGCTCCAGCGTTCCTCTGTGGAGAGAGGAGAGCCTTCCAGAAGGACAACCATCTCTGCAGCAATCCACCAGGCCTGTATGGTAGAGTGGCCAGACGAAAGCCACTCCTTAGTAAAAGGAACATGGCAGCCCGTCTGGAATTTGCCAAAAGGCACCTGAATGACTCTCAGACCATGAGAAACAAAATTCTCTGGTCTGATAAGACAGAGATTGAACTCTTTGGTGTGAATGCCAGGCGTCATGTTTGGAGGAAACCAGGCACCGCTCATCACCAGGCCAATACCATCCCTACAGTGAAGCATGCTGGTGGCAGCATCATGCTATGGGCATGTTTTTCAGCAGCAGGAACTGGCAGACTATTCAGGATAGAAGGAAAAATGAATGCAGCAATATACAGAGATATCCTGGATGAAAACCTGCTCCAGAGCGCTGTTGACCTCAGACTGGGGCGAAGGTTCATTTTTCAGCAGGACAACGACCTGAAGCACACAGCCAAGATCTCAAAGGATTGGCTTCAGAACCACTCTGTGAATGTCCTGGAGTGGCCCAGCCAGAGTCCAGACTTGAATCAGACTGAACATCTCTGGAGAGACCTGAAAATGGCTGTGCACAGACGTCTCCCATCCAACCTGATGGAGCTTGAGAATTACTGCAAAGAAGAATGGGCAAAACTGCCTAAAGACCGGTGTGCTGAGCTTGTGGCATCATATTCAAAAAGACTTGAGGCTGTAATTTCTGCCAAAGGTGGATCAACAAAGTATTAAGCAAAGGTTGTGAATACTTACGTAAATGTGGTTTATTAGTTTTCTATTTTTAATAAATTCAAAAAAATGTTAAAAAAAAAACTTTTTTCACATTGTCATAATGGGGTATTGTGTGTAGAATTTTGAGGCAAGAGATGAATTTAATACAATTTGGAATGAGGCTGTAACATGACAAAATGTGGGAAAAAGGAAGCGCTGTGAATACTTTCTGGATGCACTGTAATTCTGACTGATTTTGATAATTTTTTCTCCATGGAGATAGAGCTTTTGATGCATTTCAAGTAAACATTTCTTTGACAGACCATTGAGGAATACTTTTTTGTGAAATACATCAAAACTAGTCAAAACAACTCAAATCAAATCATGATAATATATTCTGTATTTAAGTAATTTGAGCTGTGTAGACTGTCAGTTTTTCAGTGCAGACAAATAGCTGAAGATCAGACTCACAGTTGAGCGTGCTCTCTCCGTTCGTCAGATCATAGCAGGAGCCAATTAGGAGGCCTCCCGTCTGGTGCACACAATCTGTTACCCCGGCGACGCTGCTGTGATTGGTCAGCTTGGACATCACTCCTGGGATAATTGGACAGATGTTGGCTTCATGTATTATGTAAATGAGTTTGCTTCACACCACGTCATAACATTTTAAACCTCCCATAGTTTAAAATTGAGTTGGAGGACAAGTGAGAATTCTATGGTACCTTTTGTCTTTTAACTTTAATAATTTAGATGTTTAGTCCTGGTGTGTGGTTCTTATGAATTCACCACACTCACTTTTCCTGATATTCTTTCCATATGCTGCACTGTGCATAAATCATATACATAGCCACGTATTATACATAATAATATTGTAGCCTTATAATTTTGCTCTGTCTGCTCGGTGTTGTGTTAGACTTCTGTATATTTTTCTAACATATGCTTTCTTCTCCGGCTGTTCTTGAACTGTGCATTGCAACCGTGTAATTTGCCACTGTGGGACAAATAGAGGTTCTCTTATCTTCTTCTTATCTTTTCATATCACATCCACATTAAACAAAAACAGAAGACAGTTCAATGTCTTCTCCGTCAGCTGTTGACCTGACCCCCAACTAAAAGTTTTATAGTTCCAACATCATGAGCCTCAAAGCAAAACTGCCCAAATTAATGTTCAAGGTTTTTGGGAAACTACAAAAATAAACTGACTATAACAATAAGATCACTGGGGCAGTTTGTGTTTTTTTTTGGCAGGACAGAGCCAATGAGACCTACAGATACAGCAGGGTCTGGAGAGCAGAAAGAAAACTCAATTTTGTAAAAATTTGAATTTCCCAATCGCACTTTTCACAGCTGCTAAAAATAAGACATCACAAAGCATTATGGGACAACCCTTAGACAAACAAGCGCCAAACCGCCAACCACATTCTGTAATATTGTTTTTCCTACACAATTTCTGATTTTACAATTCTATAATCCATGTCTAATATAATACATAAGAGTTCATAATCTTTATTACCATTTTAATATTTTCAGTATATCTTATGATATTGTATTTCTACTTGTGTAATTGTTTTAACTCTGATTTAAAGGTTTTATATTATGCAAAACTGACTCTTTTTAACCATGTTATAATGCTATTACCTCATCAAAAACATACCTGTTGTGTTTTGTTTCATTCACATGTTTGAGTAACCCTTTATTATTAGCCTGTCTACATTTCCTGCAAAGCTAAAAAAAAAACTCTGTTCAACTTTGTGGTGTCACAAAGTGGTAGTTTATGTTAACCGCTCCATTTCAACTTTAGTTCAGTAGAGATTCCAGATCAGAAAATGTATGGAGTATATTGTATAGCACTTCCTGTATTACTACATAACATCACAAGGGGGAACAGAGTGTTTTCTGTTTGAAAGAAGAACGCAGGGTACGTGTGTTCATTCACGTGAATGAAACCAAATAAATTCCAAGTGTGTTTTTGATGGGGAAAGAACATTAAATCATATCAGAAAATAGCGTAATATGGGCCCTTTAAATAAAATGCATTATTATTGGTTCCTACAGGTGTCATGTGCCGGTTTGTTTGGCCTATTATGCAAAAACACACTTTGCCTCTCCATGGATCTCACCTGTTCTCCAGTTGAGGACCTTGAGCCAGGCTTGCCCATAAGCCAGGTAGACGGTGTCTCCTCTGGGGCTGAGGGAGAGCCTGCCCCCTTGTCCCCCTCGGCAGCCCGTCAGACCTCCATTCCAGTGGCTCAGCCGCCTGAGGGGGTCCCGCTCCGAGCAGCGGTTCTCCCACACAGACACGCCCCCCTCCGCCGAGCCGGAGAACACCAGCGGGCCCTGAGACTACAGCACACACATACACATACACATACACACACACACACCGTCGTCATGGAGATCAGAGTCTTTATCGAGGGGCAGAGAACGGAGTGTACAGCTGTTTTAAAACATACGTCGCTTCAACGCTCCTTTGAAAAGAGAATGACATGGTGGAAGCTTTTATGTTAAATCAACCAAAACGATGAGTTCATTAAAAGGTTTTTTAGCCTCATTATCCATTAGGCAGCACTCAAAAGCAACAAAACAACCAAAAATAAATACCATGCATGCAAGGTACAAGGTATTTTAGAATCAATAAATGAAAGGGCCTATATTACGCTGTTTTATGATCAATGTTATAATGTTATGATGTATAAAGTATAATATTTAGGCTGACTTCTTCTCTCAAACAGAAAACACCTTGTGATGTCATGTGGTAATACCGGAAATGCTCCATACACCTTCATTAGAATCATTCAGATAATTTCACCCCTGGAATTGCCAATCTTTACTGAACAAAAGGTAAAAAGGAGCTGTTAACTTCAAAACTACCACACCATGACATCAAAAGGTAGAAAAGAGCATTTTGGGCTTTTAAAATGAAGACAAATTAATCATTTTGATGAGGTAACAACATTATGACATGGCTTTAAGCTCTCAAGAGTTAACTTTGTGTCATATAGGAACTTTAAAGAATATATTAGTATGTTTTGTTCAACAGGGACAATGAAGATGGCAGTCTAGATTTAAACTTGGGTCACCCTGATTTCCAGATCGATAAAATGTAATTGTACCAACGCAAAGTCTCCAGATTGCCTCACATAACAAACAGCAAATGTCATAGAAATGATATGAGATTGCCCATAAACTTTATCTTCAACCTAAATCAGACTTGATAGATTAATTACCAAGAAACATGTTTTGGCTGCACAATTTTGGGGGGAAAAATAAGTACTGTGACTAGATTTGCAGATTATGTTTTAAAGATTAGGATTCAATTCAATGAGAGATTTAAATATGGATTCTAAGACTAATTAAAGAGCCACATTAATTTCAGAACATGTTTGCGGAGGTCTAAACTAAATAATTGAGCTGTTATTATTTTGTGCGTTCTTAGTATTTTCCTGGTATTAATATGCAAACAGGGGGCAAATTGCATACCCTGGTTACCATGCCATTTCCATCCTATCACCATTTTATTACTGTACAAGCAGAGAAATGATGATTGGTGTGCGAAATGGCCACTATCGAAAGCACCATATCCAGTAGGGCTGCAAGAATAATCACCATCAAATCAAAATTGCTATTTGAATGGATACAATAGGCAATAGGCTGCAATTTTTTTTAAGTTCCAGAAATTCCTCCAGAAACAGCATATTTGGTCTGGCGTAAAAACTGATAACCCTTTAGTTTAGTTCTGTACAAACATTTTCTGAAATGTGATTCTTATTGTATTAATTGTCAGTTCATATTTGTCTTTTTGTCAGTTTTTCTAGGTGTGTTTACAATGCGAATTTTGAACAGAATTCCATTACTGAAACATAAATTGCAAAATCTAAATGCAGTGCTTGTCGCCAGTTCCCCAGTTTTGTGAAATCGTTCAGTCCTGGTATCCAGAAGGTAAAAACACACTGACCTGTATGGAGGTGACGGCGTCTTCGTGAGCGTTGACAGACTGACAGTTCTCAAACGAGTCCCAGCTCCAGGCCTGGACTTTGCCCGCATCTGAGGTGACAGAGTTTGGGGGTTAAACAGAGCCGGCAGTCTCCTGGTGCTCATTACAGCTGACCACAACACCTGAGCCTGACTCAACAAAACTCAGCTCTGTGAGGGGAGCAGATGGACCTGTTCTACTAGATGTGGGAGATTAGTGCTGTATTCGACTAATGTCATCATTGGCTGACTAAAGACATGTCCTGCAGATTGATTAACTGACTAACAAGAGGATGTGGCAAAAGCCGTCATAAAACTGCACTGAAGTTTATGCAAAAAGAACTATTGATGCAGAAAAGATTAAACACTAAACACACTCTCTAATCTTCAGATAATCCACTCCCTACTTTCTCCTTTCTGATTTTATTTATTTGACAGGGACATTGCACAATAAATGTATTGCAGAGATCAGATTTTGCTACAAGCATCATTTTCATCTGTAGTTCCTGGGCAGATATGTATGTATAATTCTTTATATAATTATATCTCAAAAAAGTAATTGGTCAACTAAACAGAAATTTTGGTCGACTAAGACAGTCATGTTGGGAGAGGAAGGGGCCATCTCCAAACTGTTCCCACAAAGTTGGGAGTATGGAATTGTCCAAAATCTCTCACACACATATCATATCACAATGCAGTCAGACAAGTATCGTTCTCCTGGCAACCGCCAAACCCAGACTCGTCCATCAGATTGCCAAATGGAGAAGTGCGATTCGTCACTCCAGAGAACATGTCTCCACTGCTCTAGAGTCCAGTGGCAGCGTGCTTTACACCACTGCATCCGACACTTTGCATTGCACTTGATGATGTTTGGCTTGGATGCAGCTGCTCGGCCATGGAAACACATTCCATGAAGCTCTCTAGGCACTGTTCTTGAGCTAATCTGAAGGCCACATGAAGTTTGGAAGTCTGTAGCGACTGACTCTGCAGAAAGTTGGTGACCTCTGCGCACTATGCGTCGCAGCATCCGCTGACCCTGCCCCATCAGTTTACGTGGCCTACCACTTCGTGGTTGAGTTGCTGTTGTTCCCACTGGCTTCCACTTTGTTACAATACCACTGACAGTTGACTGTGGAATATTTAGGAGCGCGGAAATTTGTTGCACAGGTGGCATCCTATCACAGTACCATGCTGGAATTCACTGAGCTCCTGAGAGCGACCCATTCTTTCACAAATGTTTGTAGAAACAGTCTGCAGGCCTAGGAGCTTGATTTTATACACCTGTGGCCGTGGAAATGATTGGAACACCTGATTCCCATTATTTGGATGGGTGAGTGAATACTTTTGGCAATATATTGTATATTGAACATGTTATAATATTATAGGGCTGGGTGATATGGCAAAGATATAGGTTTCTTATATACATCAATATAGATTTCAATTTGAATGTAGCAAATAAAAGGCTTTCAGTATTGATTTCAGGATCACAAACTAGACAGGCTTTTAATCAGTGTCATTTAACACCCAAATAGTCCAATTTAATCCTCCAGTGAATTCGGCTCTAAACCACACGCTTTTACTAGCAGAGGATTGGCTGCAGACCTCTAACTGCTCAGCCCAATTATACTGCAATGGTTGTTTTGGTGTCTATAATAAAAACTAATAGAACTGCAACAAAGAGCTTATCAAAAATAATAAAACCAATGTGCACAGTGGGTATTGATGCTTTGCAGCTGATGTCAGCAATATTCTCTGTGACTCTGGGGGCATGACACTGCTCTGTCTGAATTAGACTTTAATCTGAGCTTTGTTTTAACACAATCTGACCAGAAAGAACTGTTTTAGCTGAAACTACAACAGGTGATCTGATTTGTGCTGTTAAACAAGTCCCTCTCAAATAACATTACAGTCACAAGTTAGTTACAGTCACAAGTTAGTTACAGTCACAAGTTAGTTAACTATTGATCACAGGCTCCTGAAAATGTGTTATTAAAATTTATTTTGTATTTGTGTGCATTGTGCCACCATGACAACTGCTGAACATTCCACCACAGACACATACAGGCAGAACACCTCCAAAGTGATGTAAATATTGATATGTTGCAGTGACATGAGATCTAACCATGAAAAAAAACTGGGGTCAGTTAAGATATATATATATATATATATATATATATATATATATATATATATATATATATATATATATATATATACATACACATATGCTTTTCTATTGTACAGTACATTCCTACAAGACTATATTTTAGCACAACCTGCAGAAAATATAGGTAAGCGTTAAGGTGAAAAACGTACCCGATCCAGTAACGATGTAGCCATCTCCCTCCGGCACAAAGCAGAGGGCAGTCACGGAATTAAACGTGTAAATAGACTTAACACACTGGCCTGCAGGAAGAAAAAGATTGTATTTACAGGTCACGAACAGCAGGTAGCACAGGTAAACATGTTACAACCTAAAATACAGACGTAATTATTATTCATGTGTCGTATACAACCTTGAGGCACTGTCTACCTAAGGAGATAAATGTACAATATTAATATAGGGGAAGTACTCATACCAGTACTAAGAGCCCAGACCTTCACATTACAAACCACATCGTGTGATTCAAGGCCTGTTCCTCATTCTACACTACACTGTAACTTAAAAATCTCATTCAACAAAAATAAATTAATTAATTAATTGAATACAAAATAAAAAAATATATATATATATAAAATAAAATAAAAATAAAAATAAATACAATAAAATCATATTAAATTAATGAAGAAAAATGTATTTTAAATTTAGATTTTGGGATAGCTTGTTTGTTTTGGTAATCCCTTATGACCAATAACATATATATGTACTCTGATTTGAAGTTAGATATTGATATAAAAATATATAGTTTTTTTGAAATGTGTATAAACTTAAAGTGAAATTGAAATGTTAAACTATTAATTTCACAAAAACATAGTTAACATATATTTAAGATTTTACTAATAACCTTGCCTAGTCTTTTCCAGTTACATCATTTTGATGAAATGTATAATTTTACTTCTGGTTTGACACGGATGTCAGATGTACATTGAGGTGTTACCTAGCAACAGTCTAAATTGGCCAATAGTTATGATTAGGCTGATAAACATAAATGAAGGTTGAAATGGACAGAAAAATGCGTTTCTTTGCATAAAATGTCCCTGGATTTTGGTGTTGATGACATAAAGGTTTTCAGTTTTAGAACTCACCGCTACTTCTTTTCCCACAAACTGCCACTTAACTGATGTAAAACTGATAAATATTTACAGTTACTATCCCACCAAACCAAGTAATAACAAGCAAAACATGGAAATCTGTCACGTCCACTTCAAAGTAAATAGTAGGCTGTTTTTAGGTGTATAATATATGATTGTACTTACCAACACTGAGCGCCCAGATCTTAACATTACAGTCTGCAGAGCCACTTAAAATAAATCTCTCTTTGTCAGACAGAGACAGGGACCAAGCTGACAGGAGGAAAACAGAAAAAACAAGTTAAACAACAAGAGGATGAGATACAACATATTGAGACCAATGTGATTATGCAAAACACACGCTTTGAAGAACACCCAGGCTAAAAGCGTACCTCACGGCATTACTAATTCACTGGGAAAGGGTGAAATTTCATGACCAATTTTGATTCAGTTTAAGTGTGGTGCACTATGTCATTTTTCTGGCGCGGGGTACGGCATCTGTTCGTCTCCATGGAGATATTGTATGTAATTCCCCAGTCATAAACAGAGTCCATAGCTTTTATTTTCTTTAACTACATTCCACAGTATAGCATTGAACTTGTGTATATGTATTTGTATTATGACAGGTATTATTAATATTATTGCTAAAAACATTGCTTTGAAACATGTATTCTTTCTGTGAGCTGGGTCTCCTCTCCGCAGAGCTGGCTTATAACTTGTCTAAATGCTTGTCTCCATGGAGATGGATATACAGACGACGGAAATATAATACAAGAATCACATGCATTTCAAAACATGAGTGCCTGGATTTTCTTTAAAATAATTCATAAATAATCGTAAAAGTAATTTGGCCTTTGCCCTGTTTTTAAAAATAACAACGTAAACATATTCTGGGGCACACATGCATACAACAGTAGGGGGCAGCGTGCACGTCTCACCCAGTTTTTTGCAGTACTCAGGAGGGGGGGCGCACAGACAGGTGACCCCCCCAGTGTGACCGCCGAGGTTCTTCTGCTCTGTTGCCGTGGGAACATGCCACACCTTTACTGTAGTGTCTCGGCTGAAAAAAGAGAAGAAAAAGGCCCTATCACGGATCTGCAATAACAACATATTAAATACAGCTATGAGCCCAATGGGAAGTGATGATATCGCCAGTCCACCTCTCAAACCACAAACAATATAAGGCGCCTCTACTGATTTTATCCTGCGTCAAGGTTTAGTACAATCCTGTTTGAGAGTAAGTAGAAAATGCAATTGAATCAAAACTGTACTGGACGCAATTAGCCAATCACAAAGGCTGCAGTTTTTTAAGTACTATAAACTGTGACTATTAGCAGTCAGTTCATATTTCCATCTTTTTGTCAGTTCTTCCTATGATTAAAACATAAATTGCAATCTAATCGCAATGCTTGTCGGAAAAATCTTGTTTTGTTATTTTTTCCAAATTGTTCAGATCTCACAGTAACATCTTCAAAAAGAAATATATTCGCCTTTGTCTTTTATTCTATTTTACTTATGTATTCCCATGTTACAGTGTTATGCTTTTGATTTTATTTGACTGAATTGGTCTTATTGTTTTGGGACTAGTGAGATCAAATTAAGCAGTTATACAGTTTGTTGGTTTTTTTATTGTTCTCTGTCCCTGTGCACCACTTGGTAACCGTTTTGTTTATAAAATGTGCTATATAATTTATTCGAATTTATGCCCATTACCCACAAACTCACTGTCAAACTAATACGAAAATTAGAAACGCATTTGAGCAGGTATCAATACTGAAAAAATTACATATACGGGGCAAAATTGAACCTTTCCTGAAAAGTGTTGACCATGTGATAATATTAAATAAATTATGCTTATTATGTGTTGAAAGTTATATTCTATTGTTTAAAAAGAGGTGTTTGAATCATTATTATTATTATTATTATTATTGATAATAATAATAATAATAATAAAGAAGAAGAAGAAGAAGAAGAGGAAGAGGAAGAGGAAGAGGAAGAGGAAGAGGAAGAAGAAGAAGAAGAAGAAGAAGAAGAATCAATCTTTCCTTAGTGTAAAAATGAATTGAATTTTTTTGTACGGTTACACTATTTCTAGTTCTAGCGAGGCTTTCAGACTTTAATTACTATATTATTTTCCGCTTATTAAATTATGTCTATGAAGAGAATAAGTTTTGACAGCAAGAATAGTCACACTCAAAGATATTAGTCAAGCGTGAAAGAGGTTCTGGCCCTTGATTTTTCTGCAATTCACCAAGAGTCTGTGTTTCTGCTGTGTGAGTTTATTGAACTGTTAAGTGATGACGTTATAACTCCACATCCCCTCGGTCCAATACAATTCCAGCCGCGTTCACTATAATGCTAATTTGATTTTAACCTGCTCCAGGATTTTGAGCTATAGCTGATTTTTTTTTTTTTTTTTACAGTTACAAAATTAGTTCTATAAATAAACATAATTACGTTAGGGTTGAGTGATTTGGGGGAAACTGCCAGTCGTGAGTTTTTTGATGAACACTGCAATTGTGGTTAGATTTGCTATTCATTTTTTAATAGTGGGAGTCTGTTCAAAGTGCACATTTTTAAACATACGGGAGCACATTAAAGGGAAGACTGGAATCCGAGCTAAACAAATTCACATCACATGCATTTCAGAACATGTTTGTAGAAGTCTAGACTAAAGGGATAACAGGTTTTAAACATAAGACAGGATACGTAGTTGTTTGCAAGGGAAATTATGTAACTTGCAACCATAAATACTGCAATTTTGATTTGATCCCGACAGATCATTCGTAGATATTATTTAGCCTGCTCTCTGAAACACTACTAGTCAAAAGTTTGGACACACTTTTTCATTTATGTTTCTTCTTTTTTCCCATAATTATTTACATTGTAGATTCCCACTAAAGGCATCAAAATTATGAATGAGCACATGATGCAGTAAACAAAAAAAAAACAAAAACTCAGAATAACTCCAAACTTGTTTTATATTTTAGATATTAAAAAATGCCATCCTTTGCTTTGAACTCTGGTTTGCACTCTTGACATTTCTTGACCCTGACATGGCACAGATGTGAAGTGAAAACCAATTCAGGAGACTTCATCATGAAGCTCATTCTGAGAAGGGTCTGCAGAGCAAAGCGGAGGCAACTTTGAGGATTTGGATATAAAAATAATAATAAGATCAATTATTTAACTTTTTTTTCTTTGATACATAATTCCATATATCTTACATCATATATTTGATGTCTTCTGTGTGTGTATAAAATGTAGAAAGTGGTTAACTTAAAGAAGAAATGCACCGAAAAAGATGGTGTGTTCAGACTTCTGACTTGTAATTATGTTTTAAATTCATTAGGAGGTTCAGACAGAGCCTTCAAATTTCCAATATTTCTGTTGACAGCGATGTCACATTTAACAGCCCAATGGAGCTTGGACCCGTTCAGACCCAAAGTAAACAAACAACTTCACAAACGAGTGAGTTAAAGGAGTTTAACCCAAACCACCAGAGAGTACAGTGCTGCTATTCAACCTTAAACAAACTGTCTGAGAGCAGAGGGGCACATCAAGTGAGAAATCAGGAGGAATATTCACTTTGCACATCCATTATGCAAATGAGTCACTTCAGCTTTACCTTCCAGAAATTACGAGGTTGTCAACGGCAACCACACAGGTGATGATGTCGTTGTGTCCGTCCAACAGCCTCAAGCGAAACTTTGCCTTTTCCCACGATGCTTTGAGGGATGTAAATTCAACTTCTGTAAAAGGAAATGATTTGTGCAATTAGCAGTGTTGACTCATCAGCACTCAGGCTTGTTAATCTACATAGTTTTTCAATATGGATTAGTCTGTAGTCTGGTACTGTGGAGAAAGCAGCCAATTAAACTGCAGGAAGGCAAAACACAGGTCCTGTCTGTAGGGAGGCAAGTAGTGGCTGTTAGTTTGAATGCTGGCAGCAACTAAGCTTGTCAAGTCTCCTTGGGGCGTACATGAATAATCTGATTTTAGATGCTAATAGCAAATTAAGGCATTCAATGAGACTGAGACGGCATTGTAGTTTAAACTTTCTGCAACAGTGTTCGCCATAAGCCTGTTGCATGAACAAATCTTGAAAGAGTAGTCATAAATATTGATAGCCCGATTACTGATCAAAACTAAAACTAGTGCTGAAATAGAATGAAATAGATACTCATTTGAACTACACTCAAGGAACAAAGAAACGCAACATTTTAATTTTCAAAAATTCCTAAGAAATACGGGTGCATTTGGAAAAATGGCTTAGTATCATGATGTCACTCCAAATTAGGCTGAAGACAGGTGAACAGATTTCTTGGTTCCGCTTGACTGATTGTGAGGACAATAAAGAGTGCATTACAGGATTGTTTATGCACACAAACTCATGTTTGAAACTCAGAGTTGAGATTTACCACTGGTTAACTGTGCTCAAGCCTTCTCTATAAAAGGGCACCAGAATGAAGCCAAAAACACACTTATTCACGATGCCACGATTGTCGCAACTAGAGAGAGATCGAGCTATTGGCATGCTCCAAGCTGGACGGGGTTGTCTTGCTGTCGCCAGGGTGTTTGGAGTCCACCGCTCTACCATTACTCGTCTCGCTGAGCGATACCACGCCACTGGTTCCTCTAACGACCGCCCTCGTACTGGTTGCCCCCGTGTAACGACTGCTGCACAAGACCGCGCCAACCGGCTGGCACATCTCCGTGACAGGTCCCGGCCCGCCACCAGGTCTGCAGCCGAGACCATTGGGACACACCACAGGCCAGTGTCGGCCAGAACCATCCGTAATCGTCATTCCTGTCACTTTTGGTTTGGGGGGTGCTCTATTGTTTTGTTGTGTTATTGGACTCGAAAATGTGTAAACGCCGAAAAAGTTGGCCTGAGGATTAGAAATGGATGTAGGGTTCATATAAAACTGGCGGATCTCAAAAATAAAATTATTCTGCCCCCCCAAAACTCCCAAAACTGAGTGATGCGTTTCTTTTTTCCTTGAGTGTAGTTTCAAATCTCAAAGAAAAATGTATTGATTCTATCTGGCCATCTTGAAAAGTTATACATTTTTACATATAAACACATGAAAATCTGAGAACCAGTTTAAGTTTCACTGATACTACGTGGGAAGCTTTTGCAGTCCCTGAGAATGATACTAGAAAGTCCACAGAGCAGATAAACGTCCCTACAATGTACTGTAAGTTAAAGAAACACTTTTTAGTTCAGTTAGAACTCTATCTATGTAATGTGTCAAGAATTGCTATCATTTTGTCTATCCTCAAAAGCTAAAAAACAAAACACAAAATATAAAAGTTATAGTAAAGCCTGCTCTAGCTTCTTGGGCCAGTACCTTCAGAGTGAAAATAAATTCCAGATGGCTATCAAAATGGCAGATGAATGAGCGACTACACCGATTTATCCACTATAATAAAGGTTTGTCTGTTTCAAGGTAAAATAAAAATGTGTCTTACTCAAGCAAACATCAACTGCCCCCTCGAGACAGTCACACACAATAAAACTAATAAAATAAAATTGGATGTTCAAAATAAAACAGTGGTACTTGGTGCGATTTAGGAGTTACAGTTGTAATATTATGCTAACACTAAATTAAATATTCATTGAATTTATTGAAGTTGTCATTTTTTGTGACAGGCCTACATAATGTTAGCACTTAGCAACTTGGGAATAACTCACCTTCCTGATTCGTTTGCTGTGTTGGGTTTGGCTCTGCACCGTTCGCCGTGTCCACATCCCCTCCACCTGCCCCATCCTGTTGTCTGCTGGCTCCTTCTGCCCATCTCCCTTCTGCTCCTCTCCCTTCTGCTCCTCTCCCTTCTGCCCCTCTCCCTTCTGCCCCTCTCCCTTCTGCCCCTCTCCCTTCTGCCCCTCTCCCTTCTGCCCCTCTACCCTCTGACCCTCTACCCTCTGACCCTCTACCCTCTTTCTGCTTGGCCCTCGGAGCTGGACTTTCTTCTGTTTTGGATTGTTCCCTGAGAATCTTGGAGGCAGGAGGCATTTGTGATGGAACGGCCTCGGGGGTATCGTCCCTGTAAAGACAGACAAAAGATCAATGACGGATTTCAAAACAAAAGCACAAATAGGACCACTCCGTCTTGACTCGGCAATATAATCCTCAGGCTCAATATAAACAAAAACCTCAAAGGTAAACACACTGGTAAACTTAGTATTTTGGATTATGTGCTTTCAAATTGTTTCTAAATTTATAAGGAAAAATATAGTTTTGAATAGAGTGAAGCAGATGTGGATAATATAGATTAAACTGATACTTTGCAGCTGATGTCATCAACATTCCCTGGGGGTGTGAAGCTAACTGTAGACACTGCTCTGTCTGAAGCTCTGTTAGACTTTAATCTGAACTTTAAACACAATCTGACCATAAAGAACTGATTTAGCTGGAACTACAACAGGCGAGATGATTTGTTCTGTTAAAAAAGTCTGTCACACATAAAATTAGTCACAAGCTAGCTAGAATTACCCAACAGTTTTTCATTTTGTGACTCTCACAATTTTTGTTTAAAAATCAAACATGACCACGGATGCTCGTTTAGTCACCAGCTTGTCTGTCTAATCCATTTTGTATTTTTCTTGAGTTTTCAGGCTAAATCTAATCTAAAAACATTTTTGGCAGTGTTTGCCAATGTGTGCATTGTGTCTCCATGGTAACTAATGAACATTCCACCATAGAGACACATGTAGAACACCCCCAGCATGATGTCACTGCAAAGTATCAATATTGTTTTGAGTATCCCAGTAACAATAATGAGAATATTTTTTGGAAATACTTAAAAAATGTGAGTATCTTTTTTTTTCTTTTTTCTTTTTGCAGCATTTTTAGTTTTAACTATAAGTAATATCATCTGTCATCAGGACATTGTGATTGCAAAAACGGTGTCCAGATGACCACCGTTGAAACTGTCTCTATAACATTCATATTTTTGATGATTTGATAGATTGGCCATCTGGAGTGACATGTTGTAACACTGGTTCATTGGATATAAATGTAGATTAACGGCTAGAAAAACATTTTAAAGAGTAAATGGGGGCAATAGTGAACTTTACAGAGATACTTACTAAACCTGATATAGCAATTTAAAGTGGTTCACTGAATAGATGGCATCGGCATATGTAAAGTACTACAATGACCACCATTACTTTGTATATCAGATGTTTGATTTGATTTTTGGTTGTATTATTAAAATAAAGTATATATGATATTAAAAATCCTGCTTATCTTCAAAACAACATTCATCACATTATCAATAATTTGAATAAGGCCATCCCTTTGCGTATTTCATCATTAAAAACATATTAAAGTAGATTATTAAAAAAGCTAGAAAACAGTAAACATCTCAAAGATTAAATGGCCCATATTGTGCTATTTTCTGATCTGCTAATATGTTAAAATGTGGTTTGTTCATTAAAAACATACCTGGAGTTGTGTTTTGTTTCTTTCACACATGCTTAACACACAAACCCTGCATATTTAGTCTGAGTTCTTCTCTCAAACAGAAAACACTCTGTTCCACTTAATGATGTCAAGAGGAAGTGCTCCATTCTGTTTTTATAGTCATACATACCTTCACTAGAATAATTTGGATATTTTTAAATAATTGCCTATTTCGACTGCACCAAAGGTAAAAAGGTAGATGTTAACTTGAAAACTACCACTACATGACATCACAGAGGTGGAATAGAGTATTTTGAGCTTTGGGGAGATAGACAGACTGATGAATGATAAAGGGTTATTCAAACAACACACCTCGAGGAATGTATTTTAGGAGGTGACTACGTTCTAAAACGGCACACAAAGCACACAAGAGTCTACAGTACAATCAGCAGGAGTTAAAACTTTTAAATATTAAACAGGGGTAATAATAAGTAACACTTTTAGTCGTAAATCTATGGGAATTGCTTTTTTTTCTTTCCGGTAGGCTGACACCATTTGACCTGCAGTGTGTTTGGATAGATGTACAAAACCAGATCAAACAGCTCAAAGTGAATGCTGTTGCTTTTGAAGAATTACATCTCTCTCTGTGTGACTGCCCCCTTTGTGGTACATCTCTCTCTCTTCCTTACACTTGTCTTTTCATCTTCTCCTCTTTTCTGTCTCCCTCGTTCCCTGGAGTTTGCTGCGGGCCAGAAAGCTGCAGCTGAAGCTCAGCCAATCTGGAACGCAGCTCCGCCTTCCTGGAGATCTGAGGAAGGAGACACCAGATTCACAACCAATCGACTCAATCCAATTTGTTTATTTGCAACCAACGGGTTCAGTCTGATTTCATTTATCAATCTAACCGGAAATGACAGCTGGTTTGTTTGGGATAATTGTGAATAATTAGATATGCACCATGGGATGAAAAGAAATGTCAGGAGTGTTTTTAAAGGCTACATTTTTAAATCTAAAGTTCTTTTTCAGTAAATATGCCAGTAGTTCCTTGAGTTGGGCAGTAAATTGTAAGCTAGTGACAAATTATTCAACCTTGATTTTGATACTATGTAAAAGGCTCAATTCTCAAACCCAATACCATTTTCGATATCAGGATAATAAACATGATAATAAATTATGATTAAAATAAAAGTAGTTTGATTAATGTTTCTATGTAGTCTCAACCTATGAGTTCTTATACATTCGGGAAATGTAAAATTTTGTCCTGTTGATGTTTTCTTTTATTACCAATAACTATACTTGTTGAAATTAGTATCTTGTTTCGATGCTAGTTTTAGAGTGGAGGGTCTAAGGACAGGGGATGTTCTGATACAGTAATCCATTTGCTTGTTTTCTCTGCCTGCCTTTTATTGACTAATGTCTGATGTTTGATCTTCTCACTTTCTGTTGGTTAAATCAATGATCTTGTTAAACCCTAATAGGCGGCTGCTGTTGTGATTTTGGGACTTCACAAAAATAAACTGAACTGAATACAACCTCATATTGGCTCCATCATAATATCAAAATAATTGTTTTAAACTGAAACTTTGAATATTCATCTGTAATACAAAGGATGAACTATCAATCAAAAAGCTTCTAATAGATCTGATAAAATTAAAGAAACCTGCAGTGCAATTAAGTGTAAAATTATTAGTAATTAAGTAGAAATGTGGTTTTTAAGGAAGCTATACAGACAAAGGAAAAACTCCATCCAGACTAGGACCATGTTTCTCTGATTTCTATAATGAAAATAGAACAAGCTGGCTCACAGTCACAATTTAGTGTTTTCTCTATGCAATGATAACAGTAATCATTGGATCCTTGTGTTGCTGCATTTTACATTAGTGCAATACAATATATCCACATTATAAAAGCCTAGTGAGGACAGTGAATAAATGTAAATAAAACGTATTTCTGTACCTTAAATCTCTCCTCTGCTGTAAGGCTGATTTTTATTTCCAAATTTCCAATCTGCCTTAACTTTTTCTGAAGTTTTCTCACTTCCCCCATTGAAACTTTGGTCTGGAGCAGCAGCAGCCCACCTAAACACTGTGATTTGTAGTTTAAAATCAACAAGTTTAAGGGGGGAAAAAAAAAATTATCTACGACTACGCGTACGGATTTTTATATAATTTTAAGGACACATTATTTTACAGCTAAGAGGTGGAAATAAAAAAGAAATCGGATTAGAAATTGCAGAGACCACGAAGGATTGTTGAATTGTTTGGAAATACGTGTCGCCGGATGTTGATGATTTTACAGGAGCGTGTTCCTGTTCCTACAGCGCCCCTTTGTGGATATTAGAAGAATTACATTTTTGCGCGCATGTCCCGGTTCAAGTTAAAACAACAGGACAGGCAAAGAGACAATGTTATACAATATTATGTCAATATAAATAATAAAATATAATTACTATTTGATTTTCTTGCTGTATGAATATTTTGATGCAATATATGGTAGGCTGGCTGCTGTTTTCACATTGCAAACAATAAAATAGACACTACAAATACCAAGAATAGTAAACATTTTATAGAATAACCATGCTTATTTTCAATGCTTTAATATTATATCAATATAAATTATAAAATCTAATGACTACTTGATTTTCTGGCTGGCTGCTGCAGTAAAAATGTTAACAATAAATAAATAAGGTTTTACAAATAAGACAAACTTTTTATTTTTTATACCGAGGGTATTGAAATACAAAATACCAACCAAATACCAAGAGCATAGACATTTTAGATGAAATGATTAAATCATTAAAAATTATATGCAGTGTTTTCATGTTATGAAAATATAATTAATACGATCAATTTTAATGATGTGTGTGAATATTTTGATGCAACGTGTGGCTTATAGTCAAATAATGAATAAACCATTTAGACATTACAAATAGCCTTCCAAGAGCAGTACACTTTTTCGATAATAGCCATGACATACATTGTTTACTGTTAATCCAATTAATTAATTTAATAAAATTCTAACGTCAACTCGATTTTTTCCTGGTGTGAACATTTTGATGCAACACATTGATGAAAATGTAAATAATAAGCCATTACAAATACCAATAGCATAGACATTGTATAAAATAATAATGTTTTAATGTTAAAACAACATAATTAATAAAATGTTGATGTGTGAACATTTTAATGCAGCATAGGTAGACTGGCACCAAGTTGTACAGAAATTAACAGTAATTAAACTAAACACATGACATCTCCACTCACCTATGTAGAAGCATGTAGGCTGGTGGATGCTAAATTTGACCATTTCTGCCTTTTCTTTCATTATATTTTAAAATTGACCGGTATTTTGTTAGCGGAAGTGACATACGCATAGGCGCTCCTTTTGTCTGGCGACTTTATCCGGGGGAAGTGGAGCTAACCGAGGCTGCAGCTTGACCGGAGGGAAAAATACAAAAATAAGGTAATGGATAAAAAACAGTGGACTTTTTTGCAGGTTTGCACGTGGTAGTTGTGTTATTATTGATCCTAGCAGTTTGAATGACAGATACGAAGCGTTGTGTCCCGGTTAATCGTATCCAAACCTGTGCGTTTTGGAGAGGCAAGCGCGCAGCCGCCGCCTCTCCGCTCTCTGTTCTGCTCCATAGCCGGAAGTCTGCGTGCTTCGTCTACTTACATTTTTTTCTCTTTTTTTTTCTTTTTTTTTTTTTTTTTTTTTTTTTTTTTTAATCATAGCTGTTTTTTCAGTGGTTTGTTATGGTCGCTTTATCTCCACTTGAAGCAGTAGAGAACCACAGCTATGACCATGAGCTGTGCGTCTTATAAACATCGGGCCTAATTTGCCAAACGCTACGACACGAAATGGAGTCGGCCTTTGCGCCTTGTCCAATTTTAACCATTGAAATGATTCGTTTTGTGAAGTTTTATTCCATATTCTGTTGGGAGTGAATGAACAATTTGGACAGATCACATTTCTCAATATCTGATTCACTGCTTATGGTTCTTTTGGCACAGTATGTTCAAATAAGCTTTTTATTCACTATTCACTGTATGATTCTGTTTTGGGAGGGGGGCTTAGATCCAAGGGCTGTTTATGTTATGTTTTAATGCCACAATAATTGATTCATAACGTTATTTTATGCGTTTGTTTTGCAGAAACATGGAGGAGTCACATTTTAACAATTCATCATATTTTTGGTCTCCTGTGACCACTGTGCCAGGACAGGTAAGGAAATCAGCTGGAAGAGTCTTCAGCCTCTAACTTTAGGAAGATCAAATTTGACTCTTTTTGTGAGAAGTAACATCACACTTTTACAGTTATTCTCAATTACTGACGCTATGATCAAACTATAAATTATCTGGTCATTCTCATTCTATAATACATTAAGATTCCTCAATCACGTAACCGATTTAAATCTTGTTTATCTAGTCTAAGATGAAGTCTAGACTACTATATTATTATTTGAATTACTGATTATAGACTGTGCAATTAGTGATTACAAATATATATATATTTTTTTCAGATTTTACAATTGCAACTAATTACGTAATTGATCAAACATAAGTATTATTATGTCAATTGTCAGTTCATCATGTCACTCAGATTTTTTTATACAACTAGCACTCAACTAAAATGTAAGTTAAAGCTGACCGAACAAGATAAGATATGAGTGTTTTTGCAACCTGTGTTAAGAGTTTATAATCTATTACAATGGTAGCACCTCTTTTTACTACACTATTAAACTGTTGTTACTGATTAAATTACATAAAACCATGCAAATCAATGAGCTTATTCACCTTTGCAGATTGATAAGAGTAGTTCCTTCTCCTCCTCTGGACCTCACTACCAGCCCGCAGTGGTCACCATTCCTGCACCTGGAGCAAAACTTGAAAGTTCAAACCAGCCGGGTCGAGTGCCACACCACCAAACTCCACACAGCACCCAAAACATCACTGTGCTCCCAGTCTCCACCACTGGCATCATGACAGCAGGTACAATACATGGTTATTTACTAAGATGAACTAGTATTTTTCCAGGCAGGTGGACCAAAAAAAACCTCAAGCCTTACTAAGCTGACTCTTTTTCAGCCTGGATGAGCGCGTCTTCCTGCTTTTTTTCCCTGGAACTGTTCCTTTGGCTGTAATTGTCTACAATGTGTTTTAACTTTCTATTTCTATGGCATCATGCAGGTGATACTGTTGCCTTAAAATTATAAGATAAGATAAGACTTTGTATGTAACAATATCTGACCTAATGGTAATATCTTTACTGGCAAACTGGGTGGCTGACTGTTTGACTGTGTAATTCCAGTAATTTCTTAATGATGACTGTACAGAAACGGAACAAAGGATTATGATCGATGTAGCTCCCTCTGCTTTTTTATGACGGTACTTCAACAAAACAACACATTTAAAGGGGTTTCAGTTCGATGTTCTGTAAAGGTCTATCATTTTATTATGAGGCTTTTTATTCCAGTGTCACAGGTTTGTTGAATGCATTGGTTTGAGTGCTTCTCTTTGTGTTCTTGTGTATTTGCAGCTGGTCTGGTCATCACGACGCCGCAGGGGACTCTAGTTTCACCAAACTCACCTCAGTCGTTTGTCTCGGGGCCTCCAGGAGCTACAATGGTGGTGTCCTCGCTCCATCCGACTGACACAGGTCTGTACAGTATACAATGAGCTGTTTGTTTGTAGTGATATCTTCAGATGAAAACATAAAAAGCTGCTTTCCATTGCTCTATATATATATATTTTATAAGCATGGTATGGGAAGGTATGCTTTTTTGTCCCCGTAAAGAAAGTTGTCCTTTGCCTTTTGAAAGACTTGGTCTGGAGTAATCTAATTGGAGGATTAGAGTATTGTGCATGTTTTAGGTTTTTAAGATAAATCTTTACACTATACAATTCCAATGCATTATTAGACCATAGAAATGCAATATAATTAAAACACTGCTTAAACCTTGCTTGATCAATAATGATGAAACGATGTCCTCTTAATTTTAATATTAGTATTTTATGTCAGAGTTTTATTGTATTCTTACTATTCTGACCAATTATTCTATGCAGCAGTCTTATTCCACTTAGCAGACTCTACGAATACATTTATTCTTTTATTTTTCCAGACAAAAAAGTCATGCCGTCGCCTTCAAAGAGAGGAAGAAAAAAGAAGACTACCAGGATTGGACCTGGAGGTGAAACTATCATTCTGGCTCAGCTCACACCAGATGGACAGGTAATGTTACACAAATTATAATAAAGACAGTAGAGCAACAGCAGAAAAGTTCGTCAAGTGCATCTTAAATTGTTTTCAGGTTATAGGTATACAGGTTTCAGATGGCATCAAAGCACCAGGAGACAGCTAAATTGAATGTTGTTTAAGTGTAGATTTTAGAGTTCTTGGGCTTAGTCATTAATAGAAATGATCAGATAGACATTTTGAATATTTAATGGTAAAGTACAATGTAGAATTTAACAGGTTGCCCGCTTATTCAGTCCTAATTTGCAAACAAAACATATCTAATAGCGATTATATTTTAGGTGACACCAGTGGAGGCAGATCCATATGACTTATCCCATGAGGAGGACATCCCAGGACCAAAAGACAGCACAAAAACATACAGGTAAAAATATATAAAATAATGAATTCATTGCATTTATTCCTCCTTGCTTTAGCTGTCTGCAGTTTTGTGGTCATATCAGCATTAAAGGCTGTTGTTGCTTTCATGCTTGATATCCACAGCTGTTTCCCACATGCCCTTCACAGCATGTTGTAGCAGATTATTGCTGGCTGTGGCTGATTGAAGACCCATTCTGTTTGTGTATTTGTTGACAAAATACACAAGAATGTCTGCACAAATTTGACCGCTTGTTCTCTGTCTACCCATTGTAGTATTGGTTAATGGTTGATAGTCTTAATCTTACTGTCTGCCAATTAGGCCTGTCACAATAATTACAACATAGACTTATCGTTCAATATTTGAAAGCTGGAACAATATTTATCGTGTCTACATTTTCTTTGCAAAAGTGGGGAGATTTTTGGGGAGGTATTGTTGTAATACAGTAACATTTGAGCTGTAAAAGGTTGAATAAGTGACTTCTATAGCTAATTACAGCTTGATTCATTTATTTATCTGTTGCGGCCCATGCCTTTTAACCATACTGTCTATTTAAAAAGGGTTTACTGGGATTATCTTGCATTATTATTATTTTTATTATAGTACAGTGGCATAAAGTAGTTTCAATATTATCATTTATTGGAAGATCTAGTACCTGTAGCGATATATGGTGCTTCAAAGTTTGTTATCGTGACAGACCTACTGCCAGTTAGTGCTGTTTTGCTTTTTCAAACCCCTTTAATGTTAAATCTTGCACTGGTTTCAACTCTGCATCTTTCCTTTTGTGTATCTGTTATGTAATTTGAGTCTGGCTGTTTCTTTATGGGCCATTGCTTCTGTGTTTGGCCCTTTATTAAAGGGTGGGCGATATTAACATTTAGACATGGTTTTGAACTCTTACAGCATTGTTTTTAAACGTCGGTGCAAATGTATTTTTAATGTAATGTTTTTCAGTACATTTTTCATCTGCTTCTCTTTTGCTTCTTTTTAATTGGTTTCCTTGTATTACACTGAAAGTCTTTAAGATTTAAGATTTAATCCCAACATCTTGCATAATTTTATCTAATTAGATAATGGACAAGAATCCCACCTATGCCTATTATGACTGCGGTGTGAGTGGCGAGAAATAAAATGAAATGAGAAGCTGTTGGCACAGATTGGCAGCCATGCTTCTGTTAGTCTACCCCAGGGCAACTGTGGAAGTAGTAGTAGTAGTAGTAATACCCAAGTAGTAATATAATAAGGATAGTAATGCATTTTAGTTTAGTTTATTGAGCATGTTCATATTATGTGTACAAACAAATATAAAACAATTTAGACCTTAAATTATTCGCTCAACGGGTGTGGGAAGAAGTTTGATCTTATTCATTTAAGATGCACTACGTAATATTTCTGGTAAAGGATCTGGCGCCTGCTTGTCTCCATGGAGATGTTGCTTTGTCTGGAAAGTTTCACATTATGACATTATTCACTTTTATTGATATTACAAAAATACTGTGGAAAAACAACCATTCTTACTGTGAGAAGTGTTGCCTCTCTACACTGACCTGTAACTTGGCCTTATGGCGTCACTTGCTTCTCTCAGATGGCCGATGTCCAAAACTTTAAAAACTTTAGGTAAAGTTAAGGCAAAAAGCCTTCAGCAGATCTTTTTTTTTTCTTGCTTTGGACCACAGTGCAAAAAATGGTTGCCAGGCCACCCTACAACAAGAAAAACACAAAAAAAATGATCTGATGAAGGCTTTCTGCCGAAACGTTACCAAAAAATTAAAATAAAGTTTGGACATTGGCCATCTGAGTGTGCTATGCATTTTTTACTTTGAAGCTGCTGCTCCTTGCATCTGCACCTCTACAAGAACTTTGGTGTGCGTTTTCTGTTTCATTTGAAGATAAATTTAATGCCATACTGTAGAACATTCCAGGCAAAGAGACGGTGTAATTCTTCATTTGTCCAAGAGTAGCTCACTGTAGGTCATCTAGATACTGTTTTTGCGATCAAATTGAAAATGGCTTCTGGATGGCAGCCGAAACATCTTAATCTCAACAACAGTGTCCAGAAGACCACCGCTGAAACCATCTCTACATTCCAGACATGATAACATCCAGACAAGCAGATAGCGGACCCTTTGCCAGAAAGGTTACATAATATGTGCATTTTTTTTAAACTGTAAAGCAACTTTAAGTATCAAAGTCTTGTAGACTCATTATATCGCCCACCCCTATTGGCTGCTCTTCTCGTCTTGTTGGTCTGGTCCCTGGTCTTTCCTCTGGCTCTTCGTCCTCCATCTCTGTGTCTCTCCGCCTGTAGGTGCCGGATGTGTGCGGCGACCTTCTTCAGTAAGTCTGACATGCAGATCCACTCCAAGTCGCACACAGAGGCCAAACCCCACAAGTGTCCGCACTGCGCCAAGTCATTCGCCAACTCCAGCTACCTGGCCCAGCACATCCGCATCCACAGCGGAGCAAAGCCGTATACGTGCTCCTACTGCCAGAAATCATTCAGACAGCTCAGTCACTTACAGCAGCACACACGGTACTGCAGATTCCCCTTAACCCTGTTCACTTCCCCATCTCCCCCATCTTTCTTGTAGGGGTGGGCGATATTGACTAAACTTGTTTCTCAAAATATTTTTAGGGTTAATGGAGCTCAACAGTGACCCCTCTATGGGGAAAAATGAATGAAAAATGTACTTCTGGAACTAGAGCGGGGACTATTGAGCTCTATTCAGATAATTAGGTGATTTATTAAGTAATACATTTCTGTCTGGATTAGGACTGGGTAATATGGCGATAAAAACTGAATTGAGTTGTGTGTGAACTTTCAGAAGAGGCAGATACTTTTACTTTAACCTCTTCAAGTAAAAAGGAAAGTACAGTTTATATGAATTGTGATCAAATCAAAATTGTTTTGTGGAGTAAAGATATGGCCAAAATAGAAGTTCTCCCATGGCCTATATAATGAATTTGGCAATAGTGGCGCTGTGCTTTAGATTTAAGAAAGTTTCTAAGTGTTTGCAGTAATTCGGAAGTACACAATTCTTTATTATTACTTATTTCCAATGCTAGTGTACAGTAGTAGTGTAGATAAAATAGTACATAAACTAGTATGGCTGTATTTGCTGCATAAAAAATATATTTCTAAACAAAACTAAATATGTAGAGAGAAGGGAGAGTTAAATTGTGAAGAGCAAACAAAGAAATGTAAAGATTGAAAAACCCACTACACTGAAAAATCTGTATATTCCTTTTTAGGGACTAGAATTTTGAGAATTATTTTGTAGATTGCATATCTCCCACCTCTATTTCTCTGTCACCTTCATTTGCCAAGTCCCCAGCTAAACAGCCCCTCATTTTCTGCCTCTGGGAACGAGATTGCCCATCTTTATATTGGCTCGCATGCTGTCTTCCTGCTTCAAATGACCTGTTTTGGAGCAATTTAGTGCAAAATTTAAATATTATTGCATGGCAGGTACTAGGTAATGTTTGCAATCATGTTTATATCGTGTGCTATGTACTTAATGTGACCCATCCTTGCTTTCCGCATTGTTCTGTCAATTTAATGTGTCGCTGCGTCCAGAAAATTTCCATTAAATATAATCATTGCACCTTTAATTTCTCCCATTGTGATGTCAATACTATGCATCATTTTAATGTCTGTTCAATGAAAAATGATGTGCACTACTGTAAATTACTGTCACTTCCCTCCTGTTGTATTTGCATAGTGTTATGTTTTATTTAATGTTCAGATTATGCTCTGCAAAAGGGTAAACAATGAATTCGTAATATTTTTCTTGTTTTGAAAAGTGAAAGTAAATTTATTTAGCGAAATTCTTTGTTTAAATCAATCAAACCAATTGAAATTAAGGTAGAAATATTTACTACAGTGAATTTAAAGGTGCATTGTGTAACTTTTCTAGTGGGGGGGTAGCTGCTTGTCTCCATGGAGATACCATTGCTTTGTCCTGGAATGTTTGTCAGTATGGCATTAAACTTGTCCATCTGGCATTTCTTTAATTTCAGCAGGTGTTCTATGACTTATGACACCTTGAAAAACACGAGCATGGTCGCCTCTCCACAGATCTGATCTATAACCTGGCCTGGTTACTGGATAAGTTTAGTGCTATACTGTGGAACATTCCAGTCAAGCAATAACATGATACATCTGTCAAGGCAAGCGCCAAAACCAAAATAGTTACAAAGTGTACCTTTTTTACCAGCCAAAACATTTCAAAACTAGAAAAATATTTTGAATTCAAGCCGTCTATCCTGTTATCTCCTTTAAGCAAACCATATTTTGATTTGTGTCTTTGCTTGATGGCGTCACGTTACATTTCACTTTTTCTCCATTTGCAGGAACCACACGGAGTCGAAGCCCCATAAATGTCCTCACTGCACAAAGTCGTTCGCCAACTCTAGCTACTTGGCCCAGCACTTCCGTATTCACACCGGAGTGAAGCCCTACACCTGCGCCGTCTGTGAAAAGTCCTTCAGACAACTCAGCCACCTCCAACAACACAACAGGTAAATGAAACGCTCAGGTTCAGTTACTCCTCTGGGCATTTGGCATTCTGTGGTCATCTAAGATCACACAGAAAGTGATAGGAGGGATATTTATTGCCTATTTTGTTCATAGTAAAAGGAAAGTCATAAACACAAACATTTTCAGAAAAGGAAAAGCATACAGTACTAGACTCTGTAAAGCACTTTGAATCACTTTGTGTGCAATACAAATAAACTTGCCTTGACTTGCCTTGCTTAGACTAGTTAAAAAATCTTTCAGTGAGAAAATATTTTTAATGCCATAAGGAAGTGTAACTGTTTGTTTGTCAATTAAAACAAAAAGATATACATGAATTAATCTTGGCTAAAATTGAGTAGCATTTGAACAATGTTTTGTAGAGCTGAGTAAATCTATAAGGTCAAATCCATTGTTTCATTAGGAGCTTGAATCCCTCATACCTGTTTTTTTTTAAGTTTCCAATTATAGAAAATGAAATATCCAGAAATGTAGTCATAGTTTTGGTCTATATGAATTACTTTTGCCTCTACAGGATCCACACAGGAGACCGGCCGTACAAATGCACCCACCCAGGCTGTGAGAAATCCTTCACACAGCTCTCGAATTTACAGGTTTGAATGACTACTCCACCAAAAATTTGAAAACATGCATGTAACCTTTTTCAATACTTTGTTAAATATGTTTGAAACCTTGAATTTTTCTTAGCATTATCTCTCCGATAACAATTTTATTCCAGTCACATCGACGCCAACACAACAAAGACAAGCCCTACAAGTGCTCCAACTGCAACAAGGGCTACATAGACGCGGCCAGCTTGGAGGTCCACATGGCAACGCACACTGTAAAACACGCCCGCATCTACTCCTGTGGTCTCTGCAACCGCTCCTACACATCAGTAAGACAAATCTCGGTTTATGAAGACAATTGCTACATGAAACACTATCAATCGCCTCACTGGCATCACTCAGCCGGGAGCTACTACAATGCACCGTGTAGTCACATGTCCACTGTCTCCCCTCTACCTATCCTCCCCTCATCCCAGGAGACCTATTTGGTGAGACACATGGAGAAACACAGCGCAGACCAGTTAGCATCTGCAGCAGCCGGACAAGCTAACCAGCAGAACCAGGGCGGCCAAGAAGAGGGTAAGCCAGCGGATGCTTCGCCAAGTCGCCCCAGAGCAGCTGTGACTTCGGGAGCCAGCGGGACAGCTCAGCAAGGAGGACAAGCGCAGAGTAACTATCAGCAAACAGAAAGCGTGCCCTGTGCTTTTGATATCCACCAGTACAAGACCGTAGCTGCTAGTGACATTCAGTACAAACCTGTGAATGTGTCTGAAATCCCTCCACATAAAGACCTGTGCCTCACTGTGTCGGCGTCCACGATCCAAGTGGAGCATCTGAACTCGTAGAGAATAATGCAAATGTTATTTCACTACTAAAAGAACTATAAAGAAAATAAGAAGGAGCTGTACCTAATACAGAAACCTAATCTAGGTTTTGTCTAGGATTTGCACCAGTACATTATATCATAAAAGCCGCTATTAATGACTAAATTGGCCTGCATCTAAATTTAAAAAATGGAAACAGAGCATCATTGGCACCATAACTAGCACACAAGGCAACATTAGTACTGACTAAGCCAAGCTCAAGATTTGGAATTTGGAATGTGTTATTAAATGTAAAAAAAATCATTTGTAATGTTTGGAATTTGGAATGGAAAGTTTAAATTGAACTTCCTTCTTCTGTCACTATTTCAACATTCCCTTTAAATGTTGTCAAATAAAAGCAATATAATCATTTACAAGAACTATTGAAGCAAAGACTGTGCTGGGTAACGACTAAAGGCAGAGGACAATATGAAAAAATACATTGTCGTAAATGTAAACTATAGTAGTTTTATTTCTCAGTTTTGTCATCTTTTTGCATTCAAATTGTTGTCCTTTAGCCTGGCTGATCAGAGTAGCAAGTGCATGTAAAGGCTGCAATGATGTTGTTTCAGTCCATCACACTGATGGTTTTTATTGAAAGAGACAAGACATTGTTCTTTTTATTCTTGCTGCTCTTCCAAACATAGTCACCTCCAGCAGCTCTAGTGTTATGGCTTTTCTGTTTATGATGGCGATGCATTGCAAAACCAGAAAAAAAACTTGTTAAAATGGCTTGAATTCTGAATATTAGTTTATTATTAAAGGTGCTCTAAATCAGTTTCATGATGGAAGGTCCATCATCTGCTTTACTAATAAAAATAGTATCACTTTGCCTGGAATTTTTCACTTCATGCTATAAACGTATCTGTACTTCATTTATTTTTTGCCATAAATTATAGTTGTTTATATTGTAAAAAAAAAAAATAAAAAAAAAAAATGCTGTAATCACTTGCTTGTCTCCATGGAAACTGCCAAGCTTTATGTTTTGTGGGTGGTGAAAATATCCCAAATAACTAAAACTAATCTTTTAAAATAAGTTTGATATTTTGAATTCAAGCCCTTTTAACACAGGTAGAATGAGTTTCTTGCAGTGTTAACATGTGAAGGTAAGTTTTACTACTTTCACATAGTTGGTCAGACTGTTATTGTCTTTGCTGTGCTGCTGAAGACTATCCACTTCCAAAGGGACAAACATCAACATTGGAGTATTCTACAAAATGACTTTTTTATAATGATTTGAGTTGTTTGGACTTTGATCCATTCAAAGACTCATTTGCAGGCCTTCATAAGAGTTGCGAGTAGCCTCTTCATGTTTCATGTAATTCTAGTGTACTGTTAAGCTTGTATGAATAATGTAACTATTCAAATGTGTTGTTGCTATAATACTTGCATACTATCCAAGTTTACATAACCCTATTAATGGATAAGATGACACATCATTAGTTCAAGATAAAATAAACCATACTGAAATCGTGACCTGTCTATTTACTGTACTCAAATTCTACTACCTGTTTTAGTCCTGATTAGCACTGTAATATTGTTAAGATCAATTAGGGCTGGGTAATATGGTGTTATAAATCTGATGGTGATCTCATTCTGGTGTCAATCTGTTATTTCCTCACAATCAACTTTTTTACCCTCACTTAATATTGGTCAGCCTCTGATAATTTTGCGTGACAGGTTGATTTAACCAACTGCAAAGATTTGTGACATTCCAGGAGATGCAGATTATTTTAGTTACCTCTTCCATGCAGAATATAGTAACTTTCCCTGTGGCCTGATAAAATCTAAATCGTGACAATTTTGTTGGTACGCCATCCATCCCCCTAGGACAAATAAAAACAAATAAAAATGTCTATAGTAATGTGGGAGTGAACGCACTGCTGGAATGTGCCATGCACGCGGGCTGTTTACAAAAGTGGACTGTACCATTACAACTGATAGGGTTAAACTAAACAACATCTTTTCGACACGTTGAAAATACAGCAAATTTACACTAGTTCCAGTCGTGATTATAAATGCCGTTAAAGTAATAACATTCACATTTCAAGCACGTAAATACAGTTTAAATAGAAATATGTGCGTTGTTCCGCTGAGCCTGTTTGGTTCAGTCCATTCTCTGCAGTGGAGATGGCGTCACTAAAGTGTGGGAGTCGAGAAACTTCACCCATGTAAATATTATTAGAGAGAGCTGTGTGTGATTAGACAGACAAAACCACACAGTCCTTAGTTGTATTTATATCATTTTACTCTGAATATGCCGCGGAAAAAGCCATTCAGCAACAAACAGAAGAAGAAACAGCTGCAAACCAAGCGGGAGAGAAAGAGAGGTAACTGCACTACACGCAGCACTTAGCCTGTTAGCATTAGCCGTGCTGGTCTGTTCTGTTTGTGTGAATATTGTGGTTTAACACGCACATTTTACTGGTTTCTGTTTGTTATTTTGAATCTACACAAGTCTAACACGTATTTGCATGTAAATACGTAATGGCAACTTGACAACTGGTTTCTGCGTACATCTCTGAACTTAAGATATGACATTTTTCTGACAACTAAAACTCCACGTAGAAGATCTAAAACTCACTCATAATTGACATATGCCTGTTTTATTTCATTTACAAGCCAGTGCCACGTTGTCTTCTAGTTCAGCTTTCTGTACACTCAGCTTTTTGTTGTGTAGTGAAAGCACTGTATTTTCTGGAGGGGCATGAAGTTTTAGCTCTGATTTAAAACATGTGCAAAGTTACAGGAATGTCTTTGTCACACAACATGTAATAACTACAATACACTTATACAATTTAAGTGTATTGTGTGTATATACAAGTGTATATATAAAACTACAATACACTTATAGCAAATTAGGAAGATGTAGCAGGGCTTGAATTGACTTTTTACTTGATGCACAATACTTATCTTTGTATGAGTAGTTTGGAGTTATTTAGATGTACTTGCTTATATGAAGAATTTATCACACTTCTTATGATGTTTCTGATTAGTTAAATTATCTTAAATTAGTAAAACCAATTCGCCCAACTGTGTGAGTGAATAAATTGTTGTAAATTTTATTCTCTAGATTTTAGTGAGAAGCAATGTTTTCCAAAAAGTAAATCTAAAGTAGCCATTTTTACAGATCCATCCTGTAAATAAGAAATTGTTTGCAAGTGCCTTAAAGAGTATTCTGACGCCAACTGAACTGTTAACCATGGTGATTGTTATTTGATTAACTATGTGTTGACTATGTAACACATAGTTATCGTCATCTTCCTAACCTACTATTTTGTGTTTAAGGTGAGACTGGTTCAGGCCCAAGCAGCCGTAATGCCAGTGTGGAGAGAGGAGACCGCCAATCAGACACTTCAGACAGCGAGACCACAGATATAAGGAGAATAAACCAACAACCAGGGGGCAGGGATGGTAGACATGACCCTAACAGGTTGGTTAAATGGTTGTTTTCAGATTTGTATTTAAAACTGTCAGATGGGGATTGAGGCCAGTATTCCTGTATTCTCATAAGAAATATCCAAAAGAAAATTCTACAAATGTTAAAACTGTTTAGCTGTCACAAATCATAAGGTCCATTATGTAATTCTGTTTACCTAATTAAACCACAGCATCTGTAATTTTGTCGGTAATCCATCTCAATTAAACAGCTTGTCTGAAAACCAGCAATAAAATGTTACTGCACCAAAACAAAATAAATAAATAAATAAATTAACACGTTTTATGTTGTCTGCTCTGTTTTCTACATTAGATTCCGACTGCACTTTGAGAAGGAGAGTAAAGAAGAAGTGGAGAAAAGGAAGAAGGTAGCGATAGAAAAGGAGCTTCAGCCTGTAACTGACAAAGAACTAGAGATAGACATTTGTGACATCTATCCTTCAGATAAAGGTTTGCTGGTTTAAACTCACATTTTACCTACGTGACTTAAAATAATTTGTACTTAAAATATTCAGGTTTTGTGCTGTTACTAGATATTAAAGCTCAACTAAGTAACTTTTCTGGTGGAGGGCCCTGTACCTGCTGTTTTGCACAGAATGTCCCATAGTATAGTATCTCCATGGAGACAAGCAGGCGACAACACTAACATAATATTATAGGTTATAGGTCAGATCTGTGGAGAGTAGAGATAGTAGGGTTCTACATTTTTTAAGCCATAAAAAAACTGTAATTGAATAAATGAAAGATATTTAATTGTAAAGAAAAAAAAACATATCCCTGGAGAGAAGACATGGCAGACCCACCAGAAAAGTTACATAGTGCCTCTTTAAGATGTATTTACTTATTAACTTTTTAACAGCATTTGTAACTAGTTTTAAGGTAATATAAAAAATAACAACTCCTCATCAACAGTAAGTGTAATGCACAAAAAGACTTGTCAAAACTACTCAAATAAAAATTAAATGTTTCGATATTCAGAATATTTGTCTCGTGTATTATGTTTTGCAATGACATGTTTAACCTTTTTCGTTTTAGGTCTTGGCTTTCCTCGTCGGCCATCTTGGAATTACGAGATGACGCGAGAGAGTCTGCTGAGGAAAGAGGAGAAGTCATACAGGGAATATTTGGACGACCTGCACTCCAGAAACCCACCTGGAACTCTGAGCCACTTTGAACACAACCTGGAGGTGAATTAATAAATAACAGCTCTGTTTACACCATGGCATTAAGATGCATTTTCAAATGTCACAGCGGAATAAACAAACCTGTTAATTTGAAGCTTGATATATGCAGAGTTTTTAGTGAACTTTTTTACTAAGAAGGTGCAAGCTGAAATTGTTGTTATAATGCATAAGAAGCTGTATTCACACACAATTTACAAACTTTTATTTTCAAGAAGATATATTATATTGATATAATATATCAAGAAGATATGTAATATATTATATTGTATATATTACGCATAGTTGTACTAATACCATGATGCAGTATTTCTAATACCATGATGCAATATTTCTGTGTATAAAAGGCCTTTTGGAATGAAATTGTATAATGGCAGCATAACACGTACATTTCATACACTACTTACCAAACATCTTCATAGTATTTAAATATTATATTTAATTGCATTTTCCTTAATTAAGAGTTCTCTGTTTATTTTTCAGACATGGAGGCAGTTGTGGAGAGTCTTAGAAATGTCAGACGTCATCCTCCTCATTGTGGACATCAGACATCCAGTGAGTGAAGTACTACACCTGACCAGCAGATGGAGACAAACATCAGAGAATTGCAAATTTGGACTATGACTTCAATTCAGAATGAGAATCTGATCAGTAGTTGTGACTTGTGTAGATTTACTTGTAGGGTAGATCATTGAACTTGCCGTTGCATCCCTGATGTAATCCGCTTGAAATAGTAAATGCCTCAGCCAATAGGGAAAGTAAGTAAACTGAAGTAAATTTAGTTTTGAAACAAGTTAAATAATAATACAGGTTCAAAGATTATATGTATCTAAAGAAGTATTTTTAATAACAGGTCAACATTGTAAATAAGAAGCATTTTTTGACTGTCAATTAGATAAATTCATCACTTCAAAAAAATAAGATAAATTAAGTGAATTGGAATATGAATCTAGATATATTTGTAGCAGGGCATATGACAGAATATTAAACCTGTAGAAAATATAAAAAAGTTTGGTTATTTCCAATTCAGTGTTATTTAGTCTTACTTAAATCAAATCAAATTGCTTTCAATATTACTTTTCTGGTCATGAACATTGCAATTTATCCCCAAAGTCTAAAGTCTGCTCCCAAACTTTTACCGACAGAGGATTGGCTGACACTTGATTAAAAGCCCCGAGCATTTAATGGACGATTAGAGATAATTGAATCTCACTTTAGAATGTGATTAATAGTACAGCCCTAATTTGCAGTGTTTATAAAGACCCAGTAGTTAATTTTCCACTCTTTGTTCAGGTGCTGCAGCTTCCCCCAGACCTGTACCACTATATCACAGGCGCTCTTCAGAAGCAGGTGGTTCTGGTGCTGAACAAAGTCGACCTGTGTCCTCCTCCGCTGGTGATTGCCTGGAAACACTACCTGACCTCACAGTTCCCTCATCTCGAAATTGTCTGCTTCACCTCCCACCCCGGACAGTCCTACAGCACAGGTGAGACCATTGGGAATTGGTAAACAAGTGCACACTGGTTTCTCACTTGTTTCAGCAATCCTCTGTAAAGTCTTTTGACTCTGAACCTCACCAAACACACCAAAATTTTCCAGTGACTATGGAAGCTCTGCACTTTTTTAAGTAATAAATCATCTCCAGACTTGTTTTAAGCATTTCAGCTGTCAAATTGCATTCATTACTGCTGCAGGCTTACATCAACATGTCCGGACATGTGTCTCGTTTCCTAATTTAGTTGTTTTCGCTGTGGAAATTTCATTTTCTGCCAGTAGATGGCAAGCTGCACCAGAGTATATTGAGCACTGAGCCTGTGAAATGGTGTCTGTTTTTTTAATTGGACATTATTTTAGGCCATATTTTATAAATTCTAAATCACGAAATTCCATAATATAAACAAATATTATGCAAATAATGCATCTTTAATACTTGACCATTAGGGTTCGGTATCATTAAGAAATTGCAGATACCACATATACTTCTGGCAAAAGGAGAAATTCAATTTGTCAACTGGACAAAAGTTTATTTGGTCGAATATGTTTCACAGGTCATCAAAGCTGCTTCTTCAGTTCTGGTCAGACGCTGACTACAGGAGGAGGAGCTAACTACAGTGAAATTACTCTGAGAATACCACACCTATTTGTTTACAGTTTCTGTTAGTTAGGCCTATGGAATATGTAATGAGTGTGGGGTCTTGTTAGCATAACAAGATAGATAGTATAGATACCTCTACACATAGGCCACAATACAATGCTCATCTTGATACAGACCTCGTTTGTTTCGATAATATGCAATACAATATATTTCAAATCAGTTTGATACAGTTCAGTAAAAAGTTAAGGTTTACCGATCACCCCCATTATTGATACATGTTGCATGCATGTTACTAACTAGAAGAACACATAAAACTTTTGCATTGGTCATTGCAGAATCATCCATAGCTTATATGAGCTCAGCATTTACTAAGCCACTACCTGTGGAAAGTTGATATGAAATTCACCCCTTTTAATAATCCAAACTGTGAATATGTCAAATGTGTTGCATAAACAAGCTATCATCACTAAACAAGCAACAAATTTTACCTCACAAAATAATTTGGTAAAATACACAAAAAATACTCTTGGAGATATACCGATACAGCAGCCCATGATGTTGATACTGTATCGTGCAATTAAACTACATGATGTATTGATGTTTTGATATTTTGCACACCCCAAATCTCAGTGCATCCTAACAATGCTAAAGCAACAATTTTTCATTCTGCGAGCCTATCCTTTTTTATACATAACATCATTAAAACATGTCCTGTATTGTGACTTTTTATCTATCATCAATACTTTCTTTGTCTTTTAGTTCTACAAAAGAAGAGAATGAGAAAGAAGGCGAACTGGAGTCATGCTGGAGGCCCTTTAGACATCCTCAAAGCCTGTCAGGACATCACAGCAGGGAAGGGTAAGTCTACTCAGCCACTTGTAATGGAATCCCTCAGATATCTGCTCCTCTTTGCATATATTACCGACTTATAACCACTGGTCCTTTTGTAGTTGACCTTTCCAGCTGGGAGCAGAAGATAAAGAGTGATGCGGTTGCCCAGCACGTGGACGGAGAGAGGGAAGGGGAGGGGCCCGGGGAGTCGGTGCTGATGGAGCACCATAGCGACAGCGCCATGGAGATGAGCAGCTTGTCTCAAGAGCTGTACAAAGATGGAGTCCTCACATTGGGCTGCATAGGTAAACTATTAAGTTGATGTAAAGAGTAGCTATTTAAATCATACTAATTTATACTTATCATTAATTATTATTTAAATAGCAACTTTTTACATCAACTTAATAGTTATTTTTATTTTATTTATTAATTAATTTAATTTAATTAATTTAGAACTACTGAGTAACTTTTTGCTGTGAAGTCAACAAGCAAATCTAAGTATTGTTCTTATTAGGGTTGTCAAAAATCCCAGATAGAAATTGATATTAAAACTAGTATTGAACCAACCAACTGTACAAGTTCCGATATTGAAAAAAAAAAAAAATTAATTCCAAAGAAAAATGAAAATGAATGAAAAACAGTTTGTATGTTAATATCAATATAAACACAATTTAGCATTCATTTACAGTTTGACTCCTAAATATAACAATACAATTTTGACACTATTCCATTTATTGTATGTATTTTCTCTTATCATTTGGCTTCAGGTTTTCCAAATGTCGGTAAATCCTCCGTGATCAATAGTTTGGTTGGTAGAAAAGTGGTCAGCGTGTCTCGGACTCCAGGCCACACCAAATACTTTCAGACGTACTACCTCACTCCCACAGTCAAACTGTGCGACTGCCCCGGCCTCGTCTTGCCCTCACGCGTCAACAAACAGCTGCAGGTACAGAGTCGATTTTATTTAGAGATACCTGCTTTTGTGTTTCACTGATCCTACCCTGCTGCTGTGCAATGAAACTTACTGTTCTGTCTCTGTAAAAGATGAATCAAAATCAAAATCGCACTATGCTATTCATAAAGGTTGCAAATATCCATGGGGTCTCCATCTTGTATAAAACCTGATATCCCAGTATTTTATACCTCTACGTACATGTTTAGTAATGCAGGATTTTTGTTTTAGTTTAGTATATGGTACTAAACTAATATTTAGTATATACAAAGCATACCTCAGTCTTCTCTCAAATTATACTTTAAAGGTGCACTGAGTAACTTTTATGGTGTGGTTAATGGTTTGCCACAGAATGGTATTAAACTTTGTACAGAAAGATAATTTATCTACACTATGTGCATAATTAGGCAAGTTGTATGAGGATTAATTTTATAATTGAATAAAACAGTGCACTTGGTCAATCCAAAATATTAGTAAACCTCAAACCTGAATATTTAAGAAAGTAAAAGTGAAGTTTTGGCTTTCATATGAAAAAATCTGTGTGCACAATTAATGAAAATGAAAATTTTCCATTCTCACTTGTTTATTTTCAACTCTCAGAATAGTAAACAACTCAAAACTTAGAAATGAATATTTCAGACATTTAAAAAAGAAAAAAAAATCAGTGACCAATATAGCCACTCCATTTAATAATTTATAATTCTGTAACACATTACACACACTTTTTTTTTGTATTTTTTAATGAATGCTAAAATTGAGGAGGTAGAGCAATAAAATAAAGAAGCTTTCCTCTGTTTCCTCATTCAAATCAAATGTTAACACTCACAACAACTAAGCACAAACTAGAACAATGAGTCAATCAATCAATAAATCAGTCAATAAATCAATCAATAAAATGGATGAAAACCTGTCAAGTGTTTTTCAAATCCAGGTTAGGAGGTAGGAGTTAGGGTTAGGAGTTACTCTTTAGGGTTCATGACAACTCTAAATCTCCTTTAACATATTCAAAAAGTTCACTGTGAACTGGATCATGGTTTTTCCAAAAATTGTTCAGCTCTAGTGTAAATCTAAAAATGGAGTAGAAGAATCCAAAGAATCCATGATGTGAACTTTCTGGACAGCCTTAAAACATACTAAAGAATCCAATTTGTTCTGAACAAAACAACCACACACAGAGAAAATGGATTATTGATTCAAAGCAATCCCATTTGTGTAACATCTAATGAGAATCAGTGTTGATAAAAGCTGGCAGGAAAGTTCTCTGTATTCTTAACTTTATTTTGTGTTTCTGTCATTGTAGATTCTTGCAGGCATCTACCCAGTGTCTCAGCTGCAGGAGCCCTATAGTTCAGTGGGCTATCTCTGTGAAAGAACCCCTTTTCTGTCTGTGCTGAAGCTGAAGCACCCCTCTCTCCTGGAGAACCCACAGCAGCAGACCCAGGGGTCACAGGAGCCAAAGTGGACAGCCTGGGACGTCTGTGAGGGTGGGTGCACTCACACAGTTTGTAGCTCTTTAGGTTATTGTTATTAATGGAGCACTCCTGGATGATTGAGCGATTAAACAATGGTATTACTTATGGTTTCACTGAAAAAAAGCATGGGAGACGGTGTAATCCTTCATTCTTTCAGGAGTGGTTCAGTGCAGAGAAGGTTTCAACAATGGTCATCTGGACTTCAGCTTCCATCCAGAAGCCATTTTTAATTTGATGGTACTGGCTTGAGACATTGGGATTATACTATTCTGAGTTAACTAAGGGTGAAGGTTTGAGTCTGTTTGAGTCCAATTGTAGACTTCTGGTCCAGGTTTAGTCCTGGTCTAATTCAGGATTAGTTCTGAATTTAGTCCCAGTTTAATCAAAACTTAATGTGGTCTATGTTTAAGTGTGAACGCATTTTAAAACAGATATTTTGTCTTTGATGTATATTCTAGCCTGGGCCGAGAGAAGAGGGTATAAGACGGCAAAGGCGGCGCGTAACGACGTGTACCGAGCAGCCAACAGTCTCCTGAGACTCGCCATCGATGGAAGGCTCTGTCTCTGCCTCAGGCCTCCAGGATACAGCTGCCTCAGAGGTGACCAAGAGTTTATTTACTCTTTAATGGGGTGTAAAAAATATAAAGGACTGAAAATAAAAGTAACTTCAGAAATGTCACTAAGTCAAATTGTGTAACTGTGAGAAGAAACTATGATCTATTACTGACAATATTTTTTTTTAATAGAGATACTTCAACAAAAATGTTGATTACTTCTGTTGTATATGAAACACAAAAAATCTTTTTATTGCGTTTCTTCACTTCAGCTTAGGGGGCAATATGCCAACAAAAAGTTCATATCACACATTTTAAGAGCCTAGATCATTTAATAACTTTAGTTCCCTAAAAGATATTTGCTTCTGAGAGTTTAATCCACCGTGATTGGTCAAATCCACCTGTCACTCATAACCGATATTGGTCAAAATGAGAAGTATGAAACGTGTCAGTGAAGCTCACAGAAATTGGGTTACGTTTAGGTTCAAATCGTCATGACACCCAGCCCTACTTCGATCCTTTTGCCACTGAAAGAGATTGGGCTCTCTCCGTTTTCTTTGACAAAAACCTAAATATCTGTTATAACACTTATTCTTGACCTTTCATGTATTTTTTTTATTGTGTGCAGAGCATTGGGAGAATCACCCCGATTTGCCTGACATCATGGCGTTACAGGGCAGGTCAAACGTGGAGGAGGTTTCTGATGAGGAGGGGGAATCGAGCAGCGAAGGTGAGGAAGAGGAGAGGGACCGCGACGCAGATGTGGACGAAGACGCAGACGACGATGACGATGAAGGTTTCAGGCGAGCTCCAAGGAAAGAAACTGAACAGCCGTCTGGGTTCACCGTCAACATGTACAACGTGCTGAGGGAAAACGAGTGTGAGTGAGGAAGAGGGACGGGAACCAATGAGCTCAGTGGGCTGTGGTCATGTGATGTCATAAGATTATAAAGCCCATAGTTTAAAATAAAATAAAGGACACCTAAGAATTATATTGTAGAATCTGTTAAAATGCAGATGGTTTGTCTTGGTTTATCGTTTCAGTTTCTGTAATTACTTGGGGTGTCCGCACAAATAAAAAAACATAGTCTCTGACAGAACATATAAAGGTGTACTCCGTGGAATATTATTTGCCTGGATGTTCCACAGTATAGCATTAAACTTGAAAGCAAAAAATCTCCATGGAGACAAGCAGGTCACGCCGCCAGGTACAGTTACAGGTCTGATCTGGAGCATGTTTTTCAAGGAATTTCTGCAAGAAAAATACATTTACTGCCATACTGTGGAACATTTCTGGTATAGAAATAACATCTCCATAAAGACGCCAGAAAAGAAAGGTTAGAAAGTTCACCTTTAACTAAAATACAATTATTTTTGCACGATAATAACAAAAGCAGTGGTGTTATTCAATCACGTAGGCTTGATGTTTGGTTGAGAGACTTTAGGCCACAAGTTTATGGACTTGCAACTTCTTGTAAATGCAGCTCACAGGCTCTATTCACATTAAGCAATTGATGCAGGAGTCGATACAAACAATATAAAGGTAAGGCACAATTTTCATAAAGAACACAGTAAACAACACAGTAAAAAATAAATCTTGTGACCCGTTCATTTGCTTTAGGTAATCTTATATCTTCTGGCTACATTAAACTAAAATAAACATCAGGTCTGTATGATATTGTACAAAATAACTTCTTTCCTGTGTATAGGTCCAGAATTCTCAGACATACTAACCACAAATCAGGCCAAAACATCTGCATTTTTAATCTTTGGCAAAATGTATCATCGGATTCTTTGCTGTTTTCCATTCAATATTGTTCTCAGTAATATTATGATATCACATGAACAGAACCTATTGGCCAACTTTAAGCTCTGCGCACTTGTCATCATTACCTTTAGAGAGCTACATTCCTCTTTTGACATTATAGCACTCCTCTTGTATTTGCCTTATCCTTTTTAGAGCCCTATTTCATTCCCAGAGGGTCCATGCTGTGCCTCTGCCCTGTTTTAATAATAAGAGCCATAGAAGAATCTTCATTTTGCATGTCTTTCCCTCAGACAAAGTAATCAATCATATTATATCAAACTGGCTTTCAAAATCCTCTTAATGAGATGGACTGAACTGAGAAGCCAAAAGTTCAAAAAAGGACATAAGCACGGAGAAAAAACTGGCGTTCATGTGGTTTTCCAGATTAAACGAAAGGTTTTTGTGCACTGTGAAAAACGAGTTAATTCTGAATTTTTAATTTTTATTTGAGTCATTTTGGATAGGTTAAAGTTAATCGATTTATACAATTTATATTATTTAACTTGTTTGATTGGTTTTGACAATTTTTGAACACATTTAAACTCAACAAATTTAAATACATAATTGATATTTCTGTCTGGTTTAATTTTAAGATAATTTAGGCTTGAAAGATTTTTTTTTAAATCTGCACGGAGTGGGTGGAAAATTGTCTTGACATACTGTTGACGAAATTTGTCAAATCATCACAGGTCTATCAAGTAAATCAATATAACCTAGTCATAACTCCTCAAATTCAGCTTGCCTTTTCAGCTTGTAATTCTGTATTGTAGGATTTGAGTATTAAAAGGAAAGATGACAGAATTACAATGGTTACTAATAGTATTACCACATTAGGTTGACCATTTCATGTTGAATATTTGACTTCTCACAGTGTTTAAGAACTTTTAGAGATGGGTCAGTCCTGTTTTTCTGGACAATATTTTTCATAATCAAATGTGTAGTGTTTTAACTACTACAATCAATGGATTTCAATGCTGGATTACAGTACAGGTACACAGCACACTTTCAAATCTGATTCAAGACAGCTGTAATAAGAGTCTAGGTTAAAATCCTCCTCTCTGATCACATAGAAGAGACTGGTAATGCAATATAATAGATATGATAATTATTTCTATTTTGATGCTATATTTTGACATGTCAGATGATCAAATAGTTTTTATTTTCAACTTCCAGCTAGTATCTCTTTGTGTGCGATGTCCCTCCACTGCTGTGTGCTTATTTATAGTGTAATTCTGGCTCAAACAACTGCTAACTCATAGGTGTCTAGATTATTAGGACTGGATGAGAAAATGTATCACAATATATAATTTTCTGATAAGATAATATAAATCTTTAGCAGTTTATCAGAAATAAAAATGCTAAAGAAGGGTGACAGGGTTTATGTGTACATTATGTTGTTTAAAGGTGTAACTTTTCTGGTAGAGAGTATGTCGCCACCTACTTGGCTCTATCAAAGTGTTATGTGTTTGCCTCAAATGTTTCACAGTATGGCATTAAACTTGGCATCTATCTCCTTGGAGACGAGCCACCAGGCTTAGTTACAGGTCAGATCTGCAGGTAGTTTCACTCACAGTAAGAATGCAATTTACTGTGCAGCACAAATGGAACAAATGCAAGGCAGATGCATGTCTAATGCCATACTGTGGAACAAAGGCAAAGCATCTCCATGGAGACAGACCCCCACCAGAAAAGTTACAAAGTGCACCTTTTAAAGAGTACCCACTGACTGTAAAATCAGCTGGAGAAATATGCAGTTTTTGGAAAGTCATTACTTTGTAACCAACTCTTTTTGGATTTTTTCTTCTTCTTTTTTTTGGACATTTTCCTGTTATGGACGCCATTTTGAGGACTTTCATAAGACAACATATCACCCTTCTTTGATCACGCAGGTCCCCTCTAGTAAAGTGCACATGCCTCAGTTCAAATGCTTAAATAGGCTTTTCTGGAAATTACTGAATCTGTTGATGAGATTTATTTGGGTTTTTTGCTGCATTCCATATTTCAGACCCTCTGTACAAACTGGAACGGCTTTCTGCAATAAATAATTATATTCAAAACCATGAAATTTGTTGTTTTTATGGCCTATAGCTATTTAATATTTTATGTTTTTCTCAACTAAATTTCATTGAATGGTTCTCAAACTTTTCAAACCATGTAATGTGAGAAAATATTTTTGGCTTTCCAAGTAACACCAAATCTAATACCTGATTTTTTCACCATGTATTTGAGCAAAATGTGTCTTGTACAGATACAGATATATTGTATAAGCAGCTCTTGAAGTTCAAATATGTCTGCTGTGTCCTGTCTGCATGTAATTATGAACCGTTTTACTGTCCAAGATCCTGGAAGTGCACAGTAACATGCTAGTTGTTTCCTTTGAGGTGAATACTAGTGATTAGGATGTTCAGAATGCATTAAGTAATTGAAGAATAACTTTTAGACTACTAAATTCTATACTGTAGATATAAATGGACATAGCTAACCTGCTAGCCGCAGGAAGTGAGCATGGGCGTGCTTCCAGCTCCATCGACTCCAGCTTCAATTCACTTTGTATTGAGAAAACGTCACACCCTCTCTGTAACTGCTGCTGTAAGGCTCCTCAAAATCCTGCAATCCTCTTGTAAATCATCCTATTTTTAATATAGAAATGGCTCTAAATTCGCCCCATAATTGCCGTCCGCTTCATTAGACTCGAGCCGACCACTATGGGTGACGTCACACTCCCTTAATCCACTTCTTTGTACAGTCTATGGACCACAGCAAATAATTTAAAATGAACTAGTTCTGTTTTTCACATTTTTATGACTGTAAAAATAGAGCTATATCTGAAAATCACCATTAGCACCACTTGAGAATCTCATTTTAACTATTTTTTGGTAGAGACATTGAGGGAATGAATGGTTCACGACATCCTTGAGTCTACAAGTTTTAATTGCACTTCATCTGTTGCCAGGCGACTAAACAAGACAATAAAACTGTCCCCATGGAAATGCCAATGCTGTATTCGAATTAAACACTGACACTTGTGATTATAGTTTCATAACAAATAATTTCATGATTAAAAGAAAATCATTAGAGGAACTTAGAGCAAATAGTTTAACAACACAAAATTACATAACACGATACTTTAATCCAGCTGCTGCTTTGAGTGCAAATATTTGTTCTGGTGGAGAGTAGGTCGCCTGCTTCTCTCCATGGAGATTATATTGATTTGCCTGGAATGTTCCACAGTATGGCATTATGGCAGTATGGCTGTTTTGCAAGTCAATTCAGTTCAATTACAGGAGTTTTTTTATTGCTCAAAAATACCTTGACTGACATGCGTTCTTGCGACATGGTTCCTTTTCCAGAGATCTGACTTGTAACTCATGCCCATGGAGATAAGTTAAAAGCACCTGTACCTGACTTTGCTTCTGTTTGGAAAGCATTTTATTGTTTGATAATCAGGGGGTGCGTGTTAGCATGCTAGTGACTGTTCAGAATGCATAATTAAAGTGAGGAATAACTTTGAACCACTGCAAGCCATTTAAAATGAATTAGTTTTTCATGATTTTAAGATGGTATAAATCAAGTACAGCGACTTTAATGTCCCTCGTTGGAACATTCCAGTCTGAAAGCAATAACGGACAAGCAGGCGTCGTACTCTGTATCAGAAAAGTTTCACTATAAACCTTTAAGATTAACAAAGATATTGAAAATTTGATCAAATACGGTTGTTTGTGGTACAATGTTCACCTTTTAACCAAAGCCAGTGTTAAGAAACTACCTGAAACACGCCATGTGGAACCAATCCCCCCAATATTTCACTGTTAATAAAACGTACTCCCACAGTCATCTGGTACAAATTAGTATCTGTATTTACAACTCATTTGAGAGCTGTGGGTATCGCTGTCATTGACTACATTAACTCACACTATCGTATCAGTCATACCAAGACTGTAGTGATTTATGAAAACAAACTGCTTGGAAATTCTCAGCCAACTGTACTTACTATTATGTACATTTATAATAGTTAAATCACTTGAATTCACAATATTTATCTTAAAGTAGTTTAGACTAGTTTAGATTGATTACCTTAATGGAGCTTGATTATTCTACAGGTTTCAAGATGTTTCTAACTTGTTCCCATCAAATGCTTATTTTTCAGGCTAAATAACTTCCAGTGGGGTGCAGAAGTTGCACTTACCTCATTGGCAGATTTTAATGATGGTAATAATGCCTCGGATTTATCGATACTTTGCAGTGACATCATGCTGGGGGTGTTATACATGTATTTTTATGGTGGAGAGGAAAGAAAAAATACAAAATTGATTTAAACAACACATTTTCTGGAGCCTGTGATCAAGACAGACTTAGACTTAGACAAACTTTATTGATCCACAAGGGAAATTATTTGGACACAGCAGCTCAAACATCACAATATAATATAATAACAGAGAGTAACAAAAATAGATGGTGTAGCAAAAAAGATTGCAAGAGACAGGTGTCAAAGGAGACATAATTAGAATAGAAAAATAAGTAATAAAGTATAAAATAAACTATAAAATCACAGCTATAAACAAGAGACAAGAACGACAGTGCAATGATATGCTGATTGACAGGGCATAAGGTTATCTGTTACATAAGATTGAGTTGTTGTACAGTTGTAGGGAGTATTATCTGTTACATAAGGGTGAGTTGTTGTACAGTTGTAGGGAGTATCATCTCCTCTGTCCCTCTATGGTCCGGTGCAGTGAGTGAGTTGTACAGTTGTAAGGAGTATTATCTCCTCTGTCCCTCTATTTTTGCAATAAATCCAATACAAGAATTAAAATACAAAACAATAAAAACACTTGGAACATTCTAGACAAAGCAACAACATCTCCATAGAGACAAGCAGGTGATGTGGACTGACTCAAAAAAGTTACATAATGCACTTTTATCTTCAACTTTAAGTAATCTGAATTCTGAATTCAAGCCTATTTAACTCATGATTTGTATTTCTTTTTACAGCGTATACCCCTGTATTATACTATTTGCTGACTGTAAAACTTTAATAGTGATAAGGGAAATCATCTGGTGGTTTTTCCGACTCTGACACGGCTACGAGACTTAATTTCCTCCAGCTATTGCGCTAAAATGTTGCGGTCCCCCACAACTGTATGGCAGTAATTACACAGAGACAAAACCCCTGATTTACAAGTGCAAGAAACCATATATTTCACAACTCGTTATTAAAGCGGGGTGTGTAACATGTCAGCATTGTCGCACCAGTGTTGCCCATATGTTTTGGATTGGATTTTTTTTTTTTTTTACATTTTTGGAAATATTCTGGTGATGTCGTCATGCGTTCGCCCTCTTGGCTCTCCCCGTGTGACCCTTTTGTAACGTGGGTGAGAGCGGTGAGGGTTGAATTGGTTTCAGATGGGGCTTTGCAGAACACAGAAAATCGTTAGACATGTTTAGGCACTCAGAGGTTTAAGCTGGAAACAGTTACATGCCTCATGTGCAAAGTTTAACAACAGGGATCATAAAAAGCCAATGTCCCCACTGATTTAGCTGAAATCACCTATTTTACTGCCATTATGATAGGCTGAGGTGTAGAGTTTGTGTTTTGGCAGTAGGCCTATATATTTTAGATGGACTACATACTAGTTTTTTACTTTTGTTTGAGTAATCCTGTATTGTCCTGCATTTGAGACTGCTCAGAAAATTCCTGTTTTCACCTACCCCTTATCCTCGCCCACCTCTCTGCGCTTACTTCCGATTATTCAAAAAATTCAAACTCTGGGTCATACGTGTCACATAGGCGTTTGTTAGTAGTGAAATTATTTATCAGTAAATTAAAATCTGTTCTGTGGTTTTCAACAGGAAGTCATGTGACCCAGATGTATATTAAAGTTTAAGAAATCATCAGCATTATAAGTAAGGTTATTTGAAATTATGTTAAGTTATTAAAAATGAATTGTAAAAGCATTTTTTGAATGTATTGCTGTTTGTGAATATTGCACTAGTCTTTATCCTTCTGTTTTCTTTTTTTTTAATTCATTTGAAAAAGAAATCTTAAAACTGATAGATCTGTTTACCCTGCAACACCTGTCTGGAAAACGTTACCTTCAACTTTTGACAAGGCAGGGACGACCAAATAAATACACTGATACAAACATATTCAGTGTACAGTTTGCTGACACATACATGGTCCCTAGAGGGCTTTCCATCCCAGTGTTACAGACAGGAGATATCCTGTTCCCTTCTCCATGTTCTTCTTTGAAAGCTGGGACGATCCTCCTCGGGCTCACTCTTTCACACTTGTGCTTCTGCTTTGATGCACACAGGGTTCATGTAGACTCCTGGACCACACAGGCAGATGTTATTTACAGCCAGGGCAGTTGTCCCCCTCCTGGCGCTGTCACTGTCCCACTGCAGGGGGCGACACCTCCTCTTACCCCCCAGAGCTCTCCTCTCTCTGGGCTACAGATCCTAACGGCACCAGTCAGTGTCACTACAGCACAAAGTCTAACCATGAGGACAGGAGTTAAACTTGTTAAAATTGTGATGATTAAAACTTCAGTAGTTTCAATCACATTTTTATTAGAGAAGTAAGGTTATCTTCTGTCTGTGATAACAATACTAATCACAAAGTACTCAGTACTATGGCTCCTATTTGCACCTGCCGTTCTTTATTAACTACTTTTTCCTTTTACTGTTATATAGAAAGAGCAGTACATTAGTACGAGTTTGGCTACTCCATCAATCTCAGAGTGTCTGACTCATCCTGACTACATCTTCAGAATACAAATACAGATATTTTCTTTGGTATTGACATCGAGTCGTTACTCATGATAGATTTTCCCTCACTGGTTTTGTCTGGAACATCCAGACTGTGTAATGACAGAGTTTGTATCTCAGACTTGACAAAAGGAGGGAGTGGAGGAAAATTAAATTCTCAAAACTGTGCGAAGTTTGGAGTGAATTAGATAACACTTTATTGTCAGATCATAGATATGAAATTTTCGCAATGAAACAGCAGCTCCATCACGTAGACACAATACAAGGACTTTACACAGACAAACTCACGGGACAATTTAACAAAGACTGTCTTCTGCTCACATCATTGACATTTAGCTTGAGGACAGACTGATGTATCAAGGACTGAGTCTGACTGTGAAAACGTGGGCACAGACCTACGTCTGGATGGCAGCAGCACATATTCAGTGTGTAGAACATGGCTGTGGTCAGAGATGATGTTCTGACCAGTGTCGTGGTGTTACAATCAAACACAGCCTCAAACTGTCCATCCAGGGGTTGGCCCACAATCTTTAAATATAAGAGTGAATTTTGGTATGTGGTAAAGTGCTATTGACATAAGGACCAGAAATACAAACAAAAAAAGTGTTTAATTAGCTGAGTGGCTACCTCCCTTTTATGCGCAGTGACACAGACTGCAGTGGTTATGTGCTGATGTCTAAAATGACTTTCAGTCCAATTAATTTCTCATTTCTCTGCACAGTTTGTGGTGTACATTTTTGTAGACACCTCCTCTGTCTCCTCTCTATTCCTCTCTATTCCTCTATCTCTTCGTCTCTATTCCTCTCTCTTCTCTCTGCCTCTTTCTCCTCTCTCTGCCTCTCTTCCTTTCTCCTCTCTCTCTTTTCTCTCTTCTCTCTTCTCTCTCTGCCCCTCTCTTCTCTCCTCTCTCTCTGGCTCTCTCTCTTCTCTCTATCCTCTCTGGCCTCTCTCAGCCACTCTCCTCTCTCTGCCTCTCTCTATCTCTCTGCCTCTTTCTCCTCTTTCTCTTCTCTCTCTGCCTCTCTCTCCTCTCTCTCTTCTTTTTCTGCCTCTCCTCTCTGTCCTCTTTCTCGTTTCTCTTCTCTCTCTCTGCCTCTCTTCTCTCTCTCTTCTCTCTCTCTCTGCCTCTCTCCCCTCTTTCTCTTCTCTCTCTGACTCTCTCTCCTCTCTCTTTTCTCTCTCTGCCTCTTCCCTCTCTCTGCCTCCCTTCTCTCTCTCTGCCTCTTCCCTCTCTCTCTCTGCCTCTCTCCCCTCTTTCTCTTCTCTCTCTGACTCTCTCTCCTCTCTCTTTTCTCTCTCTGCCTCCCTTCTCTCTCTCTGCCTCTTCCCTCTCTCTCTCTGCCTCTCTCCCCTCTTTCTCTTCTCTCTCTGCCTCTTCCCTCTCTCTCTCTCCTCTCTCTGCCTCTTCCCTCTCTCTCTCTCTGCCTCTCTCTCCTCTCTCTCTCTGCCTCGCTCTCCTCTTTCTCTCCTCTCTCTGCCTCGCTCTCCTCTTTCTCTTCTCTCTCTGCCTCTCTTCTCTCTCTCTCTCTGCCTCTCCCCTCGCTCTCTCTCTCTCTGCCTCTCTCTCCTCTCTCTCTCTCTCTGCCTTTCTCCCCTCTTTCTCTTCTCTCTCTGACTCTCTCTCCTCTCTCTGCCTCTTCCCTCTCTCTCTCTCTGCCTCTCTCTCCTCTCTCTCTCTGCCTCGCTCTCCTCTTTCTCTCCTCTCTCTGCCTCGCTCTCCTCTTTCTCTTCTCTCTCTGCCTCTCTTCTCTCTCTCTCTCTGCCTCTCCCCTCGCTCTCTCTCTCTCTGCCTCTCTCTCCTCTCTCTTTTCTCTCTCTGCCTCTTCCCTCTCTCTGCCTCCCTTCTCTCTCTCTGCCTCTTCCCTCTCTCTCTCTGCCTCTCTCCCCTCTTTCTCTTCTCTCTCTGACTCTCTCTCCTCTCTCTTTTCTCTCTCTGCCTCCCTTCTCTCTCTCTGCCTCCCTTCTCTCTCTGCCTCTTCCCTCTCTCTCTCTCTGCCTTTCTCTCCTCTCTCTCTCTGCCTTTCTCCCCTCTTTCTCTTCTCTCTCTGACTCTCTCTCCTCTCTCTGTCTCTTCCCTCTCTCTCTCTCTCTGCCTCTCTCTCCTCTCTCTCTCTGCCTCGCTCTCCTCTTTCTCTTCTCTCTCTGCCTCTCTCTCCTCTCTCTCTCTCTCTGCCTCGCTCTCCTCTTTCTCTCTCTCTGCCTCGCTCTCCTCTCTCTCTTCTCTCTTAGCCTCTCTCCTCTCTCTCCTCCTCTGTCTTCTCTCTCTCTTTATCTCTCTGTAAACGGCCCAGCGGTGTGTCAGCTCAGAAACAATATTTGTCACAGCGGGTTTCAACACACTGAGTACATAATCATTTTCCCATAACCCCCTTCACCTGGCTCTCAAAATGGCACCTGCTCTGTCTGCACAAAGGCCCACGCTGTCAAAGCTCTCACCAAACACCAGCACTACAGCCAATATTGAAGTAAAACGTGCAATTACAAGTTTGAAGTTTAAAAAGGGTTAGGGTTAGACTTTCTGGGGGTGGCATGTTACCTGTATGACTCCACAGAAATAGAAAAGTGAAAACCAGACTTTTTACTTTTTATGACATAACTGGAATATTAAAAGGTACATTTTCCAAAGAGACAAGTAAATAAGAGTCAGGTCTGTGGAGATGCAAACCCACTCACTTTGTTTTTCAGTGCAATAAAAACATATTTTCAAAATGAACAGATGCTTTTATTTTAGGCTGTGTTTTGGCTAAAAGTCCTTTTCACTCAAGCAGTCTTTGAAACTGACCGTAAGGGATATTCTGCAGCAACCATGACGTCTGCTTTTAAATTTGTATTTCGATCAGTAAATTTTCTGAAAATTTGCTGTGTAATTCCCCATCAAGACTTTTATAAATATTTAAATCAAGGAAATGTATTTCTGATAAGGAATAGTCTAGGCTGAGTTTGGTAATGACATTTGCATTATTTAAATATGAGTGAAACTGTACCAGTTCTTGTTCAGACCCAGACCACAGTAATAGAACATCATTAATATAACGACCCCACCACAATATTTTATCCCAAAATGTGTTAAGATTTGAAAAGACATTGTTCTCCTCCCAAAAGTCCATGTACAGATTTGCATAATTGGGTGCAAAGCAAGCTCCCATTGCTGTGCCTTTTTGTTGTTTATAGTTGTTGCTGAAACAAAAAGACGTTATTTCTCAATGTCCATTCTGTCATTTGTTCAAAACTACTACAGGGAGAGTGGATCTACACTCTCAAGGCTACCCAATTTCCAGGACTCGGTGGAGAGTTAGATTTATTCCCCTTCTTTTAAAACCACAAGCTTTAAATGTGCAATCAATTCCTATTTTTAACATCTTCCTCTTCATGAAATTGTTTAAGATTAGCCCTCTAATATATTATACAAATTATACATGTTGCATCTGTAGCACGTTTTAATTTTTTGCACTATATATTTTTATACTATGCATTTTTCTATGTATTGGTTGTTGGGAATTGTACTATTTACATCTTGTAGTTTAAATAGTTTGTAGCTAAAAACTGTTCAGCCTACATGTCCCATCATGCACCAGGGCACCGTGGGCCAGCTCACTTTGAACATGTGCCCTACACCTATTAATTTAAATCTGCACTGTGATAGACATCTCCAGTTTCCCATTATTAAAGGCTTTTTTGTACTTTTTGAGTGCCTCAGCTTTTTCAGCTTTGTATTTCAAACTGATTTTTTGCTTGTATATTTTCATTAAAAATGAAATTTATTTTTTCAAGTCTACAGATTCCTTTGAGAATACAATCTTTTGTGCATTATTAATTGATTTATGCTTCCAGCTACATTCATTTCAAACATGTTTAGTCCAACAATTACTCTTACTTGAGTAGTACTTTCCCCAAATACATTTTTGTTAATGTTTTACTTACTTGAATCATTTCTTGTACCATTGCTTTATACTTCTACTTGAGTAATATTATTTTTGATGTACTTTTACTTGAGTACATTTGTCTGCTCTTCCCACCTCTGCCTATTATCATCAAATGTATTTAAATCATCCAGTCAGTGGTCATTGGTCATTATCAGTGTTCCAGATGATGAATGAGAGCTCTTTATTTCTGTGTGTGTCTGTGTGTGTCTGTGTGTGTCTGTGTGTGTCTGTGTGTGTCTGTGTGTGTCTGTGTGTGTCTGTGTGTGTCTGTGTGTGTCTGTGTGTGTCTGTGTGTATCTTAGCCTATTTCAGTGCCTGTCTCTGTGTGTTGCTGAGCATATATCTAAGTGCATGTGTGTCTGCGTGTGCCTGTGTGTATCTGAGCATATATCTCAGTGCATGTGTGTATCTGTCTCTGTGTGTATCTGAGTGTATGTGTCACTTGTGTATTTTTAGCCCCACACTCACTGCTCTGTAATGGCACTCATTCACACCCTGCAGCCCTGAGCCCTGCCCGCTGTGGGCTCTGGGCTGCTCCGTAACTCTCACTCTCACCGGAGGCAGCGCCAACCTAGAAAGTTTGGCAAAGGACGGGGGAGAGAGGTTGGTCCACTTTCAAGTTGCCATGGAGATAGGCAAAAATGCTGAGTCATTTGCTTCAGTATAGCGAGATTGTAGTCTCCATACGTGCCTTGGTGCCACCTTTATTCATGGGTTTCAGACAAATAATTCCTCCCTGATTTGAAGGACTTTGTGAGTTTGTGAGGACCCAGTGAGGCCCTTTCCCCATTCAAAAGACAGAATATTTTGAGTTGAATTGATTCATTGTTATGACTCTGAAGGACGGCTGCCAGAGCCTGAAACCCACAAATAAAAGCTTTTGCCACCCTCAGTGCCACTCAATGAGACATTGATCATTAAAGATTTGAGAAAGAGCTTGAACATTTATGATCGAAAGCACCAACTTCCTACTGTCCATGAATGCATATGAATTATTCAGGGGGGCAACTATCCATGGATGAAAAATTAGGATTGTCTGCATACCAATTACCAAATTAAAACTAAATATTATATCTTTGGTGTGGGGAAATGTCCTCAAAATGTCACAGAGCTGAAACTCATGAATAATCAAATAATTTCTTACTTTAACAGTGCAGAGTTCGCCATCTGCTTGTCTCTGTTAAAAGGTTATTTATCTAGAATGTTTCACAGTGTGGCATTACACTTAACTATCTCCATGGAGACAAGCAAGCCATCAGGCTAAGTTAGAAGATCTGTGGAGAAGCGAGCCTGCTCATAGTAAGAACTTTTTTCGGGGTCACCTCTTATGTAAATGCAAGATAAATAAGTTTAAAGCCATACTGCGAAGCATTCTAGGCAAAGAAATGACATCACCATGGAGACAAGCAGGTGTTAGAACCACCACCAGCAATGTAACATGTTTTCCAGCAGAAGTATTCAATGAAGTCTGTTGTTTCTGGACCCTAATATTTACAACTTCAGTCCCCCAAAATTCTGTCAGCAGCTTTGTTTTTATAATAATTCCTCAAATACAAGACAAATAAAACGTAGCCTAGATTTCCTAAAAAGTTCCACAACTGCATTATAACTTTCCACCACTGTGTCCAGGAATATGACATAACTGTTCAAGGAAGTGATCAGTCAGATGATGGAGTGTGGACACGTAACTGGGACGGACAGCCTGCGGATCTGCCAGACCCTAACCATCAGATGTTCAGCTGGAGCAAATATGATTCCTAAAGCCCTATTGTTAGCCGTGAGGAGAGATCTGCAGAGAAGAAAGGAAGTCTGTGCATTCAAGCCCGGACAGGTGAAGGGGGGAGAAGAGAGGGAGAGGAGAGGAGAGAGAGAGAGAGGGAGGCGGGGGAGGAGTGACAGTTTGAACACAGGGCGACAGTTGTAAAGGAGCCTCCCACATGCCATAGCAAAGGCCTGCGACGCTGTCAGATGTGCACAGACGAACAGCAAGGGGATTTCTGAAGAGGGAGACACTGTAAAACCAAGAATCCTGCTCTAGCACACGGGTTCTCAAACTGTGGTACGCAGACTGAAATGCATTTCTAGTGTTGGTTAACTTTAGAAACAATTATATACACTTTTTGTTAGAAATAGGTTTAGATTTGACAGTACAATGAAATATTTTCTTATAGTAGAAATTTCTTGGACACAGTAGCTGACACATTACAGAGTTAAATATATATATGGTTATAAAATTAAGTGGCAAAAATAAATTGTAGCAAATTGTAGTAAATATAAAATACAGCCTATATGAGTGTTAGGAGATTGTTTGGTTGTGTGATTGGAGGCAGTCAGTAAGACCAGTTGCACAGATTGGAGGCCATATTTTCATGAGGCAGACCCCGGGCAGCTGTGGCTACAGAGATACTCTACTTGTGTTGATCAGCTTGGGTTTCAGTGGATTAAAGTAAAATGATCTTGCATGGGCTGTTGAATTCCCTTATTCCGAAATTGAAGGTCAGATTACCTTCAATTTGAGAAGGCCCCTCAAAAAGTCTAATAAGTAAATAAAATTATTACACAATTTACCATCATACCTCAACTAATGGGCTTGTGTAAGTGGATGTGTATTGTTTTTTACAGTGCAGTAACTGGACACCGTACGGGCCCCGGGGCCCCTCCCCTCTGGTGTAGATCAGGAGGAAGAGGAGACACAAGTGTTACAGCTGAGAGGGGCCTCCACACTTCAGACAGAGCAGGGGTCATGTGGAACCAACGGCCCCACACAAGCGCACACAAGACAGGCACCTTACACTCCCAGTCCCCCTCTCTCCCTCCCTTCCTCTCTCTATCTCTATCCCTCTCTCTTTCTCTCTTTCAGCTCTCTCTTTTACTCTCTCCACAGCTATCCATCACTGCTCTCCCTCCCTGTCTCTCTCTTCCTCTCTCTTTCTCTATCCCTCTCTTTCTCTCTCTCTTTCCACTCTCTCTTTTACTCTCTCCACCGCTATCATCACTGCTCTCTCCTTCCCTTTCTCTCTCTTCTTCTCTCTGTCATTCTCTTTCTCTCTTTCTTTTACTCTCTCCACTGCTATCCATCGCTGCTCTCTCTCCCTCCCTCCATTTCTCTCTCTTCCTCTCTCTATCTCTATCCCTCTCTTTCAACTCTTTCTCATGCTCTCTCCACCACTGCTCTCTCTTTCTCTTCTTCTCTTAACTTCCTCCTCCCCATCTCTCTCTCTTGTCCCCTTTCTACATTTCTAATTCCTCCCTCTCTCTCTCTTTCCCTCTTTCTCTCTCCTCCACTCTTAACCTCCTCCTCCCCATTCCGTTCCATCTCTTAAGCCCCGTTCTCCATCTTCCATTCCCCTCTCTCCCTCTCTTTCTCTCTCCCTTCCTTTCCCCACTACTACCCCACCCTCTCTCTTCCCATCTCTCCCTCCTCTTACTCTCTGTCTCCCTCTCTCTCCCTTTCTCCCAATGTCTCTCCCTTTAAGTCTCTCTTTTTTCTATCTTTGTACTTATTTCAGTGCTATGAAATATAAAAGATAAATTCACAAATGTTGAACATAGTGATTTCTATTTGTGATTAGACCCGTTAACTTCTTGTATTACAACAAAAAGCTGCATTTTAACGTTTTTATTCATTTTATTATCTCTATTAAATATGATTGACCTATAGAAAACTCTGAAACTCCGCAGTACAGCTCATTTCTAACTGTAGTCCCCATGCGAGAAACACAGGAGAATAAAACACACAGTACAATAGAATAACGGTGATAACGGTGAGACGGTGAGTGGTTTGTGGTGTAGGACTGTGTGACCAGGGCGGTTCTGAGCTGTGATTTCAAAAGAATTAGGTTCACAGACTTGATTCTCAAATAATCATCTATTTCTCTTTTCCACTGTCTCCCTTTCTCTTTCTCTCTTCACCCTCTCTCTCTCCTCTCTCTATTTCTCTTTTCCACTATTTCTCTTTTCCGCTGTCTCTCTTTTTCTTTCCTCTCTCTATTTCTCTTTTCCAATATCCCCCTTTCTCTCTCTCTTCTTTGGTTTTCTCTTTTCCACTGTCTCTCTCTCTCCCTTTCTCTTTTCCACTATCTCCCGTTCTCTCTCACTCTTCACCGTCTCTTTCCTCTGTATTTCTCTTTTCCACTGTCTCTCTTTCTCGTCTCTCTCTCTCTCTATTTCTCTTTTCCAATACCTCCCGTTCTCTCTCACTCCTCACCCTCTCTCTCTCCTCTGTATTTCTCTTTTCCACTGTTTCTCTTTCTCCTCTCTCTCTATCTCCTGTTTTCTCTCACTCCTCACCCTCTCTCTCTCCTCTCTGTATTTCTCTTTTCCACTGTCTCTCTCTCTTCTCTCTCTCTCTGTTTCTCTTTTCCACTATCTCCTTTCCTCTTTCTCTTCACTCTCTGTCCTCTCTGTATTTCTCTTTTCCACTGTCTCTCTTTTTCTCCTTTCTTTATTTCTCTTTTCAACTGTCTCTCCCTCTCTCCTTTACTTTTCCCTATGCCCCTCCCCTCTCTTACCCCCCTCTATTCCTTTCTCCCATCCTCTCTCGCTCTCTCCTTTCCTTTTCTATATGCCCCCTCCCTCCTCTTTTCTCCCTTCTCTCACCCCCTCTATTCCTTTCTTCTTTCTCCCTTCTCTCACCCCCTCTATTCCTTTCTTCTTTTCTCCCTTCTCTCACCCCCTCTATTCCTTTCTCCCCCCCTCTCTTTCTCTCGCTCTCTCTTTCCACATTCCTCTGAGCTCATCAGACAAACTTCACTTCCAGCAGCTCGATCACATGACCACAGTGGAGAGGTGCAGATTTCACTCTGGCCCGGCTTGTTTATCCCAAATTAGTCCCAAGTCTAAAATAGTGACAGCTTTACTTCTGTTTGATAACATCATCCATTTCAAAATCACTTTCTTAATTTAGTTGCTTGTTGTCCCAATTTAAGTCAATGCTAAACTACATTTTCAAATGCTAGTCTGTACCTTTATATATCAACATGTGGAAAAGAACAAAAGTTAGTTTAAAGGTCCTGTACTACGCAAAACTGACTCTTGTGAGCTTTAAAGCCATGTTAAAATGTTGTTACCTCATCACAAACAGACCTGGAGTTGTGTTTTGTTTCATTCACACATGTTTGAGTTTTATTTTTAGTCTGTCTACATCTCCAATGCTCAAAATGCTCTGTTCCACCTTGTGATGTCATGAAGCAGTAGTTTTCAAGTTAACAGCTCCTTTCAACTTTAGTTCAGCAGAGATTGGCAAGTCCAGGGCTGAAATTGTCAAAGTGATTTTAGTGAAGATGTATGGAGTTTAAAAACACAGTGGAGCACTTCCTTTATTACCATGTGACATCACAAAGTGCAGAGTGTTTTCTATTAGAGAGAAGAACTCAGCCTAAATATGCTTTGTTGGTTTGTGTGAATGAAACAAACTCAGGGTATGTTTGGACGAGGAAACAACATTTTAATATAGGCTCTTTAAGATTTAGTTCCATAAAAGAACGCATTGTACACGTACAGTTTTCTATAGCACAGCTCCAAATGTTTCTTATTAGATTTCTTTTATTAAATAAAATACATTTTGTGCTCTGGACATGGCGGTGATCCACCATATGTAAAAACCATAGGTTTATTTATTACAAGCAGATGCCAGTTTGTGCATACATTATTCACTGGCCTGTGGGTGTAGTCCTGCTTGAGTTGTCCGTGTAATGTCAGGATTCATTCCGGGATCCTATAGCTTTCCAAAATGAATTCAAGATAACTACATTTGTAAAATGACTGTAATAGTCAGCTGGGATTAATTTAACCCCAAGTTTTCATGTTGCCTGGGGTAACAGACAATTCTAGGCTGATTAATAAAAAGAAAAATCAGTGATTGAAACTAGATGCTCATTTGAGCAGGTATTGAAACAGTCTTGAACTTAAACAGAAATCATATGAAAATGACATTAGGACAGGGATCCCCAACCACAGGGCCGGTATCCAAAACCGGGCCATGGACTGTCTGGTACCTGGCCTCAGAGAAAAATATTACATATTTAAAGGAGTTTTACTTATTTTTTATAGTTTACCACCATATCTATGTGTTTTATTTATAATACAGTGCAAATTAACCCGGTAAACACAAAACATGAGTATTAAGACCATTTTTTTCTCTATGATTGCTCTTATTACTGACCCCGTCCCCCTCCACCAGACCCAGAAAAAAACATTATGTTTAGGAGCCAGGTGAGAGGCTCCTCCACACACCTTCACTAGAATCATTTGGATGATTTCAGCCTGTAACAGCCCAGATCGCAACCTTAGCGGGTTAAGGAGGTACAGACAGGAGCTGAGCCGATTTTCCACTGCAGACCCAAGTACATTTTATTCAAGTCATCATGTGATCTTAGACACAGGCCTATGTAACGGACTAGCTGCATTACACAGCCCTAAAATTGCCAATTTCTATGAACAAAGGTAAAAGGAGCTGTTAACCTGAAAACTACTGCTTCATGACATCACAAGGTGGAATAGAGCATTTTGAGCTTTAGAGATGTAAATAGACTATAATAAACCTGGATTACTCAAACATGTGTGAATGAAACAAAACATGTTCCTGTATGTTTTTGATAAGGTAACAACATTATAACATGGCTTAAAGCTGCTTTTGGAGGGGTTAACTTTTTGCAGGTGCCAAATTTTGAAATATTCAAAAGTTCTCTTGGGTTGCCCTCTTATATTTGAGTTTGAAATGTCATCCTGTTATATCAGTTAAGAGTGTGTGCAGAAGAAGTTCTGAAGGATGTAACCGTTACAGTGGATCATATGAAAGGATGCCAATACGTTTGTAGAGGTTGATTACTTCAAATAACAACATATTTTTTCCAGCCAGACACTTTTTGTACTTATCTGTCTCCATATTGAAAGAATTATAATTATTTGTCCCTATTGGCTGACCTGGCCCTGTTGTATTCTCACATATCACATATGCTATCTATGTTAGGGGTCTCTAACCACTAGTTCAGGGCCCAAAACCAAGCCGCGGACCATCTGGTACCGAGCTCCAGAGAAAAATATTATATATTTAAAGGAGTTTTACTTCTTTTTTATGGTCTACCTCTTAATTTTGTGCAAATAAACAGGTTCTTACGAGAAAAAAGGTGTGGACCACTGGATTAGGACAGTGGGAGGAAGCCTGGAGTTAATCTTATGTTAATTAAATAGAGTATTTCCTTTTAATTGTCATATCAAATCTGGTATCATCACATATCAAAGGTTTTTCTTTAGTTTTGAAAATTTTAAAGTTTAGTATTGTGCCAACACAAACCTGAAGTTTTACTCTACTTTAGAAGAAAATGCATTGATCTTAAAGCAGACCTATTATGCAGAATGGACTTTTTAGAGCTTTTAATCAAGTTGTTTCCCCTTACCACTTACTCGCCTGAAGTTGTATTTGGAGTGATTCGTGCATGTTTGAGTAATCTTTAATCACTGATTTTCAAGACGCACTTTGCCAATCATCCCCCATTTTCACCACCAGCATATGCCCACTGCTCTGTACTTACTTTGTTCTCCAATTTTATTTTTTTTAATCGCTGATACACATAAGATAAAAAATCTGCTATTCGCTATCTATTGGATTTGCCGACTCTTTGTTGTGTCGCCAGATCCCAATGGGCACCGCAGCTTTCTAACTTGGTCAGTGGTTGTTTTAGATGAATATTGTGATTTTAAATGTACAAAATAGGCGTCATATAGAGTATAACTATACAGCAAACAAGCACAACATACAATACTTTTGCCATACTTCGAAATGCTAACTACATGACCCTTCCACTCAGATCTCCTCATGGAAACTTGTGGGAGCTGACACGACTGTTTCCTCCAGAGCAGGGCCCTAAAAGCAGGAAGCAGCCCACCCTTTGGCCCCTCCCCCTGGGCAGACAGTGACCCCATGACCCCCTGACACCTCCAATACTCCTGGCTCTGCTCCTCAGGCTAATCACACACACTGCATAAGGGTCAGCTGAGGGTTGCCAGGTCCGATTCTTTATAGCAGCTTTGGGGTTCTATTTTTGGAAAGTCGCTTCTAATTTTAATAGTGGCGTATTGTGTTTGTTTAGGGCAGTTTCATGTCGTAAAAGTGGTGATTTTTAGCCTTTTATGATCTCTGTTTCACTTTTATAGACACGATAATGACTAAAACGCAAGCTGTTCATGTTGTAAAGCTGTAATTAATGTAAAATATGCTATAAAAATAAGCACATCTCAATACTGCTCATTAGCTGTTAGTTACAAACAACATTTAAAGGCTTTGGACCCAATTTTTTCTCCGTGTATGCCTATTTGAGCAATGTTTGTCTTGCCCCGGTACAGATATATTGTAAAAGCAGCTCTTGAGGTCAAAATAAGCCACCTGTGTTCTGCATCTATAGTTCAATAATCAAGAAGTGCACTGTTAGCATACTAGTTGTTATCATTATTGTGACAGTACGTGAGGAAAAACTTTGGTTGAATGAAAAAGTTCTGTTTTTTTTACGTTTTGAAGACAGTAAAAATCAAATTACAGTGCCTTTAAAGGTCCTATATTGCGCAAAAATGGACTGTGGGCTTTAATATCATGTAATATTGGCCCTTTGACTATTTCTTTTTTGTGCTTATTTTCAGCTCTGCTCTCTTGTTCTCAGCTCTTTCAAAAGCTTGGCTGCTTTCTGAAATTCTGTTCCCTGGCTGCATAGGGTCGGCCCACACACTGACACTGACAAACCACTGTAAAAATACATCAGAGAGGTGAATGCAGAAGAGCAAACTCAGACCCAAAGTCACAGGCATCTGCAAAGTTTGGAGTACAGAGAGTGGAGCTCCTATAGTCTGACACATACGGCCCATTTGACATTTACTGCTTAGACTGATACACAGTAAAAAAAAAAATCTGTTAGTCGCATTTACTTCTTTTCATTCTTTTTATATTGGTTAAGGTTGTTTTTGTTTGCTTATTTTACTTAGTTCAATTTGTTAGAGTAGCAGTTTTAAGATATTACTGATCAGCAATGCTTTTTCATATTGTAAACAGCATCAGTAACCAGTAAGATGTGAAAAAGTGACGCCGCAGTGGCAGGTAAATTAGTTTGAAACTGAAAATATATTGAAATTAAAGTAGGGCAAGAAGACAAAAAAAAAGAATTATGTTAATCAAATGTGATTTTAATTTTGTTTTGTATTAAAAACTAATGAACTGTCATTTAACACAAAAACAGTCTACATTTTTTCCCTCCAAAGTCTGAAGTCACATGCTAGAGGACTGGCTGTGAACTTCTCAAAAGAGCCAAGTTTTTGTTGACTTTAGAAATAACTGAATCTCTTATAATATACAAAGTAATTATATTCAACTCAAATCGACATGATTATTTTAAATTCAAGTCATAATAATTGTACTGAACCCAGTTTAAAAGTATTCCTAACACAGATAATAAAGTCTCCTACTGACTTAATAAATCGAATTCGTCACATCGAGATTATTCCTGAAGTTTCGTTTTTACAGTAACTCTCCCACGAGTTTTGCAGTGTGCTTTGACATTTATTGGTTGGACATGTCCTGAGTGACGGAGAACCTACAGGAGCTGGGGGGGTCAGTAGTATTTGTGGTATGTGGTGTTCCTCCGGTCCCAGTGCGAGCCGAGCATTCTCCAGTGAGCTGTGTGTTCTGAATGCTGCAGCCCTGCACAGCTGTCAGAGCCCACGAGGGGGAGGACAACCAGGCCCTCCTGCACTGTAAAAACCACTGTCTGTGGTACTGCATTTGTTTACACAAATATGCAGCTTTTGGGCTAGTTTTGACTTAATATTTTAGGGTCAGATTTGTTTAGTGGAGACTGCAAAAAATAAATAAATAAATAATAATAATAATAATTTCCCAGGACACACTGGAGGGATTTTGTCTCTCGGCTGGCCTGGGAACACCTTGAGGTCCCCCCAGAGGAGTTGGAGGAAGTGTCTGGGGTGAAGGAAGTCTGGGAGTCCCTGCTTAGACTGCTGCTCTTGTGATCCGGCCCCGGATAAGCAGAAGAAAATGTATGTATGGATAATAATAATAATAATAATAATAATAATAATAATAATAATAATAATAGCATAATCATCATCATAATGAATAGTATAAAAACTTGCAGCTGGTACTTTTAAGAAAACTTGTTGTTGTTCTGACTTATTATTTTGGTTATAAAAGCTTTAATTTATTTAGTTAATACACTGCAAAATGGGAATGTCTAGTATTGGTAAAAATTACTTGAATCTTATTCTATTGACAAGCAATAATTCTTAAAATAAAACACGATATATTAAGAAATGTCAGAAACATCTTAACAATACAGGTCAATCCAGTAAATTAATTGAAAAAAAAAAAAAAAAATCAGAATTCAGAAAGTAATTTTAAATATAATGGAATTTATTATGCAGTTTAATGTAAATATTTTATCAGTTGAAACTATAGATTAATGAGTTCAGCTATGGATCAAAGTGAATGACATATAAGACTATAATGACTTTTTCAGTTGAAGTGCAATACCTATATATATATTTTGACTGACAGTTTGGTTGAATATATTGAAGTTTGGCAGAAAATCATCGAACCAACTCAATAATTCAGACACATAAATTATACATAATAAATCTAGTCAAAACTCTCTATATTCAAGTCCTTATATTTTTACAGTACATGTGAGTTTGAGCCCCAAAGACGTAAAGACTTCCATTTTCAATTCAGATGTTTTGATTTTTGTCAGCGGGTGGGATGATAAATTCAAACTATGACAGGAGTATAGATCACTTGTCAGCCGCATTGAAAAGAGATTTTTGGTGTAATTTCCGAGCGAATAAAACAGTTTTCTGCTTGGCCGAAAAAGTCAAAACTCCTAAAAAATTTAATGCACTTTCACTCCCTTGACGTCCCATTAACTTTGCTTGTCCTTGTAGACTGACAACTACAACTCAATACTGGAGCTATACGAGTGAATTCCACACAGGATCAGACCTGCTTTTTATGCTCTGCTGATTTTCACTCAAAGTTAAACCGTGAGTGAGGCAGAGGTGAGGGAGTCTACACTTCAAAAACAAATAAATGGGTTTAAATGGCTTGCTTTTAGAATATTTATCTTAGTTTGAGACGTAGGTCAATTTAATGGAACTCTAACATTATATTTGTTTCTATTATAAAGCAAAATATGTATTAATTGGGTAAGAATGTTGCATATATTAGTATATTTATTTTAACTTTAAACCAAAATGCCGTGAAAAAAGTTAATTAAAGGGGCATTATGTAACTTTTTGGTTGGGGGTCCGTCACCTGCTTGTTTTTATGGATATGTCGTTGCTCTGTCTGGAATCTGACCAGTAACTTGGTCTGGTTTGGTTCTGGTTTAATACCATAATGTGAAACATCCCAGACAAAGCAATAACATCTCCACGGAGAAAAGCATTTGACGGACCCTCCACCAGAAAAGTTACACAATGCAGCTTTAATCTAGGTCTAATACAGGAGGGTCCAAACTTTTTTCACCGTATAAACATATTTGTAGAAGAGGGTCGTGGACTGATGGGCAATACAGTGAGACTTTCACATATTTTTTTACAGAGCCAACACTTCCAGGCTTAATTTAGGTTTGTAGCACAATGCAATAAATTATTTCAGTTATTCAGGTTACAGTGATAGGTGATAGTGAAACCTTTTCCTGCAAATTCAAATATTTCTATACTTATTTGGGCAAATTCAGCTGGAAGCCTGAGGGCCGGTAAAAATGTGTCTTTGAGCTGTATTTGGCCCCCGAGCCATAGTTTGGACACCCCTGGAGATGTTATTGCTTTGTCTGGAATGTTTCACAGTATGGTATTAAACCTTTCCGTCGTCATGGAGACCAAACTAGACCAAGTTACAGGTCAGATCTGCGGACAGGTGATCCTGCTCACAGAAGAATAACCTGTAAAACCACTTGTAATTTAATAAATGTAAGGTAGAGCTGTTTAATGTCAGACTGAGGAACATTCCAGGCATAGCAATGACATCTCCATAGAAACAAACAGGTGACGGGCCTGATCGAAAAGTCACGCAGTGCAGCTTTAACTGTGTTTTAGTCAAATGAGTTGTCTAACCCGTCATAAGCACTTTAACGCAATCTTGGTATTATTTTTTACGGCGTATCGGCTCAAATAACAACGAGCGTTTTCTTTCTTGTTTAAAAGGGGCATAAATATGATATAGGCCGAGCATTATAAGTATTCACAAAAGAGGAGAGCTCCAAAATGCAAGGACACAATGGTTGAATAGGGTCATGATTTCTGCAGGGGGATTTGCAGTTGCCTGGACAACGCACAAAGCAATGCTGGTTGGACAATGTTCGAAAAGAAATACTTGCTTTAGAGAGGAGGAAAATACCCTGGTAATATCTGGTACTATTACAAAATGTGCTACAAACTGCTTAGAGAATAACCAGTATTCCCAAATGGGGTTAGAAGGGTAATTTGAGTTTGAGTTTCACACCTGCTTTGAATGACGGCACCATTTTGGAAACGATCTGGGTTCTATAAATCACAGTGTATTGTGATGTGGCAAAGGAGTGAAAAGACAGGGAAATGTATGGGAAAAAGTGAGTGAATGCAAGTTAAACATTAAACCAAGAGGAGGCGGTTTGGTTCTGCGGAGAGGTGAGGAGTGCTGAGAAAATGTTAATGAAATGCAGTGAGAGTGAGGCTTTGTAAACACCAGGGAGTTAACAAGAGAAGGACTGAAGGTGGATTTTTGGAACATTTAAATATTTAGTCTTTTTTTTCTCAGCTGCCTACTTTTTGTGGGTTGCCAAAGTGAGCCAACTGCACCATGATTTGGCAGATTTTAAGCCAGATGCCTTACCATAACAATGATCTTACTCAAGAACATAAGTGCTTGGGATGAGTAGGATTTGAACAGGGACTTTCCACTATTGGCATCTGAAAGGAGATAAAATTTGACTTTAGTGCTTAAATGTGCACTGTATAACATTTCTCATGGGTTTGCCAAAGTGAAACAGTTGCACCGTGATTTGGCAGATTTTTAAGACAGATGCCCTACCATAGTAATTGTCTTACTCATTATCACAAGAGCTTTGAATAGGCAGGTTTGAACAGGGACCTTCATAGTTAATTTTCAATATAAGGAGGTGAAAGGATGGTGCACTGTGTAACTTTTCTCATGGCTAAGCTAGATGCCCTACCATAACAAAAAACAATAAAAGTGGTTGATGTAGGGTAGACGTCGGCAGGAGTTCAACAGGGACCTTCATAGTTAATTTTCTTTTTCTATTAGAAAGGAGGTGAAGTTTGGGTAACTTTTCTGTCAGATGGAGGGGTCTGCAGCCTGGTTTGCCTGGATTATTCACAAGTATGGCATTAAACTCATTCAGTTACAAGTGTTTTATTGGTAAAACCTTAAAATAATCCTGTTATAAGTTTAATGCCATACTGAACATTCCAGGTAAAGCTGTGACATTTCTATAACAAGCAAGAGTTTTTACAGCAGAGTTAAATGTAATCTATTCTGTTCTTCCCACTTCCACACAGTTTCAAATGACTAAAAGTGCTTTTTAAAATAATAGAGGATTTGAAATTGAAGTTCTTGTGTGAGAAAAAATTCTCAACTTTTCTGTTTTTCAAAGGTGGGGCTGGTTTCTTAATGACCTTTATTGTAACTGTCTGCTGATTGAGTGCCAGCTAAAGTTACCCTCCTCCCTGTCGGCCGGGCAAGTACAGGCACATCTGAGCACACACTCGACCCAGCAGCGTTCATGCACACACAGCACACTTCACTGTGTTTAAGCTTTCACATAGGACACCATTTAAACCGCATTTTAAACACATTTCTGAGATGTCGAACGAGGTCCCTTTGCAGCTTGTCAAGTCCACCGCTCGACTTGAGTGCAAATTTGAGCTGAAGCCTTCAATCAGAGAGTCATTACAGTCCAGGGTCATAATAGCAGACTGTAGCACCAGGAATACTCTGTAATAACGCTTAAAAGATAAACTGCAAGACAAGCAATGAGCTATGGGCGAATACTAAAAGGTAAAATCCAGATAGTAGCTGAAGAATATATGAATGTAACCATGGTACACTGTGGAACTTTTCTGCTGGTGTGTCTGTCACTTTATAAAAAAGAGGACTAAGGAAGTGTGGCGTTCAGCTCCAGTCAAATGAAGCTCACGAGGCTAGCAGCAGGAGTGAATTAAATGGAGCTGACTTCCATATTAGAAATAGGAATTTATTTACAGAAAAAATAGCAAAAACATCTCCAGGATCATGTAGAGCAGGTTAATATGAACATTTTAAGACCAAAATGATGATGCTCATTGCAGCAGTTACAGAGAGAGGGGTGACAATTTTTCAATGTAAAGTCAATTGGAGCCAGAGTCGATGGAGCTGGAAGCGTCCCCATGAAGGCTTCCTATTTCGGACGCGGTGATATACGGTCTATGGATTAAACTTATCTATCTCCATGAAGAGTAGTTGCAGGTCAGATCTGTGGAGAGGGCACCCGACACACTGTAAGGACTTTTTAAGTAACAAAAACATACGCAATTGAATCAATGCGAAAAAGGTTTAATGTCATACTGTGGAACATTCAAGGCAATAGCAATAACATGGAGACAAGCCAGTACCAGACACCCACCAGAAAAGTTACAGAGTGCACCTTTAAAATTCAAATTGTTGGGGGCAGCAGGCACTTTCTTTGTAAGTTTAATTATATGGCATTTATAATAATAACAGTGACATTTTGCTGTGCTATTGTTTCATAAAGAGTATCACAACGGATACGCTGCAGAATGCTAAAAAGTAGTGGAATCTAAGAACCAAAGTCGATTCCTCCACTTAAGAGCAGATAATAGTCAAAAAAGTATATTTATTATTATTATATTAAGTACTTTTCCAATGATAAAGCACTTGGAATATAACAATAAAGTTGGTAATAAAGTCTTGTCAGGGCATTGTTAGTGGAAATAGGAGCATTTCTTTAATACGTCACAATAGGATTTCACAAATAGCCTCAATATTGTACAGTGAGGAGAATACAGTGTCATAATATACTGTAGTTTTCTGACAGTTTATCTTTTATCAAACTAGATATACTCAGTCTTTATTCTAGACTTCTATCTCACCAAAATTTGAAAATTTGAAGGGCCCATATGACACTATTTTCTGATCTCTGTTATGTTGTTTCCTCATCAAAAACAAAGCCAGAGTTCTTCTCTCAAACAGAGCCACCGTCATGTGGTAATACAGGATGTGCTCCACTGTGTTTTTTGAACAGAGCATTTTGAGCTTTGGAGATGTAGACAGACTAAAAATAAAGGATTAATCAAACACAACTCCAGGTATGTTTTTTTGATGAGGAAACAACATTATAACATGGTTTAAAGCTCACAAGACTCAATTTTGAGTAATATAAGTCCTTTAAACTGTGTGAAGTTATGCACAGTTCTCACACTTCTAGAGTCAGTTTTATCCACTTTTTGGTCCTCCCTTGGGTAATTTCTTGTTAATAACTTCTGCAGTAATTTTATATCTGGTCCAAGCCTAGTTTAAACCTGAAATTACCTTGTTAGGTCCTCATTAAGCCAATTTTCTTCTTAAGTGGTACTACTTGGTGTGTAAAGTTTGAGAACCTCTGCTGTACAATTATAGAAAGGTGCATCTGAAACCCATAAATAAAGTAATTTGACAGGAAAACCAGGATATTGTTACAGCGCCATACAAAAAGAGTTAATAGGCTAAGTATGCAGTATCATATGCCATAGCCTATTTTCCCCAAATATCATTTTTCCTGTAACAACACAACTCTCCAAAGATTTCACATTGGATTTCACTCTAGTGTTGTTAAGGTCACTAGTCCCGCCTCTACTGCGCTCTGATTGGCCTGGGAGCTTCTGGCATATATAATCAGACACCTTGCTCGCTGCTGTGATTGGCTGCAGCCGGTGCAGTTATGTAAATGAGCACCTGGTGGCGCCGCGCTGCTCGCCTGGCCACGGCGAGTCTGGTGAAGGCAACGCGGCTTGAGAGAGGGTCCGTGGAGAGAGACCCGACAGGACGCGTAATTACAAAATATTACAACGTTATTAGCGAGAACCTTTACTAATTTTTAACGCGCGAAACCCCAGAACGGCTGTGGTCTAAGCGTGCGTAAAAGTCGTCTCCAAATCCAGCGTAAATCTATTTTGCTGAGACTTTTGGTGGTCCACATTGACGCTAATTACAACCAAGAACCACGCTTTGGATTTAACATTTGTGGACTTTTATTTTCCACATTTTTTCCACAGCTAATTACTTGACAAGGAGTTTTTCGAAAAGTTGGGACCGCTCTTGTAAACCTATCCTACGGACTTCGTGTTTTCGGTAGGTGGTTCACAGGCTTGTTTCTAAACTACAGTGTTGGTAATCTGTCAGCGCATGTGTCCCCTGCTGTCTGAGTGTATGTTGCGGTGTTTGCCTCCCCTCTTTGCGGCTTGGCGTCTCAGTGTCTCGGCGTGGAGGGATCCATGGAAGTCTGGACGCTGGCCACAGGGTGTTGGAAGCGCACGCGGGGAGGTGTAACGTTGCGCTGGGCTTTATGTGCGCCTGTGGGGCAGATGCTATTGTGGTATTTGGTAACATAGCCATGCCATTCTATGTACTGACTAGACTCAACTATCATATTAGAGAATGTTTGGCTTTTTAAGTTTCACCAAGATGAGGAATTAATTAACCAAATAATAGCTTAATTAGGACTAAAACAACATATCAGTTCAAAGATGGATTTTAAGAGGGCGTGAAATTGGGTCTAAACTTGGTCTAAAGTACTAAATGCAACAGAATAGACTCAACCAAGACTAGACTAAAGACAAGACTAAAACAAGATTTGACCTCAATTACTGTATAACTAAACCAGAACTAATACCAAGCTATTTCAGGACTAAACAGGTCTATAATGGGACCAAACCAGAACTAAACGATGTCTAAAGGTGGGCTAGTAGGTTAAAGGAAAACTAAACATGAATAGAACTGACTCAGAACTATCCAAGTAGCATAATAACAGGACTTAACCCGGACTAATTTGGCAGGAGAAATCTAAGACAAAGACCTACAAACTTAAAACATAACCACATCTATAACAGGACTGAGCCAGGACTAAATTAGGTCTAGACAATAGTATAAATAAGGACTAAATGTAGCCTACATGCAAATAACTTTCAATTCAAATCTGGATAAGAGCTCATCTGTAGTGATCTAAGGTATCATTAGAAGAATCATAACAGTTATAGGGTGCATTCACAGTTGCACATCTTATCAAAATTGGGGCTAAACTGGAACTAAATCTGGACTACACCAGAACTAAACCAGTACTAAACTCAGACTAACCCAGGAACGAGAATTAGATCAAACCAAGTCTACATCAGGACTAAAGTGGACTCAAACCAGGACCAAACGGGTTAAAACCACAAGTCTAGACTTAATATAAATTGTTTCATTCGCATTACGGTCTTAAAAACACTCTGAGGTTGTGTCCCAGGCGCTCTGCCAAAACATTGTCTTCTGTATTTATTTAAAATAGTAATGTTCCTCCATTTATACTATGTCTTCCTGGTTTCATTCACACAAAATCCACAGAGTTTCCACTTGCCCGATAGTTTATTATTCTTCACAACTCATTCACAAACCAGGAACACAAACCCCAAAAGTTAAACAAACATAAGTCTTCCTCTTTTGGGAATGTCAGGATCTTGAAGTGCAGCTGGGAGATGGTAGGGCCGGATGATTTGTGAAGAATATCTAATTTATGTTTCAGTAATAGGGTTTTGTTCAACCTTCACATTTTAAACGCATCTCGACGAATTGACAAAAAGAATTATGAACTGACAAACTAATACAAGAAACACATGTATTTCAGAACATGTTTGCATAGATCTAAACCTAAAGAGTTAACAGGTTTTATGTAGATTAGATATTTTATTGTGTGGTAGGACTGTCAAAAGTATTGAAAATCAGACACTAATCAATACTAAAACTAGTTCTGAAACTAGATACTCATTTGATCAGGTATCGACTGAGGGATTACACAGATATAAGGCCACATGGTAATATAAAATAAAGTACTATGATTTAATGTTGAAAATCAAGTTAGAAATTTCAGTATCGTGACAACATCAGTTTGTGGAGTAGGTTTTGGTACTTCAAAAACCGCAGCCTTTTTTCAGTTCTATTGCGATTAATCTTGCAGTCCTTGGAGATGGATACATTGTTCTGTAGTAACAAGCTTTTGAGTTTTTTAGGCTCCAGGTGCGGGCAATCACAGGGAACATTAACCCCGCGACCTCACAGTGCTACAGGTGACCTCGGGTTTGAACATCAGCCCCACACCCCCTCACCTCTGCCCCCGAACGAGGTGCTTCTCTTTGGGGAGCGATCAGTCACAACAACCAGCCTAAACTACAGCGATGCCTGGTCAAAGACGTCCAAAACCTGGCAGGGAAACGTGAAAGTTGGCTATAAATGGTTGACATAGTTTATGAAGGTTGAAAGACCAAAGGAAGGACGGCAACACTGCAAAAAATGCTGATCTAGATTGGCTGAAATTACTTGAATACACAATAGTTAATGGATTTTGAGTAGTGTGGATTAGTTTAAAGTTTAGTCAGAATTTTTTACCTATTAGATATGTGTGCCAGTTTCAGTAAATGCAATTATCCACTAGTAAGTTTTCCTTTCTTTACTTAAAAGTGCACTGTGTAACTTTTCTGGTGGAGGGTCCGTCAAATGGTTTTCTTCGAATTTCTTCAAATGGTTTTCTTCGTGAAGATGTTATTGCTTTGTCTGGAATGTTCCACAGTATTTCTATCATTCTATCTATCACATTTCTATCTTCATGCAGACCAAACCAGACCAAGTTACAGATCAGAGAGAGGCAACCCTGCGTACAGTCAGAATTCATGTTTTTCAAGGTATTTTTGAGCTACAAAACCACCTGTAATTGAATAAATGTAAAGTAAAGCTGTTTAATGTCATACTGTGGAACATTTCAGGCAGAGCAATTACATATCCATAGAAACAAGCAGATGATGGACCCCTAACTCAAAAGTTACATAATGCACCTTTAAATTGTATTAATTAAGTTGAGTAATACTTCAGTTGTGTGTCATTGAAAAAAAATATTAAAAAATATTATTCTGTTCAAGGTCTTAATTTGAAATCCAAACACAGTCCCGTTTTGGCTATTTAACATCACTTAATTTGTTAGGTGGAATTGTCTTCATTCATTGGCCTATAATTTTGCGTTAAATAAGAATAATTGCATTGACATATCTTGAAACATACCAAACACGCAATTAGACCTGTTATCTAAGTTATCCTCAAAACATTTGTAATTTCAGCTTATACAGATAGTATTTTTTTGCAGTGAAAGAGTGAGAATTCATTACAGAAGCTTCAAAGACACTATGAACACCAAAAATCAAACGCAAGGACTTCTCTCTTGTAAAACTTGATGTGTATCTGTGTCCTGTATACATGAAAAACATAGGCCCCGCTGGAGCACTTAACAATGGCGTTTAAAGGCTGTGCGGGGCTGTGGCGGATCACCTTCCCACCACATGAAAGCACAGGCTGAGCTTGGCAGTCCACGCGAGGTGCTGCTTTGTTAAACCTGTGGGACAGAGGAGGGAACGATTGTATTTGACTAAAGAAATTCTTGGTCGACTAAAGACATTTTCTGCCGATTGATTAGTCAGATAAAAAAGGGGTGGGGCAAAAGCTCTCAAAACTATTTATCTGAACCAAACTGCGCTCACAAGACTAAACAGAGGGAATTCATATTCAAAAACAAACATTTATTAGGGATGCTGTTGAATTTTGCTGGATTTTGCATGATATCGGTTCAGCTGATATCCTGGTTGGGACTTTAGTTGGATAATAATACTATTTACAGGCTGATTTTGTCTCATAATGTTTGAACTTTTATAGATTTAAAGCTGTTCAATAGTCATTTGAAGAATAAATGACAGTTGCATAACATGAGTGGACCTCTTATGTGATAAATTAATTGTGTTTTAAGGAAATAGGTATCATTTTCCATCCTTACACTGGTATCGGCTAATATCGGATATCGGTGGATACTTAAAGTCAAAGTATCAATATCGGTATTGGAGTTGAACAAGCTGGATTGGTGTATCCCTATTATTTATGCATACTGCTTTTTACAGTTCTACTGCAAAAAGCAGTAGAACTTGTATAACAACAATGAATTTATATAAAGCATCTTGAATCATGCCTTTTTATATGCCTTTTTACGTGTAAATTAAACAAAATACAAAGTCTTCAGCTAACTCATTCACTTTTCCTTTCTGCCATTGTCCCATATCACTAGTTCTAAACTCAATATAAATAAAATTATTTGTTGCCTAAACAAATTCTGATTGACTAAGGCTCCATTGACTAAAGGACTAAAGAACTACATCTCTAGAGGTTGGACAAAGTATATGGGCTTGGCTTGGCTGTCTCTGCTCTGTGCCAATGATAGAGGCAATAAAAGACGTCTCCTTGCCCCTCCTCCTCCTGTGGCCTCTTATGCAAAGTCTCTGAAGCCCGAAGTGAAAAGCAGTCCGGATGTACAGGTCTGTTGTTAAATGGTGTAATGGACTTTTTAGTGCCAAATTCACCCACTGAGAGTTGTTCAGTTTTGCTTGCATGATGGGGTTGGTTGGTCTTATATTTTTTGTGATTATAGTTGATGATTTGTGCTAGAGTGAGTGTTGTATAGTGTGTTAAAGGTCCTATATTACACAAAACTGACTCTTGTGAGCTTTAGGCCATGTTTGAATGTTGTTAACTCACCAAAACAATCCTGGAGTTGTGTTTTCCTTCATCACTCCAAAGCTCAAAATGCTCTGTTTCACCTTGTGATGTAATTTATTGGTAGCTTTCAAGTTCAGTGGTAGTTCAAGTTCAAACAGCTACCTTTTACCTTGAGTTCAGTAGAGATTGGCAATTCCAGGGCTGGATCCAAATGATTCTAGTGAAGGTATGTGGAGTTTACAAACACAGTGGAGCACTTCCTGTATTACCACATGACATCACAAGGTGGAAAAGAGTGTTTTCTGTTTGAGAGAAGAGTTAAAGAGTGTTAAACGTGTGAACGAAACAAAACACAACTCCAGGTATGTTTGTGATGAGGAAACAACATTATAACATAGATCAGAAAATAGTGTAATATGGGCTCTTTAAGCATCCACCTTATGACCAGAAGGGTCCAGTTCAGTAGCGCTGCAAAATGAATCACAATCAGATCTAAATCACAATTTGAATGGACGCAATTAGCAAATCAAAAAGTCTGCAATTTTGGAAATAACATAATTTTCTCCACTAAATATCTTGTCTTATTCTGCATACAAATCTGCTAACCTTGTAGTTTGAATCTTTACAAACATGTTCTGAAATGTGATTATTATATTAGGTTGTCTGTGCATGTTTAAAATGTGAACTTTGAACAGAATCCTATAATTTAAAACGTAAATCACCTTTACATATATTTTTTCCCAAATCACTCTAGTTCAAATCCAGCACAATTACGCTACTGTGGTTTATGGAAAAATTAATCACAGTGGATTGAAAATTGCAATCCGTCATCATTAGATATTAATATGCCTGAAAGGCTCAGAACCACAGAGTAGCCGGTTCAAATTAAGCCCATGTATTGTTTATGTTAGTGTTATCAAATCAAAATAGCAATTTGAATGGTTGCACAAGGCTGTTATTATTAAGGTAATATATTATCCTTTGCAGAGGAGACAATATTTGGTCTTTTTATGTATAAAATCTACTAGCCCTATACTTAAGGCCAGGGGAATAGACGGGGGGCCAAAGGGGGCTTTTATCACGGGCCCCAGGGTCTTAGGGGCCCAGAATTGCACCTTCATCCTATTAATTTATTTTAGAGGGGGGCTCATGTGAGGCTCCTTGCCCCGGGCCCCCAAATTTCTGTTGACGGACCTGCTTAAGACTATACCGTGCAATTAATTACATTTTAATCGTGATACAGATTCACTTTTTTCTAATTATTTCTAATCTTCTGTCAGTAAGTGGTTTGGAGCAGAGTTCAGACTTAAACCAAGTAGTTTAAAAACAAGATTCAACCTAAATTAAGACTAAACCAGAACTACTACTACTTCAGGACTAAACAAGTCTATAATGGGACCAAACCAGAACTAAATGTCATATCTCTCAGCCCTATTTTCGACCTCTGCAAACATTTTATTTTTCAGTCTATTCTCAAATGCTCCTGGGCATGTTTGAAACTTGCACTGTGACATGAATCTCGATTTTCCAAATAATAAATTGCCGGTCTAAGTGCAATAGTTGTCAGAAAATTTGCAATTCAATATTTACCCAAAATTCCTCAGCTGAAGTTGTTGTCATCTCACCTATTCAAAGAAGCAGTTCCTTCCATCATTGAAATGTATGTTAAAGTGGTTGACAGAGTGCACTTTGCAAGATGCTTGAAATTACCGCTTGTAAAGGACAATTTGTATTCATGGTTTTATTGCTCCTTGGCTGGGGCGCTGTATACAAAGGTGGAGAATGGCCTCTAGCAGAATGATCTGGAGTTGCTCTGGTTGAATATTGACCCAGTGTTTCTGTCCTGGCTCTTGTCATTGTTTTGGCAGCAGCTGTGCTATGTGGCCTTCTTTGTCTTCTTTTTACGATTGTTGACGAGGACTTTTAGCAGGTAGATAAGAATTTAAAGTGAAAAGACAAACTATTTCAATGAGGTTACTGTGTGTTATACAACAGCCAAAGTGTTTTGGCTGTTGTAGGGATATGGACAATATGACCAGATAGAACCCCCTTCACTTTAACTTTGCAGTTCAGTAATTGGTTCAATCTAGAACTGGTGGTTAGTGGAGAGTGGACAGAATAGTGCTAGCCTGGACTTTCTTAACTTTTAATTGGAATCAAATCCAATTCAACGGTGCACTATGCAACCTTTCTGCTTTTAGTGCTTTTTCTGAAATCTTGCACAATATGGCATTAAACATACAGTGGAGGAAATAAGTATTTGATCCCTGCTGATTTTGTAGGTTTTCCCACTGACAAAGAAATGAACAGTCTATAATTTTAATGGTAGGTTTATTTTAACATTGAGAGATAGAATATCCAAAAGAAAATCCCAAAAAATCACATTATAGAAAATATATTAATTGATTTGCATTTCATTGTGTGAAATAAGTATTTGATCCCCTACCAACCATTAAGAGTTCTGGCTCCCACAGACCAGTTAGACACTCCTAATCCACTCGTCACCTGAATTAGACTCCTGTTTTAACTAGTCACCTGTATAAAAGACCCCTGTCCACAGAATCAGATTGTAGACCTGCACAAGGCTGGAATGGGCTACAAAACCATAAGCAAGAAGCTGGTGTTAAGGAGACAACTGTTGATGCAATTGTTTGAAAATTTAACAAATACAAAATGATCATCACTTGACCTCGGTCTGGGGCTCCACACAAGATCTCACCTCGTGGGGTTTCAGTTATCATGAGAACAGTGAGAAATCAGCCTAGAACTACAGGGGAGGAGCTAGTCAATGATCTCAAGGCAGCTGGGACCACAGGCACTAAGAAAACCATTGGTAGCACTTGGATTAAAATCCTGCAGTGCGCGCAAGGTCCCCCTGCTTAAGAAGGCACATGTGCAGGCCTGAAGTTTGCCATTGAACACCTGAATGATTTAGAGAGTGATTGGGAGAAGGTGCTGTGGTCAGATGAGACCAAAATCGAGGTCTTTGGCATTAACTCAACTCGCCGTTTTTGGAGGAAGAGAAATGCTGCCTATGACCCTAAGAACACCATCCCCACCAGTCTCTGGACCTTAACCCTATAGAAAATCTATGGAGGGAGCTGAAGCTCTGAGTTGCCAAGTGACAGCCACAAAACCTTAATGATTTAGAGACGATCTGCAAAGAAGAGTGGACCAAAATTCCTTCTGATATGTGCACAAACCTGGTCATCAACTACAAGAAACGTCAGACCTCTGTGCTGCAAACAAGGGTTTTGTCACCAAGTACTAAGTCATTTTTGACTGGGTTCAAATACTTATTTCACTCAATGAAATGCAAATCAGTTTATACATAAACTTTTGGTATTCTATCTCTCAATCTTAAAATAAACCTACCATTAAAATGATAGACTGTTCATTTCTTTGTCAGTGGGAAAACCTACAAAATCAGCAGGGATCAAATACTTATTTCCTCCACTGTATAATTGACTGGCACAAAGATGCAAGACCACAGCATCCTTGTTTTCATGCTGTTGTACTGGCTCCCTGTCTCTTATCAAATCGATTTAAAAATCAGTTAGTTAAACAATTAGTTTATTAATGTCTCCATGGCCTTTGCCCACTTAATCTGTGCGTCCTGTTTCAGCCCTGTGCCCTGCACACGCACACAGGTCAGCAGGACTCTCCTTTAGTTTGTGATTCCCTTTAGTGTTTGATTGTGATTGATATGTCGACTTTGAGTGTACAGAGTGTCTTTTGTATTTTGGCAGCGTATGTATTTTATAATGCTTTTAGATTGATTGTTGTGTACTGCACTGTCACAGGTCAACTGTCTTATTTTTAAAGTGCAATACAAATAAAGTTGGATTGGATTGAATTACAGGTGTTTCAATGCTAAACAAAAAAACATTCTTACTGTGAGCAGGCTCGCCTCTCCACTGATTTGACTGCAGTTTTAACATAGTCTAGTGGCATCACCTGCTTATCATAGAAATAATAAAAAAAACTGTAACATTCTGGCAATACACAGAATTACATAGGCTTAAATGTAAATCAGAATTATACTTTAGTTAAAACATGACACCTAAAAAGGTCTTTCCATGTACCACCAGGACTAGATAATGGCTAACTGCAAAAATGATAAGTTTAATGCTATACAGTTGAACAGTATCACCGTGGAGACAAGAAGAAAGGTTACACAGTGCACCTTTAAAGCAGAATTAAAACTGGTCTAGTAACTCTCACCTGTACTTGAACGCTGTGACAAATGGTTCTGTAATAGGAGGAGACATGTGCGAGCGGAGCCTGCCTTTGGTGGTCAGTGGGTTTTCAAATATGATTTCCTCTTGTTGTTTCCTCATCTCACACATGTACCACTCCTCCATTACGCATCTCTCGCTCCAGGAGTCTTCCCTTCCTCCTTTTTCTACCTTTTCATCTTATCGATCCATAATCTGATTTTTCTTCAGATCCCACCACACCACACTGTGCTTTTTGATCACAGAAAAATGAATGTCAACATTAGGTTAAATGACTTCAAAATGTGCATCTGGTTTTGAGTCGTTTAGCTTTGAGTGTTGAAACTGGATACTCATTTGAACAAGAATCAATACTGAAAAAAAAAAAAAGATATAAGCCTACATATATGATTTTCCTGAATAGCTGTGGAATGATTTTCACCTCACATCTAACACTAAACTCTTTTACTGTAGCAATAATGTATAACTAGATTAACAAAAATGCACAAAATGAATCTTGTATTGACTCATTTTGATATTTCCCATTTTACATAATTGAACTTATTGGAATATATATTACTGGTTTCAACGTTTGCTTTTACTTCAAGCAAACATGCCAGTAGTAACAACCACAAAATCTTAAGTGTCTAAATTAAAGGTGCACTCTGTAACTTTTTCGATGAGTGATGAAGTGGCAAACATGCAGTGTCTTCTTTCCACAGATCTAAACTGTAACTTGGCTTTTTGGCATCACTTTCTTGTCACCATAGAGATTGATATGTTTAATGATAATGTTTAATTTACTGTGAAACATTCCAGGCAAAGTAATAACATCACCATGGGGACAAGCAGCGACACTGATAAGAGTTGATAAGAGCGTTTGTGCACTGATCAGAAGGTTGACGGTTCGAATCCCACTCTCAACATAAAAAAAAAACATTATTGGTTGAGCCACAGGTTGGCGGTGTGATTCCAGCTCCCACAGATGATTGTTGTTGTGTCCTTGGGCAAGTTGGAAAAGCGCTATATAAAAATGTGACCATTTACGAAGCAGGGTGGACCCGCCAACAGAAAAGTGACATGGTGCACCTTTAAGTCCGATAATGGAGTGACATTAAAGCCTGTGATGTAGATTGGCAGCTATATCTGTCAGTTAGCCTTTGGACCGTTATAGTTACAGAATTAGCTTACAACACCACACCAACCAAGAGTGGGAAGTGAATGAATAATGCAATGTAAACAACTGCTCGAGGTGTCTTTAAATGTTTTTACATCAATCCAAGACATTAGTAAAAACACTCAAAACAAGATAAAAGTATGAATTCCAGCAATTTTACTCATGCCATGTGATTTCCCCTTTTCCTCTCTCCGTCCCCTTTGAAGCTGTAGGAGATCCATCCCCTTGCACTCATCCGTCTCATCCCTCCTTATCTGTTTCTCTGCTCTTTGCTTTGAAGGACGTCCTCCTAGTAGATAGCACCAGCAGCCTGGATGTAAGCAAATGTGATAAGGAGGAGTCATCCCCCCTCAGGTTCCAATACATTCTTGAACTCCCCCCTCTTTAAAGACATCACATTTGGCTCTCAGCGATAAAGGATAATAGATGGCAAAAGGAGAAATTCAATTTATCAACTGGACAAAAGTTTATTTGGTCGAATACGTTTCACAGCTCATCCAAGCTGTTTCTTCAGTTCTGGTCAGACGCTGGAGGACACTGTCTTATATCTTCCTGAAGGGAGGAGCTAACTACAATGAAATTACTCTGAGACTACACCTATTTGTTTACAGTTTCTGTTAGTCCTATTGTTTTCTTTGTTTGTTTTGATTTAGGTTTGAGGATAGAGTTATAAATGGGAGGCAGATGATGTCTGAGACCCCCATTTCTGTTCAAGGAAGGATTCTCTTTCTTGACAAAAATAGCTTCTTTAACTCCCCTCTCAAACCAGTTCTTTTCTCTGGCCAAGATCTCAACCTCACTGTCCTCAAAGGAGTGGCCTGTGGCTTTTAGATGGAGATGTACGGCAGACTGAGGTCCACTCTGGCTCTCTCGTCTGTGTTGGTATATCCTCTTGTGAAGTGGCTGTTTTGTTTCTACAGTGTAGCGCTCACTACAGTCTTCACTACACTGAATGGAGTAGACCACATTGCTTTGTTTGTGGCTCGGTGTTTTGTCCTTTGAGTGGACCACTAAGGTGTTTTTCTTGGGTCCTGATTCTCTGTTGTCTTGTTTCTTAGCTCTCTTAGTTTTATTGAAAGCTCATTTAGGATATCCACAAACGGAGAGGGCTTTCTTCACGTGTTGTTCTTCTTTCTCCTTTCCCTCTGTGCTTGTAGGAACCACTTGGGCCCTGTGTTGTAATGTCCGAATGACTCCAAGTTTGTGCTGCAGTGGGTGGTGTGAATCAAAAACCAGGTATTGGTAGGTGTGTGTGGGCTTCCTCTACCTGGAATCGCTAGTCTTCTCCTATCATTACTGCACAATCATTGTAGTGAGCTCCTCCCTTCAGGCAGATATAAGGCAGTGTCCTCCAGTGTCTGACCAGAACTGAAGAAGCAGCTTGGATGAGCTGCGAAATATATTCAAACAAATAAACTTTTGTCCTCTTGACAAACTGAATTTCTCCTTTTGCCATGGATTCTACCTGGACGACTGAGGGATTTTACACACAAAGGGTAATAGATTTAAATACTATGCTAATACATTTGTTGTTGTCAGAAATAAGTTAAATTATAAGGTGTAAATAGTATGTGGAATAGTATGGAGGAAATACTGGACAAAATGGTGAAACTGCTAATGCAATGGTCAAATATTGCAATTGTAGATTTACAATTTCTTCTCCACGGTCTGCCACATGCCTGTTGTCACCATGGTGATGATATTGCTTTGCCGGGAATGTTCCACAGTATAGCATTACAGCATAGCAAGTATCTTTGGAGACAAGCAGAGGATACAACCAGGACTAGTAACAGAAAAATGAGTAAGAAGGGGATTTAAGTAGGATGTTTTATTCTGTATTTTTTTTTTTTTAAAGAAGTTTAATGCCATATCATGGAACATTCCAGGCATCTCCAAGCAGGTAGCAGACCACCCAGATAATTTTAATTCATTTCAGTGCACATTTTAAACATGTCTAAGAGTTTTAATATTTGAGAAAAGACTGGAATACGAGCTGCCGAACATGTATTTCCGAACATGCTTATAGAAGTCTAAACCTCCATGTGGCCATTCAGATTGCATTTTGATTTGAATTTCTGAGTAATCTTGCAAACATACTCCGACTGTAAGATAGAAAACATAAGTGAATGCTAGTCTAAAACTCAATAGCCCATGCGGTATTCGTTTTGTGTATTATTCTGTTTTATACCCTTACCGTTGGTAATCCCCCTGCTGTGATTGTGCTGTTGCCTGTTCATACATCACTCCTCTCGTGGCTCTTAACACCGCAGATAATTACTCAAGGCTCCTGGCGAAGTGTGCGCCTCTGAAAGCTTGTTAGAAAATGGAGGAAACTGCTTCTGAACATCAAAGATTGTGTTGTCTTCTTCTATCTCTGCCAAAAAGGGTAAAGACATGGACTGGCATTCAGAATATTACTCCTAGTTCAGGAACTACTACTAACTACACTGTTACGTTCCATATATACATGAGTTTAAAGAGCCCATATTATGCAGTTTTCTGATCTATGCTGTAATGTTGTTTCCTCATCACAAACAGACCGCGTGTTGAGTTTTGTTTTCCTTCACACATGTTTAACACACAAACCCTGCATCCACCATGTGATGTCATGTGAATTACCACATGACATCACAAGGTGGTGAAGTGCTTCACTGTAAACTCCATACATCTTCACTAGAATCATTTGGATAATTTCAGCCCCGGAATTGCCAGTCTCTACTGACTTAAAGGTAAAAGGTGACTGTTAACTTGACAAGTACAGCTTCATGGCATCACCAGGTGGAACAGAGCACTTTGAGCTTTGGAGATGTAGACAGACTAATAATAAAGGATTATTCAAATGTGTGAATGAAAACAAACACAACTCCAGGTATGTTTTTGATAAGGAAACAACATTTTAACATGGCTTGAAGCTCACAAAATACAATTTTGCATAACATGCCGTCTTGAAATTAAGCGATTAAAGATTGCACAAACATTCACTCCAAAAACAACTCTGACAGGGAAATGAGAAGGGGAAGCAACTATAACATGATTCAAAGATTCTGGAATTTCCCCACTGTGGGACTAATAAAGGCATATCTCTTAAAGCTTTGAAAAGTCGATAGGTCTGGTCTGATAGGTGGACTAGTCATGATTCTTCCAATTAATCATTGCAGTCTTACAAATCAAGTCAAATAAAGATAATACATTCTTATTTCATGCAATTTAGACTTGTCTAAAGAAGTGTATCAACTTTGCAGACATTCATTTTTACAGTGTAGAGGGACTCAGGGGCTGTCTCTCCCTGCAGGACTTTACAGGGGCATTAGTGAGAGGAGACTGGCGTGATGGGTAATTTAGCTTTTTCACAAGGCTTATTTAGCCCAGAGGGGGGAGAGGGACCACTCCGGAGGGACCGCTCTGTGCCCACCGCTCACACATGAGAGATTTGAAATGTTTTGGCTCAGCTTGGAAAAGATTGATCATTATGGTTTTGGACAGAGCAGCACAATCTATCACAACTTTTCATATAAAGGCTACTCAGTACAAGACACTATTGCATTAGGTTAGCCTTAAACATTTGATCAAAATTAGAATGTAAAAAAGTAAGATGTTAGTGATGATTTTTGATTGATTATTTTAACAATAGAAGCCCATGCAATAGAATATGCAAAATAGATATGATATAGATATTTATTGCCGTACTGTGGAGTTTTCCTGGCAAAGCAAACCAATAATAACAAGACAAGTTTGAAAAAGGTGAAAAAATGAGAACACTGTGTGCAGTCTGCAGCTGTTCTATCTCAGTCTCACTTCATTGTCTAGACACATTTAAATAAAAATCCTCTTTCCATGGAAAATCAGGTATCCCAGCTTTAAGTCATTTACATTTTTGCTTAAATTAAAGAGAGTATTATGCAAAATTGAGTTTTTGGAACTTTCTACACTGCTATAACGTTGTTCCCTCATCAAAAACATGCCTGAAGAGGTTTTATATGTCATCTATGCATCTGTGAGTAATCTAGTGATCCCCCCGTTTGAACCCTCCTTACGGGTAGCAGTACGATCATATCCAAGACTCAAGACTCACCCATGCTCCAGGAACACAATTTTCCATAAATACACAAAAGCAGAATACAAAACAAGAGACTACAACTGCACAAACCTGATGTGTGCAGTATTTTCATTAACAAAATGCATACCAATTGTAATGTGATATTGCTCGGAAGGGGGAGTGACTTAGAGCAGAGATCAAAGAGGGCATTTTGCACTGGCCTGTGTGTGTGTGTGTGTTGTGCTGTTTTGTGTGCCTCCTCCTCCTTAAGTAAACCGGTCTCCTCGACTGCCCTTGGTCTAAATGAGGAGTCAGTCTGGTCCTGGCCTTGGTTTGGCTCTTTGCATTTCTCACTTGCTTGAAAATGCAGAGTCTGGGTGAACTTTGTCGACCTGATCGCTCCACTGTTCCTCCATCTTTAAATTACCCTTCTATATGCAAAATATCCGCTATAGTGAACAATACTTACTACTTTTGTTTAACCTATTTTGACTTGTTTATTTAGTAGATATACAAAAGTTAGGACAGTGGGTGGAAGAAATAGAAGGAAAGAATAGAAGTTTAAGTGAAAATAAAAATCTCGAGCCACAAAACGTATTCATAAGTTTTGCTATCATAACATAACAAAACATTTTTCATAGATGCCATTTTGAGGATATTCTAAAAGATATAAGATTTTATTTGAATTGTTAATTGCTATTTTAACATTTCTAATATTTTATCACTTGAAACCCACGCATAGTCCAGGCAACAAGACGAACTTTCTGAATTCAGCTCTTTTCAAATGTTTCTTGCAGTTGTTTTTGGTTTGGTTGTTGACATTTTCTCACTTTGACTAGAAAATGCAGAGGTTTGATGAACTTAGCCTGCTGGCTTGACTCCACAAGCCCTCTCTATCTTCTGTTGGCTTCTGTATGAGCTCACTCTGTCGTAATATCACTCTCTTCTCAATAACCGCAGGGAAATATGTCTTTTTTTTAACATCTTGTTTGCCTCCTTCATACACTGCAAAAAAAAAAAAAAGATGAGGTATTATGCAAAATCGACTTTTTGGAGTTTTCGATCATGTTGTGACATAGTTCCCTCATCAAAAACATGCTTGAAGAAGTTTTAGATGTCATCCATGCATGTTTGAGTTATCTAGCAATCTCTCCCAGGCTAATAGAAGTGCAATACCCCCTCTTTAAGAATTCATATATGTGGTTTGAACTAGTTTTGATAAATATACTGATTTAACCTAGATTATTTGAGTAGCTTTGAGGCACTTTTGACTTTCAGTAGAATAAATCGATTAAATACATTGTTGTTGTTTTTTATTTTAAGGTGAATGACCTGCCTTTGGGACTGAGTTAATGCATCTAAACTAGTCAGAAATGCTCAAGTTAATATTCTGAATTCAAGTAATTTTAAGGGTGCACTCAGTAGCTTTTTAGGTGGAGAGTTCGGCATTGTTTCCATAGAGATGACATTACTTTAACTATTGGCTGTTCCACAGTAAGGCATTAAATTCATCTATCTCCATGTAGGAGGTGGCAGGTGGCATTTCCTCTACCAGAAAAGTGACATAGTGCCTTTAAATCGTCTATATTCTTTTTTTTTTTTTTAATTATTGCAGTGTACTTTTGACTTTTTGTACTTTTGTTTTTCTCTCTGCCCATTGTCAGATTGGCACAGCGATGTCACATACCCTCCTCCCTCCCGTCCCGTCTTTCACCTCTCACTGCCCTCCTTTTCCTTTGGGGCTGTGCAAATTAAAACCTAAACTAGGACCTGTGTGTCACACTCCTGTCTGAAAACCACCTCAGTGACAAGCGAAAAGCTCAAATGAATATCACCACGCACCACTTCATCACTGGCTGCTCTCAGGTGAACTGTCTTTACTTTATTCTGCTAGCATAACGGAACCATATATTTTTAATGAGTACATATAGTTGGTAAAAGTTCAAATATTCTCCATTTAGCTGGCAGGTCAAGATTTGTTCAGACTTTTTTTATTTTGGCTTGTTCATCTGCAAAAAACAAAAATTTACCTAGCCAATATGATTACTGTACTTATAAGCTTGGAGTATTTTTTTTTTTTAGCTTAGTTTTACCAGATTTTGTTAGTTAATACGTTGATCAACGCTTGTCCCGTTGCATTTGTGCTGTTTCAAGATGAAGTTTTTAGAATTTTAAGATGCTATTACAGTGCAAAAAACAATATCTATGTAAGTTAAACACGAACATTTTACTTTATTTGAGTGGATTCAACTAGACAAGTACAATTATTTACCAGTGGAATAAATGTGTTTTTCTTCATTCACGCAACATTACATTTTGTTTATTATTTTAAATGCTAAGAGTTGTTGTTTTTCTTATTTTAAGTGTAGCAAGACTTATTTTTATATTTTTTAAGTACATTGGTAGATAATTTTCAGGGGAAATGTACTCAAATCATGATAAAACTTTCCTAATTCAAGTCGTCTTAACTTGGCTGTATTTTAGTTGTGGCAGTGTATATCTGCAGACCGCTTTTGGAGTAAGTTTCGTGGACTTGTTTTGCAGTTCTCTATCTCCACCAGTAATTTCTTTAGCGATGGGAACAGTGCATTAGAAAGATGAATGCAGTGAAGTCAGGGTACGTGTCGTCTTTATAAGGCCTGGCGAGAAAAGCATACAGAATCATGCTGCTTGTACCGACTTGTATTGTGCTTAAACCTCGTGAACAAACTGAGCTGCAGTTACCTGTCAGTCAAAAACCAGTTCCTTAAAAAACACATTTATAGTGTTTTTTCCCCTTTGTCGTGATGGAAGATTTAACATACATTCTCACGCTATTTTTAAAGTTTGTGCACGCAAAAAGCCTCAGGTACAAACAGTATTCAGCAGCTAAATTTGCTGTTTTTATCTGTTTAGTATCAATAAGATATTTCATTACTGTTTTAAAAGCACAAAAAACAAGTAAGCGCTTTTCACAACCTGAGACCAGAACCGTCATAAAGCTAACAGCAACTAGCATGCTAAAGTGTATTTCCTGATTATCAGACAAAAACGCTTTAAATGCAGAGAGCAGCGGACTTATTTTGACCTCAAGAGCTGCTTATACAATATATTTGTACTTGGGGGAAAATCGGGTACTGGGCCTTTTAATAGAAATATTTGCCAATTTGGAGAAATCATAATATTGTATTTTGGTGTTTTTCTTCTTAATTTAGCTCAAACACAGACACAAGCGGCGACATTTCCCCTCCTGTCCTGCTTTTGGTCAGCCTCAGTCATGCTCTGAGTGAGTGACAGGTGGATTTTACCAACAACACTGAAGCGACTGGTCAAAATTGATTGGTTAATATTCTCTTAAAGCAAACGCTGGATATTTTAACGTCATCTGGTCCACCTAAATTGTAGTAATGCTGCACAAACATGGTGGCTACCGCGTGAAAAACATTTTGGAAGTCTGTTGATGAAAGCATTATTGATGTGCCAGAGAAACCTGAGTTATCTCCATTTGTGTGTTGCTGTGCAGATGTGCTGTGTGAAACTCATAAATCACACCGTAACTCATTTCATACAATGTGCTAGTGCTGTCACAACTATCATTTCAAACTTGATTTTGATTCTAAGGAACAGACTCAATACTCAATACCGATTCAGATATGACAATGATAATTAAAAAACACTCTGTAGACAACAGAAGTGTTCTTATTGTCGTAATCCTTCAGTCGTTTATTTGTGTTTCATAGTGGCCCATGGGAGTACACTAGTCTATCTGCTCTTATCCTTGTTCTGATACAGCTCAAGGTTCATTTCTGTCCTGTGATTATTTTTTAGTATTGATACTTGATACTAAATGAGTGCCTAGTTTTGATACTGGTTTTTATATCAATTATTAATCTGATTTTCAACGCCCTTGACAACCCTACAATATGTAAAACATGACATTGCTTTCGATTGTCTTTATGTTTTTCATGATAATACTAATAATTAGGGGTGAGACAAGACTCGAGATGGGATCCACAAGAACAAAGATGAGATTTTGACATAATTAATTATAAATAAATTGCAGATCAGTTCTCAGTTTGGCCATTTCATACATTTGCTGCCATTGTTATGCTGCTGTTTTAAACTACAGCTTCTCACTCACCAGCAGTAGCCCTCCCATCTCAGCCTGTCAAGATAACAAGTTTTGAAGTATGACTTTGCTGAAGAAAATATAGATGATAAATGATCGTACTGAAACCAGATTATGGTTAGTACGATATGGTTACAAAACAGGAGCTGCCGTAATTAAATAGCACATTTAAACACTTACAAGTGCACTGTGTAACTTTTCTGGGGGTCAGCCGCCTGCTCGTCTCCATGGAGATATTACTGTTATGCCTTGATTATTGCAGAGTATGGAAATAAACTTGATAATCACAATGGAGACAGGTAAATAGTCAGATCTACGGAGACGCAAGCCTGTACAGGTTAAGAATTCATGTTTTTAAGGATTTTTTTTGTGCTATAAAACACGTGTAATTGAACAAATGCAAGTGAGATATGTTTAATGCCATATTGTGGAACATTCCAGACAGAGAAATAACATAATTTATCCATTACCTGTGTTCCTGTTGCAATAATTCCTTCTGTGAATAGGGGCGGCTCTCCACAGATCTGAATTGTAATGTAGTGTAGTGCTGTAACCTGCTTGTCTCCAGTGTGATAGGTTTAATCTATACTGTGGAACATTCTAGACAAAGCAATAACATTTCCATGGAGACAAGAAGGTGGCAGACCCTCCACTAGAAATGTTACACAGTGCATCTTTAAGTAGTTAGCCTGTATCAAATCATAGATGTGATTTGTTCAACCTTTTTCAGCACAAATTTAATCGTATAGAAAAATCACACAAAAATTACTGTTCCATCTTTCATATAAGATATACTGTATTTTATATAAGAACAATAAGTTGATCTAGTATTTACAGTGACAGACCTACTCCCACCTCATTATAGGCAGGGAGTTATTACTTTTTGGAATGGGCTCTGGTTTATGTAGCTGTTTGTTAATAGCCCAGACCCATTACATCCATTATGTTCATTTGTCATATTTGGTCATTTGGCTCTCGCTTCAAACTTCAACTTCAAACTTTTCTATTCTTTTCGTCGCCTAGCTGCTTCCATTGTACTGTGTTTCTTTATATGCCTCTCCTTTTGAGTCCTGCTGTGTAAAAGCTACTGGAAATCTGTTCTAAATCCAGTGTATTTCCTGGTCTTAATGAGTCATGCCGTGTTCAGCAGCATCACTATAACACAATGGTCCTGGACGATGTCTTTTACTACTCCTCTTCACTGTGATTCACTACTGCAGTTTTTTCTAACTGTGAGGTGTCTGCTTTGCAAAAAACCCCACAAATCCATATGACTAACTATGTCAGTAACAGTTTATAATAACTAATTAGTATTAATAAATCATGAAGAAAGACTTAAATTATAATTTACTAATAGTGAGAAGTATTCTGTCTTAGTAACTTAATACCAAACCCTTAACTCCTGACTCTTTAATTAAATGTAATTAAATAGTTACCTAAGCCTAAATCATTCTTAATAAACTATTTGTTGATTATGAATTAAGTCTTTCTTCCTCTTATTAAAGCCCCGGTATGTTTTTTTTTTTTCCTTCAAAAAATGGACTCAAATAAAAACATGTTTTTTTCATTATGGATGTGTTTATTGCACTGAAAAGCATAAAAACATGTGTCCTTACTCTGAGTGGGCTTGCACCGCCACAAACCTGACTCTTATTTGGCCTGGAGAAAGGCCGCCTCCTGCTGCACACCCAGAAAGTTACATACTGTCACTTTAAGGCCAATTAAAGTATAGTTATTGTAAAGAATTTAACCAAAATGGCTTCCTTATGTGAGTATAGTTTTGAATAGGTTATAGTCAGAACCATAGTATTTTTACAGTATTAAATAACCTTAATATTTTAATATTTAACAGGGTTTTATGAGTCAGCCATTGTCATCTTTTTCCTTTTAGTGACTCGCGATTTTAATGAACACCTCTAAGGACATAATGCTGTGTATAGTTCAGTGGATGATACATTATCTGTGTAGTGACCAATTGCTGGCTGTGCGTTTCTGGTTCCGGGCAATTGTTTGATCAGAGTTACTCATTGTGTGTCCATTGTCCAACACTGCAGTCCTTGTAACTTTCACTTACTTTCACTACTGACTCAAAGTGCCCACGCTTATTCAGCCTTTGAAAATACCTTAGCACTGATATTTGTCATTGTATGACAAGGGCTGTAGTCCTTTAGTCTGTGAGCTGGTCGATGGTCAGCTAAGTGTTTTATTTAGACTGTAAGGATTTATATGGAACCACAGCAGCAGGGAGAAGTAAGAGCAAAAACAAGTGTTTTATTTTGTTTCATTTACACATGTTTGTGTAACCCTTTATTTTTAGTCTGTCTTTATCTCCAAAGCTCAAAATGCTCTGTTCCACCTTGTGATGTCATGAAGTGGTACTTTTCAAGTTAACAGCTCCTTTTACCTTTAGTTCATTAGAGATTGGCGGTTCCAGGGCTGAAATCATCCGAATGATTAGTGAAGGTGTGTGGAGTTTAAAAACACAGAGGAACACTTCCCGTATTACCACATGACATCACGAGGTGGAACGGAGTGTTTTGTGAATGTGAATGAAACAAAACACAACTCCAGGTTTGTTTTTGATGAGGAAACATTAAAATATAGATCAGAAAATGGCATAATATGGACCCTTTAATGAGAGAGTGCGTTGGCTGAAGATTTGGTATTTTTTGGTATTTATATGTAAATGTATATGGCACATTAAACTCACAGTTCATAAGTTGACGTCTTTATAAAAATACATTGTGTCCTAGAACTCTGCATAAATAGTTGTTTTTGCAAGAACTCCCATGCAGTTTGGGTCAGATACATAGAGATACACATTGCACAGTAGTTCTGATTGCTTATCGACCAAGAATTTCTTTTCGTTTAAACAACATGAATATTATTACTATTAATACAGCTCTATCAATTGGCTTGAATATGCTATGTGTGTTTGAGGCAGTTCAAATAAGGTTAAAAATGCTGTAAATCGTTATCTGGGCCATAAACAGATTGTAGCATGCCATTTGCTGGAAAACAACTTTTTATCACAAAGACAGATGTTATTAAAGAGTCTCTAGTGACAGCTGAACTAATCAAACAAAATAAATGCAGACTAGTCAACTACTTATACAATTATTGCAGCCCTAAATAAAAACAGCTTGGTGGTTAGGAATCAAAGAGGAGCACATCCTGAAGGAGAGAACGTTTTGCGTAATGTGTAAAGTACTACTCAAACGTGTGAATGAAACAAAAAACAACTCCATGTATGTTTTTGATGAGGGAGGGTTGAGGAACATGTCAGAAATACGCCATATTTATTAGGGCACAAAAGCCTAATGTGGGGTTGGGATGTGCATTGAATCATATTTTAACTGAGATCAAGATTCTGTCATCTCGTAATTATGTGTCACTTAGGGTCTTTTTAATTGAGATGTCCACAGCCAATCCTCTGACATTAATAGCCAGAGGTTTTGGAGACAGAAATTTTATGTTTGTTTTTTTTAATTGAAGGCAGTTATTAAAATCTGTCATGTTTATGTTCAGAAAATGATTATTAAAGGTCCTATATTATGCAAAATTGACTTGTATGAGCTTTAAGCCATGTTATAACGTTGTTACCTAATCAAAAACATACCTGGAGTTGTGTTTTGTTTCATTCACACATATTTCAGTAATCTTTTATTATTAATCTTTTTACATCTCCAAAGCTCAAAATGCTCCATTCCACCTTGTGATGTCATGACGTAGTAGTAGTTTTCAAGTTAACACCTGCATTTTACCTTTAATTCTGTAGAGATTGGCAATTCCAGGTCTGAAATGATCCAAATGGCTCTAGTGAAGGCGCATGGGGTTTAAAAACACAGTAGAGCACATCCCGTATTACCACGTGACATCACAAGGTGGAACAGAGTGTTTTCTGTTAGAGAAGAGCTCAGTCTAAATATGCAGGATTTGTGTGTTAAACATGTGTGAATGAAAGAAAACACAACTTCAGGTATGTTTTTGATGAGGAAACAACATTATAACAGAAAATCACATAATATGGGCCCTTTAAAAGGCATTTTATTCAATTTTTATAGACAAAACAACAAATCATGATTAATCAATATGAAGTAAAACTCATCTGATTAATGTTTATGTCTTATCACGCAGCCCTTTAGTGGGACCTTAGAATATTTAACAAATGACGTATGACTCAAAGCATTCACTCAAAAGCAAAAATGATCTTGTTTAAAGATAAAACCCACTACATTTCCGTAGTTAAATTGCCTCTTGTCTGTCACGCTTCGTTCTGTCCCAAAGAATCCCTGTAGTGTCCCGGAAGAGCTGTCGTCTTGTTCAAAGCTCAGACTAAAGATTAATGAGTCTGTCTCTTTGGGATGGAGTGGGAGGCCAGCAGGGCGTGAGCTGTGTCCTCATGTCCAAGGAAACCCAAAACAAAGAGCTCACCATGCACTGTGCACCAGACATTAGTCATGTTTAACCAAGCACAGACACAAGACTACACACTCTGATCTCTTTAAACTACCATATCTTGCTTCAGTGAGGATTTAAACAAACTTTGGTAGCACTTTTAAGGCTCTGGTCCTTTAGTCTCCTGGCCGATCGTGCTGATACTTAGCAGTGGCATTGCGTTGTGGGTTTTCTACATATATTTTCATGGGAGAATGTGTCTGTAGTTACCATGGCGACACAATACACACATTAGTAAACATAGCCAAAAAAAAAAAAGTTATATATAGATAGTCCGAAAACTCAAAAATGTATTATATTTAAACACGTTTTCAGGAGCCTGTGATCACGGTCCTCTTTAGGTGTTTGATTTTCAACAAAAAAGGTGAAAGCGACTGAAAAACTATAACTGTAATGTTATTTAAGACTGACTTGTTTAACGGCATGAATCGGCTCACTTGTTGTAATTCCAGCCAAGTCAGTTGTTTATGGTCAGATTGTGTTAAAACAAAGCTCGGATTAAAGTCTAAATTGAGTAACAGAGCTTCAGACAGAGCAGTGCCTGGAGTTAGCTTCACACCCCCAGGGAATGTTGATGACATCAGCTGCAAAGTCTGAATAATTAGACTAGTTATTTCATTAGGGTTATAAGGAAAAGGAGAAAGCATGGAGTTAGCTGGAGTTTTTGGAGTTTAATCTCATGAAAATGTTGGTTACTAGTTCTTTATACATAATAGTTGTTGTTTTGTATGTGAAATTCTAATAATTTTTTTTAGACTATACAAATGTATTTTATTTTCAATTAGACATTAAACGCTAGAGATGTGAAATTATTATTATTATTATTATTATTATTATTATTATTATTATTATTATTATATATTTGATTTATCATTGGTAATATACTTGCAGTGCTTTACATTGCATTAATCTCCATCTGTAGACTAATCAATATGGTGATGAAAAACTTTGTGATCTGATTCCTGTGACTATTTTGATGAAATTTTAATTCGTAATTCAGTGCTTTTTGGTTGATGCAGTTCTCTCAAACACAGGCCAACCTCTCCTATTGGTCAGCCTCTTTGCATATTTTCAAAAAGTTCAAATATTATCGATGGTCCTACTGTTGTGTCCATGGGCAAGACTCTGAAAACGCTGGCATTTGCACGATCTTGATAATTCTATTGGCATGTCGGTAATGAATTTCAGCCACACAAAGGCCAAATTCTGATTGATATCACTTCTGTAATGAGAAGGTTGAACTTAATATTGGAGACATTTCTTATTTTATGGGTGAAAATATGACGCACAAACATTGAAAAACATTTGAGCGTTCACTTCAGAGGTGTCCTAGAAATGCCCCAGGCCTTTGCCAAGACATAGTGCTGTATTACTGTGGGCTCTAATTATAGGGAGGCTGAGAACTGTCTACAGTGATGTAACGGCTCGGCTCCAAGCACTTCTCCTGTGTCTGTCTCAGGGACTATCTCTGTGTCACTATTACAGTCTGTGGGTGTCACAGTAGGTAATGATCAGGAATTTTAGAAGATGATTTTTTTCAAGAAAAGGTTAGAAAATAATACAGCTAAATGTATATCAAGCAGAGCACATGGCAAAACAGAGAAATCAAGTAGAAAAAAGAAAACTCCTCCAAATCATTGATATCGAAGTTGTTTTGAAGATGAGCAGCATTTGAATTTTGAGTATATAATATTAACCTGTATTAGATCTTGTGGCATTTAGAAATTTAGCTTAATTTCTGGGTTTCTGGGATTTCTGCTCAAAGTTCTGCTCAAAATTTGCGTGTTTAATGCGTTGTTGAGTAAGCTTTATTCTCTACTATTCATATAATATTTCCGTTTGAGGGTCTGCCACCTTCTTATCTCCATGTTATTACTTTGGCTGGAAAGTTACACATTATGGCATTAAACCTATCTATCTCCATGGAGACAAACAGGTGACACCACTAGGCAAAGTAAAAGTTAAAAAAATGCATAGCACACTCAGATGGCTGATGTCCAAAAGCTTTTTTTTATTTTTAAATAACATTTCGGCAAAAAGCCTCCATCAGATCAAGACCACGTACTGTGAGCGTTCACTCATTTTTCTTGAAAAATTATCTGACGAAGGCTTTTTGCCGAAATGTTATTTAAAAATAAAAAAAGCTTTTGGACATCGGCCATCCAAGTGTGCTATACATTTTTTTTTTTTACTTTTAAATTGCTGTTCCTTGCATTTGCACCTCTACAAGAACTTTGGTGTGCGTTTTCTGTTTCATTTGACCTCTAGGCAAAGTAACAGGTATATACTGTATATATTCCAGCCAAAGCAATAACTTCATCCCATCCCCAGAAAAGTTACAGAGTGCATGTTTATTTGCATGTTTGTCAGATTGGTCTCCTCCATGTGACCTCAGGAGAACACTGGTTTCTCAGCTTGGAGCTCAGAGCACAGCTGCGCAGCACCACTTGACTTTCCTCACAACAATATTCTTGGAGGCCACTGCCACCTTTGTTCCTGTTCAAAGAGACATTTGTCAAACTGTTAGCCTGTTAGCCGCTCAGATTACCCTCCTCTGTCTTTGTTGTGTGGTCTTTCCCGCTCGTTGACAAAAATGAAATCATGCAGTTTAGGATCAGTTTTCACATAATTTATTATGATGACAGACTGTTGGATTCTTGGATTTTATTGTCTGGTTTTGAACAGGCTGACCAGCAATCTCACCTTACACTGAATTACTGAATTCTCTAACCTTGAGGCTTTTTGGTATATAATTTGCATGTTTTTCCTGTGTCTGCAAAGGTTTCATCAGATATCTCCAGGTTTTCCCATGCACAATTCTCCAGCTAGATACTCCTAAACAAGATTGTAAAACATTATCTAGAGATGGGGACCCCAGTATGGTTAATTGATAATTGGGATTCTTCAGGCTACAACATAACCTTAAGAACCAAAAGAATGTATAACTGAGGTAATTTTGGAAGTTAAACAAAATAATTAAAGTGCTTTTTTTATCTGTCTATGTCACATTAATTTTACTTTATAGTTCAGAGAGGTTTGTTGGTGACATCTAGACCTACTACAGAAACGTATTAGACAAGTGAATGAAAGTGAATTAAGGATTTGACTGTTGTTTGGGGATGGTGATGTTTCTTCTCACAGTAATTGAGTCTTCATTTCGATAAGGGAACTTTCCCCATCAGTTGTATTTGATTAAACCCCAGCTTGTGGCCTCCCTGGTGTCTCTCCTTGTGGACAGCTGCTGGGGCCGGCGTGCTCTGCATTTGTGAGCCTCATACACACACAAGTACACACACATATACACACGATGGGTTTCCGTGCTTCTTGGGGACATTATATTGACTTGCATACATTTCCTGGTGACTGATCCTTGCCGTAACCATAGACATTGCTTGTTTTACCATTTTTTAACTTTGAATTATGTTGTTAATGTAATAATGCAGGATTTACGTCATGAGGACCTGATTTTTGTCCCCAGTTTTTGGTCCCCACAATGCGATCTCACACACAAACACAACGTAGGGCCATAAGTCACATTTGAGCACCACCCTCCACTCACAGACGCACATATGTAGCATGTCATTGTATCTGTTGTTATGGGCTCCACCCAGTTGGCTCCTCGCGTTTTGGCTTTCTCGTCTTTTCCCTGGACAGCTCTCTTCTCTCTCTCCTGTCTTCTCTCTCTCTAGTGTCTGTGCAGCTGTATGTCAGCTGTCCTCTGTCCCGTCCGCTCTGGGTGAAGCCCAAACACACAGGTCCTATGGGACACACAGGCCCCTCTGTCTCCAGCTGTCTCTGCTGTCTCATCAGGCTCTGGCTCTGTCCACGCAGCTCCACCACTGGAAGCCTTTGTCTAAGTGTTTAAACTTAAATATGATACACGAGTTTGGAGACATTAGCCTGGCAAGCTCCTACTTTGTGTTTGAGGACAGGAGGGTGGGCACATTACTCTGTCATGTTTGGTGAAGATCAAAATCTCACATGCATTTTTCTTTCCTTTTTACTCAAAGCCACCAAGACTCTCTGTTTCTGATGGGCTAATCTGCCTCTCAGTCATGTCCATGTAATTTCTGGCAAAGAAGGCCAAACAGAAGTCTCAAACAAATTGCTGTGGAAAGTAAGAAATATAGAAACGTTTTTGTTTTGGATGCCCACACGAGGCCATCTAAAACTATGATACTGTGCTCTTACTCTGTGACAGTCTGCCAAAAAAATATATATATATTGTAATTCTTAGATTTTCTGTTGGATTCAGCTTTGTGCTCAGACATGCCGTCTACCTTTCCCCAGACACACTGCAGCAGAGGTGGATTTGACCAATCACTGTGACGTGTGAAGAAGCTGCTTTTGTTATGTCTCAAAACCTGTGCTGCAGAATTGTTATAATATTTAAATTGTGAGAGAGACTTTGAAAATGATAATGAGCATGACAAATTTGCCATATCACCTGATGCCCTCCCTTCATCTGAATCTACCACCATAAGACTCCATGATGCTGAGTCTCAGTGCGTGTCTCTGATTTGGAGTTGTCTTTGAGCAGATTAAATCGTGTTTCCATTAACTGAATAATGTAAGTACTCATTGGCCATGTTTACATGACGTTTTTTAATTCCGAATTAATTGTTCTGAAATAAATAGTTCTGAACTAAAATATTCTCCTTTGAGTTTACATGGAAAACACGTTAAATCGCCTTTATTTAATTCCACTCAATGTCTGGGGGTCGGGAAGGGTTCTGATTGGACAGGGGGAGCACGAACATATTTACGTCTACCGAAAGAAAACACACACTTCAGCTGGATACCGGCTTTTTTGTCATCTCGGTTTGTCGTTACGCCACGGATACAAACATGATACAGACTTTTTTTGCAGTCATTCCGATGATAATTAAGCAGCAGCTCAAGAATTCTATCATCACAGTTTACGTATGTCAGCTGAGGAGGAGAAGGGAAGAGTGTCGGAGAAGGAAGAAGAAGACAAACTGAGTCAACGACTGCTCTACCTCAGCCCACTCGCAAATCCAAAGAGTAGTGGATGAAAGTCCGAAGCGAGGACTGGTGGAGCTGGATTGTCCGGATCGCGTCAGAAGGGCAACCCAACGAGCATGCGCTGAACAACTGGAATTATTTTTAAGAAGAATAAACGTTTACATGATCGAGGAATAAATTAATTCGGCTTTAAAATTGGAATAAACCACCCACTTACTTGGGAATTAAGTTTAATTCCGAATAATCATTTTCATTAGGAATTAAGTGTTTACGTGTTTTGTTTTTTTCTTTTTTAAAGCAGAATTAATTTTTATTCAGATTTAAATTATTTTTATTTGAAATTAAAGCTCTTATGTAAACATGGCAATTCTCCTCTCTCTCCCTTGTTTCATTCTTTCACTTAGTTTGATATAGGTTTATATTAGTATATTTCAAAATGCACAGCTATTTCCTATTTCCTAATAACTCAACTCCTGATGTGAATATGGCTGAGTAGTAGAAGTAGCAGTAATAGTTGTTGCCCTGGTTCTTGAAATCTGCCTTTGTTTCCCTCCTTTGTTCTTCTTCCTCTATGTGGTGCTGTTCATTACGTAGTCTGGCATCCATAGAGTTCAAACAAATGAACATGAGGCTGGGACTCTGTAGCTCTGGCGTGGAGTGGGGTTATTGATGAGGACGTATAAAACCCCCCTAAGACCATAGACCAGAGATGGGTGGGAGCACGTTAAATGTACATGCGCAAATTAGCAACGTGCTTTGAATTTAAAGTCCTCTTTTAGGTCAGCCTGAAAATTCTATGTTTTTAATTACCGTGCAACAATAACATACATTTTGTCAGTCATTCATAGATTATATTAGTGCAGATAATCACAACCTAGACTAGACGAATTATATTAGACATGACCTGATTTTTATCTTATCATATTTTGTTTATACTATTTGCTTTTTTCTAGAGCAGAAACAGTAGTTCAAGTTGACTGTGGTGGTCATTTTATAATCTGGAGTTTGGTGGTTACATCCCAGCTCTGACTATTGCACACTGTTGTTGTGTCCTTGAGCAAGACATTTCAGCCCCACCTTGTCCGTGTAAGAATGTGAACGTGTGTATGTGCATGTGTTAGGGATGTAACGATATCCAGATTTCTCGGTTTGATATTTTGACCATATGCATCTCACGGTACGATAATTATTGTGAATATGTTACTTTTTCCTTTTAAAATGACACTGATTCTGTCACAATCCAAAGAACTAAGATTTAAAAGTGCTTTATAACAGTTATTTCTTCATGTAGTCTGTACTGAAACGTAGCAAACAATCATTGTCTATGAAGTTTCCTCTGTTTTTATGAACTATTGCTCCACCAGAATTATTCATTTAACCAAAAAGACTTGTAATTTGATATATACTGACAGCCCACAATATTGCTGACAGACTTTTGACAATACAACATTTCAGTTATTGTTACATCCCTAGTGTGTGTGTTTGAGTGATGGGTGGTGGTATCACCCATCACCCATTGGCACAGATTGGTTGCCACATTTCACTCAAGCAGCCCCAGGGCGACTGAGGGCACAAGTGGTTTCTTGCTATTGTGGAGTATTAATAATTAATGATAGTGATAATGAGCAGAGTAATGATAAGAAACTGTGACCTTGAGTGCACTTTTCATAGCACACTCAAACTCTATATAAAACCAATGCATTATTAATAGTGTTTTTATGAATGTATTTATTGTTTTGACTTTTGTGTTGACTTTATACAAGCAATGTCCTAAGTTTGTTTGTGTCTAAATTAGAGTTCTCAAAAGGTTTGAAAAGCAGAACTAGTATCAAAACTAGATACTCACTTGAGCAGGTATCGATATTAAAAAATGACATTCACAGGACAGAAAAAAACCTTTCCTGAATAGCTTTAGAGTGATCTTGAGCTGTATCAGAGCAAGTATAAGAGACTATAGACTAGTATATGCCCAGATACCACTGTGGACATACCTGTATTACACAGATATAGCAACAAAGTACTGTGATTTAATGTTGACAATTACAGTCTATTGTCTAAATAAAGACTTTTTTTATTATCATTATGGTCTCAGAATCAGTATTAAGTATCAAGTCTATTCCTTAGTATTGAAATCGAGTCTAAATGAATACCTTCTCTCTCTTTCCCTCTGTTTCAGGTATGCCTGTGGTGAGTGCATGCCCGGACAGGTAACCAGGAGCACCGCTGCTGTCATGGCCTGCTCCGCTCTGCAGCTCCTCCTCCTCCTTTCACCGCTCTCGGTTCTGACCACCACAGCTGCCCCAGAACATCCTGACCATGAGTGGCACTTTAAACCAGGTATCTGCCCTCCATCTGCTTGACAATGGCTACTCAGTGATAAGAGCACTCATTGAAACCTGCTCCAACCTGTGTGTACTGATGCTGTGTCCTTGGGCAAGGCACTTAACCCACTTTGCATATATATGAGTGTCATATGTGAGTGTTAGTTGTGGTTGTAAGGCTGATAGCAGATTGGCAGCCTTGCTTCTGTCAGTCTACCCCAGGGCAGATGTGGCCACAGAAGATGTTTTTACCCTCACAGAGTTTAGAGTGAATGAATAGTGTAGTACTTTGGCTTTGTCTTGTCTGTAAAGACCAATAACAGTTAATACAATACAAAGTAATACATCAGATTAAACGTTTCAAACTATTATTGCTCAATATTCACTGTTAGACCATGTTTCTTGTCCTCTTGGAGAAATTTGTCCCCTGTATTTGACCCATTAAAGCTGCTGGAACTAGGGCTGTCACAATAACAAATTTTGAAGTGCAATATATTGTTAAAGTAAATATAAATGATAATATTGAATGTACTCCACTGACACAATAATGCCAGAGCAGATTTAATCCACAAAAAGGATTCTAAATCTATAATACTGTCAAAAAAAAAATCATGAGCTGCAATAATGAAACACAACAGTACGTAGTTTGCATCTGTAATGTGTCATAGACGTTATGAATTCAACTTTTACAGCTTAAATCTCATCGTATTACCAAAAAATAACCAACAATCTCCCAATAATGCAAAGAAAAAGTACACATGATAAATATATTGAAAGACAAGTCAATATAGTAATTATCGTGACAGGCTTGCTGGAACAACTTGTCTGAAGGAGTAACTCACCACAGTGCTGTGTCTGGGTACCTTTCTCCAGGTCTTGAGGTAGGTTTGGTCAGGACTACCTTTGCTGGAGGATTTTGCCTTTTGTGCATTTTTGGTTGAGTGAGTGGAGACCCACCCAGACACAGAGAGAAACATGCAAATTCTGCACAAAAACCCAGGACTAACTTAATTACAGACTTGAATTCATTTGGTGATTGATACTGATAATTACATTACCATAACATTTGATTTAGAATTGTGCATTGGTGAGATTTGGTCCGACATTTCATCCACATTCTCAGCTTTAGCAGAGTTCATTCTTTGCGCACTCTCCACAGCCCCTCCAGTGTCCCGTGTCCCCCTGGCCTCCGGTCGCGTGTAATCGGAGAGTGAGATTCTGGGCGGTCCCCCTCGGCTCGTCAGGACTGTTAATGCAACTTCAGCCATTAAACTGTCTGTCAAAACATCCAGGAGCGAGGGAGAGGAGGAGAGACAGAGAGAGAAAGACAGAGAGGTAGAGACTGAGAGAGAGACAAACAGAGACATGGAGAGAAAGACAGAGAACTAGACAGAGACTGAGAGAGAGAGAGATTGAAAGAGACAAACAGAGACAGAGAGGTAGACACCGAGAGAGAGACAGAGAGAAAGAGACAAACAGAGACACAGAGAGAAAGACAGATAGGTAGACAGAGACTGAGAGAGAAACAGAGATAGGGAGAAAGAAAGAAAGAAAGAAAGTGTGTGTGTGTGTATGTGTGAGAGAGAGAGAAAGTGAGAGAAACAAACAAAGAGAGGGACAGAGAGAGAGACAAACAGAGATAGGGAGAGAGACAGAGAAAGTCAGAAAGAGAAAGAGAGAGAGAGAATGTGAGAGAAACAAACAAGGAGAGGGACAGAGAGAGAGAGACAGAAAGAAAGAAGCTAAGAGAAAGAAATAGAAAGAGACCAAGAGAGAGGGGGGCTGGGTAAGACACAGGGAGAGGAAGGGAGAGAGAGAGAGAGAGAGAGAGAGAGAGAAAGACAGACAGGTATAGAGAGGGAGATGGCAAGATAAAGAAAATGAGAAAGAGACAGAGCGGGAAGGAGAAAGAGAGAGAGACAAACAAAGAAGGAGAGAGATACAGACAGACAAAGAGAGACCAACAGAGAAATAGAAAGAGACCAAGAGAGAGGGGTGAGACAAAGGGAGGGGAAGAGAGACCGAGAGAGCCAGAGAGAGGGAGACAAACAGAGATAGGGAGATAGCAAGAGAGAGAAGAGTGGGAATGAGAGAAAGAGAGAGAGACAAACAAAGAGGAAGAGAGAGAGAGAGAGACAGACAGACAGACAAAGAGAGACCAAGAGAGAAATAGAAAGAGACCAAGAGAGGGGTGAGACACAGGGAGAGGAAGAGAGAGCAAGAGAGGCAGAGAGAGAGACAAACAGAGAGAGAAAGAGAGACAGAGAGAGCAAGACAAACAGAGATGGGGAGATAGAGAGAAAGTCAGAGAGAGAGAGACTAACAAACAAAGAGAGAAAGACCAAGAGAGAGAAATAGAAAGAGACCAAGAGAGAAAGAGGGAGAGAGAGAAAGAGAGAACGAGGCTTAAACACACAGCCCGGGGTAACCAGAGAGGACAAAGGGCAAAAGGAACAACTGCGAGCTTCAAGTCCATGTTTTGGTTAATCATATTAGATAGAATTACTTAAAGCAACACTGTACTTTTCTGGAGGTAAAACAGCACCTGTACGATTCTGTCAAAACTGAAAGTCAAAACCACGCTGTCTCCATGGTGATAGATAACTTTAATGCCATACTGTGGAATATATTATAGCCAATTCTTAACTAATGTAGAGTTTAGTTTTTGCAGTGATCACAGTATAGATAGTTTGCGGCAGATGTCATCAGCATTCCCTGGACGTGTGAAGCTAACTGAAGGAACTGCTCTGTCTGAAGCTTTGTTACTCAAGTTAGACTTTACTGAACTTTATTTTAACACAACTGGAACAACTGGAACTACAACAGGTGAGATGATTTGGGCTGTTAATTTTGGGCTCACATATAAAATTAGAGTCTTAAAACTTTTTGGCAGTGTGTGTGTCTGTGCATTGTGTCTCCATGGTAACTGCTGAAGAGTCCACCATACAGATTCATGTAAAACACCCCCTGTATCACTGTATCATTAGGGCTGGGTGATATTACCTCCTAATGATTTTTTTTTCTTTTTAAAAACTGTCAAATGGTTTTCAGTATTGATTTCATGAACATACACATGGTATATTTTAATTACCATTGCCATTTACTGTAACACAAATTTTCTATCATTTTCACATAAATTCTATATATCTGAACTCTGCTTTTACTGACAGAGGACAGGCTGGAGACCTCTCTATTAAAAAACAAACCCTGACAATTAGAAATGACAGAATCTCAGTCTTTTTTACATTTTCTTAAATCACAGTGAAGAGCTTATAGCAAAGTGTAGCCAGCCAGATTTGACTATAGAAGAACTTCACGCAACCTTGAAGTGCCTGTTTGCTTCAACAGTCAGTTCTGCTTTGAAAGGTGGACTGACCGATGATTAAACAGACTTCACTCCACAGTTGAACTCTGGCAGGTTTACCTTGAGAGGTGTTTGAAAAATGAAAGGAAACCAAAGACTGTGAGCGAGAGGGGGAGAAGGAGAGAGAGAACAGAGAGACAGAGAGAGGAAAGGAGAGGAAAGGAGATAAATTGCTGGAGGCAGATGGGGCACTGACTAGGTGAGTGAAGTACACACTACAAGGTGAAAGAAATTTTTATCATTTTGGACATGAAAATTACAGCATTCTCACTAATGGTGGAGCTAAAAAGAAAAACATTACAAACTTATAAAATCTGTTGTCAGTTTTTGTCATTTAAGGCAAAAAATTAATACATTTAATAGTATTTTTTGAATACTAGAGGTGGTTTCATCACATACATTAAATATATTTACTACAGTAACCTTTAAATAAATTTGCACTTTTCAGAGTACTTTTCACCATATGTTCTCCTACTTATATTTGACAGTGTAACAGTTTTAGTTTATTTTGCTGGGGCCATGTACAGGAGCATTAATCAGAGAAACATTCAAGAGATGCTTTGCTCCAGACTATAGTTCTCAAACCTGATTTCCATCTGCAGTCCCTGAGACATATAAAACATAAAAAAAGAATATACAAATAGCATAAAACAATGCAATCTACAGTATATACAAATAATGATACATATGACAATGACATAATGGCTCTATCTTTGTCCCACCCTACTCCCTCTGTGCCTTTAATCAGATATTATTTGTTTAACGGGTTTCCAACCTTTTTCCTCATGTGAGCTACTTTTTATAAAACGAAAATGCCAGAGAGCTACTAATTTTATCGGTCGCCACAGAAATCGAGTAAATATAAAAGCCATGGCAAGCCGTAGATGGGGTACAGTTAGATGTATTTATGATCTATAAAACATAAACCATTAGGCATCAAAATTATACATTTACCATGGAAATAGGCATTTAATCAATCACATTTGAGTTATTCGGAGCAATACGTATAATTCAGAAATGCCTTGATGAGCTACTTGGAAAGGGGTGGAGAGCTGCTGTTAGCCTGTTGAGTTACAGGTTGGAGACTCCTGATTTAGTTGTTCGCATAGACTGTATAAACAAGGGAACTAAATGAGTGTGATGTCACCCACAGCGTTCAGCTCCAGTCAAATGAAGCTCACTGAGGCTGCGGTTATCAGGGTGAATTTGGAGCCGAGTTCCATATTAGGAATAGGAATACATTTATGTGCAAAATAGCGAAATATAAACACCAGATTCATGTAGAGCGGGTTAATACAAACATTTTAAGACCTAAATGACGAGGCCAACAGCAGCAGTTACAGAGAGAGGGGCGACAATTTCAAAGTCAATTGGAGCCAGAGTTGATGGAGCCAGAAGTGCCCCCATGATCACTTGCTTTTTGGAAGCGGCGGCTATCGGGTTAGCTATGTCCATTTATATAAACAGTCTATGGTTGACAGTGAAGTTGTTTTTCTTACATTTGTTGGCTTCTGTACTGTTCAAATATTTTCTTTGTGAAGTCTTTGCATAGCTTTAAATGTGTTTATAGTTTGTTTCATTCTGTTCTAGTTTTGAAAGAGATTGCTGTTTGGCCAAGAGCTGTTTTTCTTTTAGTTGCTACACTGGCTCTTGCTTGTTGACCTTGTTGTTCGGATACTGCTTGGGTAAAAGTTGCTTTTTCCAATTCCCACTGTGAGTAAGTCTACAAGTAACAAAAGCATTGTGGTCTGTCCTTTGAAAATACAGATTTTTAGTCTTTTTATACTTCCTATAATCCTAATTTTGCAAAACCACAAGCTAGATCTTACTGTGTGAAGGACCCCAGCAAGAGTAGCTGACTGTTAAGCTCATTTAATGGGCATCCTAATAATAAACTAAACTATTGTTGTAATGTAGGCAATATATGTAGGCTATTTCTTCTCTGCACAGGGCAAATTACCTAATTAATAGCAGCTTTTGTCATTTGCATATTTGGATCCGATGCAGTTAATCTTTGAGCCCCGATGGTGGTGGTAATAAAAGTTGCACCTGTCCCGGGTGTGGATGAGCTGTGCGCATGTTTGAGTCCTCTGCTCCAGCTCCAGGCACCAGGCTCCAGGCTTTGGGGTCCAGGGTTTATCCAGACCCAGGGATGGTGCATTCCTCTGGGCATGAGTCACCCACACCCCTGCCCCGTCATTCTGTCACCCTCCAACACGTCACCCATCACCCCCACATCACTGCAAAACAAATCTACATGAATTACAATGGCTTCGGTACTTAGAAGGATCTTGTTTTGAGTGCATTGTTATTTTATTTTTTGTTAGTAGTATGCACCTTAAAGACTTTTTAGTTCCAATACTGTTGCCGGACCTGATATCAAACCATCCCAGTGGATTGGTAGAGTTTTCCCCCTTAAGACACAAATATGTAATTTAACTAGGGCTGGGTGATTATTTGAATTTTAATCAAGATTGAGATTCAGTCTTGTCTAATTTGGGTCAGTTTGGGTCTTATGAATAAAAGCATGTTGTTGTTCCGTCAGTGTGCCCCAGGGCAGCTGTGGCTTCAATAGCTTACCACCACAGAGTGTAGAGTGAATGAATAATGCTCTGTAAAGCGTCTTTGAGAGTCCCGAAAAGCGCTTTATAAAACAGATGCATTATTATTATTATTATTATTATTATTGAAGCAGAGTTCAGATTTTGGGGGAAGAAACAGACTTTTCTTTGTGTTAAATCAAGTTGAAATCAATGTGAGAAAACAAAATCTTGATTAAATTTTTTGTCATCACACATCCAACTGTAAATTATTCTTGAAGAGGAACAGCATTGCATGAATAAAAGTCAAAACATTATAAAACATTATTTATCATCAATGGCCAGTAAATAATCAATACTAAAACTATGGTATCAATACTGAAAAAATGCAAAAATACAAAACAGGGTGAAGTAGGATATTTTCAGGATACTTTTAGAAATGCCTTTTTAATATCAGAACTGGACCACATGGTAATATCTAAGAAACTACCATACGTTTGCGTTGAACAGTACATCATACTTTCTAAAAAATAGCTGTTGGTTTTAGTATTGAAAATGATATTGCGTATAGAGCCTTTACCTTCGTTTTGAAATTGAGTTTGAAATTTTAGTGTTGTGATAACATTTTTACTAACAAAATAACTCCGATCTTTTCTTTCCTCAAATTTTCTCCAAACAGTTAATCACTTTGAGCTGAAATAAAGCAGCTGTTGGTTTTTTGCAGTGCAGTGGGCTCCTGACTGACTTTGAGCAGATAAGCAGGTTGGAGGTAATCCCTGCCTTAGACCATGTGATCAGTATCAGATGATGGAGCCCCTCAGAGGACAGGCCGTATATCTGCACCCTGTCTTTATTCTTTCACTCTTGCTCTAATGGGTTGGGCTCACGTCACATCACAACATTATACTAGCCCTATAGTTTAACACTGAGCTGGCGGACCGGTCACAATTCTATGGTGGAATTTGCCGTTTAATTGCCATATTTGTTTTAAGGGTTGTCAAAAGTATCAAAAATCTGATACTAATTGAAGCTAAAACTGTTATGTTAATTAGATATTCATTTGAGCAGGTATTTATACTAAAAAAGTCACATTCTGAACAGCTTTAGAATGAGCTTGAGCTGCATCAGAGCAAGTATAAAATCGCATAGACTAGGACCACTATGGAGCCCACCTGGACGACTGAGGGATTACACAGTTGTATTGTGACAACACTAATATGTATTGACTTGGTTTATGGTGAATATCTCTGTAATTACTGGCCTATCCATGTGAAACAACAACTGGCACAAAGTTCAGTGTCTTCTCTGAGAAAACCAACTGTATGCACATTTTGTTTCTCAATAGCTACACAAAAGCTGTAATTTACTGACTTGAAAAATATGATAGTTCTCAAGGGATAAGACTCTAAGCCATTTGATTAATATAGCGAGATTGTTGATCCAGTCCCAACCAAATAAAGAAAAGGTTCATGATTTATTTATAGTTATTTAAAAACAGTGAATCTTTCATAGAGTTTACTGTGTATAGAGCTCTGTCCTGCATCTAGAAGTATCACATCATCAAATCATATAATGTGTACTGTGAACTCAACTTTATCTGAACACCAATGGCTAAAATATGTAAGTGATGAAACTTGGTCCAGCTTTGATTCTGGTTTAGTCTTACTCAAGTAAGAATTAAAAATCATATCTTCAAATAATAATAATAATTGTCAACATTAAGCTTTTGTCACATGTAGACTAACTCAAAGTAGGAAGAGTAACCAAAACTATTACTCAAGTAGGAGTAAATGTATGCTGCTAGAAAAGTACTCTGAAAAGCACAATTTCTTGAAGTTACTCAAGTAAATGTAACTGAGTACTAACAACCACTGGTCCCATTCTAGTCCCATTTTATCCCTGTTCTCTTTCAGGTTTAATTCCATTTTTATTCCCAGTTTATTCCCATTTTCTGGTACAGGTGTGAACTCTGCCTTAAAGCATAAACTTGATTTGCTACATTGAAGATTTGTATTATTTTCCACTTTGGTGCCACTGGAGCAGCTAACTTTAGTTTATTCAGATACTATGCAACATCCTGGTCCCTAAAGCCGCGTAAATTTACGAGTAGAGAGTTTTGTCATATAAACTTGAGTGATAGCGTACCTCGCTGGTTAAAGGTAATGATGCAAAACAGTGCAATTGCTTTTTACATAAGCTCATTAGAGCCAGTTCCCCTGAGAACAGCAGTAACAGAGACACAGGGCAGAGTAAGTCTATTGCTTCTCCTCCTCTGTGGTAATTTGAGATTTAAGAGTTTTGCCTACATAGGTTTAATACATTAAACATCTATTTAGGTAGTCATAATCACAATTTCAAAATCGCAATGAGTGCAGTTTTTGAAGCACTACAATTTCCTCCACAAACAACAAAATATTCTGTTTTACTCTGCATAAAAACTGCCAACCCTGTAGTTTAGACCTGTACAATTATGTCCTGAAAACAAGGATTGCAATTAGATTTTAAAATTATGTTTTGTTTTGGTTTTTTTTTTTTTTACATTTTTTTCCTTAATAGACAGGATATTTTGTTGTTTGTTGTTGACAAACTCACTCCCCAAAAAATGCAGTCTTGTCAATTTGATTTTGATATACAGTCCCTGACAAAAGTCTTGTCGCTTATCCATTTTGTAGAAACAAAAGCTTATAACCTGACTTTAAATTAATCGATTGGTTTTAGAAATGTCTCATATGAAAGCTAAAACCCTCCCAAATTATGCTCAATATACAAAAATACATTTGCTTCACTGAAGAAAGATTGATCATTTAATGAACACAGAAAGGTCAGATTTTGGCAAGACAAAAGTCTTGTCGCCTTGTCATATGATGCACCCAATTCTAGATTACAGCCTCACCTGTGATCAGTTACTGATCAATCAATTAGTGGGTGTGTATAAAAAGAACCCCAGCACACCAGACCTTCACATCAACTGCAACTTGACCTCTGACAACATGCCTAAGCTCCACCCTGAGACCAAAGCGTTAATTATCAAGAGGCTGAAGACCAGATCCACTGCTGAGGTGGCTGACACCTTCAATGTGTCTCAGCGTCAAGTACAAAGAATAAGAAAAAGATCTGAAAAGACTGGAGATGTTTTTGACAAGCCCAGGTCCAGCAGACCCCACAAGACAACTGCTCGGGAGGACCGTTTGTTGATTCGAAAATCCAAGGCCAGCCCCTTTTCCACTGCAGCAGAGCTCCACCAGGCCTGGTCACCTCAAGTCCCTGTGTCAACCAGAACAGTTTGTAGAATTCTGTCTCGAAATGGCCTCCATGGTCGAATCAGTGCACAGAAACCAGCACTAAACAAAAGGCAATTAAAAAACTGTGTAGCATTTGCCAAGGCCCACAGCCTGCTAAAAGGATGGACACTGGAAAAGTGGCAGGTGGATTTCGCAGATGAATCCTCGGCTGAATTACATCACAGCCGTCGCAAATATTGCAGGAGACCTACTGGAGCCCGCATGGATCCAAGATTCACCCAGAAAACAGTTAAGTTTGGTGGCGGAAAAATCATGGTCTGGGGTTACATCCAGTATGGGGGTGTGAGAGACATTTGCAGGGTGGAAGGCAATATCAATAGCCTAAAATATCAAGAAGTATTAGCTACCTCTTACATTCCCAACCATAAAAGGGGTCAAATTTTGCAGCAGGATGGTGCCCCATCGCATACTTCTATCTCTACATCAAAGTTCCTCAAGGCGAAGAAGATCAAGGTGCTCCAGGACTGGCCAGCCCAGTCACCAGACATGAACATCATTGAGCATGTCTGGGGTAGAATGAAAGAGGAAGCATGGAAGGCAAAACCAAAGAATCTTGATGAACTCTGGGAGGCATGTAAGACTGCTTTCTTTGCTATTCCTGATGACTTCATCAACAAATTGTATGAATCATTGTCGAACCGCATGGATGCAGTCCTTCAAGCTCATGGAAGTCATACAAGATATTAAATATGGATCTCACAGCACCACTACTTAATTCACTGACGTTATGCAACATATTTTTGTATTTGAAGTAAATTATTTGTTCAATTTTCTGTAGGCGACAAGACTTTTGTCTTGCCAAAATCTGACCTTTCTGTGTTCATTAAATGATCAATCTTTCTTCAGTGAAGCAAATTTATTTTAGTATATTGAGCATAATTTGGGAGGGTTTTAGCTTTCATATGAGACATTTCTAAAACCAATCGATTAATTTAAAGTCAGGTTATAAGCTTTTGTTTCTACAAAATGGATAAGCGACAAGATTTTTGTCAGGGACTGTACTGTGCCACCCTAATCCTCCTGGTACATACGTTTCGTTGGACTAAGCAAACTAAATTACAACTAGACTGAAGCAAGTCAAATAATCTTGGCCTAGAACTACTCACAACAAGATTAATACTGTAGTAGTTTAAAGGTCTTATATTAAGCAAAATTGACTCATGTGACCTTTTAGCCATGTTACAACGTTGTTACTTCATCAAAAACATACCTGGAGTTGTGTTTTATTTCATCCAAATATGTTTGAGTAACCCTTTATTATTAATCTGTCTACATCTCCAAAGCTCAAAATGCTCTGTTCCACCTTGTGATGTCATGAAGCACTAGTTTTAAAGTTAACAGCTCCTTTTACCTTTAGTTTAGTAGCGATTGCAAATTCCTGCACTGAAATTATCCAAATGATTCTAGTGAAGGTGTATGGTGTTTAAAAACACAGTGGAGCGCTTCCTCTATTACCACATGACATTACAAGGTGGAAAAGAGTGTTTTCTGTTTGAGAGAAGTTCAGCCTAAATATGCAGGTTTGTGTGTTAAACATGTGTGAATGAAACAAAACAAAGCTCCAGATATGTTTTTGATGAGAAAACAACATTATAACATACTATAAATCAGAAAATAGTGTAATATGGGCCCTTTAAGACATTTTAACTCATGAAGATTTCCTTTCCCAGTTTCATGTTTTCCCACAGAAAATGACATCATAATTCACCGTGGCCATAAGGCGCTGGACAATCACTCGTAAATATGGAGTTTCCCTTGAAGCTCTGCACAGATAAATCACAGTTGTGCAGTTCCAGTGGAGCTCTGCGCACACACAGACACTTTCCCCACCCTCTCCTCCTATTGGTCAGCTTCTGTTTTGCTTTGAGTGAGCGACAGGTGGGTTTAACCAATCACAGTGAAGTATGAACAATCAGAAGAAGCAGATTTCTGTTATTTCCACCTTAAAGCAATACAAAGCTGCTCAGTGTACAAGAGTTTTTGGATGCTTTCACTCTGTTTTTGTCCTGGTTGATCCCAGTTTAGTTGTGCTTTACGTTGGTCTTATTCTAGTCCTGGTTTAGTTCTGATCAAGTCCAGGTAGTTCTGGGTTTAGTCCAAAATGTGTGTGTTGAAGTATTAATGCAGCCTCTCTTACCTTTTAAAATCAATATAGACTATACATAATGCATTTCAAGAAAGAGCTTTACAGTACATTATTCGTTCACTCCACACTCTGGTGGAAGTGTTTTGCCTAAGGACACAACAGTTTCCACAGAAGTGTACATGGCTTGAGATAAAATTGAAACTGTGACCTATCCATGGTTTCATAATGATGGAAAATTAGGACCATTGCCATAGCAATTAACAATTTAAAACAAATTATAATATCTTTTGAATGGGAAAAGTGTTGCATTTAACAGGAAGCGAAAAAAAGATTGCATAGGCTCAAACCTTTCACACCAAGGCCTAAATTAGGGCTAAAAGTGGTCTAAAATGAGACTAAACTGTGGATAAGGTAGTTGTAAATAATGATTAACCCAAAGGAAGATAAAACATGCAGAAATGTTTAAACTTTTAAAATAAAGTAAATACTCAAACTGAGGGCCCTACGCACCACCAGTAGTACATGCACCACAGCTTGAGAAACACTATAGTGGTATTGTCTTTTCCCTCACCTGCACTCATGTCTGTGTTGTATCCTTGTGTGTTCTCTTTCAGCTCAGTGCCGTTACGCTCTGGGGATGGAGGACGGGACCATCCCAGACTCAGACATCAGCGCCTCGAGTGCCTGGTCCGACTCCACGGAAGCCAAACATGGAAGGTAGGCTAACAATTCAAATTCAGTCAGTTCAATTTATTTTGGAATGACACAAGCATTTCTTAGGGCTTTATGGAAATGGTGCATCATCCTAATTTTTTTAGCTACAAAAACAAAATGTTCTGTTGAAGTCAGAGTCATATAGGACTCCCTAAATGTTGTGAATTTCGTTACTGGGCATGACAAGTGTTTCATGTCCCAAAGCCCTAAACTTAACCATATTAACTGTTCCTAACCATATCCTTAACTTGGTAGTGCAATCATTTATAGGTAAAAAATTAACATTTGCCAAAAAATGTGAAAAAAAGCTAAACTCTGCCCCCAGAACAAAATGCTGAACACTTAAGGAGTCCAGTTGAAGTCAGATTTATGTATTTATTTATTTATTACTTCCTCACTTTATGGATAAAACAGCGCTCATTCACAAACTCCCCTCTCCTTAAATCTAGACAACTTTTAATTAAGCTGTTCATTTTGTTTTGTTATATTCTTACAGTGTGCTGTTTGGGGCTACAGCTAACGATTATTTTGCTTATTGATTCATTGATTCTTTTTGATGAATCGTGAACAACATTTGTTTTTATTAAAGTTGACCCAGATGAAGTGATGCAGCTTGAGGTTATCCAGATGCAGTAAATTTAAATACAAGTGTTTTTGTTTTGCTTTTTTTCATCAAAAACACCACATTTTCACATTGCCTGTCATTGTGATGTAGTCATTTTACAAGGAATTGCTCAAAAGTTACAAGATCAGTGTATCTTACAACAGTGTATCTTATTTCTGCACTATATTTGCCTGGTTTTACACAGACTCAGCAGTGTGAGCAATGGTACTGGCAGTGGCTAGTGCTTAGTTTACAGTTATATGTTCCAGGAATCTTTCATTATGGCTGTGAGGAACTAATTATTTGATTTGATGAATATATAACAATAAAATTCTAACTCTAGCTCTGACTAATTAAACTGGAAACATTTTTATAACTCAGTAATCCACTTATATAATTTGACTGCAGGTAAAATAATGCATGGATAAGCAAATGATCCAAACACAGACGGAGCAGTGTCTCATGTCTGCCTTACTTTACTTACTTACTTTATTAGAGAGATTATTTTATAGCTTTCGCACTTGCAAACAAACATTGCTGCATGATGACATCACCGGGTGGTTTGGTTGTGCAGGTGTGAGTGTGAGCCACAGAACCCTCCATAATCCTGTTCTAGCATGTGCCGTATGTCATCACAACAATCTGCCTAATAATAGCTGCTGCTCTTCAAATCAAAGCCAAAATGCTTACACAACAGTGGCTGCGGTTACATGTGCACTACAGATCTGGTTATTGTTATTCATCTGATTATTGCCAGCGTTATATTAGAGTTGCCAGCGTTATAAGACTGTTAAAATGATGTAGAAACATGCACAATGATCTGAAGTCTTTCCAATCTGGTCACTCAGATCACTCACATCAGATTTTGTGGTTTGCGTGTCATTTAAATAATCTTAAAAGTCAGATAATAATCAGATTACGGCGTGCATGTGAATTAAAGTGAGTGTTCAGCCATAAGTGGTGAAGAAAAATTAAGAGCAAAGTAAGTACAAAGCAGTGGGCGTGTATAGGGAGTAGGTGAAAACGTCATTCTTCAGAGCAATGGCGAATGAAAATGACTCAAGCGTGCATGAATCAGTCAAAATACAATGCTGAGTAAGTTAATGAGGGAACAGCGTTATAACATGGTAAAACGCTAAATTGATTGAGCATAATATGGCCCCTCTAGATTAATGAAAGCTGTATCAAAAGACTTTTAATTTGGATCATTGGGTCTATTTCCTGAAATATGCACCATTGTGAAAATAAGCCTAATCTTGTAAGAAGAGAGGGAAACTGAGAAATGAAGCCACACAAAAGCTCATTGTGAACGTTTGAGATTTAAGCCATAAAGTAAGTCCAGTATTCAGAGTTCATACCCCGCGTGTTTAATGATACAGTTGAAGTCGAGAAGATTTCAAAATAGTGCAATGAAGTGCAGAAATGTGCTCATATAAGAAAACATTGGGATGAATAAAGATTTGGCTGGTGTCAGTGGTCAGAATAACAATATCTAACTGAATCGTGATCCGACCCAGTGATGAGCTCAACTGGGGGGAGATTGTTGTATCATTATTCATTCCATTTTATGTATTTGCAATTCATAATAATCAAAACATCATTAAGTGATTTTTTCTGACATTTAAATCTTTTGTGTTTAAAGATGTTAAGTAACATATTTAGTTTATTGTTTGAAATTGCTGTATTTGCCAAAAACAATGTATTAAAATGTGTACTTAGTTTCAGTTTTGAATAAGGCTCGGGAGGGATTGCAAGATTACATGCATGGATGAATTGACCAACCACAGTGAAGTATGATCTCTCAAAAGAAGCAGATATCCAGCTTTAATTACCACATAGGCTATGCTCACTTTGGATTAGACCAGATCTAAACTAGGTCTAGAACAGGACCAAACCAGGTCTAAATCAGGACTAAACTGAGATCAAACCAGAACAAGTTTGTACACCTTCAATATAATATACAGTAAAATGAACCAATGAATCATGTGAACTTTGAAATCATGGCCCAAACTCTTTTTTTATAATACTTTTGTCACATCATCTACTCCTATTGGCTTGAAATACCAAACGCAAAGGCAAAGAAAAAAGGGGAAATGCGTTAGTTGGCAGCTCCATGCTCTGTAAGTGAATCTTTTTGGATGGCTCTTTGTGCCGTGAGCGGTGCCCGGCTGCGTTCCTCTGCTGTCTGTCCCAGGACACGTCGGATCACAGATGGGCTGATATCATCTTGTGGCTTAGTACATATGATCTCACCACACTGCAAAATAATAGCAGCTTCAATTAAAATGACATGAACCCGTATATACTGTATAATATCAGACTTTTTTCATTGTTTTGACCTAAAAAAAATGAGTTTCTTTCTGTATGCGTTTTCTCATTTTTTAGGTATTCTTAAGTAGTTTCAGTAATGATTAGTGCTGGGGTCGCCACAATATATTACAGTACTAATAGAGATATTAGAAAGTGAATTATTTTAGTTAATTGCAATGTATTCTGACGCTTCTCCTGTGTTAGTGGTCCAGCAGTTCAAGGAGTTGATCTGTGGTTCACTTTTAACGTAGTTTTTGGCTAATATTTGGTTTCTAGAGTTGCCATCTGCTTGCAACAGCTGATTTGTCCAATAAAGTTTTGATTTGATTTGATACCTCTATTGATGAGTTTCAGTTTCCTGTTCGATTGACTTTTTTGCAGTAAGTACGAGTGTCTCTGATGAAAGTAGCCGAGTTGCTGGTTGTGAGTTGATAGAGTGATTTGTTTTGTGGTCGGAGCAGCAGCTTTAGAGAAGTCTCAGAGCGGTCAGAGCGGCTGTGTCTGGAATACAGATGAGAGACACACTCAAGTCGTTATAATAGTGAAGTACAGCTCAAAATTCACACAAATACTACCAGAACTAAACCAGGACTAAACAAGAACTAAAGCAGGACTAAAGCAGGATTAAAACCAAGACAAAACCAAGACTAAACCTGGACTATATCAAAACTAAACCATTACTAAACCAGGACTAAATCAGGGCTAAGCAAGGACTAAACCAGGATTGAACCAGGACTAGATCAAGACTAAACCAGGACTAAATCAGGGCTAAGCAAGGACTAAAGTAGGACAAAACCAAGACAAAACCAAGATTAAACCAGGACTAGATCAAGAGTAAACCATTACTAAACCAGGACTAAATCAGGGCTAAGCAAGAATTAAAGCAGGACAAAACCAAGACAAAACCAAGATTAAACCAGGATTAGATCAAGACTAAACCATTACTAAACCAGGACTAAATCGGAGCTAAGTAAGGACTAAACCAGGATTAAAGCAGGACTAAAGCAGGACAAAACTAAGACTAAACCATTAATAAACCAGGACTAAATCGGGGCTAAGCAAGGACTAAACCAGAACTAAACCAGGACTAAACCCATACTAAGCTAAGACTAAACCAGGACTAAACTAGGACTAAACCAGGTCAAACCAAGACTAAACCACACCTAAACCAGGACTAAACCAGAACTAAACCAGGACTAAACCCATACTAAGCTAAGACTAAACCAGGACTAAACTAGGACTAAACCAGGTCAAACCAAGACTAAACCACGCCTAAACCAGGACTAAACCAGGACAAAACAGGACTAAACCAAGACCATCAGTCCAAACGAGGGGTCTCATTTATCAAGTGTTTGCTCAGGTCCAAAACAGTGCTAAAAGTAAAAAATATGACATTAAAAAAGACACAGTGCAGTTTTGTTCCTTTGACTGAATGCAAAATGGGGCAATGAAGTTGTTAAGCGGGTGCTCCCAGACATATCACATCTATAAGAGCTAAAACTGTACGATGATTTATCACAACAGAACGACAGGTGTTATTTTAAATGCTTTCAAATGACCCACAAGGATGGATAGGATAATGACAGGCTGTTACCAAAGCAGTAGTTTTGGAAAATCAGTCTTTACCTGGGACACAAGACAGATCGTAACTGCAAAAAACCCCAAGAATCACCATAAAGTTGTATTTTAATGTGACAGTAAAAAAATAAGTATGTCAGAAAGAGACCTCAACTCATGATGGTGCATTTAGTTTGTAGTTTTATAAAGGTTCTGATGTTTTTCGTTTATGTAACACCCCTTTTATTTATTTATTTATTTATTGGTCTTATACTTTTCCTTATTTTAGCCCAATTGCAATTTCTCTGTATTCTCTTTATATGAGCACATATTTAGCTATTGTTGATCCTTATTCTACATGTTGGAAAATCCATTATGTCAACTGTACCTGCGTTTTCTTCTTCAGTCGCCTTTTAATGCGTGCTTTCATATTTCTGGTTCATATCTCTGGTTCAGATTTGGTTGTGTAACTTGAATATATGGAGCTTTACTGTCATCTTATATAACAAAAAAAAACTTTTTCCTTTCACTTTATCAACAAACTTTAAATCTCCCTTTGTCAGGCTGAGCACCGGAGAGGGCGATGGAGCCTGGTGTCCTGCTGGAGCTGTCTTCCCAACCGGATCAGAATATCTTCAGGTGGGATTTTCATTTTAGTCCTCCATTAAAGAGTCATTATGTAACTTTTCTGGTAGGAGGTCAGGAAGCTGCTTGTCTTCATGCAGATGTCTCAAATGCTCCACAGTATGGCATTAACCTTATCTTACGGTTATTCAGTGATTCATGAGCAGGCTTGCCTCTCTACAGATATGACTTGTACTTTAACTTGGTGCTGTCAGTGTCTCTATGGAGAAAGATAAGTTAAATGCCGTACTGTGGAAAAGTAGACTAAGCAATAATATCTCCATGGAGACAAGTAGGTAGCAAACCCCCCCACCAAAAATGTTACATACTGCATATTTTAGTTTACCGTTGTGTTATATAATATCGATCTCTACATATTTACAAGTAGCATATTGTTTTCAAAGAAGAGAGACTTGTTTGAAAGTGGTTCAGTTCATCTCTGTATACTGCCGTTGTATCCTTGAGCAAAACACTTCACCATACATGCTTTGAATCGTGGTATCTATTTTCTTTATTGACTTTATCAAGCTTGACAGACAGTGAACAAATAAGGCCACATTGTTAAGAGACCAGATTTAAAAGTGCTCGATGAGATTATTATCAAAAACAAAAATTGTATTCCAGATTTTGAATGGAAGCGTAAACTTGTATCTTGCTTTCTTTTTTGCACACATTGCCTTAACTCTATAATGACGACATATACATTCACTCAACTAACAAAATAAGTACTGTATTGTGGCTTTATCTTCCTCTGTGTCTTGTCTCCAGGTGGACTTGCGTAAACTCCATTTCCTGGCCCTGGTGGGGACTCAGGGCCGTCACGCTGATGGACATGGACGAGAGTTTGCCCGGAGTTACAGACTCCGATATTCACGGGATGGAGTCAAATGGATCACATGGAAAGACCGCTGGGGCCAAGACGTACGTGGATCAGTCTCACTCAGGACTGGGCGGATACTATGAGATTATTTATAGACCAGTTAGCCACCTATTTGACACTACTTTGTCTTAGATTGGTGGGCGACCCTATTCATGGCTTTCAGGCATAAGAATTAGTTTTCTGATTTGATTTGCAATTCTAATCAAAATATTCTCTCTTTTGAACGGGGGCATGGGACTGGGAGGCAAAGGGTACTGTTTCCCAAAGACAGGGAAGGGAATTCAGAGGCTTTTAATGATTATTTCCTCAATTACATTCTACTTCTACACTTTAATCTATTTTAGTTGTAATCACATACACTGTGTTCCAGTAAATTGTTTGTCAGATTTATTTGTTTCCACTAAATAGAATTATGCATGACACCTGGGGGCTCATTTACCCCTTTAGAAAGTCAGGGTCTTTGCTCAAAAAAGTCAAATTTAAACTCAAATGATTATTTAAAGACTTGCCTATGTATGGATACAGAAAACGGTGTCTCTGTCTGTGATAAATAACATTAGACAGAGTCCGTCTCGATTTCTCTGTGCTAAGTGCTTGTCCCTCTGCTCCTCTGAGTGCTTCAGGCTGCAGCAGGACGGACAGAGGTGGAACTGTGCTGGGGACTCACTCAGACTCTACTGCATTAAACAGCTCTGAAGTGCTAAGTGCATTTATAGTTTAACTTCTCTATTTCCGATCCACACATAGTTATCTGCCAGTGAAAACTATTAGAAAAGCCACAGGTTGTTTGCTGTATTTCCTCCGGATTATTATGCAAATGAAGCACTCACAATGCAATGGAGGCTCGTTCATTATGTGCAGCCTTATAGAGCAGGGGTATTTTGTTTAATGTGTTTGATTTCACGCCTGCACAGGGTAATATGTCAATTGTAGTATTAATACTGTGATTTGTAGGCTATAGGCACATTATAGCTATTTCACCACCTCATATTAGGAGCTCAGTCATCAGCCTGTTGCTATTTCACTCTATAAGATGTATAAATTTCTGCTGATATTATGAAGAGAAGATGAGAAAGAGGCTGATATAAGTTAGAAATGGAAAGCTGTGTATTTGTTGAGTGTAGAGGAAGAGGAGCATAGAACAAAAGATGAAGAAGAGGACAGATCCAGGACTATGGCCAGAGAATCTCACTGATGAACAGGGAAATCACTGCTGACATTAACACAACAGAGCCAAGTGAAATTAATCTAAAGAGTGAATTTTCTTGTAGAAATAAAGCAATTCCAAATTTTCGTAAAATTCTGGCACTGCATCAAATATATAAACCTAGAAACAGAGGACAAATTAGTTTGGATATAGATCGGTGAGATATTGTTACGTGCAGAAACCATATAGGGTATAGTCTATAGTGTTCGAAAAATACAATTATTTACTGGGATAAATAAACACAATTGTGTATTGGGGCTCAAGAAAGTTTGTACCCAGGTCCCAGAATGTGGTGTTATGCCTCTGCTTTTGAACGGGGAAAAGTCTTCTCAAAATCCCTCGAATCATGAAGGAATCGTGACAACCTTACCTCCATGGACCAATTAAGTGTACCTTTATCTTATCTCAAAAGTTTCAATGTTTAAAGGGGACCTATTCTGCAAAATCAACTTTTCATTCTCATTTACCCTCTCGTAAGTTGTATTTGGAGTGATTCATGCATGTTTGAGTAATATTGTATATAATAATGTAATATAGGATTCTGCAGTGTCACATAATCATTTTAGCACAACTGAAAAAGAAATGGACTCGCTAGTGTGATGTGCAGCTATCCATCGAAAATACTGTACGGGACTTTGTTGTGACGGCATTTAAAGTGGTAGTCAGCAAAGTTATTTCTTTTATCATGTTGTTTTAGATCAAAATTGTCATTTAAAATGTCCAAATTACAATGTAATGATCCACAAGTGTCATAGATTATAACTATATAGTAGGCTCGAGCGCAATTTGTCTTCTTTAACATAATATGGGATCTTAGAGTTTGAGGATTTTTTTTGATAATGTATCCCATTATAATGCCGTATTCTTCTGTCTTTCCTGTAGGTGGTGCAGGGGAATGAGAACACCTATGACGTTGTGTTGAAGGACCTGGGCCCTCCGATCGTGGCTCGTATGATCCGCTTTCACCCTCTGTCTGACCGCGTGATGAGTGTTTGTCTCAGAGTGGAGCTCTATGGCTGTGTTTGGAACGGTGAGAGGCATCAATTATCTCTGTAAAATATAATGTGCAGCTAAAATTGTCCAGTCCAGTGAAACTTTATTTCACTTATTACACATTTAAAACCAGCTGACCAAAGCCAATAGAGTTGCAACGATTTATCAGAATAATTGTGGCTAGTCAGTTAAAGTTACCATCAGTTCAAACTCACCTGTGCTCTCCGGTCTTCTTCTGTCGGGCCAAAGCTGACACACTATCAGACAGCAGTAACGTAGATAGCATCTGGTGGTGATATGTGAGAATACAAGAGGGACGGTTTGGCCAGTATAATTACAAATGATATCTTTAAAATGACCAAGAGGTGATCAAAGTGCTAAACAGGTTTGCAGTGAGGAATCTTGAGTAAATGTGACTAGTCCACTATTAAAAAATCATAATTGTATTGTTAATTGCACTATACAGACTCTAAAACACATGCCTTTATAACAGACAGCGGTTTTATTGAATCGATTAAATATTCTCTATCTAGAAGCCTTCTGTCACCATATTTCAAACTTATAATAGGTCATGATAATACATTTTGAAGTACAATGTATAGCTTAAGAAAATATAGCGATATTATTGAATACCACTATGCCACTGACACAATAAACCCTAAAGCAGGATTATCCACAAAAACTATTCTATATATACAATATTGTTAATGAACAGGAGCTGCAATAATTAAATAAAACACTTTTCCAATCCACTTTATTTATATAGCACTTTTCATAAGCAAAACAGTTTCCAAAGTGCTGCACAACACAGATAAAAACTGAATGAGTCATAGAAGTCAACCCTCTACAGCCAAATGTTACCGCAGTACAGAAATAAAAAGTTCCCCAATGTACCCACAGAAAAAGTACCCACCACAAATACTGACCCCCAAAATTCATCATGTTTTGAACAATAATACAGTATAGTAATTATCGTGACAGGGCTACCTTATAATATCTTGAGTAGACGATTAATCAAAAAAAGAATTGCTTGTCAACTAAAATAATCATTAGTTGCAGCCAAAGTGCTAAACAAGCCACAGTGAACCTCCATAAACATAGCAACACCATAAAAAGCAACACACGCTGGCTATACAACAGTTAAATTCAGCTTATCTAAATTTGAATGGCGGCAATCAGTGAATCACAAAGATTGCAACATACCCTCTGGAGACAACAAAATATATTTTATTAAGATACAATAAATGTTAACCCTTTAGTTTAGATTTCTGTAAACTGTTCTGAAATGCATGCAATTCCTATATTAGTTTAGCTTTTTTTTTTCCTCTCAGATATGAATGCTTCTGGACAAGTTTATTTTGTACACTACTAGGGTTGTAAAACTAGTGTCCAAACTAGATACTAATTTTAGTATGTATTGATACCAAAAATGTCACATTCACAGGACAGACATGAACCTTTCCTGAATAGTTTTAGTATGATCTTGAGCTGAATCAGAACAAATATAAGAACACATAGACTTGAATACGACCATGGACCACGAAGGAACCTACCTGGACCACTGAGGGAATACACCGATATAAGACTGCAGATATAAGACCACGTAATATAAAAGAAAGTACTATTATTTAATATTGAAAATCACATTCTCTATTGTCTAAAGAAAGAGTTTTAAATGATCATTGAGGTATCAGAATCTGTATTGAGTATGAAGGCTATTCCTTAGTATTCGAGTTTGAAATTTTAACATCGTGACAACATTACTCTGAACAGAATCATAATTGAGTGGAGGAGTTCAAGTATCTCTGGGTCTTGTTCACGAGTGACGGGAGGATGGAGCGTGAGATTGACAGGCGGATCGGTACAGCGTCGGCATTGATATGGTCGCTGTATCGGACCGTTGTGGTAAAGAGGGAGCTGAGCTGAAAGGCAGACCTCTCGATTTACCATCAGTCTACGTTCCTACCCTCACCTATGGTCATGAGCTTTGGGTAATGACCGAAAGGACAAGATGGAGGATACAAGCGGCCGAAATGAGTTTCCTCCGCAGAGTGGCTGGGTGCTCCCTTAGAGATAGGGTTAGGAGCTCAGTCACACGGGAGGAGCTCGGAGTAGAGCTGCTGCTCCTCCACGTCGAGAGGAGCCAGCTGAGGTGGCTCGAGCATCTATTCCGGCTGCCTCCTGTACGCCTCTGTCGGGAGGTGTTCCGGGCATGTCCCACCGGGAGCAGGCCCCGGGGAAGACCCAGGACACGGTGGAGGGACTATGTCTCTCGGCTGGCCTGGGAATGCCTCGGGGTCCCCCCGGAGGAGCTGGAGGAAGTGTCCGGGGTGAAGGAAGTCTGGGAGTCCCTGCTTAGACTGTTGCCCCTGCAACCCGGCCCCGGATAAGCGGAAGAAAATGGATGGATAGATGGAGAATCATAATTTAAAACTCAAATGTAACCAACTATTACATCAGAATAATTGCAACCATACATTATTTCCCCAAATTGTACACCCATCCATACCATAGACCGCCTTTACGTTGCAATGTGCATTTACCCCACTGTAATGTTTATAATATGTGCATGTTTTCCCTATACAACTGATGCATCGACTCGTAGCATTCCATCACATTTACGGCCTCTTCGGGGTTTGCAACACTAAAAAGAAGCCACGTTGTGATATACGGTTTAGGCCCAGTGTTACCCCAAGCACAACACTTACTAACACAGTATTTATGGCTAGGTCACCCTCTCTCTTGCTCCATCTACCAACTTCATGCAGCAACGGCCTGGCTGTAAATCAGGCCCGTCTGGGAGGTTAGAAATCTGCTGTGAGATCGTCTTTTTTAAATATGTCCCGATTGGGAATTCAGAGGCGCTACGCGGTTTATCTGGAGGCAACAAATGACGCGCTCAGGTTCGAATGTCAAGTGTTCCACCTCCCATCCAGTGTTAGATTACCCCCAGTGTTGTTTAAAGACACACTGTGTAACTTTTCACTGTGTAATATTTATCTTGCGTTGATTAAATTACATGTGTTGAAAAAAACTTGAAAAAATGCATTCTTACCTGGTTCTCTATATGAAGATAGATAAGTTGAATGCCATTTTGTGGACCTTTCCAGGGAAAGCAATAACATCTCCAAGGAGACAAGCAGAAAAGTTACATCTGCATATTTACACCTATAAATTAATCAATTAAAACAAAAAACATGGGTTCATATTGTGGTTACCTCTCCACAGATATGACCTGTAACTTGGTCTGGTGGTGTCCCCAGCTTCTATTCACGATAGATAAGTTGACAGGCATGCTGCAGACTCTCCATCAGAAAAGCTACATAGTACACCAGGCATGTCCAAACCATGGCCCGGGGACCAAATGCGGCCCTCAAATCTAGTTTTCTTGGCCCTCAGGCTTCTAGGTTACCTTAAGTAGTACTTTTTTGAAAATCTACCTTGATAAAGCTAATAACAGCAATTTAGTTTGTCCTTTTGAGGATCTAAGCTTGAATAAAGTCAAAGAAAAATCATACTCCCCTGTTACAAATGCACATATTTCAATTATTCACAGTACTAAGCACCAGTCTATGGTCCTTCATCAGGTCTCTGCTTCATCTGTGTTTTGATACGCAGCCCATTATGAAAAAAGTTTGGACACCCCTGTAGTACAACTTTAAATGAAGATCTGCTAGTATCAAATCTGTATAGCTGAAAGATTAATTCAAATGTGAATTGACTCCAGTTATTTAGGAAAGATGATACAACTAAACATTGTGTCTATGGGGTCTATTATAATTGCTAACCCTGTAGTTTAGACCTCTACAAATTGTTCTGAAAACCTTGAGATTCTTATATTAGTTTAGCTGTTTGTATTTCAGGCTTTTATCCAATGCTAACACCCCTTGCTTAATTTAAAATATGCTCAGATTTGATTTGTAAAAACTCACATTTTCAACCCCAATCCCAATATTTATCAGGCAGAACTCAGAACTTTACCAAGCTTGTTTATCCCCAACAATCAGTCTTTTGTTTGTTTTACCCAGGAACAGTCTACACACACTGCTTCATGTAATGGTCTAGGTCGAGTTGTTTATTATTGGAAAGTGAAAGTAAATCTCTATTCTGACCTAACAGTTGTTCTTAGAGAGAGGCCTGATTAGCTGGAGAGTGCAAAAGGCCGGATTGAGTTTCAGCGTTTAATGACTTTGGCCCATTTAAATCCTGTTGAATTGGACATGTTTGTTTTTTCCATTCTCTGTCTCTTTCCAATCGCCACACCACTTTTCACAGCTTAATTTGAAATGCAAGAAATGTTCCAGTGCAGTGTTTTCATCAGTTGGTGGGCAGTAGTTTACATTTAAAGGTGCACTACGTATTTTCTCTTGTTGACGTCTACCATCTGCTTGATCCATAGATGTGTTTTTGGTTTTTGCGTGGTATGGCATTAATCTTACTATTTTGCATGTATTCAATTACAGCAGGTGTTTTATTGCTCAAAAATACCTTGAAAAACATTCTTACTGTGAGCAGGGTCCCCTCGCCACAGATCTGACCTGTAACTTGCCTCATCTGCTACCTGCTAAGATTAATCATACGCACTCTCCACAAGAAAAGTTACAAGATACAAAAAGATTTGGATTTGAGGTCTGAGTTTGGTTTAGTCCTAATGTAAACTTGCTTTGGCTCAGGTTTTGTCTCAGGTTTAGTTTCAGTTTGTCCCATTTTTAACTTCTATTTAAGTAATATTATTTTGAAGTAACAGGGCTCTTAAGTCTACTCTTCCAGCCACTAGTGACTGGGTGGAAGGCATTCAGAACTTTTAACTGTACTCCCTGTGTTTTGGTGGGTCTCCATAGGGTGCTCATGTTTCCCCCATAACACTAAAATATGCACAGTACGTTAATCCTCCAGCTAAGGTAATCCTGCCCAAGCCTCGCCCAAGATCTGGAGATGGGTCCCCAGTTGTCACCCACTGCTGATTTCCTGACAAATTTAAACCAGTGGCATTGAAGTGTCAAACGGAGAAGTCTTATTTCCCTATGATGGCATTAAAATGAAAGTTAATTCAAGTTTTTTATTTGTCTTCCAGATGGACTAAAGGCCTACACAGCTCCAGTGGGTCACATCATGTACCTCTCTGGGATGCCCATTTACCTCAACGACTCGACCTACGATGGAAGCACAGAGCAAGGGTGAGGGGAACTTTCTATAGGATTTAATAATGTTATCATTTCAATTTCTATTTAAAAGTGCATTGTTTCCATGGTGATGTTACTTGTTTGCCAGAAAGGTTACACAGTATGGCATCAATCTTGCATACATCGAGCTTACACCCAATTATAGTGTTTTTATTGTTACAAAAAAACAAAAACATGCATTCTTTCTGTGAGTGGGTTTGCAGCTTCTATAACGTGGCCTTCTTGTTTCCATGGAGATAGATGCGATTACTTACTGTGAAACATTCTAGGCACAGCAATAACATCAACACATGTACACGTTGAACCTAATCATGTTATGTTGATTGGGTCCACAGACTTGCCGTATTAAGTTTATGGCGTAAAATATAGTGAAAAAATTCCCTTTGTTCATTTGCACAGATAAAGATGTTGAACTTTGTGCCGGTTATCACGTGGATAGGTTTAATAATTACTGAATTAACCACTGCAATATGTGACATTTAAATGGCAAATTCTGCTGTAGAATTCTTTCCTCATTTTGGGTTTTTAGATTGGTACGATAGAGCTTAAATGTAAATGAGTCACTGCAACAAAATCAGTTCCCGAAAAGAATAAATAACATATATCTAATCTAATAAATGCCATAATGCAGTGTTTTCAGGTAAGTAGTAATAGGATACATTTACTTAAAGGTGCTCTACATAACCTTTCTTGTTGTGGTCTCTATGCAAATGTTATTGCTTTGCTTTGAATGTTCCACAGTATGACATCAAACTCACTATCTTGCATTTATTTAGCAAAATTGCTCAAAAGTACCTTGAAAAACATGCATTCTGACTGGGTCGCCTCTCCACAAACCTGACGTGAAACTTGATCTTTGTTCAGTTTTAAGATTATAGGCTTTATGAGCTCACATGAACACAACTGCTGAGGTTTTGGAGCCCGTGGTCGGACTTTCAACACTGTTTTTCCAAATTTAATCAAGATAAAGATTCCCCTGGGTTGTGGTCGATAGCTGTCGTCACATCTGTTAACAGTAACGCGGATGTCTTCCCTGAAACCTATTCTGGTGTCCGCCTAATCGAAAGGGAATTACAGTATTTTTTTAAGCGCTTGGGGATTTGAGGCGTGTTTCCTGACCATAATGTTTTGGCATGAAAAATTTGGCTGGATTCACGCTTACATAGTCTGGGTGGTTAATGGAGCTGAAATGTTTTGCTAGCCGCCGAGCTAGCAAGAACGCTCTCTGATGTAATCCAGACGCACTCATAACAGATGTCTGTCCATGTGCATGACCCTTCAGAGCAGCATTTAAGAATATGATATGAACCGAACTTACTAAATGTTGTTTTGAATGTAAGACTTTAAAACTGTAAACGCTTATTGTCCAGATTGGAAAAACTGATTATCTAGTCTAGTCGTAATCATGTTTCCATGGAGATATTATTCCTTTGCCCAAAATGTTCCCCAAAATGGCATTAAATGTGTCTATATCTAAGGAGACAAACAGATGGGACCACCAGGCCAGGCTATAGGTCAGATCTATGGAGAGGCGGTCATGCTGAAAACTAAATTTCTGAGGTATTAACGCCTGTAATGAAATAATCGCTAGCAAGATCAGTTTAATGCCATACTGGGGAACATTCCACACAAAGCAGTAATACAACTCAGTGGAGTCAAACAAGAAAGTTACATAGTGCAACTTTAAATCATTTTGAAACCAGTTGAAATGTCATGAAAGGAGATCAATTAAAACTAACCAAAACTACATTTTTGTAGTAATTTTATGTACTACAGATATTTCACGTTTTGCAGGGCAAAGTCCACATTTAAAGGCCCCTGTACCTGATGTATTTGAGCAGAACTTGTCTTTCCTAATTATATACGAAGTGAGTGTTAGCATGCCACTTATAAACTCATTGCAGGGAATAATTAGGATGCTCGGAATGCATAAGGTAAATGAGAAATAACTTTGGACCACTGCCAACTGTTTAAAATGAACTAGATCTGGTTTTCACATGTTTCAGTGCCTTTAACTGTGGTGGTTGTGTTTTGTCCAGGATGCAGTTCGGGGGCCTGGGGCAGCTGGTGGACGGGGTTCTGGGAGGAGATGACTTCATAGAGACCAAAGAGCTGCGGGTTTGGCCTGGATACGACTACCTGGGCTGGAGCAGAGAGGCACTCGGGCAGCCCAGTGTGGACATAGAGTTCCACTTTGAGAAACCGCGGGTCTTCAACAGCATGCAGGTATGGAGTTTTAAATGGAAACTTTGAACACAAAACATAAATCCAGATATTTTCCCCAAATAGTTCAGCCATATTGCACAGTAATCCAGAACTGACCAGCAACATGACACAAGACATCATGGTTTCCCTATAGTCATCAAAAAGATCTAGGGCTGGCTCTTCTCTCCACAAGTTCAGATGGGCGTGATTGACAGGCAGACGAACCAATCAGAGAAGCACATGGTCTCTTTGAATCTAAACTAACATAGCGGCTTAGAAGTAAAGCCTTTTCTGTGAGCAGGATCCAGATGGCCTCTGCATCCTAACAGTATCAGTGGTCTGCTCGCTGGGCTTTTACAACATGCAGCTAAAATTGAATATTTACAGAGAGAGGGCCAAATACTAACAGTCCAAAATACCAAAAGTACAATGATTATTTTCAGTGGTTTGGAAGATTACATTGTTGATTAGATTTTGATAATTTGCTGTAATGAAAAGGACAGTAATCCCATTATGTTTTTGCCTCTGATGAAGTTTCTAAATTACCGTTCATTGACTCTGGCTGCGCAGCGTGACTCTATCTCAAACCCAGAGTTATGTTGTTTACCTCCACAGCTCTGACACTGGCAATGATCCATCTGTGCTGGAAGTTTAACTGGAGCAGCTCAGTTTAATTAGTTTAATGTCCCATTGTTTGTCATGGGGCCGGGTGTGATTGGGAATGCGTTGGGTTGCATCAGCAGCTGTTTGTGTGGCTGTGGTTTCGGGGTTAGATCGTAATGCTGCAGAGGAAGAGGAAGAGGAAGATAATGTGAAACGAACCAGGATCAAATGTGACAGAATGACAGACTTCATTCTGTGCACTGGAATGTGGGTTTGGGTGGAACAGAGCAACACATGTTACGTCCAGCCCATTGTCTGCATTTCTGAATGGGAGTCCCCATCTGTCTATCTATCTATCTCTCTATCTGTCTCTCTCTTATTTTTTCTCTCTTTCTCTCTGTCTCCCTTTTTCCTCTCTCTTTCTCTCTCTGAATGTCTCTTTTTATCCCAATTTCCCTCGCTAACCCCCCTTTTTCTATCTATCTATCTATCTATCTATCTATCTATCTATCTATCTGTCTCTCTATCTATCTATCTATCTATCTGTCTCTCTCCCAGTATGTCTGTCTCTTTCTTTCTATCTTTCTCTCCATTTCTCTTTGTATCACTTTCTCCGTCTTCTCTCGCTTTCTATGTCTTTCTACGTCTCTCTCATTCTAGCTCAGTTTTTCTTTCTGTTGCTATTCTCTATCCATCTGCCTCCCTCTCTCTTTTCTCTCTCTCTCTCTCTCTCTCTCTCTCTCTCTATCTATCTATCTGCCTCCCTATCTCTTTTCTCTGTCTTTCTCTGACTCTCTCTCTCTCTCTCTCTCTCTCTCTCTCTCTCCCCCCCCTCTATGTATCTGTCTCCTTCTCTCCCCCTTCTGTTTCTCCCTCCTCCTCTGTTTCAGTCTCTCCATCTGGTCCAGGTGTGAGCCTCTGCAGCTGGTTGTAGCTCCTGGACCAGGTGTCAGCCTCTGGCTAAATGTTGTGAGAAGAAAAGTGTTGTGTTGTGTGAAAAAGTATCTGGAAGCTACAGAAATGTGTAAACCAATGATCAAAGTGCAAATAAATCTGTTTTATTACAGTTTTAGTCGCTGAAATATTATTATTACTCCAATTGGGAATTATTTCAGTTTCTTTCAGATATTGAGTTGACTGGTCTCGACCTGTCTCTCCATCGCTCTGCTTTCTCTATTCTCCTTCTCTCTCTACCTGCTTTCTCTATTCTCTTTCTCTCTCTCTCTGTACCTTCTCTATTCTCTTTCTTACTCTCTCTCTTTCTCTATTCTCTTTCTTTTTCTCTCTACTTTCTCTACTTTCTCTATTCTCTTTCTTTTTCTCTCTGCTTTCTCTATTCTCTCTCTCTTGCTCTCTACTTTCTCTATTCTTTCTTTTTCTCTCTACTTTCTCTATTCTCTCTCTCTGCTTTCCTTTCTCTATTCTTTCTCTCTCTCTCTCTCTCTCTCTCTCCTTTCTCTATTCTCTCTCTCTCTCTCTTGCTCTCTACTTTCTCTATTCTCTTTCTTTTTCTCTCTACTTTCTCTATTCTCTCTCTCTGCTTTGCTTTCCTTTCTCTATTCTTTCTCTCTCTCTCTCTCTCTCGCTCTGTCCTTTCTCTGTTCTCTCTCTCTCATGATAATTTTCCATGAAACAAGAGAAAAACAAACAAAATCCAAATGTTCGGCGCTCGCTTCGTTGATGATTTCTTAGTCAACTTATATTTTTATTAATCTACCAGAATAGCAGAATTTCTGAGGTCAAGGAGAAAAGAGTAGACATGGAGTGCCGGCCTGAAGAGGAGTGAATGGTTTAATAAAGTATTTTTACTGATAATTTCACTGTGTACTGGACTTTCTGCATAAATATTAGTCATTTCCTGAACTTATGTGATCTTGTGCTTTTATAAGAGCGATTTGGGTCTGATACATGGTCAGATCATAGAAATACAAAATAGTTATGAGCTTTTACCCCTTTGAGTCGACGACTACTGTCAAATACAACCCTATGAGAGACGAAAATCTGAACTAGTCAAAACTGCTCTGTTCAAATTCTGAATTCAAGTCATTTTAACCAAGATATTTTGTTTGTTGTTGTGTACATTTTAAATCCCCCAAAGGTAGTCCTCTTGTCCTCAGAGTTTATCCTTGTTTTCTCTTGCAGTTTCCTCCCTCCGCTCTCCCACTCTCTCTGTGTCTGTTTCACTCTCTTTCTAATCCCCTCTCTTCTCTTTCGCTCTGTCTGTCTCTCTCCCTCCTCCCTCTCCCCATCCACCTCTACTTCTCTGTTTCTTTTCTGTCTCCCCCTGCCCTCACATCTCCATCCTTTTCTCTCGCTCTATCTCTCCCTCCTATCTCCCTCCCTTCTTCCCTCCCCCCTTCTCCCTCTCTCTCCCCATCCACCTCTCTTTCGCTCTCTCCCTCTCTGTCCCCTCCTCCATCCTCCTTCTCTCCCTCTCTCTGCCACTCTCTCTCCTTCTCTCTTTCTTCCTATGTATCTCCCTCTCTATCTCTCTTTTCCTCCATCTTTCTCTTGTCACCCCATCTCTCTCTCATCTCTCCCTCACTCCCTCCCTCTCTCTTTCTCCCTCTCCCCTTTTCCCTCTCCCCATCTACCTCTCTTACTTTCTCTCTCTTCTGTCTCCCCCTGCCCCCACCTCTCCATCCTTCTCTCTCTCACTCTCTCTCCCTCCTATCTCCCTCACTCCTTCCCTCCCTCTTTCTCCCTCTCTCTCCCATCCACCTCTCTTTCTCTCTCTCCCTCTCTGCCCCCTCTCCATCGTCCTTCTCTCCCTCTCTCTGCCTGTCTCTCTCCCTCTCTTCCTCTGTATCTCCCTCTATATCTCTCCATCTCCCTCATCTTTCTCTCGTCACCCCCCTATCTCTCTCTCTCATCTTCCCTCTCTCCCTCCCTCCCTCTCTCTTTCTCTCTCTCCCCCTTTCCCTCTCCCCATCCACCTCTCTTTCTCTCTCTCTTCTGTCTCCCCCTGCCCCTACCTCTCCATCCTTCTCTCTCGCACGCTCTCTCTCCCTCCTATTTCCCTCCTTTCCCTCCCTCTCTCTCTCCCTCTCCCCCTTTCTTTCTTCCTCTGTATCTCCCTCTCTGTCTCTCTTTCCCTCCATCTTTCTCTCATCACCTTCTCTTCCTCTTCTCTCCCTCCCTTTGTTTTGCTGACCTGGCCGAGTCCATGTGTCAGACCCTCAGGTCACGTAAATAAAAGTGGGAACATGAACCTCGTGTTGGTTTAATTTCCTCTTGGGTTTTTCTCTCTCCCAAAAGGAACTCTGCTCCTTAACCTTTTCACCAGCCGTAACCTGTGTTTGCTACAACTTCAACAAAACACGCCTTTTTCTGACACTGGGACCTCATGTTTAACTTTGAACAGATCCTCTTTTGGGAATCACAGACTTGAGTTTAGGGTCAAAACATCAAACCGAATTGTGAGCTGGATGCCTCTACCTAATTCTGAACCATGAGCGAAGAAGGTTAATGATAGTCTGCTGTGATCATTCGGTCATTCGGTGGTAAGATTTATGGGAACAGGGTTATAATTTAAGTTAGGAAATGGTCTATGATTAAGGTTAGAGTCAGGAACACTGTTAAGGACGTGATATTGTTAAGGTTAAGAACATTATTGTTAAGGTTAGGAGAATGGTTAGGTGGTTAGGAAAATGCCTTGAGAATGTGTTAGCAGTAACTTTAAAAAAACAAATTAGTCACCTGCTTGTCTTATCTCCAATCTTACATCATTAAAGCTCCTATTTTACATAAAATTTACTCTTGTGAGCCTGGAATTGTGTTTTGTTTCATCTCTACATGTTTGAATAGTGTGACAGGTGAGCTTGGCTGATACCAGTGTACAGTGCAGTCATCAACATATGTAGAGATAAAAACATGGATCATCCTCTACAAATCACTACAACATAAAACTGATTTTAATCTAGATAAAAGCTGAAGGTGATAAAAAATGACTACTACTGCAGCATTGTTACCCAGAGTCACATTTTAATAATTGTGCTTAAATATAAAGCAGAAAACAGACTCAAATTGTATATATTTTTTAAAGTTTTTGTCTCACACTATAGTTATATGACTTGTTCCATTGTCCATAGTCTTATTTCAAGACAAGTCCAAATTTGTTTTTTGTAAATACTACACTGTTCAGGAAACTGCAGAGTATTTAAGCTTGTGTTTTTGCTGAGATCATTTTGGGAATGAGAGATTTCATGTCAAACTCTCGTAAGTTTATGTAGGATTTTGAGACCTAAAATAAAATCAAACTCAAGTCCAGACAATTCTTGATTAAGATTAGATGTATGACAACACAAATGTACTGCATGTAATATAAGTATGCCTGTATGATTTGGCCTTTAGCAGCTGTATTCTCTCAGGGAGCTGTAAATTACCACAAATCCATTAAAGAACACTGTATAAACTCACTGTTACATAAGACCAGTCCACGTGATCTCACACTACAAAAACGATGAGTTAGACTTATGTACGCAGCTTAATTTGACTTGTACTGGCTAGTTTCAAATTATTTTACTTGTTGTCCCCTTCTCCATTGATGTGGTTTATAGCATTGACAGGAATGTTCCACAGTATGGCATTAAACGTATCTATATATGTTTACTTTTATTCAAATACAGATGCTTTTATTAATTAAAAAACTTGAAAACATGCATTCTTACTATGAGTGGACGAGGTTTTCCACAGAACAGGCGACTTATCGTTCAATATATGAAACTGGAACAATTTCAGTGGGGGATCAGTATTTATCGTTTGTACTTTTTCTTTGGAGTAGTGGGACATTCTTGTTATTTTTTGGAATATGATAAGATTTGAGCTGTACAAGGTTGAATAAAAAACTTCGATGACTCATTATGGATACAAACTAAAAGTGCTGCATTCTGCTATTTAGTTATTGCAGCTCATGTTTTTTTTTTAATAAAACATTTAGCGTATTCTTGGGGATAATTCTGCTAGAGGAATTTTTTCAGTATTATCAATTATTGTCGATATTTACTTCAACATTTCAAAAATTGTTATCGTGACAAGTCTACAGGTGTCAGCTGCTTCTCTCCATGGCGATGGATACGTTTAATGCCATACAGTGAAACATTCCAGGCAAAGCAATAAAAAAGCCTTTAAAGGTGCATTATGTAACTTTTTGGTTGGGGGCCTGTCACCTGCTTGTTTCTATGGATATGTTATGTTATTGCTCTGCCTGGAATGTTCCGCAGTGTGACATTAAACAGCTCTACATTATATTTATTGAATTACAGGTGGTTTTATAGCTCAAAAATACATAGAAAAACATTAATTCTGACTGTGAGTGGGGTCGCCTCTCCACAGATCTGACCTCTAACTTGGCCCGGCTTGGTCTCCTTGATGATAGAAAGGTTTAATGCCATAGTGTGAAACATTCCAGACAAAGCAATAACATATCCATAGAGCGGACATGTTATGTGACGGACCCTCCACCAGAAAAGTTACACAATGCACTTGTAGAGTCATTTTGATCGGTTGGATATGTTATTTATTTTTTGCAGTGAGGTTATTTCAGTGGTAAAATCGAAGTCCAGTCCATGTGACCTCCACATCTGCTGCAGCTGTTGCACTGGACTGAGGCATTAACATGTGGATTAGGTTAGAAGCACTGGGCCCATATTAGGTGTGAGCTTAATGGTTAAACTGGCAGCGCAGCCTGTACACCGCCCGTCTTTCACACAGGGGAAAACTTCAGATAGGGTTCAATTCACAACATATGTCATAGTTTCAGATGGTGGGCAGGTCTCTGTAGAAATATGAATGATTGACTGCTTTTGAAAGAAATAACTAAATACAAAATCCACAAACGCTGAAACTTCAAATTTATTCTTGCCAAGGACTGGGTCTGCCAATTTTGTGGCGTGAAGTCCTTCCAACTGACAGAAATCATGCCTGAATATTGAATTAATGGCACCACTTTTTAATGTTATTCACCTTATTCAGGAAGTTGCAGTTTTGCATAGAGCGGCCACACTCAACCAAGCCCTTTTCAGACCTCCCAGAGAAAGAGATTCGTTGGTGCACGTAACATTGAAAATTACAATAATGAAACGTGGTTGGACATATAAGTGCTACTTTAAAATAGGTGCAAGTAAATGTGATTGTCCAGATTGTCATTTTGCACAAATCAACCAACTTAATATAATTTTTAGCAGATTTTCTACTTTGAAATTAATTGAATTCAGCTGAAATAGTAGTTTTGTAGTTTTTAGTTTTGGCAGTTTTTGTTGCTGTGTACATGAATCAGTATAGTGAGAAAGTTGTGATTGATGGTCCAAATTGTCCACCTTTTATTCTATTCATCCTGTTATAGGCATTAGACATTATTGGTTTAAAATTGTGCTATGGTAATGGTCCAATTTTTTCTTCATTCAGAAAGCCATGGATTGCAACAAAAGATTTCAAACAGCTATTGTTAAGACTTACTTTAGATTTGCTGATTTGTTCATGTTTTCGTTGTTATTTTGGTTCAGTGCAACTCTTAAAGGCGCTGTACCTGTCTTAAAAACATGAAAAACAAACAGTTTTTAAACAGTTTGCAGTAGTCCAAAGTTATTCCTCATTTACCTTACGCATTCTGAGCATCCTAATTAGTCACCGTGATGAGTTTATAAGCACTTTTTACAACTTTCAGAGACGAGTTTTGGCCTCAGAGAAGAACTCAGCCTAAATATGCAGGATTTGTGTGTTAAACATGTGAATGAAACAAAACATACATCAGAAAATAGCATAATATGGACTCTCAGTTTCACTTCAATCTTTTCAGATCCAGTGGAAAGACTTAATTACTATTTTGATCTGTCTGTGTGTGTTTTTAGGTGCACAGTAACAACCGTCACACCCAAGGAGTTCGAGTGTTCAGCAAGGTGGAGTGTCTGTTTAAACCAGGCCTGCTGAAGCCCTGGTCCTCCCCCAGCCTCACCCTCTCCGTGCCCCTCGATGACCTGAAGGACCCCTCCTCACGACCCATCACGCTGCCCCTCGGAGCCCAGGTCGCTCAAATCCTCCGCTGCAAGTTCTTCTTTGCGGATCGCTGGCTGCTAATTAGCGAGATATCGTTTCTCTCTGGTAAGCACAAAAAGAAATGAAGATGCGCCACTGTATAATTTAGGCAGTTTGCTTTTTTTTTTTTTTTTGTCTCGTGGAAGAAACTTAGGCATGCGTCATGATGAATCGCTTAGCAACAGTCTCCTGAACAATTGGTAATTATAAACATGCTATATAAATAACGCTTACATAAAACGTTGAGAATAGCATCTAGACTACAGTAACTTGAGTTCAAAATATTATTCGTAATTCTGACTCACTTACCTCTCACTATATTTTCTGGACTTAACTTTTCTAATGGGGGCTGGGTCTGCCTCTTGCTTGTTTCCATAGAGATATTGTTGCTTTGTTTGGAATGTTCCACGTTATTAAATGTCATTAAACATTACACATATTTATAGTGCTCAAATACACCTTGGAAAACATGCATTCAGACGGTTAGCAGTGCTGCCTCTCCACAGATGTGACCTGTAACATGGCCTGAGGGTGGCGCCTGCTTCTCTACGTTTAAAGCCACACTGGGGAACATTTCAGGTGGCGCAATAACTAACCCCTGTAATGCACCTTTAATTAGTTTGACTTGTTTAAGGATGTTTATGTCCATGTTTACAAGTGGGAAAAAATAGTTTTAGTGCAAAAAGTACAAATAGTAGTACAAATAGTAGTACAAATAGTACAAAATATATTTTAAAAGTCCTACAAATGGTATCCGTAATAGGAAAATGTCATGTAACTAAAAACCCATCAAATAATTTCTTCTTATTCCCAACAAAACTTATTTCCGGGTAAATTGTTCAACTAGTTAAATTCTTAATTCCAGTCATGTTTTGCTTTTGATATGAAATTATTCAGTGTAGGAATAAATTAACTTTTAGTACTTGCTGGAAAGTAGTTTGGAATCTAAAGTGAAGACAGGTGGCTGTGTTCTGGAAGTACTGTATATAGCACTTTACAGTTCCAAGATGGCGCCTAATTAAAGTGTCCTTTGTGCTGAACCTGGCTGTCACTCGTTTGGTGATAAGAATCAGCTTGTGTATGTGTGTGTGTTCTTGTGTGCATGTGTGTGTGTGTGTGTGTACCTGGGGTTGTTGAAATGATTTGACTCTGCAAAGGCTCGTCTGGATTTTGGACCAGTTCCATTTCTCTGATGAATGATCCACTGGAGCTGCCTGGAGCACAGAGAGCCTGGGCCCTCTTCACCAAAATACTGCCAAATCCAATGACTTTAGTGCATGGACAAAGTGTCTGATATAGGGCTGTGCAATTCGTTTCATTTTAAAAAAGACTGAGGTTCCATTATTTCTAATCGTCATTGATATGGTTGGGTCCACAGCCAATCAAGCCACTCATCTGCTGGCAAAAACATGATTTCACTATTTTCTTGGTCAAATGGCAATGATTAAAAGTCTGATCAAGGAAGCCATTTGTATTTGTTTTTAAAAGTACAAAATAAAAATTTAAACTTGTAATTGATCAATAAATGAGCAGAAGAACTTACAGGAATACAGGAATTTTGTATATTTTCTAAATGTGTGTTTAAAATTGCTTGATAATAAGATTTTGACTTTATTTGAGTAGTACTTATTTTGGAATAAGTCGTGTTCTATTGGCATGTTTTCCTCTCGTGGTCACGTGTACTTAAGATAAGATAAATTACTTATTTAATTAAAGAACACTGTAACTTTCTGGAGGGAGCACATCACCTCCATGGAAACCATACTTTGGGTCATTTTCCATGATACGTTTTATGTCATACTATGGAAAATTATAGCCAAAAGAACAACATTTCCATGGAAACAATCAGGAAAAGGTCCTCGTCAAGGTCAAATGAGAGTTAGGCCCGCTCAGAGGACGCAAAATGAATTTAGAATATGGTTTTATTTTTGTATATTTTCAGCACGAAAGTTATGTAGTGGGGCTTTAAAATATGTTTTTGCATTGAAAATCAAGATGACAGAGATTGGTCAGTCAACTATGTGAGAACTTGTAAATCCAGATTAATTTATTTCCTATTTTGAAACCTTTTATGAATGGAATGACCACAACAGCTGGAGACCCTCTGTGCACAATGAAAACATCATAAATAAAGACGAGAGTGATTTTAAGAACTTTCCTCCCCTCTCTTTGCTTGTTTCAGAGCCCGCAGACCCATCAGAGGCGGATTCAGTTCTTCCTAATCTTCCTGAAATCCCGTATTTCAACAATTCCGCTCTTCCGCCCATTAACCCCAGTACTCCCACTCCCACCACCACCTCCTTCAACACCACCCGCCCCAATGGTAAGTCCACAGCCCCCTTTCTTAAATCTACACCATTCTTTCATCCTGTGTCCAAGTCACTATCTCTCCCATGGCTCCCCTTATCCAAACAAAGAGTTGTACTTCATCTGCACTGCAAAAAACTAATGTAAAGCATGGGTTAAAATGACAAGAATACAGAGGATTCATTTGGCTGCAACATCAAAACTGGAACTGCTAAACCCAGAAATAAACTAGGACTAAACCAGGACTAGACTTGAGCTAAATCAGAAGTAGACTAGGACTAAACCAGGAATAGACGAGGACTAAACCAGGACTACATCACAGCTAACCCTGGACCAAAACAGGGGTATAATAGGGATGTACTGATATAAACATTGATATTGGTATTGAATATCGGATCTGTTCCAAGATACTCGTTCAGGGTTTGGCTAATGAATTAATGTAACTTATTGCAAAAATATTTACTGGACATTGTTGCCCCAGAACATGCCTTTTTTTAAAACAGTTTCGTTGAAGGATTAATCATTTGTGATAGTTGTGTTTAAGGGAATTAAATATATACTTTCAGTCTCTGCACTGGAGTCTGTTGAGATATGGAAAGGTTGAAGTGAGTCATTGTCACTGATTTGTAGAAAATGAAGCCTGACATAAGACTTACCTTTATCTTACCCTTTTGAATAATAAATTGTCAGTAGGTTTAACATCTCAAAACAAGTTAAAGAAACTAGGTCCCCATCTTCCTTTCAAGTTTCTTCTGTATTCAAATAATTTTAACTCTTGTACATGTCTTGTTTTTGCAGTATTTTTCTCATGACCCTTTTTCCCAAACCAAAGAATCGTGCTTTATATACCTCCCATCTCCTGTTTGATTCTTTGTCATCGTTGTAGAGATGAGTTTGAGCATGTCTGCAGAGATTATAGTTTTTTTGTTTTTCAAGTCAAACCAGGCACTGCCAAAAGAGGCCTGGGTCTGAATAGCCTCCTGCTGTATCACAGGCTTTAAAATCCTCTGGACCACAGCCAGGGATCTCAGAGCATAACTTAGCATACGATTGCAATCTTCAGGTCTTTATTGCACAAAATGAAACAGCTTTATCTCCATATGTATTGCTTCAAGATCTAAGAGGTTCTAGTCTATACATTGTTTAGTCTTTAAAATCCTTATGGACAAAAGCAGATGGAGCATTTTCAGCTCTTGAGACAAACTGAATATGCAAGAAGATTATAGTTTTTTATTAAGGAGACATTTTTCTTTTTGCAAAATCATCTTTTAACTTTTAACCAACCAGCTTTTAACTTTTATACTGATTTACCCACTCAAAGTTGGATTTAGAGTGATTCATGTGTGTTGAGTATTCTTTATTCTTCTGCATTGAAACGAAAATTCCCATTTCCCCTACACCTCACTACATTAGATTTATTAAAGACTGATTTGGCTGGAGAGAACATCACTTGTTAATCCTGAATTGTGTCAATCATAACATTAGAAAAACATAAACATTCTCATAAAAGCGAGCATTGTAAATAGGCCGCTGCTCTTTAGTTTACTTCATTCTCCTTTTTTATTTTAGATTAATACTGCAATCAAAAGTTTATGGGTGTCAAAGCATAATATGTCTTCTTTAAAAGCTCCAAAAAGTAAAGATGAGCAGAAAATAGAGCCTTGATATTTTTAGTTTACACTTTTCTTTCAGTAGTTTTCAATAGTAATTTTTAATCATCTTGAAAATATGAGTAAAGGTTCTGTCTTATCTTTTTGCTAATGGTTTATTTAAACGTTTTATTTATTCTAGATTTCAGATTGGTCCATATAGTTTAAATAAATGAACAGGATACAAAATACAGTCCATAAAGTTCATTATGATAGAATCAGTTGTATCCTGCTGGTTTGGTTCAAAATATGACCAAAAACATTTCTGTTCAAACTCCTCTTCCATTTCATTTCTTTCACTTTATTTGTCATTGCTTCATGTTCATTTTTTCTGCTCCTTTGTCCATCCTCCGCCCCATAGACCCCCAAAACACCACCTCCTTCTCCTCCACCTTCACCACGGAGCCCCCCGGTAACTGGACCCTGTCAGGTGAGACCCAGGTCGGACCGCGGGAGGAGAGCTGGCTTCATCCGCTCTGGCTCTTCTCCAAAACCCTAAAATCGTCTCCCGGGTCGACACAAAGCATGAGGAGCAGGAGGGAGGGAGGCTAAAGACTTTGGCACTGGCTTTTATCCCCTGGGCACAAAGATGTAGAGGTTTAGGAAAAGAACTAACAGAGCTGTAGAAAGATATACACTGTACAAAAGAATATCTATGAGTTCAGATGTCTTGTTTTCAGGACATTTTTCATGTTTTGAGTAGTTTTTGACTTGTTTACTTTTTATGTAATCAGTTAATCTGGTAGTGGACTAAGAAAATTCTCTTTTTACATTACAACACAATAGCAGTATGGTAACAAGATGGAAAAATAGTATGGTAACTAAGGTATTTTCCAGCCCCATTTCCCAAAAAAAGTGTTTCCAGGTATTGCAATGTTAATCCTGGGATAGAATATCTTAAGATAAGGGGCGATGACAGATGCAGTTCTGTTTTTGTGAGTTATTACCATGTAATTGTAAACCTAAAACATGCACAATAGGTCAAAACCTCCAGCTAAGGCAGTCCTGACCAGGCCTAACTCAAAACCTAGAGATTGGACATTGAAGAACGGGTCAAATGCAGAGGGCAAATTTCCCTATGGTGACCTTAACCTTAATTGTAATAACTACATTTTTTACAATTGAGGATTTATTGCCATGCTATTATTATTCTGTAATTTGCAACCAAAGATTAAACTGACAGCTAAATAAGAAAATTACTTTTGATTAGTTGAAAGGAAAACAAATGAAGCTTATGGTATATCAAGTCAAAAGATTAAATCCTACTGTAAAAACTACTGCATCTAAGTCCAAACTACTCAAAACATAAAACACATTCTGAATTCAAGCCATTTATGCATAGATACTCACATTTTTACAGTGTTGCAATAACGACTTGGCATCCCGTAGTCTCACACGCTGCATGTTGTGAGGGCTCCAGCCTCCACTCACTCACTAAACAAAAACAGGTTTCTGACACAGACTGTAAAAGCTTTTGTGTGGCATGTATTTTGTCCTTTATTGGCTGCGGTTGGACACTTTTGCAACGGTTTAGTGTCAACTGTGTGAGCCGACAGACAGAGAATGTAGCGCATGATCATTCTTTGTCGTATGGTACAGTCATACATGCATTAGATCTGAATGCATGCGAATTGGAGCATTTTCTGAGTGAGGATTTAATGCTACTCAGCCAGTTATAGTATGGTCTTTATCACCAGACAACCAAAGAAAAAAGTGCTCACTACACACATCTTTCCCACTTATTGTAAATCAAAGTCGCTGTACTTGATTTTTATTGTCTTACAAACATTAAAAAAAAAAAAAAAGTAGTTAATTTTACACTATTTGCAGTGTTCCAGAGTTATTCCTCACGTAACTAATGCATAACGACCAACTTTCAGAGGCCAGAAAAGAGGTTTGTCGTCATGGTAATGCTAACAGAAACTAGCATGCTAACAGCGCACCAGCCTTACTTCCTGGTTCTTGGACAGTAGAAACCCTTTATAGTTAGATGCAGACTCATTTGGACCCTAATATATCTGTTCTGGGGCAAAACTAATTTTACTTTACTATTACTTCAAGACATTTCAAAGTAGTTCTGGCCCAAGTGTGTACTTGTAGCTTTATACTGACTTTAGGAGGCTGTCACAATGATTAGTTAAATCCACCTGTCACTCACAATTTCATTTTATAATTATGGGTTTTGGTCACATAACTTTTTCTTGTTATGGATGACATTTGGAGGACTTTTTACGGTTCAAAACATGTTATATTTTGTTTTGAATACTTTCTCGGTCCTTTAAATTACTTTGTGCTATACATATGCACTTCCCTTGCCTATTTGGATGCTCACGTTGAGTGTCAGGACTTAAATCACGCGCACCTACATGAATAATTTTATCTTTTAGGACCAGAATTCGCTGCTGTGTCACCGAAGGCGGGGCTTCCGGTTGCCAAAGACGACAGCAGTAACACGGCGATTTTGATTGGCTGCCTGGTGGGGATCATCCTGCTGCTATTGGCTGTTATCGCTGTCATTCTCTGGAGGCAGTACTGGAAAAAGATCCTTGGCAAGGTGAGCGCTAGTGTTATACAACCATTTCTGCTGGGTCGTGTCTGCTGATTTACAGTGCATGTGGACCCTATGTGAATTTATTTAAGAAATGTGTTCGATCATTTATTCCTTTATTGTTTTAACAATGTTTACAAAAAACACACAAGCCCATAACTTATAATGATTTTTAAATATAATAAAAACACAGTGAACTAAAAGCTATAACTAATGTCAGCTGGGGGCACAGTAAATCCTCCCGTGTAACTTGCGTTAAAATGACTTATCCATGGTCTGGATAGTAGTAATATTTTTATAATATTGTCAAAAGTTATTCAGTAATTGTAAGTAGGAGATAACCATTTATTTATTTTAATTTACAATTTATTCAGTGCTTTTCTTTTTTTTCTCCACATAAGTTACAGTATATTTGCACGTTTTTGTTTTTTTTCCCCACACATAAAATTGATAATAGTGTAAAGATGCATTTAAACAAATAATAAATTAATTTAAAAAAAGAGATAACCATTTATGCAAAATCATTTATACTTATAATGGGTTGTACTTCATTGATTTCTTCATGTATTAAATTGTGTAACTTTTCTTTTGTTTTCAGAGGGTTCGTCACCTGCTTGTTTCCATGGAGATGTTATTGCTTTGCTTTACCTGGAATGTTACGCAGTTAAACTTTTCTATCTGGAATTTATTCAGTTACAGGCGTTTCTTTGCTCAAAAACAGGTATTCTTACTGTGAGCAGGGTCGCCACTCGACAGATCTGACCTGTAACTTGGCCTGGTGGCATCCCTCTCTTGTTTCCATGGAGATACATAAGTTAAATGCCATGCTGTTGAACATTTCAGGCAAAGCATTAACATTACATTAATAACAAGAGGAAAAAGTTCCATAGGGTACTGTTAAATTAAATTAAATAAACAATGACAGAAATACATAGATAGATTAGCCGATATTTGCACGTTTTATCGTATCAGCTGTTGCCCTTAAATCAACCAGCAGCCTCAAAAATATGTATAAAGTTTAATTTACACTTAAGTGCAAAGAGGGTACTATATAAAATGTGACTACAGAAGTATTAGCAGAGCTTAATCATCGGACGTGAAAAAAAAACATTGGTCGATCTCTTAACAGTAGACCTGTCACGATAATTACAATCTCAATTTATCGTTCAATATACGTAAGCTGGAACAATATCGTGTGTACATTTTCTTTGCAATAGTGGGACATTTTTTGCATTTTATTGTAATAGTTAAGTTGTAGAAGGCCACTACTTCTACGAGTTATTCATACTAAGAACTTAAGTGTGTTTTTGCCATTTGTTTATTGCAGCTCTTTGTTTGTTTGTTTTTTTAACTAAAAGTTTACAAAAAGCATTTACTGGGATTATACTGTTTGAGGGTTATTCTATCAGCGGTATAGGGTAGTTTCAATATTATCATTTATCGTAATATAATTATGCAGCACTATATCGTGACAGGCCTATCTAACAGAAGTATATTGTCTTATCCCAGGCACAGAACAGCCTCTCTGGCGATGAGCTGCGCGTGCATCTCTCCGTTCCCTCTGATCACGTCGTCATCAACAACACTCACAGTTACTCGAGTCGGTACCAGCGCATCCACACCTTTCCTGACGACCGTGACCACGAGCGAGAGGGGGAGGGCGAGTACCAGGAGCCCAGTGCCCTGCTGCGTACACGGGACCAGAGCAGAGACAGCACCGGTGAGTACAATGGATTAGAAGAATAAGATAATGAAATAAAAACAACGATGCCGACTTAAATGAGGATAAATATACAGTATGTCTTAGTCTATATCACTGTACCACTCAGGGATAAAGAAGTGTTTATACAGGGAAAGTTAATTAAAATAAGAATAATATATTTAGAGCTCTTCAACTGTTTTATTCTGAAATTGTTGCAGATTTTGTATATTTATAATGCAAACCTTTATGGGAATGTCTTTATCTGATGTTACGACTGGCAGCATTAGCATGTAATATTGTCTCCTGCAAAGTCAGTTTTCAATTAATCTAATCTAGCCTAATGAACTAAATAATATACAATTAAAAGTTATATAAACACATACAGGAAATAGTCTACTGAATGTGTACAGTTGTGAATTAAATGTATAGTATTCACTTTCAAAATAATCTTGTTTTGAGTAATTTAAACTAGTTAATCATTTATTTGGTTTATAGATATTTGATTATGTGGCTTGTTTTAAAAGAGTCCTGCTGCTTTCTATTTCAATATACATTTTCTTTTCTTTATTTCAAGCAACAAATGTTTAGGATCATTGGGGTATGACGGCATTCACACTTGTCGTGGTTTGAGCCCTGTTTAGACCTGGAGTGGACTTAAAGTTAATTTCAAGCACTCAAAAGGTGCTATATACATCCAATGTTTTTGATTTAAAATAAGAATATTAACATTTCAATTAGTCAGATCCCTTTGAAAAGACCAATTAACAAAAACTTTTGTCAAAATCACTCAAAACAAGATTAATACTCTGAATTCCTGTCATTTTATTGTGTGTAGTTATATTTTTTTGCAGCGTAATGTCATAGGAATTTTAACCTACAGCCAGATCAATAATGATTAAACCAAACATCCTTCAATAGAAAGTGAATTACACAGATGTACAGCAGATTATGAAACAAGGGACCCATTGTTCCAGACAGTAAAGACCAGGAGAGGGAAAAAGAAGGAGGAAAGAGGAAGAGAAAATGCTTTGCTCACCTACATTGCACCACAGGGAGGCGGCATGCCATGTTTACTAGCCCTGAGTGAGTTTGTAACACCAGTAACAGAATCATTACGTCATCAACCCTTTTGCAATCACTTTGAGTTGTTTTAATTTTGCCTGCTGTTTTTGTGCCTGTTCGCTCTGTCCTTATCCCGGTTTAATGGCCTGTCACGATAACACATCTCGATGCGACAGAGAAATATTGCGATAATCTCACTCAAGTGAGACTTTAATGTGAGCTTTATTTTAACACAGTCCAGCTATGTGGTAATTAATATCTATAATGCAATTGTTTTAAGTCTAAAAAGCACATTTAAAGTGCAAGATTTTGCAAAATGTTTTAATAACTTTGTGGTTTATAAAATTTCAGAAACATATGTTGCATAAAAGTATAGGTCTTATGGTCATTAGTTACCACGTAGCTGATAAGCCCAGAGGGAGATTCTAAACTTTTAATTTTTAATGTGAAAATGTGAAAATTTAATGGAAAATGTACTTGGGGTCACTCCATAGTAATTATCGTGACAGGCCTCGATATGCTAACCGATCCCGCTGATGTTACATTCTTTGTTTTGTCTGTTTTTGTGTCATGCTTTTTGGTATCATTTGTGTTTGTGCTTGCTCCCGTCCCTTCGTGTGCTTATGTGCTTGTGTTTGTGTGTGCGACTCCTCTTAGCCTTGCTGCTAAACAACCCCGCGTATCACCTGCTCCTGTCAGATCACAGGAAGGGAGCGGCTCCCAGCACCTCTCGGGCCCCAGAAAAGTGCCTGAATGTGTCCCCGGCCCAGGGTAAGACATAAGGCACAAACAAGAGAGGGCCAACGAAGCTCTCTCACACAACAAAATGTCCCGTATTATGCTTTATTCAGGCTCAGGAGTGTCAAAATGATGGAAACCAGTACCATAGAGACGCATTTTAACAAGTATTGATACGGAAAAGAATTACATAAAAGGACAAAATTATATCTGTTTCTTAGAAATGATCTTGACCTATAGGGGAAGTAGTAGGCTATAGGACCACATGACAATATTAAAGAAACTACAATTATTTATTGCTGAAAATAACATTTAGTAGTCAAAAAACTTGAGTATGTTATTGTTGTGGTATTGAAATCAATCAGTTACCTTAAAATCGAAATTTTAGCACTATTCAGGCCTTTAAAATACTTTGAGATAGCTGGTGCTAGGACTGCACAATACATGTATATTGCAATCAAATGGAAATCGCAACTATCAAATTGCAAAAGCTGCAGTTATTTAGATAGTAGAATCTGTATAAAGAACAAAATATCCTCTTGGTGTTGGTGGCTTAAAAATCTGCAAACATGTTCTGAAATTCATTCTTGTATGAGTTTATAGTGGATATTTCTCTCAACTGTCCTGCAGTTGTTTAAAATGTGCACCAAAATCCTACTTTTTAAATATATATTGCATATCTAATCGCAAAACTTTGCAATTCAATTTTTTTCAAAATCGTTTAGTCCTTCATTGTGTACCCTGACTCACTTTGTTATGAAACTTCCGCTTGCATTAAGTTTGGAAAAAGTTATGCACCTCGGATAACAGTCCATTGGTTCTTGTAAATCTCCTCTAACAGGTACTGAAGAAACACAACATGATTAAAAGGTCAAAATAGACAGTTAAGCATAACATGGGATATTTCAAAATTTGTCACATTACTTCTTGTTTTGCATGTTTTTGACCATAATCACCCCTCGCCTGCTCATATTAAAAGTTTTGTCCTCATCATTTGTTCATTAAAAAGTTACTAAATCATATTGTAATCAGATGCAAGAATGTTTGTTTTAAAATATATGAATGTTTTGAACACAACCTATGAAGATTTATTTTATAGGTCAAAGCTACATAATGTTTTAAGTAGGACTAGGAATTTTGTCAGTGAATAAAGTATTAATAAATAAAGAGTTTATTTTTTTTAGAATGTGACCCAAATTCAGCTGTTTGCCTCATTTGGAAAATATAGTAAAAAGAAGTCCTCATGCAGTTATCTGTTATGTAAGTCAGATCACTGCTGGTGCCTTGGGGAAACAATAGAGGGATTGTCTAATGAAGAGAACGCTTAAGAATACTGGACAGCTTCTTATGCTTTGAGAGTTGGAATAATTAAAAAAGATCTTGAAATTCAAATGTAATGAGTAGAGGACAGCCAGAACAGCAATATTAGTCTTATTCTGTGGTAGGAATAGACATTAAAAGTATTAAATTGGATCGTCATGTGGCCCTGTGACAATCAGCTTCTTTGAAAAGGTGCACTGTGTAACTTTTCTGCTTGTCTCCATGGAGATGTTATATCCCACAGAATGACATTCATCTTCTGTCTTGCAATTGTTCATTTATAGGTGAACAAATATCAAAAACATGCATTCTTACATGAGCGGGCTTGCCTCTCCACAGATCTGACCTTGTAACTTGACTTGGTTTAGTTGTCTTGATGTAGATAGATAATTTTAATACCACTGTGGAACATTCCAAGCAAAGCAATAACATCTCCATGGAGACAAGTAGGTAAGAAAAGTTACATAGTCCACCTTTATCCAACCATATTGAACTCAGAAAAAAACAGATTAAACACTAAAGTTACTGTTTACATGAAACTTGACATCAAAATTATTACTTATTAGACCCTAAGAAAATAGGTTTGGAGATATATTACATTTTTGCTATATATTCTACCATATTCTACCATTCTACATATGAAATAACTTTATATTTACTAGAGTTTATTGCCAAAGAGCAAATATTAAACCTCTGTCTCCTCTCACAGCCTGTGCCCTGGACCTGGAGCTGGAGAAGGGTTTTTCTCTGAGCCGTGAAGAGCCCCCTCCGTACCCAGGTGCCCCTCCATACCCCACCCTGTCCCCGCCCGTGTCCCCTCCACTGCCCCCTAGTGTCCCTCACTACGCAGAGGCAGACATCGTGAGTCTGCAGGGGGTCAGTGGGAACAACACTTATGCCGTACCTGCCCTGAGCTCGTCCAGCCCCGGGGCAGACGCGACGCCTCTGCCAGAACTGCCCCGGCACTGCCTCATCTTCAAGGAGAAACTGGGAGAGGGGCAGTTTGGAGAGGTGAGCATTTACAGATCATGGGTCTACTACTTTTTATAATTCAAAAGAGACATATTATCCTTTTTGCATGCTTAGTAATACATTATCACATATATAGATCATTATTTTACATTTTGTTCATTGTAAATCACAACATTGATCTAAAAAGCATAATATAAACAGGCCCATTGACTTCCTGTACAAAACTACACAACTGCACCTCTAGATAGTGGCATTTCACTGCAGCAAGCAACATACTCGTTAAATGGCTTCAGTGGCTTTTAGATTAGTGAGCAGGGGTGGGGATATGTTTAAACAGACATTTTCTAAGCACTCAAATGCAGGACATTGTAGGATCAAAATACATCTTTGAGTACACACTGTATACACTGATCAGAGTGCGGATTGAACCACCAACCATCAGATTAGTGGGTGAATAAACTACCACTTCCAGTCCGATTGACAAAACTTATATTTACCTCTGTCTAAAAGGTTATTATCCATCACAACTCACAATTTAAACAATCAGAACAACTGAATTAAACCAATTTGAATGAAAACTAACATGAAAATAACTGGTGTTGTTGTGGGGCTAACTCTAAACAAACTCTGTGTTGTGTGCTGAAAGGTACACCTGTGTGAAATCGAGAACCCTCAGGACCTTCCCATCCTGGAGTTCCCCTTCAATGTAAGAAAAGGGCGCCCTCTTCTGGTCGCTGTGAAAATACTACGCCCGGATGCCTCCAAAAATGCCAGGTAAGCCTCAGAGATTACAACAGCACAGTTTTCAATACATGTAAACATGAATCTAAGCACAAGACAGTTTAGTATCTGAATATTCAGATCATTATATTGTATTTGTGGTCAGATTTGCTGTGAAGCAGTATAAATGTTTGATTGACAGAGCATTTTACATTCAGGAACATTAACATTTGAAAGCCTGAATCATGTGCATTTCTGATCATAACTGTGGAGGTCTAAACCACATGATTAGCAGGTTTTTATACAGATTAAGATACTATAGAATATCTAGTTTACTGCACAAGATATTAATAAATATACACACACGTTTGAGTAACCTTTTTTAATTAGACTGCATCTCCAAATCTCATATAGCGGTAGTTTTCAAGTTAACAACTACCTTTTACCTTTAGTTCAGTAGAGAGATGAAATTATCCAAATGAAATCAACCAAATAATGTGATAGTGAAGCTGTATGAAGTTTAAAAACACCGTGGAGCACTTCCTGTATTAGCATATGACATCATAAGGTGGAATGCAGTGTTTTCCATCTCAGAGAAGAACTGCAGGTTTGTGAGTTAAACATGTGTGAATGAAACAAAACACAACTCCAGGTCTGTTTATGATGAGGAAACAACATAATTTGATCTATAACATAAATCAAAAAATAGCATAATATAGGCCCTTTAATAATTTGTGAATAGCTAATTGTGAACATTCAAATTACAATCACTATTTGTTTTAATTTTATATATCAGCCCAATGTTCATGGCAGTAATACAGAGTCAATATTCACACACATTTGAACAGGGAAGCATAGTAAATAGAATAAAATAAGGTTGAATGGAAATACAAAAGCATACTTACTAAATATACAATACAGACAAAATATATTTTTGTTTTTCGTCTTAGAAACGACTTTCTGAAGGAGGTGAAGATCCTGTCCCGGTTGAAGGACCCAAACATCATCCGTCTGCTGGGAGTGTGTGTCAGCAGCGACCCCTTGTGTATGGTGACAGAATACATGGAGAGTGGGGACTTGAACCAGTATCTGTCCCAACGAGTGCTGCTGGACAAGTCTGGACCTTCACATAACTCCCCCACTATCAGGTACCACAGCAAAGGGAGTATCTCCATTAAATATTTATACTAATCGTTAAAACTTTTTTAATAGGTGTAGACCAGTGGTTCTCAATTTTTAACCTGCAGTTTTAGTCTTTGTTTAATTTAAGACAATTTTATTAATTTATGTTTTGTTTTTTTTCCTTTTGTGCTTTTGTTTTAGACTCCATTTTTCTTAATGGTATGTGGACCTGGCTCAGTCCTGTCATAGACCTGGTTTAGATCTGGAAGTACTAGCTATTTTCTTTATTTTCTTTTCTCTGAACTTTAAAAAGTCTTGTAGAAATTATTTTAAATTCAAACTAGTGATATCAAATAAATAAAAATAAGATAAATACTGTGGGTATAAACTGGGGCACTGTATAACTTTTCTGGTAGAGGCTCCACCACCTGCTTGACTCCATCGAGGTGGTCTTGCTTTACTTGGAATGTTCCACAGTATGGCATTAAATCTGTCTATTTTTATGGAGACAAGCAGCTTGCTCTACCAGGTCAAGTTACAGGTCAGATCTGTGAAGAAGTGACCCCACTAATGCATGTTTTAAAGGCATTTTTCAGCAGTAAAACACCCGTAATTGAATAAATGCTCATGTTATGATAGATAAGTTTAATACTATAGTGTGGAACATTTTACGCAAATCAATTCTGTTTCCATGGAGACAAGCAGGTGGCAGACTCCTCACCCGAAAAGTGACATAGTGCACATTTAAGTGAATTTAATATTGTTCTGATCTATATGTTTTTTGTTTTGTATTTTTGTTTCATAGTTACCCTGCTCTGATCTCCATGGCCAGTCAGATCGCGTCGGGGATGAAGTTTCTGTCTTCACTGAACTTTGTGCATCGAGACCTGGCCACGAGAAACTGCCTGGTGGGCGGAGACAGGGGCGAGGATGGGGCAGACTGCGGGGGCGAGAGGCAGATCAAAATCGCAGACTTTGGGATGAGCAGAAACCTGTACGCCGGAGACTACTACAGGATCCAGGGCAGAGCTGTGCTGCCCATTCGCTGGATGGCCTGGGAGTGCATCCTCATGGTACGTGGGAAAAAAGGACGCTAAAGTGAGGCTGTGGATTTTATTAAGTGCTATAAGTGGCTATAGAATGATAAAATTTGCCTCTGCAGTTATTCACACTTTTATTCTCTGTCTTTTAACCCTGCATGAGTTGTGTGTCCTCTGTGATTTTTTTTTTATTTCATTTTCATTTATTTAAAACTAGTGAGATTAAACTTTCATGGTTTCTATGCATTTTTATTAGTATTTATGTTATGTTTTTACCTGTCTCCCTGCAGAATTTTGTCCTTTTATGAAATGTACTATACAAATAAAGTGGATTAGATTGGATTGTATAAAAGAAATACTTACATAGATGACATTTATGTTGCTTTTTGGGGTAATTTGTTAAATGTTTTTGGAGGATTTGTCAAATAATCTGACAGAATTAGGCTATGAACAGAAAGAATAAGTTCATAAATTACATAACATAATAACTTGTATATGCTGTGTTCAGGGTAAGTTCACGACAGCCAGTGACGTGTGGGCGTTCGGCGTGACTCTGTGGGAGATGCTGAGTGTGTGTCAGGAGCAGCCGTACTCAAACCTGACGGACGAACAGGTCATCGACAACGCAGGAGAGTTCTTCAGAGACCAGGGCAGACAGGTACAATGCACACAGACACACACAATATACAGTACTGAACAAATGTATTCATTATTCTGCTATATTTATCCTACCGCACTACAAAATCTGGCATAGCAGGACAACTGTGTATCAGCAGCAATGACAAAGGGACCGGATACGATGAATAACATAGGTACTGAGATTTATATAAAAAGGAGAGCTGCACAAGTACATAGGATAAATATTTTGTAGCCTATTCCCATTATTCTAAACATGAAAAAATATCCAAACTGCACACTGATTACTTTTTGCATACTTTGATTCACATGTACACTCATTTGTGGATTTATTTAATTGATGAGGTGATAGAGTTAAGTTGCTCATCTATAAATCAAAGATCAGCCCCATTCTGCGTAATAAACCTACTTCGTTATAGAAGTGTGACACGGTATGACATTAAACAGCTCGACAGTTCGTGGTTTTATAGCTCAACCTCCACCGGAAAAGTTACAAAATGCACCTTTAAGTTTATTTTCTGTTATATCTCCGATTTTGGATATTAATTGGGAGCTGTTTATGTCTGGTTTAATATTTGCAGAGAGAGTTTTGACTTGTATTAAATCCATTAATTTGAGGGTATGATATGAATCTTTGTTAATCGTGTTATGTTTGCCTGCTTAATTAAATCTTTGAACATTGTGCTGTAATCTGAACCCCAGTCCTTTGCTCTGGTGCAGGTGTATCTGACCCGGCCGGCAGTCTGTCCCCAAGGCCTGTACGAACTCATGCTCAGCTGCTGGAACAGAGACTGCAAACTGAGGCCCTCCTTCGCCGATATCCACTCCTTTCTCACAGAAGACGCAATGAACATGGTGTAGAGAGAAAGAAAGTTTCAATGAGTACTGGCCTCTGGTGGTGGTGTTTGGGTTCTGCACTTGTGAGGGGAACGGGGTGCTTGAAGTTGGGTTCACGGGCAGTGAGTGGGACCGCTGGTTCGGTCTGTTTTGACAAATCCAATACGACGTAATTCTAGATTTCATTTGTGGTGGTGGGTGCCTTCTGCGTAGTAACTTTCATTTCACTGGTAAAGGGTTCATGGTAAATGTGATACACTTACATTATGCTAGTATCTTTAGATTTTTTTTTATTAATGGTGGCAAATCCTAGTCATTTTTGTTTTGATACAATACTAAACAGACGCAATTCTAGGACTAGCTGTATAAAACTGTTGTCATTATGTTTATGTAAAAGTGCATTGAAGCGCACTGCTAGTCGTGGTGTTACAAGCTTTCTGTGATACGCAACATTTTGAAGGCTTTTTTCTCCCATTCAAAACATAGAATATTTAGTTTTTAATTGTTAATCGCTACGGTAACAGTTCTAATTTCTCATCATTTCGAAACCTTTGGATCAGAAATTCTAGTATTATCTTTTACCTGCTTGAGTTGAGTGAAAAGGAGTCAAAAAGTAGCTCTTATAGACTTAATGTCGATTTAAGATTATAGAATGAGCAGAGAAATAAATGCTTTTTACGTGAGGAACTACTTTTTGATATGGCTATTTTGCTATTGATCAACCCATCACTAATTTGTAAATATAGGCACATTATAATTATGATCATTCAAACTACAGCGACGACTCACTGGCCCCGCCTATACGATACCGGCCGGCCCAAATTAAGTTAGCGCTGATCTATACTAGACAACTGCAGCCCGACCTCCTGTCTCCTGCCTCCTGGAAAACTGAAAAGGAAAACTTTAAAAAAAACAACACCAAAATGTTCCCACTTTTGACTCGAAATAAATGAAACGATTCCCTGTGCCGAGTGGATTTTTCACCAGATGGACTTGGACGCTGCAGTTGCAAAGACTTTGAATTGAAAAGACTATTGGAAGCAAAGAGAATGAACTGGAGATCTTCAAGCCTGCCTATGTGTTATGGCAGTTTTCTATCTGGATGAAACCCAGATTTAAACTATAATTCCTTGACCAGCTGCACTTTAAAAACAAAACAGGTGCCCTTGACTTGTCCCTGATACAAATTTTGGGCTCATATGATTCCTGTCAACGTGGATTTTTGATGTTGCAGTAAGAGAAAAAAGACTTTGCCAAACCTTAAGATGTAAAATATTGTTTAAAAAAAAAAGGAAATGGCGTAATAATTTCAACTTGATTTGTTATTTACTGCTTTTGTTGTCAAACTATTACCCATAAAATATGTCTTCATCGCCAAAAGGATTACTGTGTGTGTGCAAGCAGTCAAAACTGTCAAAACTGTGAATGACTGGAGTCTGATTATGACGTCTGTAAAAACTGTTTAACTGGTGATACACACTGCAAAAACAAATAGTTACTGCATTGGTTTTAATTACTTGATTTAAGGATTTTTATTTTAATTGTTCATTTGTTTGTCTGATTTCAATATACTTGTTCCATCTCAGTTAACCTTATGTAGTAATACCGTGGTAATAGGATGGAAATAACATGAAAATACTAACATACATACAAACACACTAATGTTAAATATTATTATAAAATATAGCCATTTAAATCCTTCATACTAAATAGTAATAGTAGCAATATATAATGTCTAGGGGAGTTAAAATTACTTGAATTATAAACATATTTTCTAGATTTGTGCAGGTTAAACCAGTGAAGTACAAATAACTACCAATGGAACAAGATTTATTTTTCTTAATTCAGGCAACACAATATTATTTTTCTTATTTTACTTTTAATTAAATTTAATAGGATGTTTGTTTTTTCAGGTTTAAAATACAAAAAGTATTTTTCCATTGGTTGATAATGTTGTCCTTGTCAAGTCAGATATGTTCAAATACATATAAAGTGTTCTAGTTATATTAACATACCTGGATATTACATTTTGCTGTACATATATTGCCTTGATTCAAAGTAGACTGCATGAGTAATTATCATGTAATTACCATATTTCCATTCTATTACCATGCTATTACTGCGCTGGGTAGTGCTAACATTGTTTCTCATTTTAAGGAAACATTTTATATCGAGGTAACTTCAAAAAACAAATGTTATTTTTATATTTGTACATAGTTTCGTCTGAAAACAAGAATGCAATGTATTAAAACCAATTTATAATATCCCAAAAAAGTCAAATGAGTAACAAAATAAACCAACTAGATACCAAATAGTTATTACCAGATTATTTCAAGTCATTTTAATGCAACATAAGTATTTGTTTTTGCGGTGTTTCAGTCCTGGCTCATCAAGTGACACGTTTACTCCTGGTGAATGGATGTTCCCTCTGTCTGTTTTGAGACACTGTAAGAAAAACAACAGCTCAACCCATATTTTTATAAACTGTATGTAATGTACTTAGACACTCCTCGTTGTCCCTTGTTTTTGAAGCTAATCATTTGTAAATATTTTAAGGACAACTTTAATTTCTTTTACTAATAATGTATGAAATGTCTCGGTTACATGTGGGGTCTTCTGTAACTATGTAGAACGCTTGCTACCTTGATGCTATGGAAAAACGTTGTGTTGTCAATTTTTTGTAGATGTTTTAATAAAGTTACTCTTTTCAAAACTCAGATTTAGTTTGTCAGTGAAAAGTACATTTATTGTCTACGGTATTATAATCATTTCATATAGGCTGGTACACAACAGCTTATCTACATACATTTTTACTACAACATGCAGCTAACAGTTTCATAGATAAACTTACAAGCGGTTAACAAATTTGGCTCTAAACTCGAGATAGGAACAGCAGCAGTCAATGGCTTTTAGTGATTTGGATAAGAAGCAAGCTTCCCAGAGAGCTGTAAAAAGATACTACAAAATTTAGATGTCTACATGAGGGAAAGAGGCTTGAAATCAGAGAATTGATCATGTACTTGTAATTAAGTAGTTTGGATTATTTTAGATGTGTGTACATGCTAAACTAGAAATTGTTATTGGAATTTTGCATCTTTACAAGCTAAATTATCAGCTAATGGGGTCAGAACATTGCAAGTGAAACAAGATTTTCTTTACAAAATTAAATATTTTTTTCTTTTAGATTAAACCGACTTTAAACCAACAGAAAACACAATGGAAAAGTTAAATAATGTAAGTTTAAAATACCTTAAAGGCATACTATTTACTTTTCTGGTATAGGGTCTGCCACTGTCTACATAGGGATGTTATTGCTTTGCCTTGAATTATCCACAGTATAGCATTATATTTATCCATCTCCATGGAAACAAAGGGGTGATGCCACCAGACCAAATGACATCTGTGGGGAGGCAACCCCCTCACAGTAAGAATGCATGTTCCCGCCTATAAACACCAGTAGTTGAATAAATTTAATGTCACACTATGGAACATTTTAGGACGCTGGCAGTCGAACCCCACCAGAAAAGTTACATAGTCTACCTTTAGTTTAAATCATATTTATTGTGATTTAATACAAGTAAATGCCCATTTAAAATAGAATAAAATAGCTTGTGGCACTTAGTTAAGAATGAAAATGTTTCTTTCAGATTTACTTTAACCCTACCAAGGTAAAGTAGTCGAAACTGTTATAAAAAGATGAATATTCTGAATGCAAGTCACTTAAACTCATGTAGATATTTGTTTTTGCAGCGTAGACATGTCCCACAGGCATTTTAAACCAGGCACTTGGAGGTCGGGCGATGCATAAGGCTTGGCAGCAGAAAACCTTTGGATAAGAACAGTAACAAAGAGAAGCGACTGACACAGGAACAGTACATGTCCATAAACAGAATAAAAGTCATCCAAAATGTTCAATAAACCAGCATCTCTCTACAATATGCAATATGTATCTAGTCTTAGCTATAACACATTCAATAGTAGTATATAAACAGTAGTAGGTTAGTAGGTATAGACTTCAACTAAAGGCTGCATCCCATTTCTGTTCACTTGCCTCTTTGAGTCCTCAGCTGTCAATCACACCCACTAGGAGCAGAGAAGAAAGTTGTTTCACATTTACAACTTATTAAATGAAGTTTTCTGTTTATGGCACAATTTTGAAGACTTTTACAGAGATACAATATTTAGTTTGTATTCATGAAAAGGATATAAAATAATGATAAAACACATGAAGGGAAGAAGTCTGCATTTTTTATTTTTTTTTTTCATATTTAACTTGCCAATTAAAGTCTTTTCAATTAACAACTTTGCATGAGCGATTTAATTATATTGAAGTTTAAGATTTAAATTATTCCTCTCAATGAAGACAAATGCAGGGCACGCAACTTTAGAAATAAAAAGGACTAATGATTAACGTATTTAATGTCATACTGTGAAGCATTCCAAGAAAAGCAATCACTACTCCATAGAGACGAGCAGGTTGTGGACCCCCACCAGAGAAGTAATGTCAGTTTTTGTTTCATGTGGACAGCCCCAGTAATTGCAAAGATATTAACCATAAATGAATTACTGAACTATGGGCACTTTAGCAGGTGACTGACAGCTAAGAAATGAAGGACCATTTGAGGAACAAGGAGACAATGAGCAAAAAAATGTGATGCGCCCTAAAATTAAAAGCATCTTTTTCAACCACAAAATACTTTCATCGATTCAAACAGGAAATCCCAAGTCTACCACTTCCTCTTACTTCACTCTGAATAGCATCACATCAATTCACATGCTGCCCATTTACAACAGGGCAAGGTAACAGACAAATTAAAAAAAACAACAACTAGATGGATAGAAAAGAGGTAATACCAGGTGAACTTATGTAAAAAAGTTGATTGTATTATTATTTATATAAAAATTGTTAAAACAAAATCTACCGCTAATTTTTAAAAGTAGATTTGAAATTAAAAAAGAAATATTGTAAGTTTTTCACTATACTCTGAACAAACATTTTAACAGTACTGATCTGGTGCTGATCCTATGACAGGGCACCTGATATAAATGAAACATGCAAACACACATAACAGACTGGAGATCCAGATTCAGTATTGTAATAATAGGCACATGGAGGAAATGCAATTCTTCAGACTCCTCTGCTTAATGGGTCTTTCCAGTTACCTGTAAAAAAGAAAAAAACATTATATATTAGTACAAAAAGGCAGAAAGTTTTAATTTAGTCCTTAAAATGTTAAAGTTCAAATTTGTAACTGTTGTATTTTCATAAAAAACATCACTAAATGCTGTTGTGTCTGCAGCTTAAAGCTCCTATATTACTCAAACTGGAGTTGTGTTTTGTTTCATTCACACACGTTTGAATAATCCTGCATTATTACCCCGTCTGTATCCCCAATGCTCAAAATGCTCTGTTCCTCCTTGTGATGTCATGAAGTGGTAGTTTTCAAATTAACAGGTATATTCCAGGTATGTTTGTGATCAGGGAACAACATTGTAACATAGACCAGAAAATTGCCTAATATTGGCCCTTTAAGACTGACAGAAGACCAGAGACCACAGGTGAGTCTTGTGCTTTCTTAGTTTTGTTTTTTTACTACTTAAGATGCCATGAAATCGCAAAATGTAAATATTCCCATCCATTTTTCACGTGAGCTTTTTGAAAAATTAAGAGACAGATGATAAAATAATAAACGACTTGCAGATGAATATCACATGTTAAAAAAACTTAAATAATGGAACCATTTCACTTACTACTCTACTAGACTTAAGAGTCTTTGGTCAACAATTGTTCATCTGTTATGAAGAGCCAATAGCCAATAATAGGTATTTAATTATAGTATGTGTTTAGAGCAGTAAACAGTGCTGCAATGCCTGTTCTCATGAAATGTGTATATAATAAACACCAGCAGAGGGCGCAAACTAAAATCTGATTTACAGGCAAACTGAAAACTGATGTGATTAGAACAAGTCTGGGAAAGTATAAGAACTTAGAGAAGAGAGGGGCATTTTGAGTTCTGGAGAGGGAGACAGAAAATATATTCAAACTAAATATTTTTCAGGAGAATACAAAATTATAACATAGTTTAAAGATCAAAAAAGTTGATTTTGTATCATATTACAGGCCCATTTTAGCCATTTCTACATGTAACTAAATACAGGCTACGTTCACACACACAATATTATAATATTGAAATTGGGACTAAACTGGAACTTAACACAGAACTAAACCTGGACTAGAACAGGACTACACCAGGACTTGGAACCGGGCCAAACCTACTAGGATAAAGTAAACACAGCCGTAGCTAGTGCATATTTGTTCCATGTTTTTCATTAACCACAATCAAAGTATTGTAAACTAGTGGATCACAATACTCAAATTTCAAATTCGATTTCAATACTAAATAATAGGCTTGATACGCAACACAATACTGATCACACAATGACAATAAAAAATAAATAATTTTTAGACAAATTTAACTTCCAAAACAAAATAATACTTTATGTTACCATGTGGTGGTATAATTTCTAATAAAGCTAAAGAAATATCATTCTAAAACTCTTCAGGAAAGGTCACATTTTGATACCGTTTATGTGATATACAGTATATGTATTTTTTTTAATAATCAACACTTGCTAAAACCAGTATCTAGTTTAAGTATTAGATTTTCTTTTAACCACAGTGACAGTATTGTGATCTGACCTGAGAGATGTTGACTCCGGTGAGTTTCTCCACAGCGTTGGGCAGCCTGGTCATGATCTCCAGCACCTCTCCTGCCAGTTTGGCCGCGCCGACCTCTGACCCTCCACTGGAAACCATGGTAACCTTCTGAGCAGCGCACAGGGGCTTGCTGATCTCCTCTGCCATCTGGGAAGAACAACATTAAGTTTAAGTTTTACCACTGATATAAGCCACTAAACCAAGTTAATTAGTTCAAGTTTAACCAAATACTGAAAATGTTAAATCATAAAATCAAGCTGCTCTGAAATAAAAGGTTTGTTTAATGGTTATATGTCTTGCCAAAGGACACAACAACTGTATGAGAGCTGGGTTTGGTTTGGATCGTAAACCTTTGGATCAAGGACTATCTTCTCTATCAAGCCACAACCTTTACATAGTTTTAAGTTGCAATGTTTTTTGAATTCCACATGCATTAAGTTAAAGGAACTGAATGTTTTGTACTGTATTTCATAAACTTGCCCAGTCTCTATGTGCTAGTGCAGCCTATGCAGCTCAGTGAGTGAATCCTGGAGGTTCTGAGCTTCCACATGAGGCCTGTCCATATACTGAGAATGAGTATATGGACATCTGCAGGTTAAGGCACCGGCAGCACAGGTTCAGTTGTGATTGTAGAACATTTTTAAAAAGGCTAAAATCAGTTCCTTTGATGGTTACACTTTTAAATAACTTCACTAAAATGATACGTACATGATGAATTAAGTCTTTGCCCATGCTTTATTAAGGCTATTAAGAGTGTGGTTATTATAAAGTGGTGCAGTGACCAAGTATTTGCCAAAACAGTACAGTCAGTACAGTCAGTACAGTCCAGTTATGTTTTATATATGAATGAATATATATGAGTCTAACCAGCGGCAGTTTCTCCAGCAGCAGGTCAACCATGGCTCCATCCTGGTACTGTTTGAAGGCTTCAGCTTTCTTTGACATCTGCTCTGCCTCAGCCCGGCCTTTAGCCTCCAGGGCAAACGCCTCCGCCTCCCCCTTCATCTGCATTCACAAACACAACTTCATATGAGCTTAATACTGAACGGATGCACTGAGCGAGGCGTTCAGGGTCATACAAGGAATGCATTTACAAAAGATATTTAAAAAGGAAATGAGAACTCACCCGGATGGACTCAGCCTCTGCCTCAGCCTCCATGATGAGCTGCAGGCTGAAAAAGAGAAGGAGAAAGCCTGTTGTTAAGTACTGTCAGGTTAAAATACATTTAATATTATTATAATGTAGATCTAAAACATTAGGACAGTGATTTAAAAATTTCAAAACTTATATACTATATGAAAGTACTGTTCAAGCACCTTTTTAGTTTTCTCTTGCGCCTCATAATAAAACATTGCATACATATGACGTTTACCTATTCTGGACACCATTTTGTGGACTTTTCAGTTTTCATTGTCCAAATATATAGGTCCACAATAATGTATAAAATTCTATACCGTCAGTTTCACGTTGATTTTAACCAGTATGCGGGGGTACATTAATGTGCTTAAGGGATATCCAGGTATGTGATGAAAAAAAGAATCCCATTTGAGTTAACTGATTCACTAATTTAATGTGATAATTGGGAATTTTTGGAATGACCTGAGCAGACAGGACACAAAAATGACCAATACGGCAAAAACTAAAGAAATAAACACAGTGACACAGAGATTAAAGGGTTTATATTGTGCTGTTTTCTGATGTTATAATGTTGTTTCCTCATCAAAACTATACCTGGAGTTATGTTTTGTTTCATTCACATGTTTAACACATAAATCATATTTGTTAAACTTGTATATTTAGACTTCTTCTCTCAAACTAAAAACATGTTGTGTCGGCATGTCATAGTACAAGAACTGATGCACTGCATTTTTAAACTCCATACAATGATCTGGATTATTTCAGTTTTGGAATTGCCCATCTCTACTGAACAAAACATAAAAGGCTGCTGTTAACTTGAAAACCACCACTTCATGACATCACAAGGACAAGAGCAACTAACAATAAAGGATTACTCAAACATGTGTGAATGAACAAAACACAACTCCAGGTACGTTTTTGATGAGGTAACAACATTCTGACATGGCTTAAAGCTCACAAGAGTCAATTTTGCATAATAAAGAATCTTTAAATAGACTTCTTTTTTAAGTGGTGTAATTTGCTATTGCTCAAGCGGATGGTGGACGCAGCATCTTTTAAAAAAAAAAAAAAAACTCCCAAAATTTTGAAAAACACTGACATCTATTTGAGCACATAACAGTTACACATTTGAATGAAACCCGCTCTCACCGCTGAGCCTCTGCCAGTTTCTCCAGCTTGTATCTCTCGGCGTCGGCGGGCTTCTTCACTTTAGCGTCGAGCTCCTTCTCCTTCCTGATGATCTCCTGCTCCTGAAGCATGATCTGCTGCGAGCGCTCCACCACCTGCACCTGCATCTTCTCCTCCTCGATGCGCTGCTTGGTCTTTGCCACCTGAACCCAAGCACAGGTTTACAATCAAATCCACTTTATTTTTATGGCACATTTTACAAATAAAGGCTGTTTCCACCACCTGCTCGTCTCCATGGAGATTCTATTGCTTTGCCTGGAATGTTCCACAGTATGGCAGCACATCTATTGATCTCCATGGAGACAAACATGATGCCACCAGGTCAAGTAACAGATCAGATCTATGGAGAAGTGATCATGCTCACAGAAAGAATGCATGATACGTTTAATGCCATACTGTGTAATATTCCAGGAAATATCATAACATCTCCATGGAAACAAGTAGGTGGCAGATCCTCCAACAGAAAAGTTGCAAAGTGCACCGTTAAATGAGACTTGAATTAATCTAGTTTTGACCAGTAGGATTTATTTTTTCACTGTGGCTTATTTGCAGTGTTGAAATGTTAAAATGATTTTCCGATTTTTACACTAAATGACTTAATGGGGGTGACATACATTTATCATCAGGGAAAAAAGGAAAATCTGAAACTAGTAAATACAAAAGTTAAATCAAAAACTACTCGAAAATAGTTCAATCCACATCATTTGACTTCATGTAGAGATTTCTTTTGTACCTGAAGCTGGTAGGCCATCTCAGACTCTGCCTTCTTGGTGTTGACCTCCACGTCGTAGGCCGCTTTCTTCAGCTCATAATCTCTCTGAGCTTTGGCCATCTCGATCTCATTCTTGTACTGAGCAGACACCTTCTCCTGCATCGCATGGGCTTCCTGTATAGATTGTAGACTATTTAGTTTTGAATTGATAATTGTCACGTCACTGGTCCCAATTTTTATCACTCTGAAACTCATGTATAGTATGAAAATAATTACCTTTTATAATAGTTTTTATATATAAGGGAAGAAAAGCGTTTAGAAGATTTAGCTTGAAAAGTATTTTACCCTGATGACGGCGTCTCTCTTGTACTGAGCCTCTCCGATCCGAGCGTCCTTCTGGACTTGAGCAGTTCGGGCTTTACCCAGAGAGTGAAGATAGTCCTGGGCACAATCACAACAAGCTCATATTAATAAATAAGACTACACCCACTCCTAATAACAATCTAACAGCGTAATTTTAATCATCACACCACAAAAATGAATACACAGAAAATAACTAAACTAAATAATTGTAGTGTGCAATACAAAGACTTCTGGGATATAAAAAGTAATTTAATTTCTAATAGGGCTAGGCAAAATGGCAATAAACATCAAAAATCAACACTTTTCCCCACCGAGTCCTCCTGTTGCTCCGCCTCTGTCATGGTTTGAGTAAATCACAAGCTGATTTAACTGTCAGAAGCAGCAGATGGCGGCTAAAGCTTTTGCCACGCCCCACATTTCTAGTTCAAACTGTACTGAATCTAAGTTACGATCTGATATGACACAGTGGATTGTTAGCGATCATGACACAGCCAGCTCACGCTTCAGTCCATTTTGGTTTATGAAGTCATTCCCTGGAACTGAATCAATATCAATCGCCTAAGTGCATTTCCTACTAAAAGAGCCACACACAACTGACAGCATCCTGTTAGTTCAGATCTTATGTTTATACAGTTATCTATTGCACATTTGACGTTTAGTGTGAATGAAACAAAACACAACTCCAGGTATGTCCGTGATGAGGAAACAACATAACAACAGATCAGAAAATAGTGTAATATGAGCCCCTTAAACTAAAGTGATTCTGGAGTGTAATTTTACATGAAAAATACTACCAGTGACTAGTAGTTTTACCTGATCATCGTGGACATCCTTCAGAGTGTAGCTGACGACACCGATGCCCATGTTCACCAGGTCAGACGAGGCCACCTTAAAAACCTGCTCAGAGAACTTCTTACGGTCCTGATAGATTTCCTGTGCACAAATAAAAAAACATGTTTTATTTAGTTCATTTCCATTCTTGGGGACAGGAGCTTTTCACTATAGAAAGACAATGCATATTATAATAACAAATATGAAACTTATGTTGAACTAAAAATACCACTTAAAGCTACAGTATGGAATGGAAAATAGAAAACAATACCATAATACAATATTGTACAATAATTAAAACCATACTTCAGGATATTCTCCATGGAGATAGATACGTTTTATGCCATAGTGCATTATTATATAGCCAATTAAGAGACAGGTTTATGGATATGAAGCACGCTCAGAGGTAACACAAAAAAGATATGCTTTTATTTTTGGTTAAAAGTTGCAAACTGTGACTTTAATTAGTACAAAACATAGAAAAGGTGAATAAAAGAGAGAGACTGGATTGGGAAAAAGAGGAAATGTAAAAAAGGGAAGAGATAGAAAGACCGAAAGCAAGATAAAGACAATATTTATTTGCAATACATTAAAATCCAAACGGTTAAAAATAAAAGAGAGAGAAGGGCTGTGCGACTAATAAAATTTAAATCCAGTCGAGGTCTAATAATTTCAAATCGTCAATGATCAGCTTGTGTCTCTCTAATGGAGAGATCTACAGCCAATCCTCGGTTACTACATCATGTGGTTTGGAGCAGAGTTCAAACTTTGGAGGAAAAAAGTTGACCATTTACTGTGTTAAATGGCACAGATTTAAAGACTGTGGTTTTATGTTCATATAATTAAAGTATAAAACCATATATATTTGTTTTTGTAGTTTAGACTTCTACAAGCATGTTCTCAAGAGCATGGGATTCTTGTATTAGTTAGCAGTTCCTATTTCAGTCTTTTCTCAAATCTTAATGCTCCTGGATGAGTTTAAACGTGTACTCTGAACAGAATCCTACTTGTTAAACATAAATCACAAATGGAATCACTTATAAGGAAAACATGCAATTAGATTTTTTCCTCAAATAATGCAGCCCCATCAGCAGCCCTATTACAGAGCAAGAAAGAAAGAAACATCTTAAACAGATTAACCACATTTCCAGTGCAATTATTAACCCGAGCGATGACCTCACCTCCACAGTCAGATGAGCGATGATGGCTCTCTGATGACCCTCCAGCGTTTCCAAAGCGATCTGAGCGATCTCCATCTCTGACTTCCCCATAAACATCTGACACGCTGTCGCCAACATCTCTTTGTTCTGACCCTGGATTTTCACCTACAGATGAAAAGATAAACACGCCATTGTGCCAAGTATTGATTTGGAAATATATTATGTTTTCCTTTTTCTTCTTTTGGAGAAAGAAACATTTTTCATACTGAATGTATTTTTCTTTTGCTAAACCACATAATGCATCTAAATGCTTCTAAAATAGTTTTAAAATATTCTTTTAAAAGTTTGCAATAATGAATTAAATTGTGACAATCATGAATATAAATCAATCTTGACATTGATTTTGTTCATTGCTCAGTTCAATGACCTCAGGAAACTTACCTGTGCGATTCCAGTGACAGAGATTGGGACGCCATGACGGGTGTAGACTTTGTCACTCTTCACGTTCAGAGTCAAAGTGTTCAGAGTTATTCTGTTACAACATGAACAAGAGTTAAACCACCAAACTGGATTTAGAAAGTAAAATAAACAAACAACTGTAAATAGGTCACCTCTGGATCTGCTGAATGCACGGGAATACAAACACCCGTCCTCCAGCGATCATCAGAGGAGGAGACCGTCCACAGCCTGATAAATCACAAAAGGAACAATTTAAGTTGAATATCTACATGTCCATTAGGGCAGCTACAATCACAACTGAACATGGGTTGCCAGTGCCTGCATTCAGAGGACACATGTATACAAACACATACAATGTGTTTTTGGTTTATTCAATTTAAATCTAAATTTTACATAGAGTTCCTTGGAACCTATTTAATATTTTCAGACCCAAAATATTTTCTTTTAGGGCAAAGCAAAGATAAAAATATTGTAGACCTTTTAGTTATGGTGATATATTTTGCAATGTGTTTCTCAAATATGGAAAAATCACCATTATTTGACATTATTTGAAACCATAATTACCTGAGACTATTATCTTTTGTTCTGTCAAACTTTATCATGTATTGGTGATATTTTGTGATTCATATTTTAGTATCTAAAAGTTGAAGACAGATCTTTTTTTCAATTACAATGTTTTTATACTTTCATACTTGGCTCAATAGAGAACAATTGAACAAATCACACTGATAAACTGAACTGCCATTTTGTGTAACAGTAAAATGTCCATAGAGGTGCATTAGCCAGAACAATATTTAAAAAGCAAACAAAAAACCCGTTGGAACAATCTGATAAGCATTGATCACTACTGGTAAATTATTTATCTCACTATAGTGTCATAATACTTTTTAATGAACCTCAAGTTTAGTATTAAGCATATTAAAATCACCATTGGTTTAACATTAGGCAAACTAATAGTGACAACAAATAGCAGCTTCAGGTGCAACTGTGTGTGCAGTAAAATCAGAGTGAAAGGTCATTTGTTAGTCACACTTGTAAACGTCACGTTCTGCTCCCATTTAAGATGTGAAAATTCCCATGTGTTGCAACAAACCCTCAGTAAGTTGCAACTTTATCCATTTATTTTATCTACATAACTGATAACGGCTTAAGCTTCCGTCAGTCACATGGTTCAGATACACTTTTACTGCGATATCAATATTGTGATATTTTAATATACTTTAGGCACAATGACACCAGTTCTTCCAACACTTTTATGTTATGGTGATTATAGTAGATGATTTAGTTGTATAGTTGTGTTATTCATGGGTATCCTTTAGTTGTGCCAAAGGACATAATGTAAACAAAACATTGGGCGCAGTATTTCCTGTCTATATATGGGCCTATTATTAGTGATAATTGTGATAGTTTGTCAAATAAAAAGTGCATGACTTAATTTACAAGTCAAACTCTAACAACAGAGTAGTTAGTCAAGTGATTTTGTAACCACCAACCAAATTAAGGTTAATCTTTGAGGAAAATTGTTAATAAAATCCCCCTTTAATTAATATTTTAATTTAAAAAACTGTACATTTCTGTCAGAACCTTACAGTTATTGTTAGCAAATATATTGTGCAACCTCACTGTACAGTATAAAGATGTGTCAAGTTCTTAATTTATGTATAAAGGAAATAATCAAGACATTTTAGCTCAATAAAATCCTAAAACACTGGCAACAGATGATAAAACAGTACAAAAATATATAAATAAGTACCAATATACACATTTTTAACATGTAAAACAAAAACAAACTAAAACTAATACAAAATAAATGATTGTGTCTTAGTACCAGTACACACAAACCCCTAACATAATCAAACAGATGGTAATGACATGTTTTGACTTACCAGACACCACCATGGCTTCATTTGGTCCACAAGTGTAAAACATGTTGCGTCCTTACAAGCTGAAGCTGTGAAGTACAACAGTACGTAGTGAATGTATTGCAGTAGTCTGTGTGTAGAGCGTGCTATTGTGGTACAAGAAGCAGACACATGACCGTGTCAATCATAGAACCAAGTGCCACGGGTTTTTAAAGGCTTTCTAGTGGTTAGGGGGTGTCACCTCTTCCCTCCTGCAGCATGCAAGCACACTGTCCTCTTTACTGCAAACTACAATAACCAACTAGGTCACAAGAAGCAGCAGTCATTTTAAGTTACTTCTATTTTTTTTTTTTTTTTTTTTAAGCCAAATCTTTAAAACCTGCCATGTTGCTAATTTTGTTTATCTGTTCACCGTTTATCTCAAGGTTAATTTTAGACAGCACTTTGGAGTGTAACGTGTGCGTAAAAGTGGGTCAATACAGGCTAAGGTTTGATTCATATACATTTTAAGTGACTTTAAAGATTTATTCCAAATCTAAAAACAATATGTCATGTTGCTAATTTTGTTTATCTGTAAAGTGTTTATCTCGAGATGAATTTGGGGCTGCACGTTGAAATGTAATGTGTGCGTAAAAGTTAGCCTATGTTAACTAAGGTTTGCTTGATCCTAACATGGATAAACAGATTTCCAAAACAAAACACACATAAATGAATTGATTAAAAGATCTCTGGGGTGACAGTATAGCTGCAGCAAGCTAGTACTACGATTAGCTGAGTGGAGTAGCGCTAGCAAGGCTGCGCCAATTTGGTTCTCATGGAAAAATGCCTTTTTACGCAGCATTTACGCGTTACAAACAACTCATGCCAGATCGCTTGAATTTGTTTTAAAAGTAACTTACCGATATGTGTTGAATAAAAGAGTAAAAGTACGGATGTCGTGGGTGTTTCTGTTGCTATCGAGTGGAGTGCTTTCCCGTCACAAGAATGGCAAAAATGTCTGTTTAGGGAAACGCTGGATGAACACGCCCATTGTGCGCAATACAAGTTTGTGGCGCCGTCTAGTGGTGTGTCTATGCAAACGATTATTTTAGTTATCTTGGGTTTTCCTGTGATTGTTTGCTCTCTGTTATCGGTGTTATTTGTTTAAAATATTTACCCTCTATTACTATTGTTAGAACAAGTATACAGATAGATAGCGTGATTCAATAATTCAATAAAATCCAGCATATATGATTCAATAATAGCATAAATATAAATTAAAAGAAATCAAACAGTGAGCCTTTTCATTTTGGTCTTAAAATGTTTGTATTAACCCGCACTGTATAATGCTGGTGTTTTTATTTAATTTATTTAATTTATTTAATTTATTTCATTATAATATGGAACTTGGCTCCAAAAACAATTTATTGCTCACTTCTCCGCAGATCTGACCTGCAACTTCCACTTCCTTGACTCTATGGAAATAGACATTGAGACAACAAGCGTGACGAACACTTTGCTCGAAAAGTTACATTGTGGAGCTTTATTTTAGTATCAGTTGTATTCCCAATTGTATCTGTGTCTATTCTCTTCCTTTGGGTTAGTCCTTTTTTCTTGTAACTTTTGGTGTAGTTGCATTTTAGACCTAGTTTTGTCCAAGTACAGACCTTTAATAGACCTGTTACAGACCTGGTTTGGATCTGACTCATAAGGCTAAATTTGGTCTGTGCTAATAGTTTGAGAACCACTGCTCTACAGCTTATATCTCCCGTCAAATATATGTTTTTATGTAGCCGAAATACATTGACTTGAGTTGAGCTGACTTGTTTATCTTTTTTGCATACTGCTGTTGTGCCTTCAGGCAAGACACTTCACTCATCACATCTGTGTGCTGCAACTTTGGCTTTGAAACTTGAAAATTTCAAGCCCATAAAGAAAGATGACGCCACAACATTGTATAGGCCAATAATATTTAATGTAGGGGAGCAGTGCAAGACACACAAACGTTCAAATCACTCAATAATCACTTAAATTTTTGTCACTTTTAGACTCAAAGTGACCCAAAATGTTCATCAAGTACTGTTAGTTCGCTAAAAAAAAAATATATTCAAGTATACTGTCAGAAAGGTATTCTGAAAAGTGCAATTTCTTTAAAAAGTTGCTCAAGTAAGTGTAACTGAGTAAATGTAACTCAGTATTACCCACCTCTGCTGGATCAGTTCAATATTGTGGCTTTTTCTTATTTATATATGTCTTGTGAAAATACTGTGTAATCAGTAGGAAGGGCGGGTCTATTGCCTCTATTCTGGGAGTACGACATCATATTCTAGACTCTGAAAACTACATGAGTCAAATAAATTGCAAGTATCTGTGTATTGTTGAACCTTCCCCTCCTCCTCTGTCCCAGGACACTTCACTCAGGTGGTGTGGAAGTACATGACTGAGCTGGGAATGAAAACATGACCAGTCCCATGTACTTCCAGGAAAATGTACTTCCAGAAGATCATTTCAGCATGTGCAGTCTAATAAAGTCATAATAAAATGTATAGGTTTTTTTTGTTTTTGTTTTCTGAATGTGTATAAACAAAGTAAACTTTAAATAAACATTTAAATAACTTAACATAAATTCATTAATTTAAATAAAATTAGGTAAATTTGCGTGCACTGCATGCTATAAAGTGGCCTCAGTGGTCTTATAAAGGTTTTTTACTCGTCCGTGACCCAGGAAATGAGGCTGGTGAATTTCCTGGCTCAGACCCAGGACCAGTTTGCATGTTCTTCCCATGTCTGTGTGGGTTTCCTTCAGGCACTCCGGTTTCCCCCATCAAGACTAACGGAAAATATGCTGTACCTGTTCCTGTTCTGTACAGATTTTTTTATTTACAATGTAGTTAAGTTAGAAAAAATGTTTGGTTTGGCTTTAAAGGGCCCATATTACTCTATTTTCTGATCTGTGTTATAACGTTGTTTCCTCATCAAAAACATAACTGGAGCTGTGTTTTGTTTCATTCTGCATTCAAGCTGCGTACTTCTCTAACAACAGAAAACCTTGTGATGTCATGTGGTAATACAGGAAGTGCTCCACTGTGTTTTTAAATTCTATACAGCTTCACTAGAATCATTTAAATATTCTATAACTGTCATTCTCTACTAAACTAAAGGTAAACAATCAACTAATAGCTATTATTAGTATTAGTACTCATTGCTCTGGAACTATATTATATATTATAACAAAAAACATATCTTATACCTGTATCTTAGAAAAGTGTGAGTAAGCAAGCTATTTATAAAAAAGAATACATATTTATAAGAACATGTACTTGAGCAATAAGCAGAAAATCTAAAATTATTATTATATAAGCTATGGACTATATAAAAATATTGAGCCTATATGTTATTTTCAAAAACAAAGTTCTGTGTATAAATAGCTTTAGGCAAGGAAACTGCATTTTTCCAACTATAAGAACAAGAAAAGAGAGTTGAAAGTGGTGCAACAAATTTTAAAAATATTTTCAAAGCGCACAGTTGTTTTTTTTATTTCAACAACATGCAAAGAAAAAATGGAAGCCCCTGACTAGCCCATATTATTATGACTGAAAATAATGCAGCCAATTCATTACCCCAATGCCAGACAGATCTTCTCTCATTTACATAGACTAAATCTCCACCTCTGAAAGCCCCTCTGATGAGCAGGTCCCTCCCCGGGCAGCCGTCTGAACCAATCCCGGGGACCAACAGCTATGCTCCGGTCTGCCTCCGCCCCTTAGCCGGGCCCCTGGATCCGCTCCAGCGTTATAAAGCCATTGTCCAAAACCCCTCACTCGGCTTTGCAGGCTGCTCCTCGCGTCGGAGATTTCACGTTTTTACGCACTCTTTTAAAACTTTCGCCTTGAACCATGAGGGAAATTGTGCACATCCAGGCCGGCCAGTGCGGTAACCAGATTGGTGCCAAGGTAAGCCAAAGAAATTCACAAATTTATCGCCATTAAATTGTAGAAATTGTCTCCAGACATAGTGGAAGTAACAGATAATCGATTGAATGCAAAATAAACCTCGAGGCAGATTACATTACATACAAAATAGGCAACTATAGAACAGAAATAACCCAAGATTTTTATTTTTTGAAGGAATATTGGGAATTTGCAGCTGATTTTAACCGGCCACTGCAGTAGTAGTAGAAAGTGGGTGTGGAGCAGACGGTCTTACTTGCATCAAAACGCCTGTATAGCGAATTTTAATGTAATTGTATCTATAAATCCCCTAACCTGAGTCTTCTACAGGTTTAATCAGCCGGGGTAGGAGCAAAAATGACAAGGGTTTAATCCATTCTCCACTTGTTACATCTTATCAACGCACACTTCTGCGCTCTTTGTCTGCGCAGCTACTGATTCTGGTTTTAGACAATGGATTGGAGTCTGCGTGGAAGGCCCAGCTGTTTTTTCCTGAATGCCTAATCGATCGATCAATATACTGATTAGATTAGAATTATGCGGTTGCTTCTGTCTGCATACTTGAGCTGCATCTAGAGACCAGCATTTGCAGAGTGGGAGGCAAGGCAATGGGTGTGGCAGGCATGACTGGGAATGCAAGGTGTCTTCAAACTCAATTAACATTTTAAAATCAGTTTGTAATGTTTAATATTTTCACCCAGACATTATGAAGTAAATTTGTAATAGTTTTGGCCCATGCATTAAATCTACTGTTTAAATTATCCATTATTCTCTTGCCCCACTGTTCTGCACCACAGAAGAATACTGCTCTGACAGTTTAATGGACCAGTCAGAACAATGGGTCCATATCAGTGATTGCATTACAGGATTAATCATTATCTTTGTGCGGGTCAAAATCTACAGCTTGTCTTTGTAATCACTGGCTTTCCTCCCTCTAACCAAATTAAGGGCTTGGGTGGGGAAGAGGCAGAGGAGGAACCAGCTGATGCTCGGAGGATGAAGTCACCATTCTGATGGTTTAATGGGCTCTTAGGGGTGGGAGCTATTGACGAAATTAACATGAACGGACAATAGATTACAGAAGTTTTATTACTGTATGCATTTCATTAACTATTTCAATTTTATTTTCAGAAAGATCGAGTACGCCATAATGACAATATATCAATATTTTTTGGAAATTCTGGAAAGATCAGAAATTGACTTGAGTATATTGCAGTGAATAGACCATTAAAACTAACCACAAAAGTGCAGAAATGTCACCTTTTAAATTATTTTTTTTTTTCATTGACTATGTACTCAAATCTTGCATATTCTCCAGAACAATTGTGCCATTTTTCTTTACAACATAAAAACTTTGCACGTCCTACTTGCCAGTTTTTATTTTATATTTTTTCTGAAAGACAAACCTGCATATTCAAAAACGACTTGCACAACCTATCCAAACCAGCAGCATACTGGTGATCCATTTTGTGGTTTGAAAATCTCATACAGTGGCCCAGATGTGGCTCATTTGGTTTTCATCCCCAGAGGACTCATCATTGACTCGAATTTCCAGTGGATTTGATTGACAGAATCAGTGTAGGCCAGGCCACTGTGTTGAAATGGGTCAGTCAGGGTGTGGCATTTGCTTGTATTTTCCTCCTTTCACCACGCTCATTATCGTCAGTGTATTTTAATGGCCAAATGTCAAAACCTCTTAACACAGTATAATGACCTGATTCTTTGTATAGACAGTATTGAGGTCAGCAGGTCATTTGTCCCATGTGGTTCAGCTGGATGTTGTGATATCACTGCTCTGGCTCTGCTCTGCTCTTTCATGCACCGGGCTTATCCAGATTACTCCAAATCCGCCCTTTGCTGTGGTTGGCACAAAATCTTTGGCGCTGCTGAGGTTTAAGTCTGTCATTTAGAGTCGTCAAAATGTTGTCTGTGCTTGCAGCCCCAAAGACTGGCACGCTTACACTAGGGCTACACGGTTTTAGAAATGGCCTAATTGCAATTTTTCTGTTGAGTATTTCATATTAGATTTGATTAACAATATGCACGCTGAACAGACTCCTCACTGTTGTAAACGACTCAAAACGTTAATGAGGATTGAATGTAGAGGTCTAAACTACAGGTTCAAGATTTTTCTATAGAATACGGCATTTTGTACTTTACAGAGAACCTTCTGTTATCTCAGTAACTACAGCCCTTGTGATTTGATTATAAACACCTCAATTTTGCCAGCTTGACATAATTTTGATTACAATTAATTGTGCTGCATGGCTTTGCATCAAGTGTAATGTAAGCATTGAACCAGATTACCTTATTGATAACGTATTTTCATCACATATCTAAAAGGTTAATTCATAAATGTTGCGCCTGATTATTTCTGTCAGCATTTCTAGACCCCAGAACTCTCTATAATGCAACAAAAAAATGCTTTTTGACTATTTGTTTTAGCCACCTCCATCTGTATTAAATCGCATTTGCCTATGGAATGTAGTTATGTAATCTGAAACCCAGCAATTTGCCACTGATGTTTTCTAAACTGCCCCAGTCTCTTTGCCCCTGTCATTCCCCGTTTGTCATAGTGCATCAGCTGTGACTTTTTAAATCAACTACCAACTATGAGTACAAATGGAAATAAAAGGGGAATTGACAAACTTTTGGCCGTATGTTTACGCAATCATGCATACTCTTTCATTATTTTCCAAAAGTGAAAAGTTAATTTGTACTTTTAAAACTTTCCAATATCTATATTTGCAAAAAAAACTATATCAAACCAGTTCTTGCCTGATGGGGTCTTCACACATACCCATAAAGAAACAATTTCAGTGCAATGTGACACTCATTTCTATTTAGTTGAGCTGGTTTTATGTGCAGCTGTGTCAGACTTTATTCCTGCCAAGTTGTGAAAAGGCTAAAGACATATTTTATAAATGTGGGTTGAAATCCATTCAATACCATTGGTGGAAAAGCAAGAACCTCAGATTCCAGAGCTTGGAGTGCTGTTTTTCTCATCATAAAGTCCAGTGACTGAAGCACGTCGAATGGACACATGTTTGTACAGTCATATGATATCTGTCTGTGTGTCTGTGCAGTTCTGGGAAGTGATCAGCGATGAGCACGGTATCGATCCCACAGGAACTTACCATGGAGACAGTGATCTGCAGTTGGATCGGATCAGCGTCTACTACAATGAGGCATCAGGTTTGCTACTTCAAGTTCTCAACTAAGTAACATATCATGCAGTTTGATTTAAAGTTTCATTCTTAAAGGGCCAATATTACGGCATTTTCTGATCTGTTATAATATTGTTTCCTCATCAAAAACATATCCGGAGTTGTTTTCATTCGCACATTTATAACACACAAACCCTACATAGTTAGGCTCTTCTCTCAAGCAGAAAACACTCCGCTGTGTTTTAAACTCTGTACTCCTTCACTGGAATCATTTGCCAATCTCTAGTGAACTGAGGGTAAAACGTAGCTGTTAAATTGAAAACTTCACTAGGTGGAACAGAGCATTTTGAGCTGTGAACATGTAGACAGATTAATGATAAAGGAACAACATTCTAACATGTCTTAAAGTTCCCATGAGTCATTTTTGTGTAATATAGAACCTTTAAACCCAAACAATGCATTTTAACAAGGGTTTCCCATGTACTGCATTCTTGGGATTTACATGGCGTTATGATTATTGCGAGAAGAAACTTTGGAACACAATTCCTGACCCCATGAAGCTGAACAAAAAGTATCTTCAATTACACTGTAACAGAGTACCAGAACGATTCAATTTGACAAGCTGTTTGTTATTTGTCACATGATTGGTAAAGTTTAATTCCATTCAAAAGGGAAATTATTGCTTTGAAAATTGAGACGCTGAGATTCAGCAGATTTTATTGTGATGTAAAGTTTAATAATGAATCCTGATGTGTAAAATAAATTGAAGAAAAAGAATATAATGTACCTCAAATTCATATTGTTTGACGTGACATTGTGGCTTCTTCATTATTAAGCTGGTTTGCTCTCTCTCCCTCTTTCTCTTCTCTGCTTTTTTCCGTCACTCGTGGTGTTTTGTTTCTGGTGGAGGAGGTAAATATGTGCCTCGTGCCATTCTGGTGGATCTGGAGCCTGGCACCATGGACTCCGTGAGGTCCGGACCTTTTGGGCAGATCTTCAGGCCCGACAACTTTGTATTTGGTATGTGATCTTTAACTATATTTCATCATGATAAACTTGGATAAGCTCTGATCAGGGTGGAAATGGACATGGTTACGTTTAGGTGTTTAAGTGAAATTTTACTTTTTAGTTTTTTCAAGTTCATAACACAGATTTTTCATATTATATTAAAGTAACCGCCAAGTTAAATATTTGACTGTTCTTCCCACTACGGATAAGTGTTTAGTAGACAAAAACATTATATTGACAATGTACAATTCTGATGTTAGTAATATTAAAACAAAATATGTAATTGCCAATATTTCTAAGCTTAAAACCAAACTACAGACTAAACCAGAATGAAACCAGAATGAGCTCGCACAATTAAGTTTTCTGGGGCATTTCAAGTCTCACCACATTAAGGGAAAATATTGTAAATCTGTCGTGTTGAAAGTCTTTGTGCTATTGTGATGTGGTTATAGGATTTACTCAAATTGCAATAACTCATTTTCTTTTTATTCATCCAGGAAAGTTTGAAACTGTTTTGTTCTGCTAACCACCTCTTCTGAAATGAATGCCATCCATCTTGATAATTATGCATGCCATTTGTTATCTTTCTATAGGCCAGAGTGGTGCTGGAAACAACTGGGCCAAAGGTCACTACACGGAGGGAGCAGAGCTTGTGGATTCAGTTTTAGACGTTGTCCGTAAAGAGTCGGAAAGCTGTGACTGTCTCCAGGGATTCCAGCTCACCCACTCCCTCGGTGGGGGCACTGGCTCTGGGATGGGGACCCTGCTCATCAGTAAAATCCGTGAGGAGTATCCCGACCGTATCATGAACACATTCAGTGTAGTGCCCTCCCCCAAGGTAAACAAACTCGCGTGATACAATGTGATGAAAAGTTATAAATAATCCTCCTTTTAGTTTACCTGAAGTCTGATCATAAGACTGGGAGCGATACAAGGGCTGAACGATTTGGCGAAAAATATCAAATTGCGTTTTTTGACAGAAATATGAAAGGACTAACTAATGCAAGACTCGCATTTCAGAACAAGTTTGTACTGTTTTTTTAGGAAATTATGGTACTTCAAAAAATTTCAGCCTTTGTGATTTGCTAATTGTGTTCATTCAAACTCTATTTATATATTTATAGCACATTTGGCGTATAACACATTCAATTCAACTAGCCACTTTGTATTTTCAAATATATATGATATTTAACATGGCTTTGTTTTGGCTAATATATATATGCAGTAGTATTTCAGCAAGGTTAAGTAAAAAATTAAATGAATGAATGACGCCTTATTGAAGAAAAAAATTCTAAAAATGCATAAAAATTACACAGCCTTTTAGGAAATCGTAAATATGCATTTTTTTTGTTTATTATATTGATAAAGATGTTAAGTAGCCATTGTCAACTGCACAGAAGGTGGTCTCATCATGTTCCATTTGTGAGTCTTTCATGGACTTTCCTAATTTTGTGGAAAGGTCAAATTAGCAACTTAATTTGAATAATTGACGAGTAGAAGCTATAGCATGTTGCAAAGGTTAATCCTGCACAACCCATGAAACAATGTGATGTTTTGTTCACTTTAACTTGACTTTTCTTTGCCTGTAGTCTGATCATGAGACTAACACAATCCCCTCTGTCCTTGTTTACTCCTCAGGTGTCGGACACAGTGGTGGAGCCGTACAATGCCACTCTTTCTGTCCACCAGCTTGTAGAAAACACTGATGAAACCTACTGCATTGACAACGAAGCCTTGTACGACATCTGCTTCCGCACTCTCAAACTCACCACCCCCACTTACGGAGATCTCAACCACTTAGTCTCTGCTACCATGAGCGGGGTGACCACATGTCTACGTTTCCCTGGGCAACTCAACGCCGATCTCCGCAAACTGGCTGTCAACATGGTTCCTTTCCCTCGCTTGCACTTTTTCATGCCTGGTTTTGCACCTCTGACCAGCAGGGGGAGCCAGCAGTACCGCGCCCTAACCGTCCCTGAGCTCACACAGCAAGTTTTCGACGCCAAGAACATGATGGCGGCTTGCGATCCCCGCCATGGCCGCTACTTGACCGTTGCTGCAGTTTTCCGCGGCCGTATGTCAATGAAGGAGGTTGACGAGCAGATGTTGAATGTGCAAAACAAGAATAGTAGCTACTTTGTGGAATGGATCCCCAATAATGTGAAGACCGCAGTGTGCGACATCCCCCCTCGTGGTTTGAAAATGGCGGTAACCTTCATTGGCAACAGCACAGCCATCCAAGAGCTGTTCAAGCGCATCTCCGAGCAGTTCACCGCAATGTTCCGTCGCAAAGCTTTCCTCCACTGGTACACAGGAGAAGGCATGGATGAGATGGAGTTTACAGAGGCTGAGAGCAACATGAATGACCTGGTGTCCGAATACCAGCAGTACCAGGAAGCCACCGCCGAAGAGGAGGGCGAATTTGAGGAAGAGGCCGATGAAGATGCGTAAAAAGAAATGGTGAAAGTGCAAGATAACATGTGCAAGATAACATGTTCAAGTGTGGTTTTAGCTGTAACCGTAACTTAAGAAACAAGCCTAATGCATAGATTTTACAGTTCATTAGAAAACCTGTAACAGTAACTTCAATAAAGTCCAGTGTTTTTGTCTGTTATTGAATGTTTCTTGACACACAAAATACCACCTCCTACAATATTAGACTTTACAAGGAACCTGCCTAGTACCTCCTATCATGGCCAGAATGAGAGCAGAGCATAGCTATGTAGGTTATGTATGCATGCACACAGACACAGTTAGTGCTGCGTGTGTGGATAAAGTTAAATGCAGAACTGAAAAATGGATAAAATGGCCATGTATCTCCAAATAACAACCACTGCCAATTTATCTCCAATTAATGCTGAGAATGGGACATAAAATATTAAGATGACTATGCTACTTTATAATAAGAATCATATAGGCCATGATGGTATTATTTTGATTTTTTTTTTTTTTTTAATGTGATTATGGCAATAGAGTGGCTAATTCTCCGGCCCTCACCATACAAGTCCTTTTGCATAAAACGGAAGGAAAAAAAAACAAATGAGAACCTGACCAGTTATATTAGTATTTAGGCACTACAACAACTGTGCCAGGATTTCTTTATTTTGTGTAGTTGATCAGGGGTCATAATTTCCTTCTGATGCAGGCCTATATAACCTACAGTATACAAAATTTAAGCATGTTATAGACCCCTACTTGGTGTATGTCCAGAGTGGTATTATAGTGTAAGGTGAAAAGAATAGGGCTATAGAAAAATGTCATTATTTCTCTCTTATCTATTAATCTGTTGTGTATTATTTTTTATTTTTTATTATATATATATTTTTCTTATTTTATGGAAGGCCCTGTTTATTATTCATGAGGGTAATGGTCATGATTGCTGTATAAAAAATATCTTCATCTGGAAAATACTGCAGTTATAATAAAAAAATATATATAATAAAAAATAATAAATAAAAATATATAATAAAAATGTTATCATATGATCTAAATCCGTACATATGACTGGACATGTTCCTCCTTGGCGCGAAAAATGTGAACAAACTCGTGACGTTTTGGTCCAACAGAAAACGTGTTGAATTTTAGCCAATGAGAGCAGAATTTGACTGAGTGACGACTGATCTGGCCAATCACACGCCGGTTTGCTACAACGACACGCCCTCTAGAAGCAAACAGGATATACATTATATTTTTCTCTCTGGGGCAGAAGAAGCATGAGGTGAGTACTAAACTTACACTCACTAAATATATAAAACATGTTATTTATGCAATCAAATCATAAAGCAACAGCAATACCGTGTAATAAGTTTGATCGGTGGCATAATGTTAGATCTTGCGTGAATCTACCGTTTTTCCTGACATGCTAACCGTTTCACATGCTATTGTTTTTGATTAACACACAATTGGTCTAATATTACATGATTTGCATTATATGGGAAGAAAAGTAAAAGTTAGTGTATGCATTTAATATTTTTTGACGATGAAGAAATTGCTTTTACCACAATCTGTAGGAGTTATGATCAGTTGTTTATTATTAGTTTAGCCTTAGACTGAGACGAACTTTATTGACCCACGAAGGGAATTATTTGGACACAGTAGCTCTCTAATCACAATATAATATAATAACAAAGAGTCAAATATAAATGGCAATAATAAATTCTAAGTAAGTGGCAAGAAAATAGCAAGAGACAGGTGTCAGATAAGCCATAATTGTATAAATGTATATGTACAAATAATTAAATAAAATTAAAATTAAAAATAAAAATAAAAATAAATAAATAAGTAAAAATAAAATAGAAAAATAAAAATATAAAATCACTGCTATATACAAGAGACAAAAAAGACTGATATGATGATTGACAGGACATAAGGTTATGCGTTACATAAAGGTGAGTGTTGTATAGTTTAGGGAGTATTATCTTTTACATAAGGATGAGTTCTTGTACAGTTGTAGGGAGTATTATGATATGAATGTAGTCCTGTATCTCTCACTGTTAGAGCGGAGCTGTAGGAGCCTGTTGGAGAATGAGCTCCATTGTCCCTCTATGGTCTGGTGTAATGGGTGAGTTGTACAGTTTTAGGGAATATTATCTCCTCTGTCCCTCTATGGTCCGGTGCAGTGGGAGAGCAGGAGTGTCCATGATGGAGAGCAGTTTGTCCAGTGTCCTCCTGTTCCTCACTGTGACAAATGTCTCCAGCTCACAGCTGATCACGTAACCAACTTTACGATCAGTTTGTCAATCCGCCCAATGTCCCTTTCACTGGTGCCGCTCCCCCAACAGACCACAGCGAAGTACAGGGCTCTGGTTTACATGTAATATATCATTAACCAGTGACTATTGCTTTCAAATATCCGTCAGTCTTTATTTAAGAGAGAGAAATATTACCCTGATTTATAACCAACGACCCAAAACAATCCATACTAACATTAACTCCTAGCTAATTATTATACTTAATCTTAATATCTGTTCTTGATGTTTGTTTATAGAGGACATCTTCTGTGAAAGATGGATGCAACACAGATGATTAATGACTCTGTCCTGGAGTCAGATGAAGAGGAGCAGGAAGAGGAGGAAAACAATGATAGAGGAGATCCACTGGGAAAACTGTGCATTCTAAAAAATCCACACATTCCTGAGAAAGGTGAGTGATGGGATTAAGACTTGATTACTTTATTGACTGTCCCCAAAGATGAAATCCCTCTCACTAGTTACCACATGGTATGAAGTAAGCATGTTCTTATCCAATTAACCATATAACAAGTGTTGGTTTTAGATCTTGTCTCTGTGCAGTTAATTGGATATTAATCATGTTGACATTAGCTCCATTAGATCAAAATAATGTTTTGATCTTGAGTTCTATTGCTCCAAACTAAGTTTAGCCCCTTAGCGAAGGGTTTAGACTGTACCCTGAAAATCACTGAATCATTGAAAAATTGTTAAATACTCAGTACATTCCATGTCATGCCAACCTTTATTTTTCTATTTTGCAGATTGTCCTCTCTACTTGGGAGAAAATGTTTTGGGCCGTGACCCCAACACCTGCTCCCTGTCTTTCCTTGCCCCGTCAGTGTCCAAGCAGCACGCCACCATCTCCCTGTCTGTCTACAGAAGAAGAGGATGCAAGGACCAAGTGGAGGCTCTCCTCTGGGATATGGGAAGCATGAACGGCACTCGCAAAGGACACTTAAAACTAACTCCAAATGTTCGCTATGCCCTCAGTGAAGGAGACAGTTTTGTCGTGGCAGATATTCCTTGTAAATATATGAAATGTAGCACTAATGTGCAGGATACAAGGACGCCCTTGACACCAAACCTAAAAACAAGAGATGTTTTGAGGGAAAATGGAGGAAACGTAAACACAAATAAAACAAAAAGTCCTGCTGCCTCTACGATAAAGGATGCTGTTGCTGATGCAGAGAGCACCCGAGGGACACCTGCCAGAACGGGCGGCCTGTCATTTGAACAAACTCCGACACAGCCACAGTCGTCTCTGGTGCCCGACTCTGAGTCAGAGTCTGAGGAAGACAAGACCAGAGATGGAGAGAGGAGGAGAAAGAATATAGGTATGTGCAACAGTCATTCCCACACATTTATGTTGAGATTGTTGTGGCACAAACATCCTTATTTGAATCACTGACACTGCAAATTGAATTTACTCTGTGTAATTGTGTGAGCAAAATATAATATACATAATCTGTTAAACTTGTGCCTAACTTTAAAAATAGACTGGTGGACGAAACCGTGGTCTCTATATTAATGGGAAATACTGTACAAAAAATACAGCTGTAGTGTTGATCAGTGTATGGATAGGTAAAAAGAAAAGTTGCATTCTTGCCAAAGTAGGTTGTGTTCGAAAGGTCATTTGTTTTTCTGGCATACTCTTAGATGTGGACATTTACAAATAATTCTGTATCAACTGTAAGCTAGTTTTATCAACTCAATGTTAATTTATACTGAACATAAAAATAAGCTCAACTAAAAAATACACAAGAATCACAGCAAGAAAATGAAAAAAAAAAAAGCTCTTCCTATTAAGCAGAAAATAAGAAACATATATTAGGACAATCTATAAAGGCAGAACACAATATAATTGTGTTTATGTGTGTATAAGTGGCTATGCCCATTATCCCGCTATATTTATTAGAGCATATAAATACTTGATCTTCTCACATTCAAATAGTTAAAACAAAAAAGTGTTATTGGAAAGTCACCTTGTGTGTTGTAAAGGGCTCTATAAATAAAGATTGATTGATTGAATCTTTGAAACTAATCTTACCTATCTTTAGCCTATGCTTGATAAGATTTCCCTTTATGGTAGTGGAATGGCAGTTTGGAGACCACTTGGAGACGATCTTGCTATTTCAATTCTAATGTCCTTATTTTCTTTCAGTAAGTGATTCTGACTCCTACAAATCAAGTCCTACATGTTCTACATTTATGAGTCCGACAAACAAAGTTGTTCCTGAGAGGTAATCCATCACAAATGCCACTTTTAATCCAAGAATGCATTTTTTATGTTTCCTATTCTCACTTTAAACTGTCTGTACTGTCTGTGTTGATTTATAGTGAAGATGAAAGCCCCATCACTCCTTCCTCATCATATAAAAATAGGACACGTCGCGTCAGCTTCAACACGGAGGAGAGTGACAGCGATTTCAACCGACAAGAGCAGAAAAAAATAGTACCACTTGACCTTGTGGATGACAGTGAAGAGGAAACGGGAAAAAATAATAAAACATCCGTGGATAACAGCAGTGTGCAACCAGAGCTTTCTAAAGTGGAGCCCTATGTTAGTGCTCAAGCTAAGGCTATATCAGAATTCAATATGGACAGCGATACAGATGTGGAGGAAGAAGAAGAGATGCAAACTGCTGCTAATGCTACTACTACTGTAACGTCAAGCAATGCCCAACCTGAATCTGAATTTCACATGGACTCAGACACAGATTTTGAGGATAATGACGATAATGAACCTCCAGTTTCATCTGATAACATTCCCAAAAATCCCCAAAACACTCCTGTTGTCCAGCCAAAGGGCATTGGTATAGATAGTATAGTGATAGTATATAGTGATACAGATGTTGAGGAAGAGGAGGAGAAACTACCTAATACAACTGCTGCTCCTGAAATGTCCAACAATGTCCAAGCTTCGAATGTGGCAGAGTTTAATGTAGATAGCGATACAGATGTTAAAGATGAGAATTTGGTGTCAGCTGCTATGGAAAAACCAATTGAATCACAAACAGGAAAGCTAGAAATGCCCAAAACATCTGAAAATAACTTTAATTTAGATAGCGATACAGATGTTGATGAAGAAGAGGCTGATATTACAGCAACTCCTTCGCAATTGGATGCAAAATCGCCTATATTCAAATTAGCTACTCCTCAAGATGTACAACTTGATAGTGACACTGACGATGAAGGGATAATTAATGTTCCTGTTGCTAGCAAACCACCTGAAGACTTGGAGATTTTGTCCAATAGTGATACAGATGTTGTAGACGATTCTGCAGATGTTAAACCCACAACATCTGGGCTTACTGTAGCTGAATGTGAGGTAGATAGTGTTGAAGGTACAGGTTTGAATAAGGCCATTGTTAGTGAGAATACAGGGGACAAGCCAGCTACAGTGTCTGTGGACAGTGATACAGATGTGGAGGACAATGAAAAGGAGATAAACGAGACAGGAGACAATGAGATTCCTGTCCTGCAAAGAGAGATAACCCCAGGTATTCAGGGTGCCTTATTGAAGAACTGCTCTATGCCCTTACAACAACAAGGTAAGTGAACTCTGTTGTATACAGTAGGCATTTAAGAAGTCATAAACTATGTCTTATTTAAAAAACAGTCACCACTGCTGAAAGGGCTGTTCACATTTGGAACTGAAAAAAGCGTGCATTTTTTATCAACAATTATAAATATCAGTGTTAACCATGTACATACAGTATAAATATATTTATACTATATTTAAATATTATTTACATAATTTATAGTCTATTCTAATTTGAGGTACAAAGCTACAGTAAATGCATTTTAGTATTATCTGTATCTACTTTTTATAGAGTAGTATGATTGACTTGTTTACATCATGCTTACCATTTACAATTTTTTTTTTTTTTTTTTTTTTTGCAACTTCAGAAGGAAAGATGGAGGAAATGGAGACTCAGGCTTTTCTAAGTCCAGCCATATCAGCATATAGACGTAAGAAAATTAAAATTGACCATTTACAATGCATTGCTACATTATTGTGTCAACATATTGGCAATATGATATATATTATTTGAGGTGATCTCTTTTTCAAAAGGGTCCTAAATTATTATATTCATTCAGGCTTATACAATGTACTGTAAGTTTAAATCACTTGTAGTTTTGACTAATCTAAATGTATTAAAATGTCACTAGATCAGCTATAGATTTAGAACCTTGTTACGGGTAACATTTATTACAAGTTTCCTTAGTCTGTAGAATCTTTTTTTTTTTTACTTACTTGTATGACTTTCCCTTATGGACGATAGTTATAGAAATGGGAGATATTTATGGAAGAATATATTTTGAAACCAGTCTGAAATAGCTTTAATATATCACTGAATCAACCAACCAATCATATAAATTAGTGAAATCAAATATTCAAAATTCAAGGCATTTTAACTTGAATGTTCTTATCTGCATTGTGATTAGTAACATAAATTTGCTCCATTTCTTTAGGTGCAGTGGCCCCTGTGAGGACTGGTGCGTTGTCTTCCTGCTCCAGTCAAGAGGACGACTATGTTGTAGCTGAAACACAATCCTTCATTTTAAACGACACTGCCCAGGACCCAAACATCTCTATAGGCTCTGATTCGTCTGTGAATGGAAAGGACGTGTCTAATACCAGTGGGGGCAATTTCCAACTTGAACTTTCAGACACCAGTGTACTACAAAGCCAGGCTCAGTCTCTGACAATGGAGAGCACCCAAGCTTATATCATTGCAAATCTGGAAGAAACGCAACCATACGCAGATGCAATTATCACTGAAGCGAAGAGTACACCGGTAGACATAGCATTACAAGCAACACAAGCTTATCTTCCCATGCAAGACAGTGAGGAAGAGGAGGAGAGTTCAGAAGGTGGCCAGGAGGGGGAGCTATGTGGGAAACAAGCTAAAAATGATGAAGAAGCAGAGGAGGAACAAGAAGAAGCAACGCAACCAGTTGACTTTTTGTCTGCAGCGCAAACTCAGCCAATGTGCGTAGACGAGAGCGATGATGATGAGGATGATGAAGTTTTTAGGAAGAAAAAAGCAAAACAAATCCAAGAAATGGCGACGCAAATGTTTACAACTGTGGAAGTGGCTCCAACGCAGCTAATGGAGATGCAAGATGATAGTGAAACAGATGAAGAGGCTGCTGTTTCTAGCAAGAAAATATCAGCGGAAATCAATGAGGAGACGCACGAAAAGTCAGATATAACTATAGCTCAAACTGTACCAATGGAAATGGCAGAGGATAGTGAAAGTGACGAATATTCTGCTGTTTTTAGAAAGAAAAAAGTTACAAAAATTCAAGAAGAGGATATGCAACAAAATTCTGATTTAACTGATGCCCAAACAGTCCCAATGGAAATGCCAGAGGAGAGCGAAAGTGACGATGATGGTCCAGTTTTCAAAAGAAGGACAGCCAAGCAACTTCAGTCAGAGGAAGAGGGAAGCCAGTCTATAGAAATACCCAAAGATGAAGGAACTGACGATGAGGATTCTGGTCCAATGTTTAGGAAGAGAAAAGTTAAGCGCATCGACACAATAGAAGATACACAACCTTTTTTGGATTCGGAGAAAACTTTGGCTCCAACTCAACCTGTTCCTACAAATGAAGAAAGCGCTGAAGAAAATTTGATTTCAGTTGGGAAAAAAACGTCAAAAACAACAAAAAAACAGGTTAATTCCGAACTTACGGTTGCACCAACGCAGCCGGTAGTTTTGAGTGAGGATGAGGAGAATGAAGAGGATGTGTTTCCAGCCCCCAGAAAAAGAAAGGCGAGAAAACTTGAAGATACGCAATCACAAAACTCACAAGAAGCAGATACAGAAGATACAGAAGATGGAAAAGATGGAGGAGAAGTTAGTAATGTTAGAGTAAGATCAAGGAGAGGTGGGACAGGATTGGCTAAGGAAAAGCGAAATGAGGAAGTTGTTGAACCCACTAAGAGACAAACGAGAGGGAAGACTAAAGCAACACCGGTTTCTAAAGGTAGAAGAGGGAGAGGAAAGGTGGAACCAGAGGAGGAGAGTGAGAAAGTGGAGGAGCAAGAAGCAAACAAAATGACGGCTAAAGCACAGAAGGAAAAAGAGGAGAAAGAAAAGAGCGAGAGAGAAGAAATAGAGATATTAGAAAAAGAAAGGCTTGAAAGGGAAGAAATGGCGGCAAGGATTCAGAAAGAGAAAGAGGAGAGAGAGATGTTGGAGTGCGAGAAGAGTGAGAGGATAGAGAAGGAGAGATTGGAAAAAGAAAAGAAAGAAAGAGAAGAAATGGAGAGATTGAAGAATGAAAGGATTGAACAAGAAAAGAAAGAACAAGCTGCCAAACTGCAAAAAGAAGAGTGTGAAAAGAGAGAGAAAGAAGAGAGGGAGAGACGAGAGAAGGAAGAAATGGAGAGATTAGAGTGTGAAAAGAGAGAGAGGGAAGAGAAGGAGAGATTAGAAAAAGAACAAAATGAAAGAGAGGAAATGGAGAGATTGGAGAAAGAAAGGATTGAACAAGAAAAGAAAGAACAAGCTGCCAAACTGCAAAAAGAAAAGGAAGAAAGAGAGAAAGAAGAGAAGGAGAGGAAACAAAATGAAAGGCTAGAAAAAGAACGGATTAAACAGGAAAAGAAAGAACAAGCTGCTAAACTTCAAAAAGAGAAAGAGGAGAAGAAGCAGAAGGAGAAACTGGAGCGTGAACAGAGAGAGAAAGAAGAGAAGGAGAGAACAGAAAAAGAAAGAGAAGAGAAAGAGAGATTGGAAGCGGCCAGAAAAGCCGAAGAGGCAAGACAAGAGGAGGAGGAAAGATTGGAAAAAGAAAAGCAAAAAGCCGAAGACCAAGCCCCTAAAAGAGGTCGAAGAACCGGTAGGAGAACCATAGCTGTTCCAGAGTCTTCCTCAACTGTAACCGATGAAGATGACGTTCCGGCGAAAAGAACCAGGTCCCGATCCAATTCCTCAAATTCTGTAGGTTCTGAGAGGTCTGTGTCTAGCAATGTCTCCCAAACTAGCCGGGGGAGAGGAAGAGGAAGAGGGGGGAGAAAGACAGAAGTACAAGTCGAGAAAGCGCCATCTAGAGGAAGGCGAAGAACTGTAGCTGCTACGGAAGCGCCTCCCCCATCTCCTCCCAGGACGCTGTCAAGATCCAGTTCGAATACATCATTGAATTCGGAGTCTGTGAATACTATGAGCTCCCAAGGTAGAGGAAGAGGAAGTAGACAAAGAGGGAGAGGGAGGAAGACTGAAACTGAACATGAGAGGGTATCAAGTGAAAACAACTCACAAAGAGGGCGAAAAAGTACAAGAATTTGCCCTACAGATGATGACGAAGACAAGGGAGACAATAGCCAACCGTCTTTGTCCACAAGGGGGAAACGTGGTGCTAAAGATAATATCTCAAAAACACCTGAAAATGATGAAGAGCAAGGGGATGCGTCAACTAGTAGTACAGAGAGAAGAAAAGGGATCACAAAACAGATAGAGCCTAAAAATAAATCGAAAACAACAGCATCGCAAGTTGACGAAAAAAATGACGGAGATAAGGATGCAAGTTTAAGTGGTAAAAGAAAGGCAGCAGCAAAAAATACCCCAGCTAGAAAGAGTATGAAAGTAGCAGAAGACGACGCAAAAACGGATAAAGCTAAAGGGAGGGGCCGTGCATCAACTGTCCAGGCTAAAAACATTGAAGAACGTGGCGACAGTGGTTCGTCTGCAAACAACTCCATGGAACAGGAAGAGGTGATGAAATTAAACACTCGATTAGATTGCAGTACATTAAAGTAGTGCTGGAATTAGATTTAGGTGAAGCGAAGTGACTGATAGAAGGTTGTTCATAGTGTTTACAGGCTAAGGTGCTTTCCTACCCATTACCTTTTCTGTAATGCAGTGTCAGCTTTAGTGATGGGTATTGATGACTTAGGCAAGAGAGTAACCTGATATATTTACTAACCAGTTTATTTTGAGTAGTATAAGCAAATTACACCAAATACAATGCTTTTAGTTAATATATTGTACAATATAAGGGCCCATATTATGCCATTTTAAATTTATGTTATTCTCTCAAACGGAAAACACACTGTTCAACCTTGTGATGTCATGTGGTAATACAGGAAGTGCTTCACCATGTTTTTAAACTCCATACACCTTTACTAGAGTCAGCCTTGGAATTTACAATATCTACCAAACAAAATTTAAAGAGTAGCTCTTAACTTGAAAGCTACCACATGGAACAGAGCATTTTGTGCTTTGGAGATGCAGACAGACTAATAATAAAGGATTACTCAAACGTGTGAAACAAAACACAACTCCAGGTATGTTTTTGAGGAGGAAACAACATATAACATGGCTTAAAGTTCACAATAGTCCATTCTGAATAATACAGGGCCTTTAAATCCTATGTTTATTTCTTCCTACCCATATTTTATATTATAGCAAGTTCAAACTTAACACTACAAAACTATTACAATGAATACCTTTGTATAGTAGGAAAGAATAGTGTTAAATTATAATTATTATGATAACAAATTGTGACTGTTTTAGTCTGAGTCAGTTAATTGGTGAAAGTATCTGTAAAATTGTCATATTTAGTAATTACTGTAAATTATTAATTAAATATGAATTTGAATGATGTTTATTTTTTACACCAAATGATTTTATTTTTGTATTGTCATTTTTTTTGCATTAATTGACACAAATTTTAGTTAATTTAGGCATTTCTTTAGATCTTTACTAATTATTTTTCTTTAGTTTATCTGCCAACATATTAACACATATAGTCAGTCCTGCTCATCATAATTTAACATCATCATTGTCATTGTGTACACTTCCCTTTGTCAGTTATTCCACATCTTCTCCTTTTATCCATAGCCTCCGCAGACGCCGAAGAGCAGCGTTTCCCGGAAAAGAAGCTCGACTGATTCTGAGTCAGATCCTTTGGCCAAGACTCCACGCGCCTCCACTACGTCTCCGAGTATTTGGCGATCCAGAGCTGCTAGTCAGGGTTACAAGGTCTGTATCTAGACTATTTTAAGATTTTAATGTTAACACTTTGTCATTGTACATTAGCAAAAAATTAATATTTATATTCTGTTATTGTCCTGATACAGTCCACGATGTGATACAATCCATTAGAGCTGTGGATTTGGTGCATTTGGCACTTAATAAAATAATTTATACCAAAATAAAACCAAATGCAGAAATTCCACTTATTACTCATGTTTAAAAAAAATTCCAATATGCATTTAAAACATAAAAAATAAACTATTGAAGCACTATTCTAAAGCAAAAAATTATGATTAGTGGTGAAACATTCCCAAAAAAAAAAAAAAAAAAATTAACACATGGACAAGCAGTTCTTTAATTTTCCTACTGTATTTTTGTGTTAACATTATATAATATTTGTGTTTACATTTGCAGGTGCTGTTCACTGGAGTTGTGGATGAAGCAGGAGAGAAAGTTCTGTCTCGATTAGGAGGGGCCATAGCTAAAGATGTGTCCGACATGAACTGTTTAGTGACTGATAAAGTGCGAAGGACAGTCAAATTCCTGTGTGCTGTGGCTAAAGGGGTCCCCATTGTTACTACGCTGTGGCTGGAAAAGGTGCGTTGAAGTTTGAGCTAGAATAAAAGAACTACATTGCTCTATATGTGATAACTTAGTAACACATATAATAATACACTTACTCGTTCCTTAATAAAACATAAACAAAGACTAAATTCAGAATGAACAAATAGTTTAAGAATGATTTAGGCTTAGTAACTGCTTAATTAACTTTAAATCCTAACCCTAACCTTTTAATTAAGTAGTTACTAAGCCTGAATCATTCTTAAACATTCTTAATAAACTATTTGTTCTTTATGAGGCTTTGTTCATGTTTTACTAAGGCTAATGGAAGTGTAATGTATGTATTATACCATGTCATTTAATAATGTGTTCAAAACTAAATGTTATGTTTCAGAGTGGAAAAGCAGGGACCTTTTTGTCTCCTAGCACATACCTGGTGAAAGATCGAGAGCAGGAGAACAAGTTTGATTTCAACCTGCAGGAGTCTCTCAGAGTGGCCAGCAGTCAGCCTCTTCTACAGGTGCGTGCATGATTCATACATATGATCAGGAATTTATATGAATTTAGTTACAAATGTGCTCTGCTCATTTTGAAATGTATTTTTCTTATATGAATCTGAATTGGCAGTGGTAATGATCTTTAATCGACCGTGAGGATTGAAGTAACTGTATGTAGTCTTACTCTAACAGTTTAAACAAAAAAATATTATTACAATCACAACTGAACCTGGGTTTCCAGTGCCTTAACCTGCATAAGTATTTCTTATTCTCAGTACATGGACAGGTAATGTCTCATGTGAAAGCTTAGATCCTCCAGACTTCCCTCACTGAGCTGCAGAGGCTGCACTAGCACTGATTCATGATTGGCTGCATATGCTGGGGTTTAGGTAGTGACCTTTCAGATCAGAGAGCGAGAGAGGTTTAGGTGTAACTTAAACCAACTGGATTTCAGCATTGAAACCAAAATGCAAAATTCTAACATAAACAACTGGGCCATCATGTCCAATGTTTTTGTAATTAACAATAAACCAGCATTACAGTGGTTATAAGAAAAGGTTATCTTTGATTTGGACACAGTTAGGTCATGTTTGTAGAATATAAAATCCAAATCTTAATGACAGTTCCTTTTGATATGATAATCAGCAGCAGTGCCTGCAGGGGTACGCCTGTACGTACTGTGTGTACCTTGAATGTTCCTATAGATCCCAAATGGATCTCTCAAGTTACACATGGAGCAGCACAATTGTGATTATTGACCAAACTGTTCACCTCTTTACTGAGGGCAGGGCTGTAAAACTATTAAAACCTGTTGTTTCTAACACTGGGTACTCTGTCTCCTTTTGTCCCTCCTGTCCTTGCATGCACAAAACAGCACCACAGTGGGCTGGTTTTAAATGCACATGTACAGTAAGACTTGTGACGCACGAAGCACCCTCTACTCCCGGTGTCACCCAGACACCAGTCCTGTGGGTGCTGCAATAATAACTCTAAAACAAGTGCAGACATTCAATAACCAGCCTATGTCTCTCACTCTTCTCTCTGCACAGCGCAGACCTGTCACTCATCCCAGTCAGTGCGTTCAGGACTGTTAGGACGTGTACTCGTCCCATGTAATCAAATGTTTGAATTCCCTGCGCACAGAGCGGGACATTCTAAACAACATGAGAAGATGACATAAACATATTCAGTAAACTGCAAGACTGAACAACAGCTCTTTGGGGAACTAAATGGAACGCTGCAGACATAAACGCTGCAGACGTGAGATGAGAGACGAGGATAACATGAGAAAAGACAGACACAGACCTCAGAGTCCCGTACATCAGGTGTAAGTGTGCAGACTGAGAGTGGAGTAGAGACTGAGGAAGGGCAACAGAACGCGTGCGTGATGGTGTGCGTATACTGAGCTGTGTGTGGCTGCAGGTGCGCGTAGAAGGTCACCCACTTGACTGTGCGTACCTTCCCAAAAAATCCTGCAAGACAAGTGCTTACTTGATCTTTTACAGTTTGCACTTTGTAAACAAGGCTCAATACAGAAAATTTAGAATCTGATTTATATTTCTCTTCGCCTCTTTGCCATGATGTTTTTAAAGGAAAGGAAACTCTATACATGTGATGGACCACAATCTTTTTTATTAGAGCCTTCTATTGATTTCCCAAAATTAAGTTTAGTTTTCACCCAATGCCCTTTGTGTGACTCATTACTATTTTTATCTTTCAGGGATATGAGATCCATGTCACTAAGTCCGTAAAGCCAGAGCCAGTTCAAATGAAGGATATCATTTCCTGCAGTGGAGCAGTGTTTCTACCCAGAATGCCCTCCTCTAACAAGGTAACACTGGGTTTGTTTGCATGCACACCAAAATCTGATTATTTTCATGCACAGAAAGAAATTGCATAATTTTGCTGTTTACATGTCATTTTCCTAGTCTTTAACGCCAAAAATCTGATGATAATCTGATTTTGAACAACAGCCGCTGATGCTGTGACTGGGGTTGTGACAAAATTCAACACTTTAACAGACTGTTCCTTTGTGTAAATTAAAATGACCACATGGTAAAGTTAAAGAAATTATTACTATTATAATTGCTATACTACTACTGTATTTGTAAGATGAAAATAGTATTTGAATATGATTATAACTTGGAGATGGTAGAGGAATTCCTTGTCTAGACAAGTGCATCAATTTGTCTTTTTACATTTATGTGAAAAGGGACATTGCATTTTAATGAACATTAAATAATGTAAATGTGCCCAAGTTAGCTGGTTTAAGATAATTTTCATCTGTAGTCTCTTGGCCGGATGTGAGAAAGGCAGCCTAAAAATATTATCACACAACAAATATTAAAAAATATAATTAAAAAAAAATATATATATATAAATGAAATATTCAAATAATATAACATTTTGCAAAGGAAAGAGAGAGAGAGAAATAGGAGAAGGAGGAAGTAGTGTCCTATTAGGGTGTTGAAATCAGTATACGCTTTTTCAATAGTATAAAATTTGACTTAAAATGAGTGTTGCTATGATAATAAAATTTCAACTTAACGTATGTTTGTTCCAGCCCAATACTGTGGTGATTTCCTGTGAAGAGGACTGGTCCCTGTGTGCTCCGGCTCTGTCCTGTGGCCTCCCGGTCGTCAGCAGCGAGTTCGTCCTCACCGGGATCCTGCAGCAGAAAGTGGACCTGGAAAAACATAAACTCCATGGACCAGAGTCTGCTCCAACGACAGGAGGGAGAGGCAGAGGGCGCAAGAAAACATAACCCCACAGACAGTAGCCTTTTTTAAGATAATCAGAACCAATATAGTGCTGAAGTTCTCAAACATTGCACATCTAGTAACACTTAAGCAGATCAAAACCAGGTCTATAACAGGACTAAACCAGGTCTAAACTAGGTCTAAACCAGGAATATAACAGGCCTACATCATTGTTAACAGTAATTCTAACAAATACCCAAATGTGGATAACATTTACTCACAACAATTGCAGAGGAATACCACCAGAAGGAGCTCACGTACCACAGTTTGAGAAACATTGATCTAGTGAATAAAATTCTTTCTTTACTCAGAAGGTTTTTAGAATGCACTTTTACCGACACGTCCAATGTATGATTTTTGCATTTTAAAACACTGTTAACTTTATATATGTCAAAATAATTAAATAATTTCAGAAAGTTGCATTTTGAATGTAGATTAAACATGGACTTGAACTAAGACTGTAAAGATTTGTAATGTGGCTTGAACGTAGCTTTGCCTTAAAAAGGGACCACAGGTAAAACCAAAGTTGTTGTTATGCCCTGTACCCTGCAAAAATGAGTTAAAATGGCTTAGAATACAGAATATGTTACTTGACTTGGTAAATTTGACTGTTTGTTGTATTTAGTTTGTAGATTTTCATTTTTAGATTTTGTTTCAAGGTATTTTTCACAGATTTCAGTGTTGTTTTCTTGTCCAACATTTTGGTCCTCCAGTTTAACAGAAAAATTCTTACTACACTTTCATATATTTTTTATTTAAATTAGAAAACAAATATATGATAAAACCCATTAATAAATACCTTGAAAAAATGTTACTAATAAAATTCTTCTAAATTAGTCAAAACCACACAAAAAATAGATAAATATTCTGAATTCAAGTGATTTTACACATTACACATTTCTGCAGTGTGTACCCTTGTGTCTTTAACCTGCCCTCTTTGTCTCACAAACATTTAGGTTACGTTCACACTTCCTCAAAATCCACATCAAAATTTCATCACATCAAAACAGGACTAGACCAGGACTAAATCAGGGCCAAACCAGGACAAGTGTGAACACAACCTTGACTTCAGTTCTGTGTAAGTGCTTTCAGTCAGAGCTTGGCAGATGACCATGAGATAACGTGTTGTTTGTAAATCATGTCTCAGAGCAGAGCTGTATACACAACACTGGTCAGTGATTGATGGATCCTGCGTAATATTACTAATCATGACCTTATGTGGGATGGCCTGATTTCTCCTGTATCCATTAAAGTCCATTAATGCTTAGCCGATCCTTTTAGTTCCATGTAGGATAATAGGTTTAGGTACTTGCTGGGTACTTATGCTGCTGCCAGTCATTGTGATATTTAGTGCCTAATGTGTTGCATACACATTTCATGTTTGAATGTTCTTCTGAATAGAGGTGGGAGATGTATTGCAAAATGAATAATGACACAATTTTTCTTTTGGGGAGATGCTAAATATAGATATCAGGCCTATTCCAGCTCTAATCTAGGACTAAACCAGGTCTAAAACTGGACTATGTAATTTCTACTGTATTTCTTAACAGGAAATGATCCAAAGGAAGATAAAAAAGATAAAATGAACTAAATTAGACAAATCCACAAACTGAAGAGCTCGTTTATTATCAAAAATGACCTGAAGTCTAGTTTAATCTCTATAACAAGAGTTTATAGTAATATTTCTGCCCTTTTGCAGTTAATTCCATGATCATTATAAGTTTTGCCAATATCTCCCACCCCTCTGCTGAATATAAACTGTTGTAACTTCCTTCTTGTTGTAAAAATTTACTACCTCTGTGGTGTGCCTTTTTTATTAAAGGTCTTCTATTATGCTAAACTGATTTTTGAGCTTTTAGCCATGTTATAATAATGTTAACTATCAAAAACATACCTGGAGTTGTGTTTTGATTTTTATTGTGCGTGTTTTAGTAATCCTGCATGTCCTCAGTAATCCTTTAGTAATCCTCAAAAATGTTTGGTCACACAGCATCTGGTGGTAACCTGGAAATGTTCCATCATGCATCTTTATCTGACTCATAGTTAATATTTCATACTCAAATAACTTTCACGGTCCAGCTTAACATTGAAGCTAATGCTGGTTGGTTTTAGCTAAAATGACTCACTCCTTTGCACACCAGTCCTCTGTTGGCAGTAGTGTCACTTTGTCTATATTTACAAATCACCACTAAGTTGATTTTACTGGGTTTCATGTAAAGGAAACTGCAAGCAATTTAAATACTAAAGACCAAACCTTGAATTGTGTTTTACTAAATGTTCCAAAGGTTGTGGAATTTATGACATTGGTAAAAAGACACTTAAACTTTTCTGGTGTGGGTCCACTTGTCTCAGTGGAGATATTATTGTTTTCCACAGCATGAAATGTATTCATCTTGCATTCATTCAATTCAATTCCTTCTTATTGCTTGAAAAATATCTTGCTGTGAGTTGGGTCGCCTCTCCATAGATGTGACTCGAACTTGTAACGTGACCAGGAGGTAATATAATGCCATACTGTGGAACACTCCAGGCAAAGCAAAAACATATCCATGGAGACCAAGTGGTAGCAGACACTCCATCTAAAAAGTTACATAGTGCAGCATTAAGTCAGCAAACGTGCAAATATGACGCCCTTTTAAAGACAGAATGCGTGTTTTATTGACGCTTTTTAACCACATCTTGGGAAGAGAAGCCTAATCTGTCCATCTTTGCCTTTTACTGTCGAGTGTTTAGGCCAAGATCATCTTCCAAATATTGAGGCTGAGTCGTGAAGTGCGGCTCTTGAGGAGGGAGAGGCAGGAGGAGAGAGGGAAGAGGAGGAGGAGAGAGAAGGCACGTTTCCAACTACGGCAGCATTCGCACGTCTCCGCTGACCACCGCGCGTCTCGGCGGACTGCACCTCGGATCCGAAACCACGGGGACATACGCCACGGTAGGTCATTTATATCCAAAATGATGTTATTATTGTTGTGTCTGGGTCCACCCGTGCGTGACTCGGGGACGCGTGCCCTCACTGCGTCTGGTGCGTGACGGGTTAAATTCTGCAGTTTTTTGGTTGATGCGCTCTTCGGCTGTCCTGGCCCGTATAGGTGAGTGGGTACATTGTGACTTATTAGCAATGCAATTAGTAATGTTTTCACCTACTATTTGCAATGACATTTTTTTTTGTTTTTGTCGTTTTACGCGCGTTTTGCGAAAATCCCACAAAGCGCACAAATGTTGGATCATAAAAGCTAATTTTAGAGGCTGGACTTCTCGTGTCTGGGCAGAAAAATTGAACAGGTGTTGTCGGTTTTGCATCAAATGACAAGCACTGAAATGCAAACGGATAGAGCCTTATCGATCACCAATTTGATCTGAAGTTAATCGCAATTTTAGCCGATGTAGTACAGATTTTTAGTTGATAAAAAATAGCAACGCGTGACGTCATTGTCTGACATTGCAATGTAAGTTTACAAGCCCACTAGTTAGAAGACTATTAAACGCCATGGTAGGTATTGGCAATTTTAGCAATAAATAGCCTAACCCTATTTTTTTTCCTCTTTTTTACCGACAAGAAATAACAACTGAAGCGAAAAATGGATAGTCTCCTCTAGCACCAACCTTCACCTGCAATGCCTTCTCTCTTTGCGTCCCAAAATTACTCCGTTGCGTCTAATTTCGCACGCATTTGATCTGAGAACTGTTTTGCCGCAGTTACTATCCAAACCCGCTCTTTTTTGCGCTCTTTTCAGTCCTCCACAAGTTCATATCTTTGCACATCATAGCGACACACTGCTGCGCGCCCTCCACCACCACCACTCCTCCCATATGACCAATGATTTGATCCAATCTGACAGGTGCAAAGCAATATGGTGGAAGAAATCTGTCTCATCCTCTAGTTTTCCGCAACAGGCCGTGAGGGAAATTCACCAAAGCCTATAACCAAAACCGCTACCACCATTTCTGAAGGATTTGTCACGTGACTGTCCCCTACCATCGCGCTCCCGCCGCTGAGAAGAGGCTTTGGCGTATTGGATAAACAGTGGAAGGCCCCTGGTGGTTTCAAAGGCAAACATTGATTTCATACATGCAGCTACTGGTTGGTGCAATGCCTTTTTTCGTAACCTTCATGATTTATACATGTCCTGTGCTGCTGTCATAAGTGCAGTCATGTGGAGGTACCATGTGCAGGAAAGATGCGCGTAATACTGGCAGACTGGTGATGACAATGTACAATCAATCAATCAAATGCTAAACTGACATATTATAAAGCAACTAGAGCACTACATTAACCACAATCCTTTGCACAATTTCCAAGCAGCTGACGTGAAAAAGTCCTATAAAGGTCCTATATTGTGCAAAATTGACTTTTATAATGTTGTTAACGCATCAAAAACAGACCTGGAGTTGTGTTTTGTTTCATTCACACATGTTTAACTATAATCCTGGTTTATTAGTCTGTCTATATTTCCAAAACTCAAAACGCTCTGTTTCATCATAGTGTCATCAAGCAGTAGTTCACAATTTAACAGCTACTTTTTACGTTTTGTTGAGTAGAGATAATTCCAAATAATTCTAGTTTAGAATCAGGTTTATGGAGTTTAAAAACACAGTGGAGCACTTCCTGTATTACCACATGACATCACAAGCTGGAACAGTGTTTTTGGTTTGTGAGAAGAACTCAACATAAAAAATATGAGATTTTTTTTAGTTCTTCTGGTCTACCATACTCATACCTTCCCAGAATATCTTAATCAAATTTGTAAAATCAGTTAAATTTGGACTAATATGCTGTTTTTGTGTAGATTTGTGCCAAAAGGTAATTGATCATCTTAAAAATGACAATAGTTCTTAATAACAATGAGATGGTTCAATCGTAATTGTCTCTCAATATAGGCAGAAATATAACGGTGTATATTTACAATTACAAGTAAAATATTAGTAAATTAGGTTAGTTTAGTTGAGTTTTTATTTTAAGGGACAATGTACAGAGACTTTAAGATCATAAAAACATATGTTCCGCACCAGATTATAGCTAAATATCTAGTTTCCATCTACAGTCCCTGGACAAAATATGTAGAAAAATACAAAATACATAGAATAGACTATATGAAACGTGGGATAAGGAACCACAGAACAAAGCTTTGACATGATAAGATTATCTATACAAGGTTGTGTTATTGCACAGTTGTATGGAGAAAGATATGAAGGGTCTGTGGATTTTCTTAGTAGCTATCTTTGTTTACTGATCTAAGGTTGAAATTAAAGGGGGATGAGTATGTTGGAGACACAGTGGTTGCTTTGTAGGCTCCCCTGCATCTGCTGTAATTGAAGGTACTTCCACCAATTCAAATGAACCGGACAAAGGCTGGTCTGTCCTTTAGGAAATCCTGGGCTCTGGGTTCATAAAAGGATGCAGCAGAGACGATGGAGGATAGTGAAGTGTGTGAGGAAAAATGGGAAGCAGGCAAACTGAAAATGTTAAGGATGGGCATTAGACGGATTCAGTTAAGTGCCAAAGATGCCATTTAGAAGACTATTAGTGATGAATCAATGTGTCAAATTTATGTGATCGCAAAATTTGTCACAGTTGAAAGGTCTGCGGATGTGGTGAGGCTGTAGGTTGACTGAGTGGTTGGTATACTCACGTGGGGCCATTCTGTGTGGAGTTTGCATGGTCTCCCTGTGTTTGTGCGGGTAAACATGCACAGAACAGTAGGATTTGCACAAAATGTCAGTCACTGAATTAAAAAGCGGTCGTTGGAAGTTGATGATGATTTTAATACATCCGTCCTGTTTAAATTTGTATTAATTGTGCAACCCAAACTATTGATATTTTGCAGTGACATCACTCTGGGGATGTTCTACATGTGTGTGGCAGGATGCTCATCAGTTACCAAGGTGACACAATGCACATTATAATAAATAGTCAAAAAGCTTTTTAGATCATTTGAAAACTCAGGAAAAACACATTTTCAGGAGCCTGTGATCAAAACAAGCGCTCATGGTTTATGTGTTTGATCTTTATCAAAAAGGTGAGTATAATGTTATTTGAGAAAGATTTGTTTAACAGCATGAATCGGCTCACCTGTTGTAGTTCAAACTAAGTCAGTTCGTTCTGGTCAGATTGTGTGGAACTAAAGATCAGATTAGTTTAACAAGTGTCAGACAGAGCAGAGCCTACAGTTAGCATCACCCCCTCAGGGAATGTTGATGACATCAGCTGCAAAGTATAATTGACTATATCTGTTCAATAATAATAAAGTACTGCTAAACTTATACCCCACCACCAACAGATGGCTGTGTCCGACTGCTCGTGTTCTCAATACCTGAGTGACACCATTTTGTATCATCACGTACGGTGAGGCACGTCTGAGCGGCTCGTTACTTCTATCTGCCTCGGATGCAGAACATTGAGAGTGAAATGGAGCCGATTCACGATGGCTCCAGCTCAGAGTCCAGATTGGCCACAGTCAGAGCTCTGTGCCCATGACTGTCACCAACAGATGGACATGCTTGACTTCTTCACAGACAACCTGCGCCGTTACAGAGTAATTAAGTCATTTGATTCACTCTTTTAAATCTCCCACTAAGAACACTGGGCTATGAAGCACTACCTCACTTTCCACTTATATGGACAATCAATAACTGTTTACTTAATATATTTTAGCACTACCTCACTTTTCATCTGCAATTTCTGTTTTGTCTATACTTGAATGTTTCTGTTTTGTCTATACTTGAATGTTACTTGAATGTTTACTTGGTTTGCACATTTCTTCTTTTTTTTGTTTTGTTTGCACATTTTCTTTCTTTGTTGTTTGGCACATTTAAATGTTTGCACTAAGGTCGGAGAGGATAGCAATTTCATCTGTGCTATATATTTTGTATGTATATGCATATGTGACAATAAAGAGAAATTGAATTGAATTGAATTTCCTCATAGCTGGAAATAGGCTGTGTTTATGTCATTCAGATGGAGGACTGATAGATATAGATATAAATCTATGGAAGATTCACTGTTTTTGAAAAAAAACATCCAAACTGAAAATCTGCAAACACTGTGCAAAATTGATTGTTGTTAGAAATTGTCTCCAAAGTTGCAATACTATGACTCAGAGTCCTTTCAAGTCACAAGAATTATGACCTTGTGATTGCTAAATTACATCAATAATGAATTCCATTATTCCTTAGAATCGTATTTCTTGGCAATATACTGTGAAAACTAACAATGCGATACAAAAAACCCCTTTGACATTAAACTAATGAAACTGTGATTGATTTATTGATTTATTTATTTTTTGCATCGTAAAGTTATTGGAGATCAATTATTAATACATCGATATATCAACAGACAAACTGATCTAATAGATTGCTTTTCACGTTCCTTCCAAAATAAAAATCCATAAATCTTATCAATAATTTTCAGGGATTGGATCAAACTTGTAATATTAATCTCATGGTTCTTGCAAATGACAACAATCACGTTTATGGAGTGAATAATGGCACCATTTAGAGAAGATATTGTGAAAGAATGGTTTTCCTTTTTTATTTATACTGTCAGAGAAGATGATGAAGTTTGTGCCAGTTTTTGTTTCATGTGGATAGGCTCAGTAATTACAGAGAAATGAACCATAAACCAGGTCCACAACTCTGCAATCTGACGGTTAAACAGTAAATTACCCTTTTACTCCATACACCTTCACTAGAGTCATTTGGATAATTTCAGGCCTAGAATACCCCATCTCTACTGAGCTAAAGGTAAAATGTAGCTGTTAACTTCATGACATCATAAGGTGGAACCGCATTTTGAGCTTTGGAGATACAGACAGGATTACTCAAAAGTGTGAATGAAACCAAACACAGCTCCGAGTATGTTTTTGATGAGGAAACAGCATTCTAACATGTCTGAAAGCTCACAAAAGTCAATTTTGCATAATGTAGGACCTTTAAACTAGAATGTTGTGATGTCAAGTGAACGCAACCTATTCAGCTGAATATAAATGTTACAAAACCTTTTATAGTTGAGTGTAGCAAATGACATTGTTCTATTTACCCTTTTAGATACCACATTTCTATAAGCTCTGACAAAAATCGCATTTCAGAACATGTTTGTACAGCTCCAAACTACAGGGTTAGCAGTTTTGATGCAGAATAAGTCGGGGGTATTTTGTTGTTTGTGGAGAAAATGATGGTACTTCACGCGACAAAAGAAAACCATTTTAGATGAGTGTAGCAAATAACGTTGAATCCAGATGGGTTTTGTTTCATTCACTGTAATAGGCTTTGTGCTTGTGCCTGTCGTGTTGTGATGGGCACACAGAGCAGAGGGCTGTCTCGTGTCTAGCACTCTCAGTCTAATGTGAGATCTTAATTATAACTCATTAGCAGCAGCAGTGTAAAGATCTCAGCGTCATTCATGTTACGTCTGTGTAAACAAAACAGACGTGACCAACTCCAGCTGCTGCGGTATTAGAGAATAAGCCAGAATCTATTTCATATGCACTACTTACATTTTAGTGGAGGATCTGCCACTTGTCTCCTGGAATTTTCTATTCTAGATTTGCTCAATTACAAGTATTAAACTTTTATGAGCTAACACATATTTAGATGTTACTTTTGGCTGGTTTGATGTTATTGCATGTTTTGATGATGGAACAACATTATAAGATGTTTGGATGCTCAAAAAAGTTGATTTAGTTTAATACCTCCACTTTAAAGAAGACCTACAGTTGTGTCTGCTATTTAGCTATAATCTATGATACCCATGGATCATTATGTTATAATAGGCACATTTTAAATCATAATATATAGATAAGATGTGTGTAGAATATAGAATATATAGAATATATATATAGATAACTGTGGTGTCCAGTGGGAGCTGACATTGCCTCAGACGTCGTCACGACAAAGAGTCGGCCCCTCCTATGGACAGCTGAGGATCACGCTAGCAAGAAGCAGATTTTTTATTTTTCATTTGTACCAAAATTACTATGCAACGCTGCTGAATACTGCACATATCACTGATTAAGAAAATAAACTGGTGAACAAAGTAAGTACAGAGCAGACAGGTGGCGGTGAAAACTAGGATTGATTGGCAATATGGCGTCTAGAAAATAAATATTTAAAGATTCCTCAAATCACTCCAAATACAGCTTCGGATGAGTAAATTGTGAGGGTCAATTTTGCATAATAGGTCTGCTTTAAAGAGCTTAACAATCATGTATGTGAGCAAGGTTACCTCTCCACAGACCTGGCCTGTAACTTGATCTGGTGGCATCGCATGCTTGTCACAATTGAGATACATTTAATGCCATATTATGGAACATCTCAGACCCTCTAGCTAAAACCTTAGTGCAACTTGTGTAACTTTGAGGTGGAGAGTATACCACCTGATCGTCTGTGGAGATGTTATTGCTTTGCCTGTAATATTCCACAGTATAGCATTATGGTGATCACATCCTGTCTCATTGTAAACACTTATTTGCCATTAGGACTGTGTTGTGCTCTTGACTTTTCCACTAGAGGCGGATGGAAAGCCTCCTTTATTTCCTATAAGAATGACCGAGCAGTGACACATAATTACAACATTTAGAGTGGCTGAGACATCCTCTGCTGATACACTGTCTCTTACAGAAGTTCTGTGTGATTAGATTATCTGATATTGTAGCCGAATCAACAAAGTCAAATGAATTACAGAGGAAAAAGGCAATTTGAGCTCATAGCCTCTCTGTGGAGGGTCATAGAGTACATGAACTTGACTTACCTTTTCAATATATGGAGGGCAGTTTTTCCTAACATACTTTGTACTTCTATTAGTGTTGTCACAATACTGAATTTCAAACTCTATTTCGATACTAAGGAATAGACTGGATACTCAATGACCTATAAGTGGATTCTGAGGAATACCTATGGAGAGAGCAGAGATGAAAAGCCAAGAAGAACCCCTTATGTTTGGTGGTCCTTATGTTTGGTGTCCTTGGACTTGATGGAGAGATGATTATGATGAAAGCTACAGATGAGCTGTGAGGTGAGTTTGAGACCCCACGCACTCTGAAGAAAGCAACTATGCAAAGCCAGATCTCCACCTTTACTGAAGCCTTGACCACCTGCGGAAGTGGTACAACGCTCAGGGCAATCTTAATGAGTCCAGTGACCAGGAGCGTTCTTCTGGATCTCCCTCAGTGCAGCAGAGGCTCAGAAGCTGGACCACAAAGAAAAAAGACCTCCAGTGGGGAAGAGGGGCGAGGAGACCAACAAGACCCCAGACGAGACCAGGAATCAAACAGCTCTGTCCAGGTTTAGTCCCAGGTTAGTCTTGGGTTAGTCCTGATTTAGGCCTGAATTATTTGCACAATCAAAGTGGAGCAATTTAGGGTTAGGTGTAGTATATATCACAATGACCCTCTAATGAGTATCTAGTTTCATTACTAGTTTTAGTATCGATTAGTATCTGATTTTTGATACTTTTGACTCTAACTCTAACTTCTATTACTGAAGAACCTGTGCTGGATGATTGAGGATTTGGTGGTTGTCTATAGGCCAAGATAACTATCCTCATATCACCCAGCCCTAGTCTTCTACTCTGATTACTTCTCTGATTTTTCAGAGCACGTCCTGTACACAGTTTCTCTCTCTGCAGACTCCAGTGTGACAGCAGAACAGTTCCTTCCCCTCTGCCGTTAGACTCACTTCACTTCCTAACAACTGTCACTTTAAATGACTCCCTGCAACGGCATCTATTTTCACAGCTAGTTTGGCACTATTCTGTCTATACTGTCTTCAATTTAAAGCTTATTATGCAAAATCGACCTTTCAGAACTTTTAACCATGTTGTAGTTGTTTCCCTTCTTATTTACCCTTTGTGTTTGGAGTATTTCGTGCATGTTTGAGCAGTATTCAATCACTTATTTTCAAAACGCTATATTGCTGATCAATCCCTATTTTCATCACCACCGCCCACTGTACTTACTTCATTCTCCAATTTTATTTTCTTTATCAGTGATACGCATAGGATTCGGCAGCGTTGCGTAGTCATTTAGGTACAAATGAAATGCGTGATCTGGAGCTGTCCATAGGAGATGCTGATTCTATGTTGTTATGATGTTTACTGCAACATCACCTCCCATTTCTTTTATTAAGACATTTTAGATTAATCTTGTGATTTAAAATGTGCAAATTATAACATAAGGATCCGCAGGTGTCGTAGATTACAACTATATAGCAAGATCAAGCACAATTTGTGTCCTTGAACTTTATTACGGTCTCATGGTGCATTGTTAAAACAGACAAACACAGTGAAAGTAAAAATGAACTCATTTTTACTTACCAAGCTTAGATTTTGTCTTATTCAGCCTACAGATAAAATTGTACTTGAGAGTTCACCCGGTTTTATGTATATTTTCCTCAAAGTGTATTTTTTTTATTTGAAACTTTATTTCATGCATGAACAAGCCATTGAGGAATTGTCAGAAAGACTTAAATATGAAATGACTAACACACAAATCACAATTTCATTTTCAGAAGATCTAAACTACGTATTTTTATGCAGAAAAAAACTGGATATTTGGTTGTTTGTGGAGGAAATTATGGTACTTCAAACTTGCAGCGTTTGTGATTTGCTAATTGTGTCTATTCAAATTCAAATTGTGATTAATCTTGCAGCCTTGTTTGTGAATTGTGTTCCCAGACAATGGCGATAAAGCATTTTGTGATCATGACATGAATGACCTTGACTTGTTGTGTTGTTGCATGAGCGTGGGGCTGTGCTCTGCAGGTGTGACTGACTTCCCTCTGGGCCTGTGTCTGTGTCTCTCTGATGTGCTCCCTGTGAAGTCTCCACACACCAGAAAACTGTGCCTCCTCTGTGCCCTCTCTTTGCTCCCTCTCATCTGGATTCACCCCAAACCACAGCCAATGCCTACCTCATCCTCTGCATGCAAACTGGGACTAAACCTGCAACTAAACATGGACAAGAAATCATGACTAAACCAGGACTAGAACAGGACCTAGTCTATTTTAGGCTCTTTGATTCCAGATGACACCACAGCAATTGGAACTTTTCTGGTGGAGGGTCTGTGGAGATGTTATTGCTTCATCTGGAATATTTCAGTTTGGTATTTAAACCTTTCTGTCTTCATGGAGACCAAACCAGACCAAGTTACAGGTCAGATCTGTGGAGAGGCGACCCCACTCACAGTCAGAATGCATGTTTTTCTCAGTATTTTTGAGCTATAAAACCACCTGTAATTGAATAAATGTAAAGTAAATCTGTTTAATGTCATACGGTGGAACATTCCAGGCAGAGCAGTGACATATCCATAAAAACAAGCAGGTGACAAAACCCCCAACGAAAATGTTACACAGTGCACCTTTAAATTGAGATGTGGTTGGGTTAAATCAGTGGAACATTGGTCTTAGTGGTACAGCAGTTGTCCAAAAACTAGGACATATGCCAAATGAAGACAGCTGCAATATGAAATCAAAATGTTATAAAATGACATACAGAAATGTTAAATGTTTTAACTGCAGCTCTGCCTATAGTTCTTACTGCGTCTGTGTCTTTGGGCAAGGCACTTTCTTCATCTCGCCTGCATAAAATAAGATATTAAAGTGTTACAATGTGATGATGGTTGTTAAAGAAGCGGTTGGTGCAGATTTGCAGTCTTGTCTCTGTCAGTCCGCTCAAGGGCAACTGTGGCTACAAAAATAGCTTTTCACCACAGTGAGAAATTAATGAAGCAATGTAAATCGCTTTGAGTATCGTGAAAGGCATAATATATAAATCCAGGACTTCATAATGTCTCAGTAATGGTTTATTTATTCTCTATCACATGAAGGAAAATGTATAAATATTGGGTCTATATGTTTCCACACAAATTCATAAACAAGCAGTTTGTGCCAATAGCTCCTAAAAATAAGAGGGAATTTGTCGTCAGAGCACATCTGCTGTGAAGCCTATGCCAGTATGTAAAGCATTTAACACAAAATGATGCAGTCATCCTTCAGGGAAAGATTAAGGGAAAGATGATGCAACCAAAAGACAAAGTGATCTCACGCTCAGTGTTTTATATTTAGCCTAATGACTCATTGTTTATGACACTCCAATATGGCCACCACAAAAAAGTGTTCTAATAAACCACACAAAAATGCATTATATGTAGTCCAGGATCAAGGCATCATTTAATTGTGTAACTTTTCTGGTGGAGGATTCGCTTGTCTTTGTGGAGTAGTTGGCTGGAATTTTCCACTGTACAGCATTAAACTAATTACATCTGTTTTTACTGCTACACCTCAGATCTGACCAATACCTTGGTGTAATGTGTAATGCCATACTGTGAAACAGTAGTGACATTAAAGTGACAGCAGTGACATTTCCATGTAAATTTTCTGGTGGAGGGTTCACTTGTCTTCATGGAGTAGTTACGTGGAATGTTCCATAGTATGGCATTAAACCTATCTATCTTTCATTTATTTATTCACATCTGTTTTTATGGCTGCACATCCACAGATCTGACCAATAATTTGACCTATAGTCACTTGCTTGTCTCCATGGAAATAGATATGTTTAATGCCATACTGTGGAACATTTTAGACAAAGCAGTAACATTTCCACGGAGATGAGCAGGTGGCAGGTCTTGCCTCTAAAGTAAAAAGTAACATTGTGTAACTTTAAAAACAAGTCCTGAACATTATTTGAAATGGATTTCACTTTCCCAAATGACCCTGTCATAAAAGTACAATGGCATTTCCACTGATCTCTTTCCTCTGTTTTTATTTCAGTCTGAACCAGCATCAGGATGAGGGCCGTCTGTGGGATTGTGTTTAGTGTTCTCCTTTCAACAGGTAAAGTCACTTTATTATATCTATTATATTTACTTTATTTGTCAAATGTAACAATAACCTATATAATATGCATTTTTGTTTTACAGCACTGTCTGTCCCTTTACAATGTAAGTATTTTTTGTGTTTTTTCTCTCTTTTTACAATTTTTATTGGTAATTGGATTTTATTGTCCCCATGAAGCAAAAATGATTGAAATCCTTTCTTGACAATAGTTTTAGTTTAACTTTATTTGTCACATACACATAGTGCAATGTGTAGTGAAATTCTTATACCTTCTAGCAAGCATAATACAAACACATGTACCAATAGAGTCATAAGTTCAACTCTTTTAGCCTTTTTAACATTTTCTGCATTTTATAAAAAGTAAATAATATTAAAACATGTTTGCTTCAAAACTCCTGTGATTAAATTTTGACATCTAATCACAAATCATTTTTGATATTGCCAGCCTCACAACATAACTGCTATTGGCCAAAGAGTCTCATTGTGTTCCAGTCTCCAGACCTTGCTCCATCTGTCTTTGGCTCTGTCCTTGGCCAATCAGAGATTTTCACATCCAAAAAACACAAACCGCCCCAGTCATCTTATCTTAAAGACATCTTAAAGACACAATTATGCGGCTAACAGTGTACATCTTTTTCCTGTAGCATCTGAGGAAACAATGACTCTGTTCTATGGGGAGGACTTCCACATTTTGCTGCGCTCTCTGAATGTGGAGGTGACGTTCAGAAACAGGACAGCCCCACGCTCCCAGACCTCAGACGAGCCCCTGATGCGTGGAGGGAAATCTGTGAGCGAGAGGGCCCAGCTGAACAGCCGCCTTAGTTACCTGATCATCGAGTCAGTGAAGGAGGCCGACGAGGGGCTCTATACTGTGAAAGACCCAGAGAATGCAGAGAATACCAAGCACATTACTCTGATAGTGAGAGGTAAGACAAGTCGTTATTGCTGAGGTAATAACCAAAATTAAAAAAAAATAAAAATACATGCAGATATATTTACATGTCCAGTAAAAATCAGATAACTAGAATAATCAGAAAACATGCACAAAAGAAGTCTGATCATCAAAAATAATTGCCGACATGTGTTTGTCAATGTTTTTTAAAGAATTTTAAAATAACAGAATAATTCATTCTTTTACATTCTCTTTCGTTTTTGTCTTTACCACATTTGTTTGCCCGTTTTGCATATTTTTCCTTGTCAAAACCTACACAGCTGTGAACACTCAGAAAGAAAATGGCTTTAAACACAAGAATGGGTACTTTATATAAGGATTAGTTCTATTTCCTAATCACAAACGAATTTTACACATCGCCAGCCTTTTAGCATGATGTTAGCAAGTTTAGCAAGAGGCAGTAGTTTCCCTGAGAAAAGCGGGAGACGACTCGATGCTGTCTCTGCCTTTGCTGCAGCTCTTGTCCCTCAGTTCAGAGTCTACACAGACATATAGTGTTGAAAGGGGCTTGCCAGTGTGTTCCATTGGTGGCACAAAAAGCATCAGTTCTGGACACACTACACATGGTTTTATGGACCCAGTACTGATCCCTGGGGCACACCACATATAATCCTTTCCCATTTCAACCTGTAGTAAGATCTGTATATGGTATGGCATGGTATGTGTTTATTTATACAGGGACAGTGTACAATACGACTTTGACCAAAGAAGGAAAGATGCCGTGTATCAGGTTATAGCAAAACATCCTGCTTTCCACCTCTAGTCCCTGGGAGGGTTGATGTTACAGCGTCAAAAACTAAATCTGAATGCAAACGGATACTTGACCTGAACATTGTACTTACAAATTGTATTCAGTAACAATTCAACAGCTCCATCCTGCCCATACAAACACACACTCTCACTCTTCTCATGCATTCATCCGGTAGTCTGCTAATTCATATAAAGTCTAGTCACTCAAATAAATTAAGTGAGAGGAAAAAAAAATAATTTAGTTGTGTTTGTGACTCATCATATGAAATATAATTGATTTGCTGATGCTGTGCTCTGCTGCATTAAGGTCACAATTTGTCCATGAAAGAACTCATTCACCTCTTGATAAATGTCATTGAAGCTCGGCTGTTGGCTGCTCTCATGCTACTGCACATCATTTTCATATAATTTTCAATGGAAAGCTTGTTTTGGGTAAATTAAGCCTATTCTGTGTCAAATAAGAAAAAGTATCAGGAGAGGATTTTGGGATTATCAGATAAATTATTCTGTCAATGAAATGAAGGCCCTGTTTTTCCATGTTGTGTTTGTGCAAAATGTGTCTCGCCCCAGTACAGATTTATTGTTGAAGCTGTTCTTGAGGTCAAAATAACATGGCTGTGTACTGTCTGCATCTAATTATTGAGTGTTTTATTGTCAGAGAATCAGAAAGTGCACGGTTAGCGTACTAGTTGTTGTCGTTGTCTTTACAGTGATGGCAAAACTCTGCACTGGTCTCTGGTAGTTGTGAAAAGCATTTAGAAACTCAGCATGGTGCATAATTAGGATACTCGGAATGCGTAAGGGAAGAAAGGAATAACTTTGGATCACGGCAAACCATTGGAAATGAACTAGTTCTGTTTTCAGCACCGTTTGAATGCATAAAACATACCAAATTAGGCAACAGAAGCACATCTATAGTCTTCTTTTCTGCCGTAATCACAGGTTCTATCCAGAGAGCGTTGAATGTTAAATGTGGCTCTCAGCAGTGTGTCTGTGGCAGCGTGATTAGACATAGATTTGCATTAGAGAGTGAGCGCTGATGGTGCAGAGCTGCAGAGCTATGCATGAAATACCCTGATAAAGGTGACTGCAGTACCAGGCTGCTGCTGCTGCTGCTGCTGCTGCTGCTATTTCCATTTGGTTTTATAAAGTACATGAGCAGACAGGGACTTACTCTGATGTGTAGTTCTCATTTGTGGTTTGGTTATTTTATTATTTATTATTTTGATTAGAACTAGTGGAGCTGAAAACGCAATAGACTGTGTTATAAGGGGATTAGAGCTATGGAGCCGTTCCTCACTGAAAACTGAAATATCTATGTGAGTTAAAATTACATGAATATACTGATATAATATTTGACTAGTAACTTCAGTCGTTTATAGATTTTTATCTTACTAGAGATGGTTTGACTTTTAATTCAAATTTAAGGCAGTGTTGATAACTTAAAAAGATATCTGAGGTACATCTGGCTGAATTTGAATGTAGCTGTTGTATGTATTTTTCAGTCGTGCTTCACACCACAAGTCTTCATCATTTTCATCAATATTAAAAAAGTGCCACTTGAATACAATAGATTTTTTTAATATTTCAGTTTGTGTCAAAATGGCACTAAAATTATAATTAAAATTATTTACTCACAGATATTTTTCCACTCTTGAAATTGATATCAAGTGACCTAGAAACTCATCAAACCCATCAAATGTCAAAACTACTGTGACCCTTAGTGAATGCTTTTCTCGTCTTATTTGATTCATTTTTAAATCTTAATTGTCTTTATTTCCAAATCCTCCTAATTCTGCGATACATTTACCTTCACCCTTGCGGCGTTCAAAGCTCTTAATGTTTCTTCTTTGTATTGACTTGCCGTAATTTCACTAGGGGTCAGAGGTCTTATTGCAGTAATTAATCCTGTTTACTTCCTGTTGTTCCTTCAGATTGTTCAAACGAGCAGACGGTTAAGTACGGAGACAATTACCATATTCCTCTGGACCTGCCCCCTTCTCCTCCTGCCCCCAGCCTCACTGTGGAGTACAGGCCCATCTCTGTGGAAGCCAACCAGACCTCCAAGTGAGTCAAAACTAGACTGCAATATAGGTTAGGCTAATATATCTTGTCTTTTAAATAAATTGTTAATCATTGGCATAATAACATACTGTTTACAGTCTAATTATGCATATTATAAACTATAGTAATCTGAGTTTTCAATGCTCCATAGCTCACAGTTCAGAGATGACTGATTATTTACAAATGGTTCCTTCTTTTTCCAAATTACAATACATAATAAGCTCATCTTTTATAAATTGAAGGATAAGTCAATATTTGGATTATTGATGCTTTGCAGCTGATGTCATCAACATTCCCTGGGGAGTGTGATGCTAACTGTAGGCTCTTCTCTGTCTGAGGCTTAATTAGACTTTAATCTGTGCTTTATTTTAACACAATCTAACCATAAAGAACTGACTTAGCTGGAGCTGATTTGTGCAGTTAAACAAGTCCCTCTCAAATAACAGTCACAAGCTACTAGCATTAGCCAACAGTTTTTCAGTTTGTCACTAAACAGGACCATGAACGATCGTACGGTACACAGGCTCCTGAAAATGTGTTTTTTCAAAAAAATGTATAATATGCTGCTCTTATGTTAACAGATATATTGTTTTTGCTAAAATATATATTTTTAAATAATTTGTTTATTTATTCTTTTTTCTTCAGCTTTTTGAGAGCTAATTTGACCCCCTAAACACGGTTAAAAACTTACCAAACTTTGCCCAATTCAGAATATAAATCTTATATAAATTAATAGAAAGAGGGTCCCAATTCAAGGCTCCAAAAATCCTGAGACAACAGACGCTTTTGCCAACCTCCTTGTGTAGAATTAACCCAGCAGAGTATTAAAACACAGCCCAGAACTGAGTAGAAAAAAATAACCCAAAAAGCTGGGTTAAAATAAGAACCAAAACTGCTGGGTCAAAATAACCCAGAGTTGTGTTGGCCCAATAGTGACCCAGCGCTGGGTTATTTTTTTTAGTGTGAGCATGTATGTTTTATTGGTTTTGATGGCCGGCCCATACGGCAATTATGGTTTCTTTTGTATAATGTATGAGTAAAACGTTCTATAAATTAAATACATCTAAAATAATTAAAATTGTGTGCCCAAAGTTACATTCAAAAGATATGAAGCAAAACGCCTGTCTCTTCCCCTCAGACCGGCCCTGGTGTTGCTTGCCGCCTCAGGGACCCCCAGAGATGGATACCACGACCGAATCATCATCGGGGAGAAAATGCTCACGCTCAGAGCCGTGACCGGGGCAGATGAGGGCAGCTATACCATCAGAGGAGCCAAAGGAGAGATCATGACCAAAATGTGTCTCAATGTACGAGGTGAGTGTAGAAATGTACTGCATGTGTGGTAGTTTAAAGGGCCCATATTACACCGTTTTCTGATCTGTTATAATGTTGTTTCCTCATCTAAAACATCCTTGGATTTTTGTTTTGTTTCATTCACACATATTTAACCCACAAACCCTGCATATTTAGGCTGAGTTCTTCTCTCAGACTGAAAACACCACCTTGTGATGTCATGTGGTAATACAGGAAATGTTCTACTGTGTTTTAAACTCCATAAACCTTCATTTGAATTATTTGGATGATTTCAGCCCTGGAATTGCCAATCTCTACTGAATTAAAGATAAAAGGTAGCTCTTAATATTAAAACTACCGCTTCATGACATCACAAGGTAGAACAGAGTATTTTGAGCTTTGGAGATGTAGACAGACTGATAAACCAGGATTACTCAAACATGTGGGAATGAAACAAAACACAACTCCAGAACTCCAGGTCTGTTTTTGATGAGGTAACCACATTATAAAATGACATAAAGCTCACAAGAATCAATATTGTGTAACACAGGATCTTTAATGGAGACATTGTACACAAAGTAAACTTTTATGAGCTTTTAACCGTGGAGCTCTTCATGTACAATGAGTTTCCCATAACTCATTGTACAGTGGAATCAAGCCTTCTCAACTTTTGTGAAAAAAAATACCTAAATATTGAGACAAACATGAGTGGGTACAATTGGGTACAATATAAAAAACTGTTTTACTGCAGTTGTGTAAATTTTGTATTGCCCCAGTATAGTGATTTTGCTGTTTTAGTGATTGTAAATCCAGAAGTAATGCTGGGTTGCTTAAAGTTGTGAAACTTGCTTAATAAATGAATAATGTCCGTGCTCTGAATACATTAAGAAGAAATTTGTTTGGACCACTGCAAAACACACTTTATTTAAAATGATCTAGTTATGTTTTAAGACTGTAAAATTTGATGAGGATTAAAAGTTCAAAATTGATCTTGCATATTTATGATTCAACCAATGTTCTTGAACTTCACAAAGTGATCTTATCTTAGTGAGTTTTTGATAGTATGGGACCCTTAATGGTTGACCTGTACTGCCTCACCATTAGGATGCAGTCATTTGGCCCTTTCGTAGTGATTACACTAATTCTACCGACAGTAATGGGTTTTTTAAAAGGTGCTCTTAGTGTTAAAGGCCTTTTGCATTTTAGATGATGTTTAGTGCGATTGTGTGTGTGCTTTGTTTCTCAGAGCACCTGCACTTCTTGGAGCTGGCTCAAGGGAGGAGGATGAAGATAAACCTGATTCTGAACAGTTCTCTTGTTCAACTATTTTACATCCGCAGCTCTGACCCCATGCCGCGCAAAGAACACCTCCTGCTGGACAAGGGAGACTTCACAGATGTAAGGAATACATTTAAGAGTCTTTTGTTTTTCTGCATAAATGGAGAATATATAATTAAATTGTGATGTGACACTGCACACTGGGTGCATTTACATCACCTGTAAAAATCAGACAACCCAAAGATCTGATTTTGGTGTTTATTTACATGCACAAAAGAAGTCTGCTCATCAAAAATACATGGTGACATGTATCAATTAATCAATAAATTTTTACTATGCACTGGCATTAGTGTAGAGTGACTATTTGGAAGACAAAGATGAAATTAAAAAATAAACCTTTCATTCTTTAACATAACCCTTTCATTCAACATTTTTTCTTTTATTTTAGCCTTTGCCACAGTAGTTTGACTTTGTTTCCTTCAAAAACCTGCACAGGGTTGACAAGGAAATCAGACTACACACAGAAATCAGGTTACTCACATCAGATATAACTAACTCTAGAAATCAGATAAGCATAGCTGCTGTGACAATCTGATAATCTAAGTGCTCAGATTGAAATTGTGAACTTGTGTTGTGACACGGCATTTTGTTAATTTTGTTTTACCATAGTGCCATCATGAGTCACAAGGTATTGCTACAAGATTAGAATTCAGATGTCATGTCATAATGTATACTTTAGTGTGGAATGAATGTTAGATGAAACACTACCATTATAGTGGAGACTGACTGATACTTTTTTTTTTTCATGGCCGATGCTGATACAGATTGTTTACAACCCAGAGAACCTTATAGCCGATAAGATCTGCCGATATTTTTGGGCTGATTTTGATTATTTTCCCCAAATTATGTCATTTAAATTGACTAAAAACTCACCCACAGCCCTTTTTCCCACAGATCTATAAGAGAGATGTGTAATATATGTTCTAATAATACATTTTCAAATTTAAATGTCTTGTAGGCTCAGGCGGAGCTGGGTTTTGAGGGCCGCCTCTCCTTGGATGGAAATGTGTTTTATTTGGACCAGATCAGAGGTTCAGACGCCGGAGAGTTCAAGGTCATCGACATACTGGGCTTCCCTGTGACTATTGTTCATCTGGAACTAAAACGTAAGGCGAACTGACAGGGGCTGAAGATGTGACATTTATGAGAAAAACAAATCTCTATGTTGGGCTCATGTTGCTGCCAAATTATTAAAAAAAAAACAATAATTTGAATCATCTATTAGATACTATACTACTACTACTTCTATCTATATTTTCTTTTCCTTTTATGTAACATATATCTAGACAGTAGGACTGAAGGAATAGAGTCTAGAGGACGAGTCGCTGGTTTGGGCATTTTAATGATGTCAGAAATGTAAACTGATTATGGTCAGTGTGGACCACTACAGGGGAAATACTAAGATACATCAACACATCAAAATGTTTCAAGACCAAAATAAGATCAAGGGTCTCTTTTTTAATGACTAATTCATTTGGTGTTTGTTAAACTTTTTAGAAAAGTAACTCACTGGTCTGCAGATACCAAGATCATCCTGTTGAGTGAGCACTCACACTCACACTTTGCGAGGTTAACCATGAGTTTTGCCCCGGCCGAACGAGTGAGAAGCTTCTGAATGCACTCCACATGACTCTCCCACATGTCAGAATACACCACAACGTCGTCTAGGTAGACAGCACACTGGGATATTCCCAACAACCCAATGCATAAGGCGTGAATCAGGTTGTTGGGGTTATGCCATGAAAGTGGCACTTTCCAGTACCCTTTTAAAAGGTTGAATTTACTCACAAACTTAGCAGCGCCACCTGGTCAATGGAATCATCAATTCTGGGAGGCGGAAATGAATCCGGTTTGGTTACAGCATTAAGCTTTCTGAAATCTGAACAGAAGCGAGGCGTATTGTCAGTGCTTGGCTCTGTTATCCTATTCTCCAGCATGTATTTAACCTCTGTGTCTAGATATTTGCGCTTTACTAAATCAACCCTGTAGAAATGCTGTTTAATCGGTTTTGTGGACAATTGACCATTCAAATCCCACTAACGTATTCATTCTCTCCCTCTTCTACACACTATTCTCTTTTCCATACCACTGCAGCCTTCAAACTAGAGAAGCTGTACGTAGCCATCATTGCGCTGCTTGGGTTTGTGGTGTTCCTCCTCTTGGCCTGCCTCGTGTCATGTCTCTTCAAAGTGAGGAAGAGGGCGAAGAGGAACGCCGCTCTGGAGAAGCTCGCCAAAGAGGACGAGGGGGAGGCCTTCAGACAGGTCAGGAATCACTCAAATATCACTGAATATTGAGTTTTGAATTGGCCCTAAAAAGTTATAAAAATTCATTGTTGATGCATTTTTTAGGTTGTTAAAAACATCACCAAAATGAGCGAAGAGTCCAAGCATTCTCAGGCAGACAACACTGAGAAATCACAAAGCACCGAAGTTGACATTAAGGTGAGTCTATTTAATTTAATGACTTTTGTAGAAATGTCAGATATTAAAAATGTGAGTATAATGTTAGAATAGAGCAACTATTTTGAATTTAATGTATTTTGTATTGCCCAATTATGCACTGGGCTTCACAATACATTTAATAAAAATGGACATACCATCTTGAGATTGTCCTATCTCATCAGATCTCAGAAGCTAAGCAGGGTTAGGCCTGGTTAGTACTTGGAGGTGGCTCATGTCCACTGGTACAGGAATTAGAGTGAGAGTGAATGCAAGCCAACAAATTAAATTAGCTATGGCTACAATATGGCTTGTTTACAGCAGTTTTGATAAAACAAACTGAAAATCAACCAGTAAAAATGGCAATGAAACATACCCCCAAATGCACTTAATGTATGATGGTTGCGGCTCTCTGTTAGTATGCCTCTGGGCAGCTGTGGCCTCAAAGATGCATCAAAATAATGCATGTAGCCTGACGTCTGATTGTCAGATCTCAGAAGCTAAGCAGGGCTGGGCCTGGTTAGTACTTGGATGGGAGACTGCTGGGAAAATCAGGTGCCACAGTTATCTCCCTGACAGTTTCTCATTTGTGCCTCTCATTGACAGGGTCTGGAGGTGTCGTCCAAAGAGGTGGGCGTGGGGAACCTGGAGACCAGTGACTCTGGGGTGGGCTTTAACACTGCTCTGCCCCTGGACACAGACACAGACGCAGCCGATCAGCTCCCCGACTCCGAAGCGGCTAGCATCACCGAACCCAAGCCATCTGCCCCATCCGCTGCTACTGCTAAAGCCCCCCCACCCAGTGCTCCCCCTGCCGCCGAAATCAAGCCCCCTGCCCCTGTACCTGAACCTAAAACCAGTCCACAGCCTAAAAGAGCCCCAGAACCACCTGTGGAAGCTAAACTTGAACCACCAAAGTCCCCTGAAGTTAAGCTGAGTCCTGCTCCGAGCCCTGAACCCAAAGCTAGCCTGAATCCAAACGATCCAAAATCAAGTCCCGCCGCAAAATCTCCCTCTCCCACCCCGGAAAAGAAGACTACCCTGGCTCCGACTCCCGAAAAATCCAAGCTGACCACCCCGGAGCCCATTACCAATGGGACCGCCGAGATAGACCACAAAGCGAGCCCGGATCACGCCGAGGTTATCGGGGGAACGGCAAAAACAGTTGCCCCCAAAACTCCGGAAGTGGAGCTTAAATCCAGCGGTGCCGCGGTGGATTCCAGCAAAGACGCCCCAGTACCCACTGAGTCTACCACCACCACAAGCATCTAAAAACTGGCAACAAACACTTTCTTTTTTCTTCATAGCTTCACTGTAGACAATCGAGCCCCAGGAACAAAGAGGAGACAACTGAAACTGGGGTGAGGACTACCACTTATAGCTGTTGCATTGTATTACTTAAAGTAGATAGAAGTCATTCTAATGTAAATGTACCACATGACATTGGGGACTTTTTAAATTAACTAATTGTTAATACCACAACTAAATCACCGTGTTATCTTTAGAGATTAACTGCCAAACTGCAAACTAATATTTTGCAGAGTTTACGACTAAAATGTTTCAAATTATCATTTTCTAATATGATAACATAGCTAATAGTTTACACAATTTTGCTAAATTTTTGACTGGAAGAACGTATTGACCATAACATACTAATTAATACTGTAGTTTGTGGACTAAACAAAGATAATAGCATTTTTTCATCTAGACATTAAAGCCATATAGCACTTTGCTCTGATGATGCAACTCACACATCATCCTATAGTTTATAGAAAGCTATACTAACACTATTAACCAGAAAGTATGGCTTGTTACATGTAGAAGATGTCAACAGATACCAGAAATGAAGGCATTTTTCTACCTCATGTTTCACATGACCACTGAAATCAGATGTACTTTAGTCCATGAAGGCCTTTGCTATTCAAAGGTAATGGACAGATCAAGCCATGAGATAGATGTGTCTATGTATCACCAGGCATCTCCATGTGTAAATAATAGGGCCTTAGCTTGTCAGTGCTCAAAAAAGCCACACTAAATAACTAATAACCAAGGATATAAGGAAATAAAAGCTTAAATTAATATTTGCAAAATAAACTACTTTAATCCTAGTTTGCACACATGATGTTATGATGTTTATCTCCACATTTTCCTTTTCTGGGAGATATTAAGGGTTCACATATCAACCCAAAAGAAGTGATGATGTCACAAGAAAATGTGCAAAAAGTCTAAAAGAGGATTTTAAAATGGAAATAAACCCCACAGTGTAACACAAACGGTAGTCGTGTAAATAGTGCATGTGTTTGCCAGTCTAACCCTTTATGACTGAATGGCTGAGTATACAGTATGGTTGTATATAAAGTATTTATAATTGAACATGAAAATCTACTACAGTATCTCACCTACGTGTAATTACACAGCTAATTATACATTGCACACGAAGATGAACTCATTTCAGAACCAAATGTTATAAAAGCAACAAGCTCATCTCTTACTTTGTCAACATACGTTCAGATGAGTCATTACAATGTATTGAGGTGGGCGATATCTAATATACAATATGATATCAAAAGTGTTGTTTTTAAAATATGTAAAAAATATTGTTGATATAATAAATAAATTAAAATGTTGCCTCACAAATTTGGCCTATAATCTTTCGAAAAAAAAGGGTATATTTGAGATTTCTGCCCTTTTATTTTTCATTTCATTTTACAGTCCTTTTACACACAAGTTTTAGCAAATATCTGATGCATTGCAAAATTAAAAACAAACACTAATCGCCCTTTTCGTCAATATCGCCCACCCCTATACCATATATTTTTCCATGTAGTTTGATGCGTTCACAGCATGCCCATAGTGCGTCCTGCGTTTCGTCCTGACAGAGGAGTGGTCATGTGTCGTCATTGCTGTAATAATACTTGGCCCGTGCGTTTCAAAGTGCGTGTGATCTCTGTGTGTGCGTTAGTCTCCTAATGTTAGCCGCTTGTGCAGAGCTGTATATGCTATGGTTCGAGTATCCATGTGCCTGCTTAACGCCTCTCGCTGTGTGAAGTGCTGTGTCGAGTGTGAATGTGCTAAACCCCACAGTGTCTGCAGTTGTATTGTGATTATGAGGTTTTTGAGTGGTTTATGTATTTCTTTTAGTGCCTCAAATGTTAGAAAGCTCTATGTCTGTTACTTATAGCAGACGTTACTGGCACCTTTTTACCAGGTAGGCTGCAGTTTGCACCTGTTGCTAAATAATGTGATGAAGGAAGGAACAGTTATGCAAGTTACAAGAATGAATTATATAAATGATATTAAATAAGTTAAAATTGCTAGAATCGCTGGGTTTCAGATGACATCACAACACTCTATAGGCCAATAATATTTAATGGCGGTACTTGATTGCTCCCTTTAGGCTTCGAACTGCACATAATCAATGAAAAAAATAGAAAACACGGCTCTAGTGGCCAGTAATAGGAAATGCAGAACAAATGTTGAAACATACATAAAGCTGTTTTTAGTCCTATATCATGTTTTTACACTATAATTTAAATGCAACTCAGTGTAAAAACATTTTATGCATTCAGAATACAGTACTCTGATTGGCCCGTGTATCGGAATGCTTTATAAAATACATTTTAATGCAGGTATTCAGTATTCTGTAACTATCAACTTCCCATCACTGAATACAGATGGGGGCAGCTGAAATGAATGTTATTTGAATGCAGATTTTTTTGTTGTAAAACAGTGAGTTCTTTTGTGGATTTACCTTTTGAATATTTCCCAACAAAGTACAACGTAATCAGTAGGAAAATCATCACATTATAGATTCTGAAAACCACTAAATGGGGCGACAGTGGCTTAGTGACTAAAGCGCTAAACCTGAAAGTTAAACCAAGTGCTGTTGTCGTTCTTTAGGCAAGACACTTCACCCGGCTTGTATAATGCGAATAAGTTCTGTGTTAAAGGGGGCCGATGGTGCAGATTGGCAGTCTTGCTTCCATCAGTCTACCCCAGGGCAGCTGTGGCTATAGAAATTGCTTACACCACCCCTGAGTATTGAGTATGGAGTGAATGAATAATGATTACAGTGTAGCGCTTTGAGATGCTTTGACAAACCTGTAAAGCTTATTACACATTATTATTATTATTATTAAAAGTGCTTTGACATTTTGCTTGCTGATAGAGGATATTTTCTCAAATTGTAAGTAGAATTTGACATTTATTCTTTGGCAAATCTTACTTGTCAAAATGTGCAAAAAGTGACATAAATACTACTACAACTACAAGCAATTTTAACTTATTTGAGATCATTGTTTTACAGTGTGTGCAAGTTTAAGAAATGTGGAAGAAAATGGTGGTATGAAGGATTTGCATGTCTATAATCAGTTCATTCATGGTGCTTATGTGAAGTCCTCATAACAGCAGTTATAGATTTGACAGGGTATCCGCCTGGGCCATCTGTGGTAAGCATTTTAACCAGGCCTGTCACGATAACACATTTTGAAACACGATATATTATTAAAGAAAATAGGCAAGTAAATAATATAATAATATAATAATATAATAAATACTATTTAACACCACTTATTTTATGCTTCTACGCAGATACAAAAATCCTAAAGCAGTGTATACCCTTTTCTAAAGTAAGACCATCATATATTGTATTGTGATAGGCCTGTTGTTACACTCAGAAAATGAATGTTGACTTTAAATAAATGTATTCGGTCACCAAATGTATTAAAAATGCACATACATACATGCCAAAACAAAGAGTACCGTACTCTTTGGAACAGTATAAAATAATTAAATGAAAATATGACATATATACTTCATAAAGTTTACCTGACCAGCCAGTCCCTTCATTCTGTTACAAATCCAGGAAGGTGTGGAATCACAGAGCGTGACAAATCTATGTCCCAACTTGGGGCGGTCCAACCACAGCCGCTAATGTCTATATCTGTAAATTCACATATTATTTAAAACCAGTTATGAATGATATTGCACACAAGAGTTTGGTGCATTGCTTGTTGATTCTGCTGTTTCTCAGTCCTCTTTTTTTTCCTTTTTGGTAAATCCACCTGTCAGTCACGCCCTGTGAAATCGGGGAGACAGAAAATGGCCACAGATCCAGTCGTTTGTCATTGTTTTTGGCTGGCCAGGTAAACATAAAGTCAACATTTATCTATATTATATTCCTATATACCTGTAACCAAGTCTTTAAATTCTATACCACACAGAGTGATTATGGTAAGATAGAATAAGATAAGATAAGAGTGATGTCTAGACAGTTTAACAGAACGGTGGGAGAAGGCCCTTGGGTGCACATCTTACCAGCATCTCAACTGAAGAAGATGGATCCCTCACTCACAGCTGTGGAGTCTCACTGAATGAAAGCACTATTGTAAACAGCGGCACTTTTTGCACAGTGCGTCCTGTTGGCCTTCTGTTTACGTCTGTAGACCGTTTTGTTACACTTTAAATGCAAATGTTTTGTAAAGAAATGTTTTTTCTTCATTTCATATCTATAGTAATACTGCTGTAGGAATAAACATTTATGACATTGACTTTTGTGTTGTTCTCTGTCTCAAGATTCATTTGTTCTGATGGAAATTGTCACTATTGTCGCTTTTCAATCCACTGAATATGTCCACATTAATTCATGACATGGGTGACTTTTTTTCTCTTGTGGAATATATTTGTCAGTTAGAGTTGCCAGAATCTATAAATCAAGACCAAACCGAACCGGCTCTTTTGAACAATTCCTTAACATGACTGAATCTCATTTTTTAAAAGAACCAAATTGTTTTTTGTTTTTTTTTGTTTTTTTTAAACACATCTTTACAGTGATTAAAGGGCCCATACTACGCTATTGTCCTTTATGTTATAAGTTGTTTCCTCATCACAAGTTGTGTTTTGTTTCATTCACACATAAATCCTGCATATTTGGGCTGTGTCCTTATCTCAAACTGAAAAAACTCAGGAAGTAATACAGGAAGTACTCCATTGTGTTTCCAAACCCCATACAACTTCACTAGAATCATTTGGATGATTTCAGCTCTGGAATTGCATATCTCTAATGAACAAAATGTAAAAGGAAGCTGTTTACATTAAAAACATGCACCGGGTACAACAGGTGGAAATTAGCTCTAGTGCTCCAACCTGGCACAATGCATCTCTCCTGTCAAGATTAATGTATATTGTGCTTTCCCTGTCTCATAAATAAAACTACTGCTTCATGACATCACAATGTGGAACTAACCATGTTGAGATTTGGAGATGTAGACAGACTAATGATAAAGGATTACTCAAACGTGAATGAAACAAAACACATCTCCAGTTCTGTTTCTGAGGAAGTGACAATTATAACATGGCTAAAAGAACTCAGTAGTCAATTATGTGTAATATAGGACCTTTAATGCTGAACTAACATAAGAAACAACACAGATGAAGATTAGGCAAAGCAAGTGAGAGCTTTGCACAAATAACATTTTGGCATAATCATAACAGTCTTTTTGTATTTAGTGCAATATTTTATTTAGCATCATCATTTAGACACGCTCCGTTTGAACAGTTTAATCAAATCTTAGCCTTTGCCATTTCTGTCTGTGATGAGTTTGTAGATCAAATGAAGCTTCTGTCATATAAATAAATAGAAAACGGATCTTTGAAATTAACTGATTTAAAAGATTCTCATGAGCTCTCAAAGCCGAAAGTCCAATCATTACATCATCATCATTACTTAAACATACTGTATACTGAATTATTGTTGTATGAGTTCATTGTATAAAACTAGTAGATTATGTATTGTTTAAAGTGTGTGTTTTAATTGTGGAAACATAATCTGAATGATGTAATAATGTATTTTTCCAAATTAGGCAATTTAAATCAAAACATTTTAGTTGAAATTTTACCGATGTGGCAATATCAGATCAGTAGTTTTGAATTTCCTTGGGGGATCAATAAAGTATCTGTCTGTTTAATTATCTCTCTATTGATTTATCTATCTGTCTATCTATCTTTCTAGTGAGGTAATATTAACAAGCTATCATCGTTAACATGAGAAATTGCTTCCCCCGTCGTATAAATTTGGTTTAGTTGAGCGCTGGGTGTCTATTCTGTGAGAGTGTGGGGAGCAGGTGTTTCACTTCAGCCTGACTGTCCGTTCTAATCTGCTGAGTAAGTCTGGATGCCCTTCTGTCTCTCCACATTTAAATGAGAAATTGATTTTTGCATTCTTCCAAGTTAAGTGTTTAGTCAGTCAATGTCTGCTGTTGATCAAATGAGTGCCAATAAAGTGCCATGTAACCATTAAGAGAACTCCACACCTCTGGAATATGTTTAATGTACTTCAGTGGTCAGCGCTGTGATTATTACACAAATAACATTAAAGGTAAAAGGAAAGTGGACCTAGAGTGCATTTAACAGGACTAAATCAAGACTAAGCCAGGACTAAACCAGAACAAGATCAGGCATAGACCAGGACTAAACCAGAACAAGATCAGGCATAGACCAGGACTAAACCAGAACAAGATCAGGCATAGACCAGGACTAAACCAGAACAAAACCAGGACTGAACTACTGTAAAACAAGAACAAAACCAGGCCTAAAGCAGATCAAAACCAGGACTAAAGCAGGCCTAAACCAGGACTAAACCAGAACAATACCAGGACTAAACCAGAACAAGACCAGGACTAAACCGGGACTAGACCAGGACTAAACTAGGACTAACCCAGGACTATAACAGTACAGAACTAGACCAAGACTAGACCAGGACTAAACCAGAGCTAAACCAGGTCTAGACCAGGATAACAATAGGACAGGACTAGACAAGGACTAAGCCAGGACTAAACCAGATCTAAACCAGGTCTAAACCAGTTCTAGATCAGGACTACCAGGACTACAACAGAACTAGACCAGGATTGAACAGGACTAAATCAGCACCAAATCAGAACTAAACCATGACTAAACCAGGTCTGGACCAGGACTGTAACTGGGCAGGATTAGACCAGGACTAAACCAGGTCTAAACGAGGTCTAGATCAGGACTAACCAGGGAAATTGCCCTAGACTGCATTCACAATGTTTTAAAATTAGTGCACAATCCACTATTCACTGTTTTTGAGTAAAATCTACAAACCTTTCATGTTAAAAGTTGAAAGAGTTTTTTGTCAAGGACTGGGACCCTTAAATTTGCTTATTACTATTATATTGTGATGTCTACCTTTTCAATATTATAATATTATATACTGTATAGAGACAAAATTGTGTTATGAAATGCTAACAGAGAAGACATTAAACTTTATGCCACTTTTTGTCTCATGTGAACAGGCCCCGTAATTCCAAAGATATTAACCCTAAACCAGGTAAAAAGTAGAAGCTATTTTAAAGTTGTAATCTCACATGAACCTAATCTGTCACAGAGGAAGAGTGGTTGGGGAATTGCCATAGAACACTAGACAACACTATAGTAGTACTACAGTCTGACTAATGGAGGACCAAGGACATAGATCCGAGGAGAAAATTAACAGGAGACAGTGTATTGACGAGGAGAATGAGTCTCCACAGCCCGACCTGAGAATACATCCATTAAGACAATGGGCCAGACTGTCACTGAAGAACAGGCTCTAATGAGGGGCTTTGGGGCAAGGCAGCAGCACTTCTTTTGTGTATTTGTGTCTGTTAGGTGTGTACATATTATTTATAACTATTGGGCTTCATCTATAAAAAAAAAAAACTACTAATGAACTCATCTAAGTGTACAGTTAAAGCTACAGTATTCAACTTTTTTTTAATAAAATAAAAGCATATTTTTATTGCACTGATACATTGAACTTGCATCTGCACAAACCTGAAGTATGCTTTTAACATTGGGCCTATATTTCCAAGTAATGTGACGTGCCATCTCCAGAAAATTCCATAATGTTGGTAAATTGTGACGTTTTTCAATAATATTTTAAAGCCTGTTATGTGTATATACGGAAAATGGATTCTTGTGAGCTTTCAACCGTGTTACCGCCTCAAAAACATCCTTTGAGTTGTGTTTTGTTTCATTCACACACGTTTGAGTAATCCTTTATTATTAGTCTGTCCACACTTCCAAAGCTCAAATTGCTCCACCTTGTGATGTCATCTAGTGGTAGCTTTCAAGTTAACAGCTCCTTTTACCTTTTGTTCAGTACAGATTGGCAACTCCAGGTCTGAAATTATCCAAATGGTACTAGTGAAAGTGTATGGATTTTAAACACACAGTGGATCACCTTGTGTTTTACCACATGACATCACAAGGTTGGACAGAATATTTTCTGTTTGAGAGAAGAACACAGCCTATATATGCAGGATTTGTGTGGTAAACGTGTGTGAATGAAACAAAACAAAACTCTGGATATGATTTTGATGAGGAAACAACATTTTAACATAGATCAGAAAATAGCGTAACACTGTGCCTTTAAGTTGGTTTGATAAAGTGACTAATTTAATGGATTGTGCTGCCTTATATCTGTGTTTGAAAACCTTCACTGCTGGATAATTCAGTTCAATATTATATTTTTGACAGGAAAGGACAATTCATGTTTATATTTATCACATTGCTTTGCCTGGTGTCTGGCGATACATCTAAATGCTGTGATTTTTCTTGTAGGTGAATTGAAGGAGGATACTGGCTGTCCTGCTGAGGTTCCTATGTCACGATTAAGCACTATTTCTAAATGTGCAGTCAGCATTTTGGCTCCTCTCTCCTATCCCTGGAGTCTACAGTCCCTGACAAAAGTCTTGTCGCTTATCCATTTTGTAGAAACAAAAGCTTATAACCTGACTTTAAATTAATCGATTGGTTTTAGAAATGTCTCATATGAAAGCTAAAACCCTCCCAAATTATGCTCAATATACTAAAATAAATTTGCTTCACTGAAGAAAGATTGATCATTTAATGAACACAGAAAGGTCAGATTTTGGCAAGACAAAAGTCTTGTCGCCTACAGAAAATTGAACAAATAATTTACTTCAAATACAAAAATATGTTGCATAACGTCAGTGAATTAAGTAGTGGTGCTGTGAGATCCATATTTAATATCTTGTATGACTTCCATGAGCTTGAAGGACTGCATCCATGCGGTTTGACAATGATTCATACAATTTGTTGATGAAGTCATCAGGAATAGCAAAGAAAGCAGTCTTACATGCCTCCCAGAGTTCATCAAGATTCTTTGGTTTTGCCTTCCATGCTTCCTCTTTCATTCTACCCCAGACATGCTCAATGATGTTCATGTCTGGTGACTGGGCTGGCCAGTCCTGGAGCACCTTGATCTTCTTCGCCTTGAGGAACTTTGATGTAGAGATAGAAGTATGCGATGGAGCACCATCCTGCTGCAAAATTTGACCCCTTTTATGGTTGGGAATGTAAGAGGTAGCTAATACTTCTTGATATTTTAGGCTATTGATATTGCCTTCCACCCTGCAAATGTCTCGCACACCCCCATACTGGATGTAACCCCAGACCATGATTTTTCCGCCACCAAACTTAACTGTTTTCTGGGTGAATCTTGGATCCATGCGGGCTCCAGTAGGTCTCCTGCAATATTTGCGGCGGCTGTGATGTAATTCAACCGAGGATTCATCTGAGAAATCCACCTTCTGCCACTTTTCCAGTGTCCATCCTTTTAGCAGGCTGTGGGCCTTGGCAAATGCCACACGGTTTTTTAATTGCCTTTTGTTTACTACTGGTTTCTGTGCACTGATTCGACCATGGAGGCCATTTCGAGACAGAATTCTACAAACTGTTCTGGTTGACACAGGGACTTGAGGTGAGCAGGCCTGGTGGAGCTCTGCTGCAGTGGAAAAGGGGCTGGCCTTGGATTTTCGAATCAACAAACGGTCCTCCCGAGCAGTTGTCTTGCGGGGTCTGCCGGACCTGGGCTTGTCAAAAACATCTCCAGTCTTTTCAGATCTTTTTCTTATTCTTTGTACTTGATGCTGAGACACATTGAAGGTGTCAGCCACCTCAGCAGTGGATCTGGTCTTGAGCCTCTTGATAATTAACGCTTTGGTCTCAGGGTGGATCTTAGGCATGTTGTCAGAGGTCAAGTTGCAGTTGATGTGAAGGTCTGGTGTGCTGGGGTTCTTTTTATACACACCCACTAATTGATTGATCAGTAACTGATCACAGGTGAGGCTGTAATCTAGGATTGGGTGCATCATATGACAAGGCGACAAGACTTTTGTCTTGCCAAAATCTGACCTTTCTGTGTTCATTAAATGATCAATCTTTCTTCAGTGAAGCAAATTTATTTTAGTATATTGAGCATAATTTGGGAGGGTTTTAGCTTTCATATGAGACATTTCTAAAACCAATCGATTAATTTAAAGTCAGGTTATAAGCTTTTGTTTCTACAAAATGGATAAGCGACAAGACTTTTGTCAGGGACTGTATATCAGCATTCTAGCCTCCTGCTTTCTCCCTTATAAAACCGAGCCCACCATCTCCCTTATCTATTTATACATTTCAAATACAGTCGGATCTCTATCTCTGCACTTAGGGACATGCTTAGTCTTTTTGTACATTCACTAAAGCAGTACTCTCCTCTGTGCTGGTCCTCTTCATTTATAATTCATAGCTTGACTCCTGGCAGGGATCTGTGCTGAGCCAAGAAGCAGACCAGCTCAGGAAGTGCTGCAAGAAAAGGTACAAAGGTATTCTGTAATAGTGGAGTGGTTGTAATGCTATAATTACATAGAATAAGGTAAAATAAACTGGACTGGACTCATAACACAGATGCACTGTACAGGAAGGGCCAGAGTCGGCTCTATCTCCTGAGGAGACTGCGGTCCTTTGGAGTGAGAGGGCCACTCCTGAGGACCTTCTATGACTCTGTGGTGGCATCAGCCATCCTGTACGGTGTGGTCTGCTGGAGCAGCAGCGTCACAGAGAGGGAGAAGAAGAAACTGGACAAGATCATCAAGAAGTCCAGCTCAGTCCTGGGCTGTCCTCTGGACTCGGTGCAGCAGGTGGGGGACAAGAGGGTCCTGGCTAAACTCATGTCTATGCTGGACCATGAGGGTCACCCCCTGCAGGACGCCCTGTCTGCTCTGGAGAGCAGCTTCAGTGACAGACTGATTCACCCTCGCTGTGTTAAGGAGAGATTTCGCAGGTCTTTCCTTCCTGCTGCTGTCAGACTGTATAATGAACAATGCTAGTCATGTGTCATCCCCATAGCAACCATGTGTCATCTCCATAGTAATAATAACAATGTGCAATATTATTAAAGTCACTGTACCTGCTATTATTTATTTACCCACCACTGTCCATCACTGCACTGTACACAATCATCTCAGAATCAAAAACACTTATTGTGCAATGTTCCTGTGCCTTTTAGCTTAGCTTACAGTGTTGTGTTTTTTAGTTGATTGTAAATACTTATTATTATTTATCTTGATTTTGATGCATGCTCTTATTTTCCTACTGTTTCTGTAACTTGCGTTGTGACACTGCAATTTCCCCATTGTGGGACAAATAAAGGATTATCTTATCTTATCTTAATAGTATTTCATAAATGGTATTTCACAAGTCTAACAGTGGGGAAATTCACCTGTTAATGCTGTTGTTTACCCAATATTAGCAGGAAATTGGAGGCTACATAAAAACAAAAAAAGATTGCCTTAGTAAATATCAGGCTATCCAGGAACTGCGAAACAACAAAATAAATAAATATATGCTTTTTACATAGCAGAATGAATACTGATTTGTAAATATAGTTATTCTTTATGTTTTGCCTGATAAAATAACTATAGGTTAAATAAAAAATAATCAACTAATAATAATAATAATAATAATAATAATAATAATAATAATAATAATAATAATAATAATAATAATACATAAAATATATACTTCGTGTTATTTTACCAAGACAAAAATAATATTCCTAATATATAATCAGTGTTGCTTTCATCAGAATGGTTTTGTACGTTGTTCCAATGGATAGAAATCTAAATTACATTGCTAATGAGTGAATAAATTCGAAAAAATGCCAAAAAGATGATAATTCCCACTCAAATAGACGCTCTGGCTCCGCCCTCAAACCGACGCACAAAATCTACGTCACGCATGTAAACAAGAAACATGTCGCACAGACAGACTGAAACGAGAGGTTTGTTACCGCTGCATTAAACATACTTTTAATCGTATTTGTTTATTTATTATGTATGTTAAATGGCCTTTGTCTCCCTATTCGAACTCACGTCTTGCATTTAATTTGTTCATTTTAGCTGCAATGTGATCACACGCTAGTCAGGCTAACAGCTAGCCACTCACTTCTAAATGCTTTTCATTGTCATGTATCTGAATCTGCTTAGGACATAATTATTTGCATGATATTTGCAGAGATGAATGGACAGGCGGATGTCGAGGTCGATTACAAGCGAAAGTATAAGAATCTTAAACGAAAATTAAAGTTTCTTGTTTATGTAAGTATGCTAACTATTTTAGCCTAATATTTATCTTTTTAAATCACAATAGTTCATGTTTTACTTTTGCTTTGGGCTGCAGGAACAAGAGTGTTTTCAAGAGGAGTTAAGGAGAGCACAGAGAAAGCTACTGAAGGTTTCCAGAGACAAAAGGTGAACATTAACAAATACATAAAATAGATGAACTATGAATAAAACTGATTTTAGAAGAGTGATGTAGTTAATTATGTGGCCTTTTTTTGGTACAGTTTCTTATTAGACAGATTACTGCAATATGAGCGGGTGGATGAAGACTCCTCTGGTAAATAAATACTATTATGTTCTGTCAGACTGTCTCAATATGTATTTCATCTCATCAGGAATAATATGTTGTATTATTGGTGTGCTGTTTTACCTTGTTCTTTCGTATAGATTCAGAGGCCACCGTTTCTTCTGAAAACAGTGAAGGAGAAGCCCCTATAAGAGAGAGAGAAAGAGAAATTGCAAAAAAGTAAGCTAATGACGAGTGAATACTAATTAATAATGGTTATGTTATGTCTTCAATAATTACATTTAGATATAAGACTCAGTAATAATCCCTTCTTGTTGATGCTGAAATTATTAAAAAAAAAGCTTACCAACTACCTGTTCAAATGCAGAAAATCTCTTGTAGAAGTATATATTGATGTTGGTAACACATTGGGGTAAACTTTGGAAGTAGCATTTTTCTCTATAAGGAATTTTGATTATGAATAGATTTGCAATGTATGTTTTAAAAGAAATACATTTTCAAAAGCATTTACAATCAAAAGATGAACAAATATGAACTGCCAAACCACTACTACTATTTCTATATTTGTTGAATGAGTAGACGGTTATCTCTCATTCAGTGCAAGAGTTACAACACAAATCTAATTCTTCTCCCCAGACGCAGAAGTAGCCCTGGTGCATGTCTTCCTTCGTCTTCCTCTCACCTTTCTCTGCTCTCACGCTCCAGTATGAATCCTCTGCAATCTTCAGGGTCTGGGTCTTATCTCAACACTGTAAGTTCATATTTTCCAAATATCTGGCAGGAATTTCCATATCACCTTCATTCCTTCATATTTTTATCACTTTTGTTTTATATTTTAAGGTCTTTGCTATCATGCATTGAACATTTTACATTTTGTACATTTTTTTTGTGTTCTTTTATGCATATGTTTGTGTGCGTGTGTCATCATTTGGCCACTCGGACGTTCATGAATGGTTGTAGATGCCATTTCCACCAGAGTATTTGGCTCCATCGTCTGATCGAGTGAAGAAAGAGAGAAAAACAAAAACACCAAAAGTCAAGAAAGAAACCACTGGAAAGGTGAGAGTAGAAGAGGGTCCACAACGAAATGTACCCATCTACATTTTACATTAGTCAATTTTGTTGTTTAATTTTTACATCTTTTAGTTCACATACCATCTTATCTAACTATTTGCAGTTCTTACATTTCTGAGATTAGTTTTTATTTGTTACTATTGTGAATATAATATTTATATAGTAAGATGCTTGTTCTACAATTACATTAAGGAAATTCCATTATTGCATCATCAAAGTTAAAGAACAGGCAAGCTAAACAAATAGAATAATAATTATTATAATAGTAATTACAAAAATATCTCAAATATTTATACAGTGAAATTAAATAAAATGAAAATGAAATTACCTTGCCTCTTCATAGATCAGAGCTGTAACTTGACTGGGTGGAGTCATTTTCTTGTCTTCACATAAATAGATTATTATTTACTGACCTTTATTTAACCACGATAGTCCCACTGAATCCTATTATTTTTATGCCATACTGTGGGACATTTTAAGCAAAGCAAAACCATCTTTATGGAGACGACCAAGTGGCTCTCCCTCCAAAAGAGAAGTTACATAGTGTACCCTTTAAGTAATTGGGATATTACAAGATTTTGCACTTTTAACCATGTTCACTGCATTTCTGGTTTTGACAGGTTGTCGCTCCTAATTACTCCTCTGCTCCCACGTCCTCGCCTGCCGCCAGCGCCCCCTTCAGTTGGGTCCCTCGACAGATGCTGAGTGGAGACGGAGCAGAAGAGGACGGAGACAGTGATGCAGACAGTGACAGAGTCGATGATGACCGCGGGGAGGCAGACGAGGCAGAACTAGTCATTGATATCCCAAATGAGTGAAGTATTTATACATGACTGACGGGCCCAATGAACTGGACTACTCTAAGCCTCCCTGCTGCTTTTAAAAGGAGAAACAAACTCCCCCTGGTGGACACTGGTTAATATACAGAGTGTCTGCAAAGACATTTCACAAGTCATTTTTAAACATTAGCTTACAAGATCATTAAGGAAATATAGACATGCATTTGCTTTTATTTTTCACCCAACAATAATGCCTGAATTGCTTGGCAAATTGCTTGTAATTGTTTAACATAATGTACAAATTGTTGTAGACAGTATTTTAGTTATAAATCATTGGTGCTCAACTTCAAATCTCAACATGTTGTTTCATTACAAAAAGCTTTTGTTGATATGTTTTTTTTAATTTCAAAATGAAAATAATGTAAAAAAAAAATCCTCTCATACATAAATATTAAAATCTTATGAATTATAGTGTTTTTGTTGTCCAGTTGTGATTTTCAAAGCAAGATATGAGAGTCTGTTTTTGATACAATGCTGCAAAATACACTTTACAACTGAAACTATTTAGTATGACTTGATAGAGAGTTCTTTGCTGTTACATTCCACCTTCGAGAGAAGCTCAGAGGGTCATTTGTCTTCTGTTTCCATTATAAACGCTTGTTCTGCCTCATTCTACCAACAGACCTGCTCATCTTTCATGCCAGAGGTAGTACTGACTGCCAAATGTATTCTTTTCTTAAGATGTTTTCAAAGAGAAACGCCAAAGGTAAGATAATGTTACAAAAGGCATTTTTTGTCAGATTTACAATTGAATGCTTACATTTGCATAATGGTGGTTTTAAACATTTTTGCAGTTCAGTTGTGATTTTCAGAACCACAATTTCTAAAATTGACAGGCTGATTTTTATGTCCTGTCTCTGAGATTTATTGTGATTTGCCAAGGGTTCATACCAAACCTGCTCCTCTAAAACTTTAAGGAATATGCATTTCACAGAAAAATTCACCATTGTGTACTGTCCGTGTCGAGCTTTTGTGTGGCACCCATTGTTTGGGAATGCAGACTTACAGGTAAGTGTCGGTGTGTGAAGGGTGTGGGGTTGGGCTGTGTACCTAACGCAGTGAGAGTTGTAGGTGTAACCATAGAGAGTCAGAGGGAGGGGTAAGTGTAAGAGCCACAGGGAGAGGCAGAGGGTGGAACTGACAGAGGGGGTGAGGCTGTCAGAGGGGGGAAATGAAACAGTAAGCAAGATTGTGCCTGCACCAAAGATCCACTCTGTGTCCTGGAGTAATGCAAAAAGGAAGGAGCTCGTAGGAACGACGGGATACCACTGAAGCCTGCTTTGTCTTTCGATCTTATCTTTTTCATCTATATTCGGACGGTACTGGATAATTCATAAGCCTCTCCCTCCAGCTCTGCGTGTGGAGAGAGAGGGGCACTGAGAGCACTCCACCATGTGTCCTGCTGCTGTCAGTGCAGGCGCCCTGCTGCTGTTGGCTGTGCTTGGCTCAGGCCTCTCTCCAGCTCAGGCCTCAGACTTCACTCAGTGCAGCCACAGCTTCTACAGACAGAGCCCACCCCGGGGCAGCTACGATGGGCCTCTAAAGCCTCTGTGCCACTCCAGACCTGGGGGACAGTCATTCGCAACGTTGTACCAGCCAACCTGCGGCAGTCCTGTCTACTCTGCCTTCCATCTCACTAATGGGCTGGCAGCTAGCACAACAAAGGAAGGAGCAGAGCCTGTGGTAAGGACACATCAAAACAAAATAAATTCAAGTTGTAACAAGTTGGAGGTCTCTTTAGATTTACAGTAACAGCATGTCGAGGGATTTTAGTGTTGTTTGTATGAAGATGATCACTGACAACAGTTTATCTGTGTGTTATCTGTATAAATGACTAGAGTCTGTATGAATGATTAGAATCTGATTGAATCAGGACCAAACAGATAAATTTATCACAACCCTTTTATCACAAGTAAAGCATGTTTACTTGGAAGTTTCCATTGTTTTAAAACTTCTAAAACTTTGTCCTATTTTTTACAGACTAAAGAAAAGGAAAGTGTCAAAGTGTTGGTCCCAGCTCTGCTCAAAGGGGACAATGAAAAGCCAGAGCTGTCTCCTGCAGCCTCTCATTTGCAGCTGTGGGACTCAGCAGTCACCACTTTGGTCCAGACAAGCATTGCTCCCCAGTGTCAGACCTCAGGGGGAGATCTTTATGTCCTGATTGGAGCCGGACGACTGGGGGCTGTGGGAAAAGAAGATTGTAAGACGAAGCTGCTGTGGTCGGCTGTCTGCTGTGCTGCACCAGAAGGCAAAGACAGCTCCAGTGTGGCCTTCATCAGAGACACAGAGGGAGGGCAAAGACAAGTGTCTGTGAAAGAGCTGGAGGACCTGTTAGGAGTGACTGAACTGTTCTCTGAGGGCTGTGGAGGACAAAATGGAGGAGTTATTGCAGAGATTTCTCAGCATGAAGCTAAGACTTTGAGTGCAGTAGCTTCAGAGACCGCTACTGATGAAGATACAGAAACTAATGAAGTGAATACTGCCAAGAGTCACACTGAATCAACCAGGGAGCAGACAGGGGGCAGCACTGAGTCTCAGGTGGCGACTAAAGAAAGATCTATAGTCGCTGAATCTGCAAAAACAGATCAAATTTCACCCAACAATGAAGAATCAGAATTGACATCCTCTGAGTCCACCCCATCAGATGCCTCTTTGAGCTCGGAGACAGTGGAGGAGCAGGCGGCAGACGATAACTCCACCAGTATTTTCTTCTACATCCTCTCCACCACTCTGTCCATTCTCAAGGCCCCCCTGCGTCCGGTGGTGTCAACAATCACTGAACTGCCCGGAGAGGTGATGCACAATACACAAGCAAATGAAAACACTGTATATAAAACATAAAAGATAGTGACAGATTTAGAGGCTAAAGTATTCTGTTTCTATAATCTAAATACATATTTAAAAACATGAACAAAGACAGAGCAGAACAAAAACATAAGCAAAAATAACAAAAAAACAGTGAGGGATGAACAGAATTCATGCAAATAACAAACATTAAAAATTTAGCATGCAGGTGTGCTACTTGGATGTAAACATATTTGTCCTTATGGTACATTCAGAATCGTTTTATTACCACATGGCATGTAGAGTTAAAATGCCATGTGTTTCAACCCTTTGAGCAAAACTGCCGAAACGCATATAAATAATCAAACATTTAGACAGTTGTAGCTACAATAACAGAAACTGTCCCAGTCATCGTCACTGCCACACCCTTCCCAACATCTTCTCACATGCAGCTCCCTGAGTCATCCTCTCCTTTCACATCTTGGTGTAGAATTATTGGGTTCATTCCACATTTTTAATATAAATCGAGCACATGTGTAGTATGTGTAGTCTATAGACTTTATAGACTAATTTACAGTGGAAAGAGCAGCCAAAAGTACTCAAGTTAGATTACTGTTGCACTGTATTTACGTGTATTAAGTTTGTTTGGACACACCATCTCATTCAATATTTTTTTCCTTTATTTTACAATTTTCCATTGCTTCATATAGTTGATGTCTTTTGTAAATATATAAAATGTAGAAAGTAGTAAAAATAAAGAACATTGAATGAGAGGTAGTGTATATTACTCAAGTAGGAGTAAAAGTATTCAATCTGAAACTACTCTGAGAAGTAAAATTTCTTTAAACTGTTACTACAGTAAATGTAAATAGGTAAAAGTAACTGAGTACTGCCCACCTCAGCAATACATAATAAAACAAAATGGCATTATTAAACTCCAAAAAATGACAAGTTTGCTTAAAGCCACAGTATGCAACTTTTTAGCCTAGACATAGACTAAAATAAAAGCATGTTTTGTTTGGTCATGCTAAATGTTCTAAAGTATGTTCTATTTCCAACTGACTGAAAGTTACACACTGTACCTTTTTAATAAGATGTTATGTCATAATTTCCACCTAAATATTTTATGTTAATGCTGGAACAAGTACATTTACATTAGAGTCTGACATCAAGTCAAAAATCAGGAACACTGAACAGTCCTGTGTACTCCTCCCAGCCAGTGGAATGGGGTGTGTCTTGCTGGAGGTATTTCCCCGCAGGTGAAGCTGTCATTTTATTGTGCTAATGTTTTTGTTTTTTTTTCTTTTTTCCCACAGGTTTCATATGTTCTTCAAGAGGATCTGGGAGTCCTCTCTGCCTTACCTGGAGACACCTTCTCTGTCTTCCACCTCCTGATCTCAGATGTGTTTTCCTGGATTGGCTCTGCTTTCAGCCTGGTTTACGACATAGCAGAGGCATGCTTCTCCCGAATGTATTATTGCACTTCCTCAATGGGGGAGGCCCTCTTCAGTAGTTGTTATACTGGTGTTACTGGGATTGGGACATTAGCTGGTGATACATTTGGAATATTTGGTGAAATGTTCGATAATTCCTGGTGGCTAACAAAGACTTTTGGAGGCAGGTTAGTGGAGCAGAGTGGGGACTATGTTGGGACCGTTGTGGGAGAGTTGGGTAGCCAGACAAGCGCTGTAGGTAGTGGGTTTGGAAAACTAGCATGGAAAAGTGGGAATGGGGTTGGATATGGTTTTAAAGTCGTGTGGAGAATTGTAAAAGGTGTATTTGATATTACGTTTGGCATTATCGGAGATGCTTTTGAACAAAACCCAGACAGAAATGAAGAGACATTTGACGTCACTGCTGCTGTGCTTCCAGAACGAACAGACTAAGATTTCCAGTATTTACAAAGATAATGTTCTGCCCAATAAAGTAACAATGTAGGCTGCGTTCACACTCATTTTGGTTTGGTTCTGTTTTGGTTTTGGTCATGTTTTGCTCTTGGGATAGGTCTGGTCTATTCTCTGGTTTAGTTCCGGGTTTATTCACAGTTTTGGTGTAGTGTGTGTTGTGTTGTGTTGTGTGTGTGTGGGGGTCTGTGTGTGTGTGTGGGGGGGCGTGTTGTTTATCACATTATGGGCACTAAAATCTGTACACTCAAATGGAGACAAAAATCTGGTCCCCATAACCTTAGACTTAGACAAACTTTATTGATCAACAAGGGAAATTATTTGGACACAGTAGCTCACACAGCACAATATAAATATAAATGGTAATAATAAATTCTAAATAAGTAGCAAAAAAGACAGCAAGAGACTGGTGTCAAATAAAGCATAATTCACTAGCAAGGATCACGCCACAACAATGAAATACGATAAAGATATTTATTGACGATAGGTGGATGTAATGGCTGAGGGGAGACTCAGGCTGGGGGCTCCGTCTCCAATCCAAAATGTCACCCAACTGGTTTGGAACCCCCCCTCCTTAAAGATGATGTCTTCAGGCTGAAGGATGGAAGGGAGACACGGGGTGGGACGGAGGGGGTCGAGAGAGCCGACACTGACGGTGTTGTCGGAATAGGCTGTATAAATAGGGCTTCTGGGTAAATGAAGGTGTGGTCGAGATGTGCTGTGGTTGGCTGGCGAGGAGGTTGAGGCGTGGTCCAGCTCCTGAATCATATTAACTCCTCTTATATAAATGTATATGTAGGGTGAGCTGTTGTACAACTGTATGGTATGAATGTAGTCCTGTATCTCTTACTGTTTGAGCGGAGCTGTAGGAGCCTGTTGGAGAATGAGCTCCTCTGTCCCTCTATAGTCTGGTGCAGTGGGTGAGTTGTTGTACAGTTGTAGGGAGTATTATCTCCTCTGTCCCTCTATAGTCTGGTGCAGTGGGTGAGCAGGAGTGTCCATGAAGGAGAGCAGTTTGTCCAGTGTCCTCCTGTCCTAACCTAAATCCTTTATTATTCGATCAGTCAATGTAATGTGCCTAAGAAGCATGGAAACTCAACGTGTGTGTAGGCGTGTGTGTGTGTGTGTGTGTGTGTGTGTGTGTGTGTAGGTGTGTGGGAATATGCAAACGCAGCCTTAATTTGCTTCAAATGAGGGGCCATACCAGAGGCCTGCTTAACTAAATGTACTGTAATTAATTTGAAATTTGCTCCTAGTGTGAAAACTAGGCTTCAGAAAATGAACTTTTTTGTTTTGTTGCAAAGTTGGGACTGCAAATGAACTGATCAAAATGACCCTTGAGCAACAATTTCCTCTATGAACGTTTTAACAGATTTTTGTTTACAAACTGTTTGGATTTATTTTGCCTCTGAACATTTGGATAAAGCACTAAACAAACCATTATACTGTTGTCCTGTTTCTCTTCATTAATATAATGTTGGATTCTTCCTATTGCCCAATTGGTATAGAAATAGTAGGCTAGGTAAAGTTCAGAAAGTACTTTACAGAGAACAGGTAAGATAATGGTAGTACTGTCTTAAACCCATTTTAAGATATATAACTATTTTAATTATGTGCAATAAAGTGAAATCTGGCCTATACAAAGGGTAGTCAATAAATCATAAAATAGTCATGAGAATAATCTTATAATATAATGACTATTTAGACTAATTAACAATAGTGGTTATTTATTTTTATATTATTTAATTGTAAATAAAATTATTCATATTTATAGTTATTTTGCGTCATTTCATGACAAAGCGGAAACGCTTCTCAAACCCGGAAGTTTTTGTTGCATCAGACGCGAGGAGGCGGGCCTTGCGCTCACGTTGCAGCGTCCGGCTTCCACACGGCTCTGCTAAAGCTGACGGGTCTCGTTTTCATTCAAAGGTACGTGCTGCTCTTTCGGATTATTATAAAAGTTATTTCCCCGGATAAAACGATGACTAATACAGCAGTTTAAGCCGAGTAAAGTTGACAAGTCTTTACTTCGCTGCACTCATGCAAACTTGACTTCTTGAGATGTGTAGCAAAGGCTAAGTAGCTTGGTGGACTTGCCCCTTCTTGACAGGTGGTTAAACCCGGTTTATCAGTGTGCCACATATTCTGTTTGAGAATGTACAATATTGGAATTAAAACAGCTAGTTAGATAAATTATAGTCCAATTCGTTTCTATGTACAGTCATGGCTATAACTCATGGATACAAACTGCAACAAAAACACAAACCTTTCTAACAACCTACTAATAATGATACAGCTACTATTTCATATCCAAGTTTAAGTTTTGGGCTTGTTCCTTCAACAGCAAACAAGAAAAGTTTAAGTAGCGTCTAGGTTAGGACCATGTTGGACTCGTAATGAGTCTCAAACTGGCTATAGTTGTATTATATATTGCTGGTGTCTACTTTATAGGCCTACTCTTTACAAACCAACATAAAAAGGCCTGCTGAATTAATGCAGTACACATATAAAGATGAGTGACCCGTTCAAAATGGTTCTAGTCCCAACAGACTGCCTATGTTTACATGCACACAAAAATGTGATCATTAGGCTTATCTGATTTCCAGTGTTTTGAAATTATTGAAATGATACGTGAACAGTCCCATCTGGTGTGGTGTTTTATTTCTTTCTGATTGTTTGACAAATAATATTATGAAATAGGGTAGACTAACTTCCCAAAGAAAAAAATGTAAAGTGTCATATTGAAAGTCATTATGCTTTGTCTTTCCAGTACAATAGTGATACATATCACCAGGTGTTTTGATAATGTGATTTTTTTTTGTGTGCAAATAAACACAGTCCAAAAATCTCATATTGGCAATAAAATAAATGTACCCACTGTAAATGTCTATATGCTTTTGCCTCTTCAGGGATGGCTACCCTTTATATTTCACCTCACCCTGAAGACTTCCACAGTCTTCTCGCCCTGATAGCTGCAGAGTTCTGTCCATCTGCCAAACCTCACGTTGTCACAGAGGACCCACCTGCCTCCTTAAATGCCCGCTCTAGACCTGTCCTCGTCCTGAGTCCGAGTGAGGGCTCCACGGTTCTGAATGGGTCAAATGCGGTAGCCTGGTACTTGGCTTCTCAGAGTAAACGTGTTGGTGGAGATGGGAAGCAGCAGAGCCTGGTGTGGCAGTGGCTCAGCTTTGCAGACAATGAACTGACTCCTGTTGCGTGTGCAGTGGTCTTCCCTCTCCTCGGTGTTATGGGGATGGATAAGAAGGTGAGACAGATGGTACAATATCATAAAGAAGTAGTAGTAGTCATCTGGTCATGGTTTTGCCTCATATCTAAGAGACTTTATCTGTCCTCAAGGAAATTTGGTCCAAAAGCTGAATATAGTTATACATTAAACACCTGGTGTTTAATGGAGTCATACATTAAACCTGGTGTCTTCAACCGGTAGCTCTACACCCCCTTCCAAGTAGCTTGGCAAGGGATTTCTGAATTGCATGTATTGTGCTGAATAAGTAAAACTGTATTATACTAAATATACTAAATGGATAATGGTTTATTTTATAGACATCTAACTGTACCTCATCTTAGGCTGTGGCTCTTATATTTACTCAGTTTCTTGCGACCGCTAAAACTAGTAGCTCTCTGGTATTTTCGTTTTGTAAAGGTAGCTCACCGGAGGTAAAAGGTTGGAGAGCGCTGCGTTAAACTAACATGTCTGAGTTAATTGAAAACAAGCTGTTATATATTGTATCTCCTACCTGTAAGTGAAACACACCAAGATGACTAAGGGTTTGGCATTAAAAATAGTCTAAATTATATACATTTTTTTACTATTATCCACTACTATGCATGCACTTTAGAGGTATAATTCTACAGATATAACAAATAAGTCAGTGCTTAAGCTGCTATGTTCAACTGAAAGTGAAAAACATATCACAATTTGTGTTGAAATAAATGTATACTTATTTATATTATGTCATTGCAGTACACATTTTGTTAATTGTAATTTACTATAAGTACCTGTACTAAGTTTTTCTAAATCACTCCTTAGCTGCAGCAGAGTTCCCGTGCAGAGTTGTTGCGTGTTCTGAAAATGCTGAACCAAGCTCTGGAGCCTAAAACCTATTTGGTGGGAGAGGGCATCACTTTGGCTGATATGGCAGTGGCCTGTGCTGTTCTTCTACCATTTAAATATGTAAGTATTGTTTGAAACTAACTTTGAATTGTCAATTAATCTATAAAATAATTGCTGATTAGTATTTATGTATTTATTTATGTCTTGTCCTGCTTCTTTTGTTTTCAGGCTCTGGAGCCACAAGACCGTAAAGTGCTGACCAATGTGACGAGGTGGTTCACGACCTGCATAAACCAGCCTCAGTTTGTGAAGGTTTTGGGAAAGGTCACTCTGTGTGAGAAGATGGGACCTGTCACACTCAAGACAAACACTGCAGACAATGTTAATGCGGCTAATGCTAATCCTGCTGTGGACACTGCTGGAGATGCAACAAATGGTGAGGATAATTATAACAGTTTTAAAAAGGTCAGACATTATGTTTTATTCAGAGATTTTACCCTTAAGGGGGAGGGAAGAATTAGAGTAAAGGTGTAATATGTCTGCTGCCTGCTTGTTTCCAGACATGTTATTGCTTTGCATGGGATGTCACACATTTTCATCCCGTAAACTAGTTTATCTTACATTTATCTTGAATACCTTTACAATACCTAGAATACTGCTGCATGTACCAAGCAAAGCAAAAAAACATCTCCATGGAAACGAGCAGGTGGCGGACCCTCAACCAGAAAATATCCATATATATAAAAGAATATTAAAGAAGCTATTACCAAATGCTGCAAATTTCAAATTTTCATAAAGGCAATATGACCATAGTTCCATAGTGTTTATCCCACCTCCACAAAATGCAGCATGTTATTGTTGGTTATTGTGCCTGTGAATGAAAGCATAATGTGTTTGCCATTTGAAACCGCACAGTGGAAAACTGACTTGTTAAAATGATGTTCTTGCAGGACCACTAAAGACAGAGGCTCAGTTGAAGAAGGAGGCTAAAAAACTGGAGAAGTTGGCAAAATTCCAACAGAAAAAAGAAATGGAGGCCAAGAAAAAGACCCAGCCCCCGTCAGAGGTAGAACCGCTCCTCTGGTTTAAAAAATGTGTATTATGCATTTTTCAAACATTTTTATCTTATTTTGTTCTTCAGAAAAAGGCCAAGCCTGAGAAGAAAGAACTAGGGGTGATCACTTACACTGTCCCTACTCAGCCTGGAGAGAAAAAAGGTAAAACAACTAGTTTGCCTATACTGAATTATATTATTATATTTTTACATAGTAATACCAACTTGAAATCCCCAAAGAACAAAACATCTGTCCACTATGACTATGCACACTCTGGAAAGTTCAATGAGACAATAAACCATCTGGTAGACAAAAACGGATCCCCAGGTACAAATCTGTTTTTTTGTTGTTGTTTTTTTCCCCTACAATAAACCATCTGGTCACTGGATGCCCAGAACTACCCAAATATATAAACCGACACAGCAGGTACCAGCTAGACCACAATAATTCATAATAATTATTAGTAATATATTGACTTATGTTTTTTAGGCTTAATATTTGCCATGTTTACATTTTCTTTTCACTTAATGGAATTCTTTTTTTGGTTGTATACAATAATATTTTAACTGTAGAAGTAATAGTAACGAGTAATGAGTCATTATAGATACAAACTAAAGTATAGCACATATCTGGTTGCCGAGAGGCTCAAATACTAGTTCATTTAACAACTGCGAAATTTCTTTCTTCTTTTCTCATTTTTAGACGTCGTCAGTCCACTTCCAGACTCTTACAGCCCGCAGTACGTGGAAGCTGCGTGGTATCCGTGGTGGGAGAAGCAGGGATACTTCAAGCCGGAATATGGGGTATGAAAATCACTCCCTGAATAGAAAGTTACGATTCTGATGTACACAAATATTGAATTGTGTTTGATCTGTTTCTTCTGCAGAGGAAGGATATTGCTGAGCCAAACCCTCGTGGGATGTTCATGATGTGTATCCCTCCGCCAAATGTGACCGGATCTCTTCACCTGGGCCACGCTCTGACAAACGCCATCCAGGACTGTCTCACCAGATGGTACTTTTTATAGTTTCTATTTTATTTCTATTTGTTTAAAAATGTTTTGCACAAATTGGAAATGAGTAAATATGCAAATGATTTTTTATAGTCCCTTGGTTGGTGATAGGAGTGATACAAATAAATGATTACACAAAAACAAAACATCTTTATTATTGAATTGGCTGCATATATTGTATCTTGCTATTTTTGTGTTGTTATTAAAGGTGCACTATGTAACTTTCATGGTGGAGGGTCCAACTACCTTCTTGTCTCCATGGAGAAATTGGTGCTTTGACTGGAATGTGCCGCAGTATGGGATTAAACCTTAGAATTTATTCAAATACGGGTGTTTTTATTCTTCAAAAATACCTTGAAAGACATATATTCTTACTGTGAGCGGGGTTGCCTCTCCACAGATCTGACCTGTAACTTGGCTTGGTGCTGTCATCTGCTTGTCTTCCTGGTTATAAATGTGTTTAATGCCGTGCTGTGGGACATTCTGGGCAAAGCAAGGAGATGCCAGAGATGCCTCCACCAGAGCAGTTACACAGTGCACCTTTAAATGATGTTTTGTTTTGTTTAGGCACAGAATGAAAGGAGAGACGACCCTGTGGAACCCCGGCTGTGATCACGCCGGGATCGCAACTCAGGTGGTGGTGGAGAAGAAGCTCATGAGGGAGCGAGGGATGAGCCGCCACGACCTGGGCAGGGAAAACTTCATCCAGGAAGTCTGGAAGTGGAAGAACGAGTGAGTAAACGCTGATGTCATTAGGATGTTTTAAATCTAAATGTAAAATCTTTGGTCTTGTTGACAGAATTCAATATTTGCATTTTCAGAGTGAATATGCCACTCATCAAAGTAGCTTCTTCAGTTCTGACAGTGTATTTTAAATCACTGCGTTATATCTGTCTGAGCAGAAGAGCTAATTACAGTAAAACTTAACACACTCTAGTATCTGTTATTAGTCCATTATTTATTTTTCTTAATTTATCGATTTATTTAATCGATGCAAGAAGGCATCAGGGTAATAGTGACAAAACAGTATACATTTTAACTTGGACACTATTTGAACAGTTAAAAGTTCATCTTTTTTTTTTCTTTTCTTTCTTTTTTCTTTTTTTTGGGCCTGTATTTCTTTTTTTTAATCATTGTTTGTTAACATAACATTTTATTTTATTTTAATCTCTTGACTTGTTCAGAATTTAAAGCACTTTATATTATGTATAGTTGTATATTACTATGGAACAATCACAATAAAATAGTAATAAATATAATGGATAATATGTCGATTGGAAAAAAAAAAAAAAAGCCAACATTTGACATAAGGGTTATCCTTCAGGAAGGGAGACCGGATCTACCATCAGCTGAAGAAACTGGGGTCTTCACTGGATTGGGACAGAGCCTGCTTCACAATGGACCCTGTAAGCTTCACATGAATGAAAATTTGTGTTAGTTTAATTAAATACATTTTAAATAACTAATTTCATGTTTTGTTTTTGTTCAGAAACTGTCCTATGCTGTCCAAGAAGCATTTATCCGTATGCATGAAGAGGGGGTGATCTACAGGAGCAAGAGGCTGGTCAACTGGTCCTGTACACTCAACTCTGCCATCTCCGACATCGAGGCAAGTGACAGAGTTTTATTATATTTAAACTCAAAATGCTCCACTTAAATGTTAGCCAACAGTAAACAGATAATGGCTGCACAGTCTTATTTCCTCTGTACTGAGTAGTATAGTAGTACTCACAGTCTTATGCTTTTGTTTTAATTTCTTATAGTTTTATTCATACTCCTGACCTACTCTGGGTTTAAAATAATTTCAATCTCATTTTAGACCTGGTTCCATCCAGATTAAGTCTTAATCTAGTCTCAGTGTTTCTTGAAAGGACAAATATTTCATGAAGTTGGCTTTGAAGTGAAAGGTTATAGAATTAATTTAAAGTATAATTTATTGTTTTCCCCCAAACTTGACCGAGGATACACAATGTAACTTGTCGCCCTTTTGCCATTATCAGTTTGTCTGTAAATAAAGTGATTTTAGTGATTTTAGTGATGTGATATACTGATATTTGTTTTTCTTGTGTAGGTGGATAAGAAGGAGCTGACCGGAAGAACGCTGCTGCCTGTGCCCGGATACAAGGAGAAGGTGGAGTTTGGAGTTCTCGTATCTTTCGCCTACAAAATCGAGGGATCAGGTACCGTACAAAGCCCAGTATCAATATTGACAATTACATTTCTACATAAAATGAAAACCCTATGATGAGTTTTACCCACACGCACACAAAATATTACAAAAATATTTCTTAACAAGGTTACTGAAAAATAAATGGAGAAAATAATGCAGAAAAATGCCTGGAAAAGTTGGTAGCAGCACAGAAATAATATAATTTAAGATAATTTACAAATGATATAAGTTTATGGTAAATTCTTCATTTTCTAAACATTAAAATTTTGCACCCATTCTTTTTCGTATTTTATTATGCTTTATATTAAATTTAAAAAAACGGATAACTACCTTTGAAATGAATGGGGGAATACACAAACAAATTTATTACATTTGTTTGTGTATTATGTGGTAATATTTTACACCTCAATTGTGTGACAAAATGAGGTTGTAGAACAAACTTTTTTTAAATGGAATGAATTGTGTTTTGCCACTGTGATTTGCAACCTGAATATTACTTGCCCCATTTTCATTTTCTGTCCTCATTTATAAGTTATATTTTTGAAGTGGTTTGCAGAATCTTTCATTAAAATGCACTTTTTTCCCCAAATATTCATTATTATTGATCCTTTCTTCCATTCCAGACGAGGAGGTGATTGTTGCCACTACTCGTATTGAGACCATGCTCGGAGATACCGCTGTGGCTGTGCACCCGAATGACCCCAGGTACCAACATCTGAAAGGCAAAGCGGTCCTCCATCCATTCTGCGACCGCAAGATGCCAATCGTGTTTGACGACTTCGTAGACATGAACTTCGGAACAGGTTTGTGGTTGGTGCCAAAGTTTCAACTAGACAAGGTTGTTAAAGTGCATATATAATTTACATGTTTTTCTAATCACTTGATTTAGTGGGGTAGTAACTGTGGTAATTATTTATAATAGTTTTACATCAGTTAAGTCAAGTTTGTGGGGAAAAAGGTTGAAGAAAAGTCCAAAAATACAGGAACATAATCCCTCTACCTATGTCATCTACACAGAAAATTCCAAACAAAATGCAGAATGCAAACATTAATTTAACAAAATGCAGTACAGATATATTGTAAGCTGCAGACAACTCCCAGCAGTTTCGTCTAATTATGTGTGATTCATCCTCAGAGAATCAGGAAGTGCGATGTTAGCACGCTGGTTGTTGCAAAACTCAGATCTGGCCTCAGAAAGTAGTGAGAAACACTTTATAAAGTCATTGCAGAGAATAAATAGGATGCTCAGGAATGTATAAGGTAACTGTAAACCATTTAAACTAGCTGTGTTTTTCGTTTTTTAAGACCTGCACCTGATTTTTACTGTGTTCTAGTGAAATGAATAATCTAACCTGTCATTTGATTTGCCATTTTCATCTATACATTTACCCCCTCCCTGTGTCTCCGCTGTTTAGGTGCTGTCAAAATCACTCCAGCTCACGACCATAACGACTACGAGGTTGGAGTGAGACACAATCTGGCCTTCATCAACATTCTGGATGAAAATGGGCTCCTTATCAATGTGCCCCCTCCCTTCCTGGTACAGTGTTCAACTCATTATCATTCTAGCCAGACTGCGTGGCTTTCTGTGGCAATGTCAAACTTTTGGCTGCCGCTTTTGGTCCTTTTTGCAAATTATCATCTGACCTTCTCCTCTGCTTGTCTCTTCCAACTCTTTCACTACACCCTCTTGTGTAATATTTGACACAAACCTCTATTGACGTCAGCTGCAAAGTATCAGTAGGCCAGTATTTCTCTCTGGTAATCAAATTTAACACATTTCTACTACATTTCTTTAAAAATGCCTTTGCTGTTTTATTACTTCATTAATGGTGGCTATATTTAGTTTTTTAATGTGCTGGTGCAACAAAACATTGCATTTGGGAGAGGTCGCTTACAGTTGAATTTATTGTACACTGTAGTACACCGTGTAACTTTTTTGGAGGATGGCCCACCACCTGCTTGATCCATGGAGATGTTATTGCTTTGTGTAATATTCGGCAGTATGGCTTTGACCTTGATGACAAACCCTCCACCAAAAGTTTCTTAGAGAACCTTTAAAACGTTTAATATTGTGATATCATGTTATCAGGGTTATTTTTTACATCCTTACCTCAAAGATTTCTCTCTGTCCTGTCTGTTCATCTAAATATAATGCTTCATAATGGGAAATTTTAAAGTTTTTCACATATTTTTAATTTGTCTTCTATTTCCACAGGGGATGAAACGCTTTGAAGCCAGGAAGGAGGTGCTCCAGGCTTTGAAGGACAGGGGTCAGTTTAAGGAAATCAAAGACAACCCTATGGTGGTCCCAGTCTGCAGGTACATTGCATTTAAAGACATAGTAACACAAGTACATAGGTTACAAATTAGGGATTATTCATTTATTTTCTGTGTGTTTTAGTCGATCCAAAGACATCGTGGAGCCTCTTCTGAAGCCACAGTGGTATGTGAATTGTGCAGATATGGGGAAACAGGCTGCAGACGCTGTGAGAGAAGGACGGCTCAAAATCATCCCCGATCACCACATCAAGACCTGGTTCAACTGGATGGACAATATAAGGTAACTTTATTCATTAATTTTTTCATAGTACATGTTATTTTATTTTATTTTATTTTAACCACTTGGTATCTATTCAGTTTATTTAGGAGTACCTGTATGACATGCTATACCAAGCACTGAAATGTTGCATTGGTTATATAATTCTTGTAATATCCCAGAGCAATGTTTCATGTTTTGAATCATAATAGAATTTTTTCCACCTTTTTATATTTAATCTTTCAACACTTTTTGATAATATTCTCAAAAGTGAGTCATTACAGGTTGGAAGTATTAAGAATATATAAAACGTATATGTCACCAGTACAGTACAACCCATAAGAATATTGGAGAAATCATTTGTTTTTTTGAGGCCTAAAACAAATCTAAACTGTACTGATGCCATGACCATGTATCAAGATGCATATCAAATTGTGAGAAAACTGTATTGTTGCATCCCTAGTTTATATCTTCTATATTTTGTGCCTAGTTGTGTATGTAACTTTAAGCATACGTCCCTTTCCTCCTTTAGAGACTGGTGCATCTCGCGACAGCTGTGGTGGGGTCACAGAATCCCTGCTTACTTTGTGACTGTCAACGACCCTTCTGTAAAACCAGGAGAGGTGAGACAATTCTACATAATGGCAAAGCAGTTAGTGGTACATCAGTTTTGTCTTTTGTTAGTATTTTGTTCTGTGTTATTTACTTCTAAAACGTTACACCATACAACATTTCATATTCTCTTTAACTATACTGTAACCACCATTTCTTCAATCCAATGCATTATTATTGTTTTTGTTAACTTCCAATATATTTGAGCAAAATCTGCCCCAGTACAGATATATTTTATAAGCAGCTGAAGATAAATATAAATCCTCTGTGTGCTGTCTGCATCTAATTATAAAGTGCTTTATTGTCCGATAAACTCCCTTCTGGTCTCTGAGAGCTGTGAAAAGCTCTTGTAAACTCGTTGCGCTTAATCTTTTGGATTTTCGAGATGCATAGGGAATAACTGCAAACTGTTTAAAACGAGCTACTTTGGGAATTCAGGTTTTTAAGATTGTAAAAATCAGGTAGAGCACTTTTAATGTTATTCTCGTGTAATTTTAAATAGTTGTCAATGTGTGCTGCTGTTTTAATTGCGTTTATTGTCCTTGTGTCCCTTGAAAGGAGCCATCAAATAAAATAAATTACTATTATTATTAAAACAATTTTTTTTGTCTATGCTAGGACATGGATGGTCATTACTGGGTGAGTGGGAGAACTGAAGAAGAGGCCAGGGAGAAGGCTGCTAAACGCTTCAACGTGACAGCTGACAAAATCACTCTTAGACAAGGTACAATTTTAAATACAAGATAATAGGTCAATGATGAATACCTCCTTTGTTTTACTATAATTACTGTTTCTGACTTGTACTTTCAGATGAGGATGTCCTGGACACTTGGTTCTCCTCTGGTATTTTTCCTTTCTCGATCTTCGGATGGCCTAACGAGGTAAAACGAGTCTAAGGACAGCCTGCCCTTGTATTTGCATAAATGAATATTCGGTCTTAGAAGATCATTTGAATGCATTTTTAATAGTCACTGTAGCACATTTGGAGCTGAATGTTTTGTAAATTATTATTTCTTATTTACAAAGCCAATGTAATTTGAGTGAATATATGTTTTTCTTGATGTTTGTTAAATAAGAAAATAATTGGCATATAATATAAACATTACAACAGTGTTAAAGGGGCACTGTGTAACTTTTCTGATGGCGGGGTCATCAATCTGCTTATCTTCATGGAGATGTTTTTGCTATGCCTTGAATATTCCACAGTATGGCATTAAACTTCATTCTTTCCATGGATTCCTCTGCAACTGAATAAATGCAAGGTACATTAATGCCATACTGTGGGACATTATAGACACTGCAATCTCCATGGAGACAAGCAGATGGCAGACCCCTAACCAAAAAAGCTACTTCGTGCCTTTAATCTATAAAATGTCTGTTTGAAAACCTGAATACCTGAATTGAATACCTATAATTGCTTATTGATTTATTGCTTGCTCTCTGTTAACATATTATTATAGGGTTTTTTGGGGGGGAATTGTATCATGTAACAATACAATTAATGTCTAAACTAAAACTTATATTATTTGCTCTAAATTTCCTCTGTTTGTTTGACGTTTAGACAAAGGACCTGAGTGTGTTCTATCCTGGGACTCTGCTGGAGACGGGACACGACATCTTGTTTTTCTGGGTCGCTCGAATGGTGATGATGGGCCTCAAACTCACTGGAAAACTCCCCTTCAACGAGGTAAGGCTCATCCATGGGTTTCATGTGATGCAGAATTACTGTTTCCATAGCAATGAACTATTCAAAGCAGCATTGGTCTAGTTTATCTTTTGAATGGAGCAAGTAGATTTTTAAAATGTAAAATCCTCAAATATCCAAACACATTGTATCTTGTTCACAAACTTGCCATGTTAATGTTAGGGCTAAAAGTCTTAGCGGTTTGTCATTGAAGAGAGCCGTGGTTCACCCTAATTTGTGTCAGAAGATTTTGAACTCTGCAATTACTATCCAAATGAAAACATTTTAACACGACATTTTAACAGCAGGTTTTGTCCTTTAGCTCTATGTTAATTTAAAACAAGGATTCACAAAGGGATGTCAATTGTGAGTATGTGAATATTGTGAGAAGGAAACATCTACGTTTTATGATTATTCACAAATATAGACTTCAACAATGACAAACGACAATAAAATCTGTAATTTTCTTGGAATTTCTTGCGCGTGTGACCAGTTTTAAGAAATCAGACTTTCTAGATGATGTTGATCCTTTTTGGACTCAATGTTGAACTGAAATTACTGAAAGTTTTGGTCACAACTGTCTATTTTTTATAATTTATAATTTTATAACTGTATAACCTCTATTGCTGGGTTCCAAATGCAATCAGATATATATATTTTTTGTAATACAATATGTTCTTGGGTCTTGCCACAAATTGAAATGATCAAGTTCAACATTTGTGCGTTTACCTTTTGGATATTTCTTATGAAAATACAATGTAATCAAAAAACTAACCCTTTCACCCCCATCTGAGAGATTGACTCTTAAAACCACCAACTGACACTTTGCAGCTGATGGCATCAACATTCCCTGGGGATGTCAAGCTAACTGTAGGGTCTGTTCTGTCTAAAGATCTGTTAGACTATAATTTGATCTTTTTTTAGCACAATCTGCCCAGATGGTTTACTTAGTTGGAACTACAACCGGTGAGATGATTTTGTGCTGTTAAACAAGTTTCTCACACATTAAATTACTGTCTTAATCCTTTTGCAATGGTTTTAGCAAAGAGTTTTCAGACATCTAAAAATGTATTTGACAGTGCTTGTTAATGTGTGCATTGTGTCACCATGGTAACTGCTGAACATTCCGCCATAGACATGCATGTAGAACACCTCCAGCATGCTGTCGCGGCTTGAAAATAAAAGTAAAATGGTTTGCTTTTCCTTTGCATATGACCAAACTGTCCTCTTTTGTGTAGGTTTACTTGCACGCTGTGGTGAGAGATGCACATGGGCGGAAAATGAGCAAGTCCCTGGGCAACGTTATCGACCCCCTGGATGTGATTACGGGGATTTCTCTGGAGGTAAAACGTCTAATCACAATTTTAAGCCTGACAACACACAGCCTGCTCTGTCTTCCCTCATTTGGATTATTTGGTCACTACATCTTTATGGCTCCCCTCAGGCTCATTTTCTTATGTAAGCTTTATTAAACCTCCTTTTCCTCCAACAAGATTTTATTGAGACCATCAATCTCTCCATTTTCAGTTGGTCTTAAGCCTCGTAGGCAGATTAGGTGTGACATGTCCACAAGAGGGCAGTAAAGGTCTGGGAGTAAATTGCAGTTTCCCATAGAGTGATTTGAAAAGAAATACTTTTGACAGCAAATACATTCTCTACAACATAATATCAGAACTGTTGCTTTGATGTATTTTATTGCCTTGCCTGAAATCTTCTATGGTATCGCATTAGATCTTCATTTAAATATACAGGTTTTGTTTAAGGGGATTAAAAACAAACATTGTTACAGTGAGAAGGTTCGACTCCCAACAGATCTGACCTGTAACCTGGTGGTGGTAACTGCTTGTTGCAAAGGAGACGAGTTCAATGCCATCCTGTGGTATGTTCCAGGCAAAGTAACATTTTCACGGCTACATCGTGCATCTCTAAAGCTGCAAATAGTTGGCCTAGACAATAGACTGTATAAAGAAGTGGACTAAGGGAGTGTGACGTTCGGTTCCAGTTAAATGAAGCTCACCAAGGCTGCCGTTATAGGAGCAAGTTCCATATTAGGAATAGGAATCGAGTTACACAATCAAGAAAATAGTGAAAATAAAAACCCCTGGATGTAGAGTGGGTTATTACGATCATGTTAAGACCAAAATGAGGACCTATGGTCACGTTGTTTTTATCTAGGCCATAAACTGTATAAATGGACATGGCTAATCTGCTAGTTGCCACGTTCTAAATAGGAAGTGACCATAGGTCCTCATTTTGGTCTTAACATGATCGTAATAACCCACTCTACATCCAGGGGTTTTTATTTTCACTATTTTGTTGATTGTGTAACATGTTACGTTAGTTATTATTCAACTATGAGTGAGAATGGGGGACTGACAAAAAAGTGTATCTTGACATTTTTTCATCTTAAACATTTGCAAAGTCTTGGATGAGATTCAAGTACTGAACAAATGGTGAATGGACTAGAAAAATCCAACACAAAATATCAACCTTTTTTTTTATTTGGAAGATTACATTTTATTGTCAGTCCCCCACTCTCACTCATAGTTGAATAATAACTAACATAACAGTTGGCTGTGGTGTCACTCCTCTCTCTGCAGGGTCTACATGGCCAGCTGATGGACAGTAACCTGGACCCAGTGGAGGTGGAGAAGGCAAAACAGGGCCAGAAGTCCGACTATCCAAGTGGAATCCCAGAGTGTGGAACAGATGCTCTACGCTTCGCCCTGTGTGCTTATACCAGTCAAGGTGAACGAACGGAATCTTAATTATTATTTCCCTGTAAATAAAATGTACAAAACAAGAGTACACCATGAGAAAAATAATTAGAAATGTATGGTGCCTGAAGGACTAACTTCTCAAAGTGCTTTTCCATTATATAGTCACAATCTCATATTCGACAGTGAAGTAATAAGGTAATTTTCTAGCCACAGTTGATTGACATGCATACCAATCTGTAATATTTCTTGCCTAGACCGTTACCTGTGCCTGGAATGTCCCATAGTATGGCATTAAACTTGATTATTTTTTGCTTAAAACAAACAAAGACTTCAAAAACATGTATTCTTACTATGAGCGTGAGGTGCCTCTCCACAGATCTAATCTATAACTTGACCTGGTGGTGCTTGTCTCCATGGGGACCAATAATTACCAAACTGTGGAACATTCCAGGCCAAGTAATTACAGCTCCATGTTTTTAATGATTTACTTATTTTCCTCTGTCAAGTAAATAATTTTGAAACTTGAACACTGACACAGCCAAAAAGAGTTTAATGTCTTGGCCAAGGCCACAACAACAAAATGAACTAACTAGAGCAGGACTTGAACCGACAACCTTCTTCTCATGAGTTCACTCCGCCTCCAAGATGAACACGCATTAATATTTTGTTCACAGTACATTTCTGTTTCTGTTCCTCAGGCAGAGATATCAACCTGGATGTGAACCGTATCCTTGGTTACCGTCACTTCTGCAACAAACTGTGGAATGCTGTTAAGTTTGCCATGAAAACACTCGGAGACAACTTTGTACCTTCGGAAAAAGCCCAGGTGAGAAAGGATGAAAAAACATATTTCTAAATTCTATCAAACACGCCACTCTTCATCTGGGGATTATTCGTGCATAGTGCCTGTCAGAGTTGCCCTATTCACTGCAAGAAAAAAAAAAATGTCTAAAATACCTTGAGATCTTAAAGAAATCCTTGTGAAGATATTACCCCCGGGTTAAAGGATTTTCATTGAGAGCACTGATTGATTTTGTTTTTATTTCGAGTTTGTGCCAAGAGAAAAACAACAATAATCATATACATACTACAGGCATGAAAATCTCTCACCTTTTGATGAAATTTGCCGTTTAAGGCAAAACAGGTGACCTACGTGAACCATGTAGATTCAATGAGAAAATTTGTAATATTTCATTACGGCCGCTGCTGTCGGCAATAAACTTGTACCGGTGTGCAGGAGCCTGCGGGGCTTCAAACACTGACAGTGTGTCCAGGCCCTTACTTCAGCCCGTGCGCTCGGCTGGAGCCCGCGGACACAGCGCGGCACATCACAAACGCGTCCCCAGCACGCGGCTTGTCCACAACAGCGTCTCCATTCGTGTACCAGCGTGTATCACAGGGCAGGTTAAACTTCTTAAAACATCCCACCTGTCCGTCCGCCTCATGTCAACACGCTGCTCCTCGCCTTTTCACATCGGCTCGGTCCTTAGTCCGTGCTGATTAGAAGGGCAAGACGAAACGTGAAGCAAAAACTAATCAAAATGCATGTTACAGTGTCTGCACAGCAGGCCTACTACGATGAGGGATGAAGTTTGCCTAATAAAATGCCAAATACATCTGTGTTTGACACAGCGTGCATTTGGTAAATGTGCAGAGGCTGCTAAATACCACTGTAAAACCAGTAAGAGAACATAACTCCAGTTAGGAATTTGAAAAAACAGGTTTAAAAACCCTACCCACTTCCTTCACTTTGAAGCAGTTTTCCGTAAAGTGCCAGTGGAAGTGGGATTAAAGAATGGGTTCTCAAACTGTGGGTGAGGGTCCAAAAAAAGGGGTGCAGAGTGTTTAAGTGCAGTACAGTTTGCTTGGATTATTTTAAGTCTAAAAGAACATTAATCAGATAGAATTAAAATAAAAAAAATTGATATATATGTACCAAAATAACTGTAAAATACAAATAAATGTAGAAAATGACAAAGATGGTCTCGATTTGGTCTTGTCTCTGTCTCGACCCCTCTCGATTTTTTTTATTTTTTTTTTAAACCACAGTTGAGTTTAATTGCTTATATTACCTACGTTATTTGCAGATGCACTATGTAACGTTTAGTGACCTCCATGCCTCCATTAAGATGACATTGCTTTACCTGGTATGTTCCATGGTATGGCATTAAACTAATCTATCTCCATGGAGACAAGCAGGTGGATAGGTGACCCTACTTCCAGTAAGAATTCATATTTTTCAGGTATTTTTGAACAATAATATAACCTATATTTGAATAAATGCAGTATAAAAATGTTTAATGCCATACAGTGTAACATTTTAGGCAAAGCAAATTCTCTCTATGGAAACGAGCAGACCAGAAAAGTTACATATAAAGTTAAAATATCTGTAATTGTTGTTAAAAATGTAATCTTAAATGAGTTTTAATCGCTAGAATGAATAATTGTATCTTGATTGAGTAGATTTTTGCCCCAATTCAAGCGATTTTAAACTTTTAATTGGTTTAAGATTTATTTAAGATTGTCGTTTTTGCGGAGCACCTCTTGGGCGAGTATGTTGGCTCTAAATAAGACAGTGAGAAATATCTTAAGAACGGCTAAATCTGGGGCTGCAATTTAAAGGCTTACTCTGTAACTTTTCTGGTGGAGAAACTGGCATCTTATCTCTATGGTAATGTTATTACTTTGTCTGAATGATCCACAGTTTGGCAATAACTGATCTATGCTGCCTTTTTTCAATTACAGATGTTATTGCTCCTTTAAAAAACATGTTGTCACCTCGCCACAGATCTGTAATACGGTGTTCCCAGCTTTTCCCCCATGGAGATAGATGCGTTTAATGCCATACTGTGAAACATTTCAGGCAAATCAATAACCATGGGGAAAAGTCTGTTATTGTCTGATGCCTATTTAACGGTTTGATTTACTAATTTACTGTTGGTTAAATCAACAATTTCGTCCCGCAAGGCGACTGCGCTTGTGATTTTGGGCTAAAAAAATACATTAAATTGAATTGAATTTATCAGAAAAGTTACATAATGCACCTTTAAAAATAATAACACTGGTCACTGGTCTATTTTTACCTTTATTTTAGCCTGTTCTCCCTTTTGCAGTTGTGTGGACAGGAGAGCGTGTCAGACCGGTGGATCTTGTCCAGACTCGGCGCTGCAGTCGTTCTTTGTGATGAAGGATTCAGAGCGTACGACTTTCCGGCCATCACCACGGCCATCTACAACTTCTGGCTGTACGAGCTGTGTGACGTCTACCTGGTAAGAACTCATATTTACTGAAATCTTTTAGGATTTTAAATGAACGATAAGTTTAGTCTGGAGCAGTAGCATCATGGAGACAAGCAGATGGCAGATCCTTCATCCGAAAAGTTGCATAGTGCACCTCAATAAGTGGAAGTAAAAATCTTCATTAGATCTTTTTGTCATATTGTTCAACCTTACCCTGAGGCAAATTCAACAAAAATAGAAGGAAATGTCAAAGCTAAGATATGGTCTGGCTAGAAAAACCTGAATATTATATTGTAAAGGGTAATGACTCATTCCATCTGTAGTTTTCAGTACTTCTCATCACCTCCCACCTTCTGCTGTAGGAAAGTGTGAAACCAGTGTTCAGTAAAGGCGAAGAGGACGGCAGTGGTGCATTGTGGGTCTGCAGACAAACCCTGTACACGTGTCTGGAGGTGGCTCTGCGGCTCCTCTCTCCCATCATGCCCTTCGTCACCGAGGAGCTGTACCAGAGGTTACCACGGCGACGACCTCAGCACGACCCCCCCAGCATCTGTGTCACTGCGTATCCCGATTCCCAGGAGGTGAGCAGAGAGCAGACGCTTGAAATGTCAAAAAGTGAAATTAAAATGTTTGCGTTTTCACCATATGGTTTTGTACAGTGAAACTCGGGATGGGAAGAGTAGCCGATATATTTTACGAATAAGCAAGGCAAGGAAAGGCGATAACTATACCTTAATTAGCCAAAAAAAAGTATGAAGAAAGGCTGAATTCATTATGATCAAATAGTGTATTAAGAATGATTCGGACTCAGTAACTATTAAAAGTGAGATTAAACACCTCAGCTCTGCCCACAACCACATTTCTAATAGAGGTGATAGTTTACCAAATGTACCTAATTACAGGAACGGTAGATAATGCAATTAAAACACCATATACACAGTTAATTAGCAAAAGATTAATTCAGTTACTAAGATAACGAATCATTCTTAATAATCTAATTGTTAATTATGAATCTTTCTTCAAGTTTTATAGTAAATACTACACTATTTAAAGCCTTAATAAAGCGTTATATTATTTCACTCTAGCAAAGTAAGGCCCTTACTTTGCAGGGTGAGTGAGGTAACAGACCTGAGGTAACAGACCTGAGGTAACAGACCTGAGGTAACAGACCTGAGGTAACAGACCTGAGGTAACAGACCTGAGGTAACAGACCTGAGGCACTGTGACAGGTAAGAATTAGAAGAAGAAAGGTTCTTTTATTAAGGGGACGTCAGCGCAACCACAGAGCTGAGGCAGGGCATAAGAACTCATAAGAACGTTATTCACTTTTGCAATTTCTAGCCCATAATAATAATAATAATAATACAGTGGTTTTATATAATGCTTTTCACAGTAACTCAAAGACATTTAAAAAAAAAAAAAAACATGGACTAATGGGGAAGAACAGAAATAATGAGGGTTGTGGACTTTGAGAAAAATAAAGTTTTGAGCTTTGGGTGACTTTTCTGAGTGTTTTTGAGGAACACGTGTTTACCAACATTTACCAAGATCCGTTTCTTTTAAATAATCACTTTCAACTTTATTATATTTGCAGCAGGTGGTAAATAAACACACATGAATTTAAGTTATTTAAGATGAACCTTTTGGGTATAATTCTTATTTATATTTTTGTATGGATTTCAATCAGACAGATTATTTTTGATTATAACATTTAAATTTGGTAAATTAGATCTAATATAAGGTACAAGACACAACCAAATGATTAATTAAATTATCTTAGTCTTCAACGCGGAGCTTTTGTCATTCACTTATAGTTGAGGAATCGGCAACCAGTAGTTTTACTCAAATAAGTGTTCTGTTGCTTCAAAATGATATTACTCAAATAGAAATAAAAAGAAAGATGAAAATTACAATTCCAAAAGTATTCATTATTGTTGCTAACACGTCTCTGCCCCTCGCTGTAGTTCTGCTGGCACAGTGAAGAAATCGACCGTGAGATGGAGTTTGTTATGACTGTGGTCAAAACAATCCGCTCTCTGAGAGCAGATTACAACCTGACGAAGACCAGAGCTGACTGTAAGAAATCACACTAATCTAAATACTAATGCTTCACTGTGGGTTATTTTAGATTGATTTTATATTACGATTCAGTGGTTTACATTTGTAGCAGTACAGGCCTTGTGCACATGAGCTTGAATTTTTGCTTTCAGACTCAAAAATCCATCTTGTTAGGCTCCTGTTGATTTGTTTGGCTCTGCAAAGTTTTGGTGCAGACCACAAACTGTATTTTCTGTACAAATATTTTTAGGGTTTCACTTTCAGCTTCATATTATTACATTTTACAAAAAAACACTTTATTTAGTAGGAAAATTCTAAACAAAAGACATATTATTGACTGATATATACGTAGTTGCATACTTTATGTTAAATTGCCCTTAATTTAGTAATTCTCAAAAAGTACAGTTATAATTGTTTTTTTTTTTTTAATATATCAATGAAGCCCATAATTGATTAACTGGTTAGTCACCACATATTTTATCAGTAATTATTAGCCACATTTATTTAGGTAAATTATGTTTTATTATTGTAGTATTTTGTTCAGCTGCTGTATGTAACTAAGTACCATAAATGCTGTAGTACACAACAAACAACAAAAATATCTTGTCTTAATCTGCATAAAAAAGTAGTTAAGACGTGTACAAACATGTTCTGAAATGTGGTTCTTTTTCGTTTATCAGTTCATATTTCACCCTTTTTATAAATTAAAATGTGAACAGAATCTCAATGCTTATCAGAAAAATTGCAGTTGGAGATTTGTCTAAAATCGTACAGCCCTCGTTAATATTCAAGTCATTGCGCGCTTGCATACTCCAGAACTTTATCACATTTTGTTTCAAATAGCAACAATAAAATTCTGAATTTTTCATATTATTGATCGGCTCCAAACTGTTATAGCTTTGCCCTTGGTTTGTTCTGCTGTTTTAACAGTTTTATAAAGTAAAGTATTGCCATGTTTTTGTGTTGAGCTGTTGACAAAGTGAATCAAAATGTAACCTTGGCCGATGCAATGAGCTTTTTGTTGCTAATACTCAGTGGATGTGTTTTTCCTCAGGCTATCTGCAGTGCATTGATTCTGCCACCGCGTCTCTGGTGGGCAAATACAGTCTTCAGATCCAAACCCTGTCGTACTCTCAGGCTGTCGTGGCGGTAACAGATCAGCCCGTCCCTGAAGGCTGCGCTGTGGCCATCGCATCAGACAGGTGTACGGTGAACCTCATGCTCAAGGTGAGACAGAACAAAGCTTTTTACAATCTTTTTTGGCTTTTGTTGTGTTTCATAGTTTAGAAATAGCCTTGTTGTCATTAGGAGTTGTTTGTTTACACATTTACACAGGGACTTTTTACCTCCTTGGATGCTAATTTATACTTTTACCAAAGCTGGGTAGAGTAGCCAAAAATCTTACTTCAAAATACTACTCAAGAGGAGATACAAAACAGTGGTCCAAGAAATTACTCAAGAGATAAAGTAACTACTACTTTAGTAAGAGGTAACATCTGATTTATAATTTGAAGTTAATGTAATTTGCACAGAACATTGAAAATACCAGAATATGTGCATTATTTAAAGGACGGACAGAAAAATGAGGAAAAACTACATTTATATCTGAGGGAGCAGGACAAGAAACACAAATGTTGACATCATTTCAACTTGTCAACAGATTTTGTCACTTATTACAATATTACTTAAGTAGGAGTAAAAGTATGCTGCTGGGAAGTTCCTCTAAAAAGTACATTTTCAAGTTAAATACCTGAGTACTGAGTAACCACCTCTGACCCTTACCAATACAAGAGGACATGTTTGGATAGTACGGGGAATTGAACCATGAGGATTTTGTTAGAGAGCGAAAGTGATTACCAACTGGGTTTTTGTAGTTGAAATTTTCACTGACAATGGCCGCAAAGTTAATTCTGATACAATTCTAAACTTCCCCTCACTCTCACACAGCTGTATAACGGTAAAGTTTGAAAGATTCTTAATGTGCAAAAACAAATTCTCGGAAGAACTAGAAATGGTCTGATACTGGACTGGGTCTGAACCTTTAGGTCGTTCTCATGTGTTCGGTGGTGTTAGTTTAAGGTGTTGCACAAGACGGCTGCCCTGTTCAATAAACCTTTTTTACAATCAGTCACAGTGCACATTTTAAACAACCCCAGGAGAATCTGCTAAACCACAGGATTTAGTTTAGACACACAATATGTGTTTTTGTTCTCGGCAGGGGATTTAACCTAATAACCTCATTTTGGCTAATGGAAATCATTCTAGTTGTAATTTGTGAAACCTAGTTCATCTTCTTCATGTTTTTTCCTTGAACTACAAAATAATTTACATTATTTGGGTAAGTATGTGCAAAAAGGTGCAATTCCTGAATAGTTTTGGCCTCAGTAATGTAAAATAATTAACGAAAATTAAGATGTGTTAAGTAACCGTTTTAAAAACATGTAGTACGCCTTGTTACATTCACAGTAATTGCCCATGTATGAATGTAGCATGTGAGATTATTAGACTTGGTTCTTGTTGATCTAAAAATGTCTATTTGTGTAGAGATTTTCTGATGCTAAACCCCAGTCCTCCCCACAGAGCTGATTGTTTTTGCTTCCTCTCCCCTTTCGCCTCAGGGCCTTATCGACGTAGAGAAGGAAGTGGCTAAGCTGATGACAAAGAAGGGAGACTTGGAAAAACAGATGGAAAAACTCAAAGAGAAGATGTCGAAGAGTGACTACAAAGAGAAGGTGCCGGTGAAGGTGCAGGACCAAGACGCCGAGAAGGTGAGAAAAATAAATTGACTCTTGGGGTTTTCTCTTCACGTGTCGACCGTGTGATTCCGGTTAATAATGACTTCCCCACGTTCTCCACAGCTACGGCAGAGTCAAACTGAACTGGAGAAAGTTAACGAGGCTATTGGCAACTTCAAGAAAATGATGTAACGCACTATTTATGTCAACTAGAATTAAGTCTGATAACGCTTTGATTTTGCACTACACTTGAGACATTGTACCTAGCTTATTTTAATAATATGTTGTAATATGAACAGAACTAATCAGGTTAATTGTGGAGAATCAATTACTTAAATAGCCATAACAGCTTGTGTAATAATCAGTTTGTTATCTGATCTATACACAAACTTAAAAACATGCCATCTGCTGCGAGAAGAGAATTTATCACCAACCCACACAGGCCAGTGTCAACGTCAAAACTTAGGAAGAATATATTTGTTTTTTTTTAACAAATAGTGAAAGAAATTTTGAAGTCATCCTCAGGTACTGTAAAACTTTGAGATCTGTTGATTCAACAAAAAACAACAACATTTTGACTAGTGTTTTCACAATTAACGAGGCAAGTGTAGTGCAAAATAGAGTGAAAATAGTCTTTTTATGTCATTGTATTCATGTTCATATTCATTTTTAAGTGATTGTATGAGCAGAGGAACTGAATAAAGTATTGATAGTTGTAATGATGTTTTTTTTTCCTGACTCAAAGAGGTATTTATCCATTTTAAAATTAATTTAGCACTTTTCTGTCTTTTCTGCCATTTCTCCCTATTCAGCTTTGGCCTTTTAATATTTTTTTTTCTTCAAATTCCACAAAACTGTCGGCAATTTTAGGGATATTCAAAGTTTGCCTTAAATTGTTATTTTATACCCATTCATCTTCTTTCATTTTTAAAGAAAATTTTGCAAGATTTTGTCGTTTGTTCAGGTTTTTGAGTCTCTGATATTTTTGTATATTGTATGCCAAATCTTTTCTACCCCCCCCCGTTTCTAGTTGTAGTTGTGCTTATTGTTCTGTTGCTTTTTACCATAGATTTGCCTGGAATATTCCAAGGTATGGCATTAAATATGTTGTATTAGTTCAATTACAAGTGTTTTTTATTGTTCAAAAGATTCCTTGATCGGATCAGTAACTTGGCTTTTTGGCATCACCTGCCTGTCTCCATGGAGATTCATGTTTAATGCCATACTGTGGGGAAAAATACAGGCAAATAACATCGCCATGGAGACGAGCGTGACTAAAATTGTTATAGTGCATTTTTAGGAGATGATCTTCTATTCTATTGTATTTCTTGGATTAATAACACTTCAGTAAGAATGAGAACAAATGAGCTTGGATACTTGTGTCAACCATTTTATTCAACATAACGGAACATTTTTAGAGCATTTGAGGAGGAACTGCCAAAATGGGGAACTTCAAAATCTTTGGCTGCATTTGTAATCAGATCATTATTTGTTCAAGTTAAAATAAAATAGAGCATTGCTGAAACTACAATAGAATACAAACTAAGCCAAAGATGGGTGTTATGAAGGAGTGAGAATGGCATGTTCGCTTCCTCCGAATGTATTTTTGAACATTTAAAATATACAGTACAATATCCCCCAAATCATCTGTACCATAGTTATTTTTCAGGTTTACAAGGTGAAGAGGGGGTCAATAAAACCAACATTTCTTCCATTGGCCATTAGCATATTTGTACAAGATCAAAACAAAGCTATTCATTCATTACTGACCTACAGGCTGCTAACACTGCAAAAAAGGGATATCCACAGTCTAAGAAAGTTAAATGCCTTCAGAATTCAGATGTTTTCACAAGTACATACATGTTTTATAGTAGTAAAGTAGTAAAATAGTAACTTGGGTATTTTTAAGTTACTCTGATGCCAACTCAAAGAACATTTTCAAGTATTGCTAACTTAACCATATAAAAGTAATCACTGGCTTTGTTATTTCAAGCTACATTATCGGACAGCTGTAGGAAAATGTCACTTTAATCAACATACAAAAAAAACAAAAACAAAAGACCTCCGCTGGTAGGTATTTATCGACCCATCTACAATATTTAACATAAGTTCACTCCTGTGGATATTCCTTTTTTATGTAAATATAAGCCCCTGCTGTTCTTTTTCTATCACTTCCCCCTCCTCTTTTTCACTCCTTCATTCTTCCTCTTCTTCATTTACAGTCTCCAGGCCTGGTGGAACTCGGAGGCAGGCAGTGGAGTACAGTGTGTCGTCTCAAAGTTGTGTAGATACTTGTGCGCCTAAAAGGAAACAAAACCATAAAATCCACATTCTGAATTGAAATAATTATCACTCATACACTTGCGTGTTCTCAGTCATACTTTTAAAAAAACCTTATAGTGAATGGATGGCTGCAAGTTTAAGAACAACATTAATATATCCTCTTACAGTGGGCGGCTCCACATGTACCCACACTAGACTTAGTTAAATCGCCGTCGTCTTCCACTCCCCCGAGAAAAACTGACTTATGTTAAATGGCAAAAAGAGATCCGTTAAGGAAAACCGGATGGGTTGGGAGTTGTTGGGAGTTGGGGGTATGAATGGGAGGGTTTTTTTTGTGTGACCTTTGTACACCATGCAGCATTGTTCTTCCGTGACCTTAAGCCACAAAAAAATGGAAAAATCTAAATCATCTAAAACATTAAATGTATGCATGTTTTTAAATAGGGCTTACCCTCTCCCGGTGGGTGGAGGGTCCCTGCCTCAACTGGAGGAGTTCAAGTATCTCGGGGTCTTGTTCACGAGTGAGGGGAGGATGGAGCGTGAGATTGACAGGTGGATCGGTGCAGCGTCGGCAGTGATGTGGTCGCTGTATCGGACAATTGTGATGAGGGAGATGAGCCGAAAGGCAAAGCCCTCAATTTTCCGTCAATCTACGTTCCTGCCCTCACCTATGGTCATGAGCTTTGGGTAATGACCGAAAGGACAAGATCGCGAATACAAGCGGCCGAAATGAGTTTCCTCCGCAGAGTGGCTGGGTGCTCCCTTAGAGATAGGGTGAGGAGCTCGGTGTGGAGCCACTGCTCCTCCACATCGAGAGGAGCCAGCTGAGGTGGCTCGGGCATCTGTTCCAGATGCCTCCTGGACACCTCCCTCAGGAGGTGTATTTCAAGACATTTTTAAGCCAATAAAAGCATGCTTAGATGAATAAATGCCACATAGATATGTTGCCATAATGCCATACTGTTTTTACAGTTCAGTTAAATAAGTATCATCTCCAACAAAAGTTACTTAGTGCAACTTTAAGCTCTTGTTTGATCTCTGGGACCAGTGAACAAAAAGCACACCACTTGATTTTATTAGCTCCCCCCATCTCTCCCACACGTATCTGTTAAGGGGGTAACACAGGGCGAAAACAAAGCCCAATTCAGAAGGCATTACCAGGGGAGGAAAAGCATAGCATTAGCTGTAATTGATGGCACTCCACTTGTTTGGTGTTAAATGACTTCAATAAGGGGGAGCTTGGTGAAATATATTACTCCAGTCAACCTGAGAGCACAGGTGAGGTGGTTACTACGGCAACGGCGAAAGTGTTCCTCTGTGATAATGATGTCTAAGAATAGCTGAGGCGTTTTGCTCCCTTCCTGATCGCAGAGGGAGTAAGGAGGGATCAGATTGTTTAAATGAGGTTTATTGGAGAATGGGATGTAGATTACAAGTCTTCTGTTGTGTCTTTAGGCAAGAAACTTCACCCAGATTGCATAATGTGAATAAAGTGAGTGAGTGAGTGACTGCGGTCGGAGGGGCTGATGGAGCACATTACCCCGTAGTTACAATAGTGCTTAGATTTAGATTTAGCAGCACAAATCAGATCAGTTGTAGTTCTAACCAAGTCCTTCTCAAATAACAAAAAAAACAAACAAAAAAACACCTAAACAGGACCATGAACGCTAATATTGTTCACAGTCTCATGAAAATGTGCTGTTTAAATCATTTTTGTATTTTTTGTTTTGAAACTTTTCAAGCTTTTCTAGCCTGTGTTTGCTATTGTGTGCATTGTGTCTCCATGGCAACTGATGAACATTCCTCCATACACATACATATAGAAGCCCTCCAGCGTGATGTCTCTGCAAGGTATCAATACCGCCAGAGTATGGAACAGTGTTACCACGATATTGAAAATTCAAACTCAATTTCAATACAAAAGAATAGATTTGATTCCAATTTTAATACTCAAATGATCATTACAATGACAATATTGTAATTTTTGATAAAATTCGAGATGAAACTGTTCAGGAATGGTCCAATTTTATCCAGTTATGTGATTTTTTTTTTCAGTATCAATACTTGCTTAAATGAGTATCTTGCTTCGATACCTGTTTTAGTGTCATTTAATATCTGATTTTCGATACTTTTGACAACCCTAGTATGGATGAATGAATAAAGCACAAAATTGTAAAGCGATTTTGAGTGTCTGGAAAAGCGCTAGGCTATAAAAGACTGATGCATTATTAAATATGTTTTTGTGTCCTTGGGCAAGACACGTCACCTGCCACTGCGCCTAAGAGTGCATGTTGTGAGAGTGGTCGAACATGAATAATGCAATAAGCAGAGGTGGGCAGTAAAACAAAGATAATATTGAAGTTTTGAATATATGCACGGAGGATATTGAGTATGGATCACACAGATATAAGACCATATGGTACTATAAAAGAAAGTACTATTATTTGATGTTGAAAATTACATTCTATTGTCTAAAGAAAGAGTGTTTTTTATCATCATCATCGTGGTATCTGTTTTGAGCATCAAGTCTGTTTCTTCGAATCAAAATCGAGTTTGATTTTTTTGTATCCTGACACTAGAAGGGAACATATAAGAAATAGGGACTGTTGAGGAAAGGGATTTAGATTTGAAGGTACAAATTCTGACTTTAGTATCAGAAAGGCGACATTTCCATATAGAAAAAGCACAACACTTGGAGTAGTGTGGCTCAGGTGGTAAAGAGGGTGTCTTATAAATGAATGAATGGTTCTTGGTTAAAAGCCAGATTTGACCCAAAAATAGCATCTACGTGTCCCTAGGCAAGACATTTAGGTACTATTTAACACATGGATATAAAATACAATATACTACGTTTATGTTAATAGTAGAAAAATAAAATACTCCTTGAAATCTATATTAAAAACAACGTTCTTACCAAGAATAGAGCCAGCTGCCGTCTACCGTCTGGAGTCATGTCCTCACCTGGAAACACGAGCAAGACTTAACAGGTTTGTAGTGAGCAGGTTACATTTACATTAAAGAGGGGCTATTTTACTTCTATGGGGCATTAACTGCTAACGCACAAAATCGCCATGTTGCCTTTTACTGTATGTTAACATGTTTAATAAGGTTCAGTTTCCTTTTTTTACGCTCTGAGTCCCTGATCCCTTTGTTCTCCCTTCAGAGCATGTCACGTTGCATCAGGTTTGTGAAGTTGTAGTGTATCATTTTGTATCACGCTTTTTTATAATCATGTAAAACTGTCAGAAAAGTCCAAATAGGGCTCAGGAGAGATCGCTAAATTACTCAAACATGCATGGATGACATAAAACCTCTTCAGGCATGAGTTTTGACAAGGGAATGTTATTACAAGGTTGAAAGCTCCAAAGAGTCGATTTTACACAATAGCCCCTTTTTACGGGCGTACTTTACCAAAACAGTTAAGATTACTATATTTAGGATTCTGCTAAAAATTTTATAAATTATCCCATTATCCCAGCATTTACTTCCCGTTTGTAAATCCATGACATTAAAATTTCATTACTGTTTCCTAGCAACCATGAAGTACAGTGGGCCAAAACCCCTCTAATGTACACAGAAACTATTAATTTGTTTTTTTCTGTTTTTTTTCAGGGACCATTTACAGGAGCATTAATCAAACAAACACTGAGGAGAAGCTTTGTACACGACTGTAACTCGCAGAGCTAATTTCTATCTAATTCCTGAGAAAGACAAAACATAGAATCCAAAAACAGCACAAACAATGCAATCTGTATAGAAACTGTTATAAAAAGTACAATGACATGAAATATCTCTATCCCATTCCCACCCTGCTCCCTCTGTGACCTTAATCAGGTATAATTAAGCTGTTAATAAATGTAGTTGTTGTTACTTGATGAATGAAAACACCTTAACTGTACTGAATTCAGTTTCAAAGACTTGGGTAAATGTCTTTCTTTGGTGTAAACTGTTCTATTCTACTCTGCTCTTCCTGCAATTTTTAACTCTTTTTTCATTTTCTGGCACTGGGTATGTGTAAAAATACCTTCTATATTTACCATTGGTATTATCCCATCCAATAAAGTCAAAATTTGAAGATAATAAAACCTGTCCTATGCACTTTCAGGTTAATAAGCCTTACCAACACTCCATGGGAACAGTACATCCCTCTCTGTCTGATAGGACTGCAGCACCGAGATGCACCAGTCGTCATCCACTTCATATCTGCTATACACGGACACTGCAACGAGAAAATGTGTCATTTAGTGACATTTCACAGAGATGTGCATTTCACAACATTTTGACCTTATATTACCCTATTTTCTGTTGTTTCCTTATCAAAAACAGACTTGGAGTGTTTTGTTTCATGCACATGTTTAACACACAAACTCTGCATATTGAGGCTGAAACAGAAAACACTCTGTTCCACCTTGTGATGTCATATGATACACCTTCACTCGAACCATTTGGATATACTGCCCTGGAATCAAATAAACAAAAGGTAAAAGGTAGAAGCTGAAAACTACCACTTCATGACATCACAAGGTGGAACAGAGCATTTTGAGCTTTGGAGATACAGACAGCCTATAATTTAATCACTTAAATCAATTAATCAATTAAACTCCAGGTATGTTTTTGAGGAGGTAGCAACGTTCTAACGTGGCTTAAAACTCACAAGAGTCAATTTAATCTAGTTTTTAAAACATGAAGAACTTTTAAACTGTGAGGTGATCCAAAGTTACTCCTCTCCAGCCTTATGCATTCTGAGCATCCATTCACTGCAAAGAGTTTATAAGCGCTTTTCACAACTTTCAGAGACCAGACTGTGACAGTAACGCTAACAACTAGCATGCTAATGTGCACTTTCTTATTGGACAATAAAAAACTTTACAATTAGATTTGAGACTTGCTTACATCTGTAGTGGGGCAAGATATTTTGCTCAAATACATAGAAAAGTTCTGGTACAGGGCCTTTATTTATTTCCTTATAAACATTTTTCTTGATTAAACCATATCTATAATTAAATTCTGTTCTGAATAATAAGGGCCCTTGTAATTTCTACACTTCCTATACAAGTTTAAATAATTGTTATAAAAATAATAACCATTTTCAATTACAACACAAAGTAATTGCTTCTTTTTCCATAAACAAGATCTATTCAGCTCTATTATATCCAGAGAGACCAGTGATTTAAATTTCACTTACTTTCTTCTAAGTAATTGTAAGCGCCGAGCCACTGCCTTACAACTCTGATGCTTTCGTCTGTCATTATTTTAGGATATCTGGACATGAAAAGGAATAACGAAAGTAAATGTAAATATAATCATTCAAATACTTTTTTAATATATATTTAGTAAAAACTAACCTGAACTGCAAAAGTTTGAGCAGCAGGTCATTGCCTCTGTTGGACATGATGTCTTCTGGTCCTCTGTAACATAAAGCATGAATATTATTAGTGTTGCCACAATAATAATGTAAAACTTGAGTGCAATTGAGGAAAAAGCTTGATACTATTCTTTGGTTTAGTAATCATTATTACAGTAAACTGTCGTCTCCTTTACCGTCTCTATATTATTATAATTGAACTTAAAGTGTGTATGACAGGTTCTGATGATTCCCTTATTTCTACTTAATTTATTTAATTTACTATATTAATAATTTAATTTATTAATTTATTTATTATATTGTGATTAGTGAGCTACTGTATCCAAATAATTTCCCCTTTTGGGTCAATAAAATTTGTCTAAGTCTAATTTGGTGGGATAATACCTGTTGTAAATGTAAATGATAGTTTTACGCCAACGAAGAAGCAATTTGCATAGAAAAAGTTGAAAAATATGATGGAAATTAAAGGAAGTAGAGAGTTCTATTTTAAAAAGTTCCATATTAATGACACACACTAGTTTGGCAAAATTTTCTTGGGACTTTTTGTGGACTAAAATTTCTTATAATTTTATTTTATTTGTCAAATAATAATTCCTGTGTGCATTAGAAGAGTTTTGGCCCAGTTAAAATCTTGGTATTGATTATTTTAACAACTCAAATGTATGGTACAATTTACATTTATTTACCTTATATGCACTTTTTGATTAAAATATCAAGACTATTCAGTAAAGGTTCAAATGTGTTATTTTATTTATTTTTCAATACGATCATATCAATTCTGCTAAAATGAAGTCATTTAGTATTCTGGGTACTGAGCAGTACTCTATTCTGGGTATTGATTATTTTCTCAACTCAACTGTAATTTATGTTAGAATTTCACTTACAAATTAACATTTCCTGGTACAACAAGCAAAATTAAATATTAAAACCTGCTTTCCTAACTTCTGCCTTCCTAACAATGCCTTTTGGAAATACAATGAACTGAAAAGGAGAGAAATAATCGCCATGACAACCATTAATTAGAGCCTGTTGTGTTTTGTGAACTTTGGAGGCGCTGATGCTGCAGGTGTGACATTTTCACGAGGTGCTGCAGTGAATACAAATATTTGTGTTCACCTCCAAATTGAGGTGAGTTGGTAAAATATAAAATAAACTTATCCAAAGCTTAAAGGTCCTATATTACACAAAAACCTGTGAACTTTAAACCATGTTAGAATACCTCCTCAAAATCATACCTGGAGTCGTGTTTTGATTCCGTTTCAGCCACCTTTTACCTTTTGGTATTAATTCTAGTGAAGGTGTATGGAGTTTAAGAACACAGCGGAGTACTTCCTGTCTTACCACATGACATCACAAGGTGGAACGGGGTATTTTCTGTTTGAGAGAAGTACTCAGCCTATTTATATGCATGATCTATGTTATACTGTTTCCTCATCAAAAACATACCTGGAGTTGTTTTATTTCAGTCACATGTTTAACGCACAAACCCTGTATATTTAAGTGCTCCACTGAACAAAAGGTAAAAGGAGCTGTTAACTTGAAAACTACCACTTCATGACATCACAAGGTGAAACAGAACATTTTGAGCCTTGGAAATGTAGACAGACTAATAATAAAATGTGCGAATGAAACAAAGCAAAACTCCACGTATGTTTTTGATGAGGTAACAACATTGTAACATGACTTAAAGCTCACAAGAGTCAATTCTGTGTAATATAAGACCTTAAACAAGAAAACTGTATGTGGAGTACTAATATCACTCAGTAAAATCAATTATTCTGACACAAAGTATAGGGTTAAAGCAGCGTAAACCAATTTTTAAATGTCTGTAGTCGACTAAAGAGATGTCCTGATCAAAACCATCCTGATCTGACCCAAACTGCACCCACAAGACTACACAAGAATTCATGAAATATCACCTGTTTACTTGGAAAAATGCTGGGAAACAGTGTAGTTATATGTAAAAATGTAACTCACAGGATACATTCTCCTATCTGCTGTTGTCCCATTTAAGCCTTACACTCTTAAGGCACAGCAGCTTTAATTTGAGAGTAAAACAACAGCTTCTCCATTCACTGTCTCACGAGTAGATGTGTTGATTGTGTGAATAATTTGTATTGATTATGTATGCAATGTTGCAAACGTCTGTCTATATGGGTTAGTAATGCGGCTTCAACTGAATTAAAATCACTTTTGTAACTAAACTGCAAAGGCTCAAATGATTAAAGTCATAGCATTTTCTCTGCAAACGCTGTTTACAATGTGGAAAAAATGTAGTTTATTAGTGTAGCAGCAAAATGTAATCAATTTTGGGTGTTTAAAATGTGCATTGAATCCATATTTGTTAAAATAAATCACAAATAGTATCACAGTAGCTACAACAGTTGCGGCAAATACAGTATATCAGGTTGATGCATTTTACATTGAGTGAAAAATAAAAATTATTATCTTTATGTGTGACTTACGTTGTTGTGATGATCTCGTCTCTAGTTCTCCGAATAAATAAAACTGGTCCTTGGTATCTGCAGACACACACACACAACACACAAGCTACAATGAATAAAATATAAAAGATAATTGTAATTCTTTATTGCATAAAACATGAGACCCACTTGAGGAGCTGCTCTGCATTGTTCAGATTCATGTAGGTCCTGACTGTGTACTGCACTAGAGGCCCTAAAAGGAGAGGAGAAGAAGTTACATTTTCATAAAAACATTCAGAAAGTGACATTTTTAAGTGATTCACTCAAGTTAAAATAGCTAATATTAAGTGTATTTATCTTGATATGAGTACATTTTGACAAGACTCAAAAATAAACTCAAAAAAGAACACAAAAAGAACTTTTCTGGAGGTGGCATGTCACCTGCATGATTCTATGAAAATGTTCAAAGTTAAAGCCACATTCTCCATGGGGATAGATTATGCCATATTAAGATTACAGCCAAAGGAACAACATTTTCATGGAAACAGAAAGAGGAAGAGACCCTCTTCCAGGCCAAATATGAGTCATGTTTGTGGAGATGAAAGCCTGATCACAGTAGGACACATTTTTCTATGTTTTTAGTGTAATAAAAGCATTATTGTGTGTCGTTATTGAATGCAGACAACATGTGGTGGTGTGATTCTGTGATTCTTCCCAAAAAGCTGTTTTTACTCTAAAAACTCCACTACTATGATATTAACAATAATGCATTTGTTTTATGCAGCACTTTTGCAAATGCTCAAAGTTTGCTTTTTATTTTAGTCTACTACTACTTAGTGTTTGGGCTAAAAAGTTACATACTGTGGCTTTAATCACACTTTCAATTGGCCTGTGAATGGCGAAAACCTCCAGAACTCTAGTGAAAATGTACTCAGTGTTTTCCAGTGTTTTCTTGGTACATTTCCAGCACTCACTCCAGCTGTCGGGCATGACCTTCAGAGCCAGGGGCAGCAGGTCGTCAAAGGAGGCGTCCAGGACCACAGACTGGATCTCTGGGTAGGACATGGCTGCCCAAGTGGCTGGAACAGGAAACACGGATTAATGAAAGATTTACATACTTTTACCAGGGAATGGGCTATACTCTAATATTAAACTCAATTTGATCCCTGTCACCATATGTTGTTTTGGTCATATGTATGGTGGTCTAACTTAGATATGGAGAAGGGTCCATCTAGAGTCTTAAAGATCTAGAGCACTAGACCCTAGATGGAGAAGGGTCCATCTAGGGTCTAGTGCTTTAGTCCTTTGGTCGGTCAATGGTGCCTTAGTCGATCAAAATGTATATTAGTCAACTATGATTGTATTTTGATTATAAGGATTTATATAGGACATCAGTAGAAAAAAGAGGCGAGTGAAACGAGTGAGTTAGCTTTGTAAAAAGGTAGATTAAAACTTGTTTAATCACAAGTATATTCTTTGTATAAATGTGTTGTTTCTAAGTACTTTTTTCTGCATACATTTTTTGTATGAACTCCCAGGCAGTTGGAGTCTTATACAAAGAGATATGTTATAGTTTTGAGTGCTTTAGCCAGGCCCCCGTTTTAGTGGTCTAATCGATCGGTAGGTCATGTCTTTTATTGACCAAGAATTGCTTTAGTCGATTACAGCCCTGCTCGGTTCTCCTGTTCAGGAAAAAAACATGTCAGTGAGAGACAGTGGATTTAACCAACTGCGGTGTAGGGTTCATTTTCCGAAGCAGCAGTGGGGCAGTTTTTGTTTGGATCATCTCTCTGCTATTGTCTAAATGTTTAAATGCGTTTCTATGTTCATTTCGTTAATGTTACGCCTCACTGCTGTTGTGTCGGCTATTTATTGTTTTTCCTTTGTTCAGTATGAAAATACTAATACACATTTGAGCCAGCAGATGGCTAAGTGGACTGGCTGTGTGAAAAGCACTCAATTAAAATACAACATATCATTATCATGGGGTCGTAACACAAATGCATTACTGCCATATTGTCCACCCACTTTCACAGTTTTATTATGTATGTTTTGACTATTCATTCAACTCCCTATTATGGGTGACATTTTGTGGACATTTCACCATTTAAAAAGCTATAGTACTATGTTTTGAATTGGTAATTGCTATGGAAACAGTGTTAATTTTCCATCACATTTTCCCTTACCTGTGAATCCTCCAATAGACCACGCATATATGATAATGTCCTCCACCTTGAATCCCAGCTTGTGTATAGCAAACTGGATCACTACATCCATGGCATTGGCTTCATTCTGTGGGAAAGGAACTCCCTGGAAGAAAAATACACAAAAATACTTATTAATAACACAACACTTGCATGTAGAAATAAAATATAAGAAAACTCACGGTGCTTCCTCCAAAACCTGGGTGATTCCAGCCCAGTACGGAGTAACCACCTGTTCAACCAGATCAGGAGTTATAATGGAACAGCAATATATATATACAATGCAAAAAGGAAAAAATTAGTTTAAAATAATACTTGAAATTAAAATTTTAGCTTTGTGTACTTTTAACTACTTTATATTTACTCTGTATAGACTTTATTTAGACACTTAGACAGCATTTATTACACTGACTTCCATGGCTTTCCTGACTGGTTTCTATATTGTTTTTTTCTTAATTGTAGAAATCAAATGATTATAACAATTGGCATTTCATTTTGCTTGAGATAAAAAAATGTATTCAAGGAAGACAATTGTAGACCTACAAGCAAAATGTATATATTATAGTCAAAACTATTCAAAACAACAATTTAAATTAAAGTCATTTTATCAAGGGAGAAAATCTCGGGTCTGTATAAAAATATCGCTTCTTACTTTCGAGTGGAGTGTTCATGCATCCAACTTCATAAAACCCTGCGTTCCCCTCACAGCAGATGACCTGTGTAAGTTTAAGACAAAACTCTGAGTGAAGTGCCCGGTACAGCCTACAGACTACAAATAAAGCCTTATCACGAGAAATAGCAAATCACAGGAGACAAGTACCAAAGTCTGTCCATTCTCCTCCTCTCCGTCCCTCCTCCGATCCACAAACATGGTGTCTATTTCATTACCGTCACAGGCAATCAGCTTGTTCCTCTGCCCATCGTACTGTGAAAATACAAACAAAGGCATGGCTAGAATTCAATAGCAGCTTGAAATTCAATAGCTGTTCATGACAACGTTCTAAAACTGAATTATTTCACATTTCCTGGTTCATGGTTATATGCAAAATTTTGAGGACTTTTCCCCTATTCATTTTGTTTTAAATTGTTAATCGCTATGATAATAATGAAACATTTTATTTAGCACTTTTCTTTACATTCAAGGATGCTGCACAAAGAATACAATTGCTAAGTTAATGGTCCTCATTTTTCCTCATTCTGAAATCGGAATCAAGTGTGCAGTTAGCATGCTAGTTGATTTTAATGTAGCTGCAAAAAAGTCTCTAAAAGCTGTGAATAAACTCATCATGGTGAATGCATATGGGAAGTGAGGAATAAATGAACCACAGCAAAGTTTAAGCAAAGTTCTAGTTCTGTTTTTCACGTTTTAAAAAGATAGTAAAAATCAGGGACAGTGCCTTTAAACCTGTAAAAGCCCTATCAACTGACAAAAAATAAGCCAAATTTGTGGCGCTAATGCAAGAGAAAATAAAATAACATAAGAAAGCCTTCATCTTTCTCATAATGGGTGAATTTCAGTGTGCAAAAATATTATGAAGTTAAACATTTTCAGCTGTTTTCATAGAACAGTGAATCCCCCATAGAGTTTTATTCAGCTCCCTGTTATACGCAAGATTTTAAGGAGCTATTCAAAAGATTTTATATTTTGTTTTCAATTGTTAGTCGCTTAGACAATGGTCCAAATTTTTTGATCATTCTGAAACCCCTGCCCAGTGTTGTAAATTACTGACATTAAACTGTATAAAGCCATGAACATGACCCATTGCTGTGGTGTCTGAATGGAAAAATTGTCCTTGTACCTCCTCTATTAGCCTGGCCTGGCCTTGTTGGAGCATAGGTCTCATGGCTTTTTGTAGCAGGCCCACAGATCCAGGGTACAACATCCTCCTCCCAAAAGAGTGAGCGATTAAATAACTGAAACACAAAGCATATACAATGGCACTGTGACATGAAGGATAGCCAGAGTACACTGCATAATAATAAATCTTGTTTGGCTTACATTCAGAATATGGATTTTGTAATTTAATCTGCTTTGCTGCTGTGACGTTTAGACCATTTTCAAAGTATTTTTCAGTGATTCCATCACAGTGGGTCCGTTACACTCTTGTTTCTATGTAAATGTCATTGCTCTGCTTGGAATGTTCCACAGTATGGCATTAAACAGATCTACCTTACATGTATTCGATTACAGGTGGTTTTATAGCTCAAAAATACCTAGAAAAACAGGCATTCTGACTGTGAGCGGTGTCGCCACTCTGTAGATCTAACCTGTAACTTGGTCTGGTTTGGTCTTCATGAAGACAGAAAGGTTTAATACCATACTGTGGAACATTCCAGACAAAGCAATAACATCTCCATGGAGAGAAGCAGGTGGCGGAAGCTCCACCAGAAAAGTTACACAATACTTTAATTTCAGGGAAAAAAAATGTGTAAAATTGAGTCTGTAGAATGTCACACTACACAAGTTTAGAAAATCGTATTATCAGTACAGATAATATAGCTTAAACAAGGAAAAAAAAACTGAAATACCTTGGAAAAAGCAATCTAAACCAACATGTTAAATTAAAAGACCGCGATGTGACTTTTCTGGTGGTTGCTTTCCACGGAGATGTTATTGTTTTGCATGGAATGTTCCACAGCATGGCATTAAACACATCTCTCCCTGTGGTGACAAGTAAATGACACCTGCAGGCGAAGTTTCAGGTCATATCTGTGCAGAGGCGACTCCTCTCAAAGTAAGAATGTTTGTTTTTTAATGTATTTTCAGGGATAGAATCACTTGTAACTGGATAAGCGAATGTTGACTAAGAAATAAGCCATACTGTGGAACATTCTCGGCAAAGCAATAACATCTTCATGAGACCAACAGGTAGCAGCCTCTCAACAAGCAAAGTTACATAGTGCAGCTTTAATCTAAATTAGGCTAAAATACTTGACATTCTGAATTCATGTAAATTTAATTTTAATTCATGTAGATATTCTGTTTCCACTGTGTATTGAAGCTGCAGTAAAGGTCAGTGCTGCACACATAATGAGTATATTGTATGTGAGTGACTTTAATGGGCCCGTACAGTGTAGCACTCACCTGATTATGTGACAGGGCAGAGTGCGCACAGAGTGGAGCAGACCGTCCGCTGCTCCTCTCAGTCTGGGCTCCAGCTTCAGCAGAGACACACCGGCTTTGGAGAGTTTTCTGTTAACGTGATAATAGGAGAAGGTGGCATTTATGTTATAAGCTATGTTATTTAAATAACAAAGGCAATACGTGAGATTTGTAATGTTTTGACAGGGTCTTGACAGGAGGTAATGATATTATTGGAGAACTATATCAAACTAGAACACCTGCAGAGTGAGCATGCAACAATTTTCTGAATAGACTGTATTATATTTGCCTAAAATCCAAACAGGTGCAATAAGAAATCTTGTAGTTAGGTGGTCCTGATCAAACAATGGATCTCTTGACAGGTTGCCACTGCAGCACTGGTTTAAGGATGGGTCAAATGTTTGTAAAATCCCTCAGTCGTCCAGGTAGAATCCATGGCAAAGGAGAAAGTTTATTTTGGTCGAACGAAATAAACTTTTGTCCAGTTGACAAATTTTAACTTCTCCTTTGCGATGGGTCAAATTCAAGTCATTAAAAGGTACATTTCATTATGAATAGCAAAAAGAGAGCGCATTTATGTTTGTGCTTTAGTCAAAAATCCACACCACAAATGGGCGTTTTAACAATATTAATTTAGCCATCCTTTCATCTCTATAAAACACTGCAAGTCTATAAAATTGTGTTAAGTAAATTGAAACCCAGCCATTGTGCGCGTTGTGTGTGTGGTTGTGTGGTAGAGATAATCCCGCTGTAAGGCTCAAATTCACCCAATCACAGAGCTGCACTGAGGTTTGTGCGGAAGCCAAAAAAGAAGCGCCCAAGTGAACCAGACAAACATTGCCAAATATACTTCAACCTATTTTAGCAAAAATATAGACTATTTTGTTTGTGAAAAATGTGCAGAAGGTAAGCGCTTGGTGCATTTGTGGACAGGGAAGCAGGTCACGATAATTTCTACAGTATATCGATTTATTGTTCAATATAAAAAAGCTGGAGCAAAATACATTTTTTTGTTTTAAAACTATAAAAACAAATATGCAGCTCAGGCCTCTTAATGATACTGTCTATTTAAAAATTGTTTACTGGGATTATCTTGCATTATTATCATTGTGTCAGAGGCATAAAGTAATTTCAATATTATCACAGTATATCTATAGCAATATATCATCTTCAAAAAGCATTACCGTGACAGGCCTACAGGGAAGATGTCAGTCTTTTATCGCAAATGGATGTAAATGGATGTAGCTAAAGTTTGATTTCTCACAAGAGTAATGTGTAGAACTCAATTCAATCTGGTGAACAAATATCAGTCTGGTGTGAGCCGTGTTAAGGATGCAGGAGTGCTAACCACAACACCAATGATTCACCCAGCAGGGGGGAATCAGCATGGGGAAGCACTTAGTTATACAGTTTGTAAAATATGGTTAAACACTTACGGATTGTTAACCTCCGTCCAACTGAAGTCTGCGGGCCAGTATGAGAAGTCAAAGTCATAACACCGCAATTTTTTCTGCAGATAAACAAATTCTATTAGAAGAGAATTCAATAAGACAACCCAATAAACAACACTTTACATTTACTTCATTAATATTGTGACGAACAAGCATACTCACTTTGTTTGATGCTGTGTGGCTGCTTTTGGTCTCCTCCAGAATAGAAATAAACTGCAGATATTCAGAGTTCCTCCATCTTTCCCAGCCTTGGGTCAGGAACACAACAAAAAATGCAACAGAACAGATAAATAAAAGCGACTCGCACAAATAAAAGTGAGAAATATCGAGCCAGTTTCAGAGCCTCAAGGGTGCGTTTAGTATTCACACGGTGTTTGCTGTGGACCTTGTGGAACTATTTCAATGTTAATGACTTTCTGTCTGAGCTGTGTACATGCGGCCTGCTGTGATATGGAGAGATGGATAGGTTGTGTTCATGACATTCTAGATTCATAACGTCATAATTTCAGATGGAGGGCAGGGGCCTGTACAACTCAATGGGAGATTCATCCATTATTAGTCTAGGGATTCCCAAATGTTGAACCCTATCATATATTCTTGGAGATTTAGTCCAAAAATGTGCTGTAATAATCTTGTGGCTTTAAAGGGGCACGATGTAACATTTCTGATAGAGTCTGCTACCTGCTTCATGTTATTGATGTATCTAGGATGTTCCACAGTATGGCATTAAACTGATCTTTCTTGCATTCAATAAGTAAATTATTTTATTGCTAAAGAAATACCGAAAAACATTCATTCTTACTTTGAGCAAAGCCTCTCCACAGATCTGACCTGTAACTTGACCTGGTAGCATCACCTGCTTGTGTTTATGGTGACCAACATGTTAATGCCATACTGCGGAACATTTCAGGCAAAGAAATATATCCATGGACAAAAGCAAGTGGCATAAGCCCCACCAGAAAACTTACATAGTCCACATTAAGTCCTTTCAATGGATAACATTAAGTAACACCGCCAGTTTTTACCTGAATATAAATTAATTTATGCTGACAGAAGATATTAAAATTTAAATCATTTTTATATCACATGAGTAGGTCCAACAAATACAGAGATTTAACAATAAACCAGATTAACACGCCTGTATTTTGACAGTTAAATAGCAAATCTATCATAGAAATCTGACCTGTTCTTCATCTCAGTATTAAAATATCCACAGTTTATAATGTTATGATGTCATGTGAACGTTATTACAAAACAACAGTGTTGGAAATATGTGGCCTCACCTCTGAGACAGGCCACTCCCAGCAGACACACCAGCACTGTGCCCACGTACTGACTGACAGGAACCAGCTTACTGCTGCAGATGTAGCCTGAAACACAAACCAGTGTCAACAGTGGAATAGAGGAGTATCATGTTTTCAAATAAGAGGAGAGGAGAGTAGTGCCCTCCTGATCTACTAGTAGTTCTGGGTTCAGTCCTGGCCTAGTCCTCGTATAGTCAAAATTTGGATGTGGTGTAAACAACGCAACCTTTTTCCTGCATTATCATAAATATTAAAGTTACTATAACAATCAAAATGAACAGTTTAAAAACAAGACACATTTGAATCCAAACATTGTATTAACTACATGAATAAAATAAAGACTGCCTCTGGTCCTAAAGTGTGAAATCTGTAGGAATAAACTGCATAAACAAACACAAAAACAACAGCGACATTGATATCCTCTCCTCTTCCATTTCTATCAGGCCCAAGCCTCATTACCCAGCGCCAATAGTGAAATCCACAGTCTCAATACTGGCCTACAACCATGTGTACAGATCAATATCAGACGCTCGATTATACACTAAGGACAAGCGTATTACCACATCTAATTATTTTCTATTGACGCAGCCTTTATTGGATGATGCACTTGATTAACTTTTATTAATTTAGAACTTCTGGGGTGATCCACAGCCTGTAAGCAACGGAATGTATAAAATAATCTGTTTTGGACAAAATAAAAATTATATATATGGAAAAAAAACAGATCAATGTTCTTTGAAAATGAAAAATTCCTCTGTGCAAACATAGTCGCAGCAACATTATTCTTACTTTGTTCAAACTTTTCTATTGGAGAGATACAGATTGTGTTTTCTAATACAACTTTTGGTTCTGTTTTTTGGTTCATTTATTTTACGAAAGCTGCACTAAAAAGAATTTTAAACTAAGCATTATACCTCGAATAATTAAGAAACCGATTTAAATAAAAATGTAAAAAATACACATGACATACTGAACTAACTAGTTCAGTCGTGATACTCAAATTTCACACTTGATTTTGATACTAAGAACTAGACTTGATACTCAATACCAATTCTGATACCACAATAATAAAAAACACTCTTTATTTAGACAATAAAATGTGATTTTCATCATCATACCATAGTTCTTTCTTTCTTTTATATTACAATGCTGTCTTATATCTGTGTAATCCCTTAGATGACCAGGTACACTATATTGCCAAAAGTATTCGCTCACCTGCCTTGACTGCCGTGACATCCCATTCTTAATCCAAAGGGTTTAATATGACGTCGGTTCACACTTTGCAGCTATAAGAGCTTCAAGTCTTTTGGGAAGACTATCCACAAGGTTTAGGAGTGTGTTTATGGAAATTTTTGACCACTCTTCTAGAAGCGCATTTGTGAGGACACACACTGATGTTGGACGAGAAGGCCTGGCTCCTAGTCTCTGCTCTAATTCATCCCAAAGGTGTTTATCGGGTTGAGGTCAGGCCAGTCAAGTTCATCCACACCAAACTCTCTCATCCATGTCTTTATGGATCTTGCTTTGTGCACTGAAGCTTTCAGAGTTCCTTTCACTGGAACTAAGGGGCCAAGCCCAGCTCCTGAAAAACAACCCCACACCATAATCAACCCTCCACCAAATTTTACACTCGGCACAATGCAGTCAGACAAGTACTGTTTTCCTGGCAACCGCCAAACCCAGACTCGTCCATCAGATTGCCAGATGGAGAAGCACGATTCTTCACTCCAGAGAACATGTCTCCACTGCTCTAGAGTCCAGTGGCAGCGTGCTTTACACCACTGCATCCAACGCTTTGCACTGCACTTGATGATGTTTGGCTTGGATGCAGCTGCTCAGCCATGGAAACCCATTCCATGAAGCTCTCTACAGACTGTTCTTGAGCTAATCTGAAGGCCACATGAAGTTTGGAGGTCTGTAGCGATTGACTCTGCAGAAAGTTGGTGACCCCTGCGCACTATGCGCCTCAGCACCCGCTGACAGTCTGCATGCCTAGGTGCTTTTTATATTTTTATATTTTATACCCCTGTGGCCATGGAAGTGATTAGAGCACCTGATTTCCATTATTTGGATGGGTGAGTGAATACTTTTGGCAATATAGTGTATGTTCCACAGTGGTCTCTGGGTATGTTTCGTTTATGTGGTTTTATACATGTTTTAATACAGCTAGAATCATTCTAACATTAAGGTGTTGTTCAGGAAAGATTCATTTCTGTCCTGTGAATGTGACTTTTTCAGTATCTATACCTGCTCAAATTTGTATATAGTTTCAATAATAGTTTTTGAAACAATAAGCATCTGATTTTTTATCCTTTTGACAACACTAGAACAAACTATACATTATTTATTTACATGTCAGATTTTTACCAAATATAAAAATACCCCCAAAATACCCTTCAGTCTGAAGCATTTTTGACATTTACCATGCAAACAGAACAGTAACCCAAAAGATATACTTGCTGGTTATTTAGCATGGAGCTGTTCAGACAAAGATCATTCATTATTTATCAGCATTAGTTATTCAACAAACACGGTCCTACCTTTGCGGTACAGATAGCAAAGCAGAAGAGGAGAACTGTAGTATGACAGAGACCACAGAGCAGAAGCCTAAAGGCACAAAAACATCACTTAGCAAATGTGTTTAGACTTGGCGTTCATATCCAGAGATATAAAAGCAACATATTCTTATTATTCTATCCTGTCTCTGGACATAACTGCTGTGGTACTGAACTCTTGAAACTACTTGAACTACTGCTCAGCTGGTAATGGTTGTTGATAATAACCAAAGGGATGGTGGTACGATACCAGCTCTGATCAGTTCTGTTGTTTCTTTGGGCCAGACACTTCATGTTGCGTAATATGTTAGGCTTGTAAACCCCAATACAAATCCAGCCTGTTAGTATTTTTGATGTTGTTGTAGTTTATTTTTTTAAAGTCAAGTCATTTCAATTTGTCCTCCTGTCTTGTGGAATTACTGGAATTATATTTGTCTAAATGTGTAATAGATTTTGTTTTCGCTGTTTTGTTTCTCAGCCCTTGATAATACTCACCCAGCCGAGGATGCTGTCTGCATGTTTCTCCAATCCACTAGGTTGGTAGTTCCATCCCTGAAAAGACACAATTGAAAATGTAAAACTTTTGGTAGTGTGTAAAACATATTGGCTGAACATTAGAAATAAATGACTCTACTTTCTATCTTTGCACAGGATATAAAAGGCAATGATACAGGTATGTTACATTCTAAAATGAAAGATGTAGTAACGACTGTACAAGAATTCAGGTCTTTGTTTGCTCGGTTTTACCAATTCAGATTAGACTTTGACAAACTTTATTGATCCACAAGGGAAATTATTTGGACACAGTAGCTCACACATTGCACTATATTATAATAACAAAAAGCAAAAAGATAAATGTTAATAATAAATTCAAAATAAGTAGCAAAAATAACAAGAGATGGTGTCAAATAAAGCATAATTATATACTTGTAAAAGTAATAATATATAGAAATATAGTAAGAAAAATATATTGTGTGTTTCTACAATTTTTTTATGCCCAATAAACTTAAAAAAAATATCCATCCATCCATCTTCTCCCGCTTAATCCGGCTGGGTCGCGGGGGCAGCACGCTGCCCATTACTCTGTGCACCAGACCCAGACCCCTATGAACCCCTCTGCAGGTGGTGAGCCCACAGGAGGGAGGAATTCCTTGACGGTCCTTGATGGTAAACTGTTCATAGGGGTGTTGCATGTTTTTGGTTGATGGGGGGAAACCGGAGTACCCGGAGGAAACCCATCCAGACACGGGGAGGAAACATGCAAACTCCACACAGAAAGGCCCGGGTGACCCGGGGATCGAACCCGTAACCTTCTTGCTGTGAGGCATGAGTGTTGCCACTCAGCCACCGTGTATATTTAAAAAAAATATGACTAACTTAAATCAATCCTGGCATTTATTATGAACTCTGATTGATCAAGCCTATTGTGTGATGCATGTTCTAGCAAACTGTACAACTTGTTCCACCTGCATTCTTATGAGGTTGTTTTATTCACCTTCAGAGTGTTCAATGAATTAAAAGAGCGCATTTCCATTGAATATTTGACTTAGCGTTAGCAGGCGAACTACAGGCATTGCAATGTTTTTAAAGAAGATAGTTTTCATAAACAGCTAAAGTCTATTAGGTAACTACGCCTAAAATATGTAGATTTATGCTACATTTCCATTTCGGTTAGAAAAACAGCGTCAAAGCATCTGTCAAAGAAGAAAAACAATTGGCACTTCCGGGGCCGCTACGGAGGCGCAGCTGCTCTTTAGGCGTAAAACCTGAGCATATTTTAGCAGTTTGCTCTTCACAAATGAACGCAAAAGAGAGGAGACAGCCGTACCCTTCTCCCCGGTCTGCCTTCGGGTCGGGAATGGTCCGGAGAGCGGTGAATTCGGTGCAGATGAGGCCCGAGCAAACACCGGAGCCACATCCAGCCGGCCATTTTTCCTATGCAATGACTACGGCAGCCCTAAGTGATCAAAAGGCGAATGCGCGAAATGCAAGAAGGTCAAAGTCAAAGTTTGTTTATTTAAAGTCCTGTATTACACAAACTGATTCTGATGCCGTTACATCATCAAAAACATATCTGGATTTGTGTTATTCTTTATTATTAATCTGTCTACTTCTCAAAACGCTCTGTTCCACCTTGTGATGTCATGTAGTGGTTGTTTTATAGTTAACAGCTACCTTTTAGCTTTAGTTCAGTAGTGATAAAAAATAAATCCAGGTCTGTAATCATCCAAATTATTCTAGTGAAGGTGTATGGAGTTTAAAAACACAGTGGAGGACTTTCTGTTCCACCTTGTGATGTCATGGGGTAATACTGTTTATAATTTCTGTTTTAGAGAAGAACTCAGCCTAAATATGCAGAGTTTGTTTGTTAAACATGTGGGAAAGAAACAAAACACAACTCCAGGTCTGTTTGTGATGAGGAAACAACATTTTAACATTGATCCTTTTTTGATCCCGAAGGAAATTCAAAATAGCTTTACAATGAAAGGATTTTACAGTGGAGAGTTATATTAAAAAATAGACCTAACTGCTAGCCCGAAGTGATCAAAAGGCGAATATGCGTAAAATGCAATAAGTTTTCACACCAGTGCCACCAAAGAAAAGATTCAGCCTTCAAGGTACTGCCAAGTCTAAACTAATGAGTCTATATTTGAACAACTGCAGGTCTAATCTAGGGCTAAAGTTCTAAAGTTCATTACTAAAAGTGGACCACATAATTGTCACTGTAGTTTGAGAAACACTGCAATAAGGCCAAGCTGTACTTAGAGCATATTTTAATAATACAGCAAATAGCATTACAATGCAAAGATGTTACAGTGGAAAGTTAGATTAAATAATACAGAACAGTAAAAAAAAAAAAAGGATCATCTAATAATAATAATAATAATAATATAGCTTTGAAACTTTCAGACAACAATATAAAGTGTACATTAATGTAGATTTTTGTTGAATTTAAAATAATATAGCAAAAATATAGAATAGGAAGGCTATAGTAGTAAAGGTATAGGGTATTGCAAAGTAGAACACAAATTTAAATGGATTTCAAGGATTCAAAAAACACATTATTGCATATCAAGAAATTAAATGCAGGCAACACTGATTTTGTCTTTCCACCCACTTCCAAGTGCGCTCTGGTTCTGGAAGTAAATTTTCAAAACATTTTCAAATATTAAAGATGTATTACGCTAAACTGAATTGAGCTTTAGGCCATGTTTTAATATTGTTACCTCAACATTATAACATAGATTAAAGAGTTTAAAGACATCGCAGAGGCTAATCAGCTACATGCTCACTAATATCCATAACACAGTTGTTTTAAATCCAAAAAGCACATCTAAAAAGCAACATTTTTTAATAGCGTTGAGGTTTATAAGGTTTCATAAACAGACTTTGAATGAAATAATAAGTGTTGCGGTCATCAGTTACCGCAGAGCTGATTACCCCTCAGCAAGCTTTCAAGCTTTAATAGGCTATTAGTATTATTATTTTCAGAAACATGAATGGGAAATTTACTTCCAGAACCAGGGGATGGTCACTTGTCCTGATTTGGTCCTGATTTGATCCTGATTTGGTCCTGATGTAGACCGCTCACCCACTTTCTCCTGCTCACCCACTGCACCAGACTAAAGAGGGACTTAGGAGTTCATTCTCCAACAGGCTCCAGTGAGAGATACAGGACGATAATTACGCCTTATTTGACACTAGTCTCTTTTTATTTTTGCTACTTATTTTAAATGTATTATTACCATTTTTATTTTTGCTCTTTGTTATAATATGATATTAGTTTAGTCCTGGTTTAGTCTGGCTTTAGTCCTGGTTTAGTCCTGGTTTAGTCTGGCTTTAGTCCTAGTTTAGTCCTGGTTTAATCCTCTTTTAGTCCTGATTTAGTCCTGGTTTAGTCCTGGTTTAGTCCTGGTTTAGACCTGGTTTAGTCCTGGTTCAGTCCTGGTTTAGTTTGCTCTTTGTTATATTAAATTGTGATGTGTGAGCTACTGGGTCTTATTGTGTCTTATTTTAACTGTATTATTACCATTTATATTTTTGCTCTTTGTTATTATATTATATTAGTTTAGTCCTGGTTTAGTCCTGATTTAGTCCTGTTTGAGTCTTGGTTTAATTTGATCTTTGATTTGTGCCCAAATACTTTCCCTCGTGGATCAATAAAGTTTGTCTAAATCCAAGTCTAAGTGTTTTTGGTCTAGTTCTTGTCCTGGTTTAGTCTAGTCCACTTTAAGTTCTTGAGTCCCAGTTTTGATATGATATGTGTACAAATATGTGACCTGCACACACAGCCTTATTTTGCTTTTCTTTAGTTTACTGTTGCCTTCTTCTGCTTGTGGGACTGGAGTGTTTGTGACAGCTGGCGGAGGATCAGCTGTGGGAGGGTCATCGGCTCTGACACTCATCTGAAACACAGAGAGGAAAGACACAAATCCACAATCTCGTCTTTTATGTTTCATCTTAAAAACCCACGCACAGAAACAACGGTACACAGAGGAAAAAATGTAGCTGTCAGTTACAATATCAAGTGATGTTTGGGATACGGTGGGACAGGGATGTAGAAATGTAAGAAAGTCTGAGGTCCATTGTGGTGATACATAAATATTCCTGCTTTAGTCCTGGTTTAGTCCTGCTGTAGTTCTAGTTTAGTCCTGGTTTAGTTCTGGTTTAGTCCTGTCAGGATTCCTGGGGTTTTTTTTTCACCTTGTGCCTGGGCAGAGAGTCTGGCATCACCCTCACCTATGGGTCCCACCCACTAGTCCCCTGCAGTCCAATACCAATAAACCAGTACAAAGAACCGGCTCAAGCATCCACACACTGCCAGATCGTCACTTGATTAACTTTGAAGCAGTTTTCTATAAAGTGCCGGTGGAAGTGGGATTAAAGAATGGGTTCTCAAACTGTGGGTGAGAAGTGTTTAAGTGCAGTACAGTTTGCTTGGCTTATTTTAGGCCTAAATGAGCATTAATCAGATCAAATGGAGATATATTTATAAAAACATTTATATGTATATGTGCCAAAATAACTGTAAAATACAAATAAATATAGAAAATGACAAAGATGGTCTTGATTTGGTCTCGATGGGCCGTGGTCTTGATCTCGGTCTTGGTCTTTAAAAGTCTTGGTCTTGTCTCGGTTTCAACCCTCAGAGGTCTTGGTCTTGTCCTGGTCTTGGGACCCTGTGCTCTTGGACAGGTCTTGGCCTCGATTAGTGTGTCCTTGACTACAACACTACCAAGAACTCACTGCATTACAACAAAAATCTGAATTTTAACAGTATTTTTATTGTAATTTTATCTGCCCTCATCTGTATTAAATAATATTGTCCTATAGAATGTGACGTCCTCTGAAACACAGCTGAACCCCAAAGAACCTAATAGTATTTAGTGTTTGAAAATTACATTCTGTTTTGTTTTGTTTTTGTAATCATCACTGTGGTATCAAAATCTGCATTTGCCTTTCCCTTTGAATAGAAATCAAGTTTGAAATTTTGAAATTGTGACAACACTACTTTGTAAACATGGTCATAGTAGAAGAATCCTGATGTGTATGCCTGTCTATGAGAGCGAGGAGTGTAACAGCAGATTTTGACAGTCACACGCACACACCAGACACACACACACACACACATACGACACAGGTGATGCAATGCCTTTTACTTACCGCTCCAGTTCCTTATAGACATCGTCCTCTCCTCTTGGCTTCAGATCCTGCATTAATAATAGAAAAGGGGGGAAGGGTAAACACTGGGATCTATGGTACAAATCCTGCTTTATGTTCCTCTGGTGTGTAATGAGATTGATTTGTTAATACTGCTAATGTAAGGGGGGCTCATAGGACTCGGGTTTAGCAGATTGGGCATTGACAGATTGAGGAGGAAGACATATTTACTGACAGCTTGCAGTGCGAAGGAGGGGGGTCAAGAGTCTGTGGAGTTGGCTTCGTTACAGCTAAACATGCAAAAATACATGCATGGAATATTTTATTTCATGTCTTTAAATAAGGAGTAGAGAAAAGTTACAGCTCACAAAGTTGCTGTTTCATACCCATACTTAAAATCTATATTACACTATTTTCTTGTTTCCTCATCACAAACAGACCTGGAGTTGTGCTTTGTTTCAATCGCACATGTTTAACACACAAATACTGTATATTTAGGCTGAGTTCCTCTCTCTGTTCGGTCTGTTCCACCTTGTGATTTCATGCCGTAATACAGGAAGTGCTCCACTGAGTTTTTAAACTCCATACACCTTCATTAGAATCATTTGGATCATTTCAGCCCTGAAATAGCCAGCCTCAACTGAACAAAAGGTAAAAGGTGGATGTTACCATTAAAACTACCACCACTCACAAGAATCCACTTTGTGTAATACAGGAGCTTTAAAGTTGCACTATGTAACTTTCAGGTGGGGAGTCCGCCTTCTGCTCGACTCCATGGAGATGTTATGGCTTTGTCTGGTATGTTTCAAAGTATGTCATTAAACTTATCTTGAATACATTAATTTACTGGTTAACTCAATAACTGTATCACTCCCAGATGAAAAACAAGTATTATTAGAACAAATATAGGAGCACATAGACTGGTATACACCCACGGAGCACCTACTGTACCTGGACGACTGAGGGATTACACAGATACACACATGGCAATATTAAAGAAAGTACTGTTATTTAATGTTCAAAATGACATTCTATTGTCTAAATTGGTATTGGTTATCGAGTCTGTTCCTAAGTATTGAAATAGAGTTTGAAATTTTAGTATTGTGACAACTCTATTAGCAAATACAAATAAGCTATGTTGGTGCATCTCTACTTCTGTGCCCTATCTTTAAACTGCTGTCTTCACATTAAAATAATAGCACAGAAAGCTACAACAGAAAAATACTTGTATATTCTTGTATATAGTTAAAGACACGGTTTTAATTGCGAGACTTGAACATTGCAGTCTTCACACTTAACACTGCTGGATCTTGTTAAAGTGTGGTCTGTTTACAGGAGCCTATAAATAAAGTTGAAACAAAGAAATCCTCCATGCGGTGTATAATAAGGCAGTACAGTGTATCTTACCATGTAGACCGAACCCTGGGGAGGAGCCTGCGGGGAAACAAGCAGAGCACAGAAAACAGTTTTAATGAACAACAAGTGACAGAAGGAGGAGGAAGCCTACAAATCAGACCCAAAATCACAGGAGGGGAGAGAGAGAGATGGACGGATAAAAAAAGATGGAGAAAGAGAGAGAGAAAGAGAGACGAGTGTTTCATCAGAGTGGAAATATCGGATTGCATCACCTGTTTTATGTCCTCGGGATTTTCATAGATGTTTTCAGCTTCGCCCGAGCGCACCGAGAGGGACTGCTCAATGCCTGGACGAAATGAAGACATAGTCAAAAACACACACAGCTGTTGGCTTTACATGACATCATACAAGGATTTAAGATTGTGGTTCTCAAACTGGGGGTAGCACCGCCACTAGGGGGCGACAAAGACGCACAGTGGGTCACCAGGGAGGTCAAAGCTCAGTATTATTACATAGAACCCAGTTTAGTCCTGATGTAGACTAGGTTAGGACCTGTTCTACTTCTGATTCTAGACTGTATATAAATAGGAAATAGGAAGTGGGCATGAGAGGTGCTTCAGGCTCCATCGACTCTGGCTCCAATTGACTTTACATTGAAAAAGTGTCACCCCTCTCTCTGTAAATGCTGCAGCGAGCCTCGTCATTTTGGTCTTAAAATGTTCATATTAACCCGCTCTACATGATCCTGGGGTTTTTATTTTGCTATTTTGTACGTACATAAATTTTATTCCTAATATGGACCTGGTTACAAATTTGCTAATATAACTGCAGCCTCAGTGAGCTTCATTTGCTCATGTCTTACATAGTATTGATGTGGTCATTAGTCCTGCATTGATCCTGGTTAGACCCTAGTTTAGTCCTCATGTAGGTTAGGACCTGTTCTACTTCTGATCTAATCCAGGTTTAGTTCTGGTTTAGTCCAGTTTACTTGCAATTTTGATATGGTGTCTGCAATTGTGAACCCAGCCAAGGGTAATTTATCATTTTTCTATTGATACTTTGAAGCTGCTGTCATCAACATTCCCTAGGGGTGTGACGCTAACTGTAGGCTCTACATTGTCTGAACCTCTGTTACTCAAGTTAGATTTTAATCTCAGCTTTGTTTTAACACAATGTGGCCAGAAAGAGCTGATTTGGATGTGTTGTTTAAATCCATCATTTTCAGACAATCTAAAAACTTTTGTGGTAGTTAATGCTAATATGAGCATTGTGTCACCATGGTAACTGATGAACATTCAACCAAAGACAAACTAGAAATACACCCCCATTGTTGTTGACTGACGGATACACTGAAATGGTAAACTGAAAATAACAGCATTTTTTCCCCCATAACTTTAGGCAACATAGGAAATATATGAAGTCAATTTCATGAATAAGATCTTTATTTTTGGTCCGTAATGGGCTAGTGTTAATCTGCATGGAGAATGATTAAGGTCCCCAGTAGAGCATGGAAACCCGACCCCGAATCTGCTCTTTCCTGTCTAGAGTAAAACCACTCGCTCTGAGACTTTTAAGTGTTCAAAAGATCAGAGCACTGCAGTTCAAGTTTAGATACAAGTCAAAACTGTGTTATTATTATTTGTGAAATGTGGTGCAATACTTCAGATACATGATTTTTAAAGCATAAGAAAGTAGAGTCACTATCGCGAATCTGCAGCTTCACCTCAGTCCGTGCGCTGGGTGGATGTAAACAGACACACGTGAAATACTTTTGCCTTTTTACTTTTAAATAACGCCTCAAATTGGATTAACAGCGCGGTTTTGTGTCATAATTTGTGGAGGACAATTTCTATGGATAATGTGGATGAGATGCTGCAATATTTTCGCTATATCCCGAGTTTGTATTTTGCGTCTCTGTGTCCGTTAGAGGCCACACAAACAATATTCTATGTGTGTCATTAATAGGTCTATGAAAATAGGATTCGATCATTGCTCTGTCGGACGGTGGACGGGCTCGGACAGAAAAATTCGGCCCAATCCACACTTTAGTCACCAATATAATCATTAGAAAAATAGGGTCCATTAGCAATAAAAGTTGTATACGCCTGTTGTGTTTATTTGACATGGAGGAAGGTAAAATTACTCTGAGAATATGCAGATTTTTTTGTTGTGGGTGGATAAAATGAGCCAGCATCATATAGACTGAGAGATTTTGTTCATCCTTGCTTACAGTTAATTAAAATCTAGTAATATATGTTCAAACACAAGGAATTAAATTAGTTTACTTAAAGATTTTTTTTAAGATTACAATCTGGATTTTGACAATATGAAAAAGATGATGTGATTTTTCTTTTTTTTTTTTTTTTTTTGCATATATTGATAGTTTGATTTTGAGGAGAGAGAAAGAGGGAGGGATGAGCGATTGTACAGGGATCACTGTTTTCTGTCAAAATGCCATACAAACGCATTGCTAAAAATGGAAGAGAGAATTTTAAAAAGTATTAATAAATGATAAAAGAATACTAGTCTCAGTCCCTGCCTAATAAAGTGGAATCATCTCATTTTTAATCTCCAAAGACCCAGAAGTTTTAAACCAAAAGGAGGAAGCAAAAAGACGGATTCATTTCCAGCCTTCTTTAATTAATTCAACACTTCCCACTTAGCAAGCAATTAATGTGGTCCCTAAATCAAAGAGTTACCAAAAATAATAATCCGTTTAATTTATATAGAACATTTCTGGACACTCTAAGACACTTTACAATTTTTTTAAAAATTTTTTTAATACTTAAAGGTGCACTATGTAACTTTTTGGTTGGGGGTCCGTCACCGGCTTGTTTCTATGGATATGGCATTGCTCTGCCTGGAATGCTCCATAGTATGACTTTAAACAGCTCTATCTTACATTTATTCAGCTACAGGTGGTTTTAGAGCTCAAAAATACCTAGAAAAACAGGCATTCTGACTGTGAGCGGAGTTGCCTCTCCACAGATCTGACCTGTAACTTGGTCTGGTTTGGTCTTCATGAAGATAGAAAGGTTTAATGCCATACTGTGAAACATTCCACACGGAGTAATAACATCTCCACAGAGAAAAAAATCTGCTGGGACCTCTGTCAGAAAAGTTACACAATGCACCTTTAGTACTGCATAATTAACAAAAGAAATACTAGTTCCAATTAGGCCTGTCACGATAATTACTATATGGATTTATCGTTCAATATATGATAGACAGAACTATTTTTTGGGGGGGTCAATATTTATTGTGTGTTTGGATTTTTGTGTGGATTTATTTGTATTTTTTTTAGCAATATGATAAGATTAGATGATAAGTAGAAAGCTGAATTATAAACTTCTATCTCTAATTATTTAAGTGTAGCTTTCTACTATTTACTTTGCAATTGCAATGTTTTTAACAATACTGTACATTTACAATACTTTTTGGCAATAATTCTGCTTTATGGTTTGGTTTCACTATTAATAATTTGCACCAAATGTCATCAACATTCCTCGGGGGTGTGATGCTAACTGTAAGCACTGCTCTATCTGAGGCCTGTTAGACGTTAATCTGATCTTTATTTGAGCACAATCTGACCAGAAAGAACTGACTCTTCTGAGCTGATTTATGCTGTTAAACAAGTCTCTCACACATAAAAGTAGTCATGCGCTAGCTAGCATTAGCCAACAGTTTTTCAGTCACTCAAGTTCAAAGTTTACTGTCAATTCTTCATACAAAGATCATACAAAGAATCAAAATTATGTTTCTCACTATTCCATGCATAATAAATAAATAATAAATGGTAAATAGTGCAAAAGTACAATAGGCAGATACTGCAAGGCACAAGACAGTCTTTTTTGGGGAAGTCAGGGGGGGTCTGAGTCCAAGTGTTCTTTGGGAACAGAACTCCCTGCAGATTCCTAGCTAGAGAGGGGAGAGAGTTCAGCATCCTAACAGCCTGGTGGATGAAGCTGTTAGTGAGTCTGGTGGTGCAGGAACAGAGGCTCCTGTACCTCCTCCCAGAGGGCAGGAGGCTGAACAGATTGTGTGCGGAGTGGCTTGCATCACTCACAATTGTGATCGCTTTGTGGGTGAGGCGGGTGGTGTATATGTCTTGCAGAGTGGGGAGTGGTGTACCAATGATCTTCCTGGCTGTGTTCACTATGCGCTGCAGGGCTCTCCTGATGTGGTCGGTGCAGCTTCCGCCCCACACAGTGACGCAGCTGGAAAGGATGCTGTAGAATGTGGTCATGATGGGTGGTGAGGCACTTACCCGCTTGAGTTTTTTTTGAGGATTTGATGTGAGATATGACTGGTCATTCAAAGCACTCCATGATGACGGGCGTCAGTGCCACAGGGCGGGAGTCGTTGAAGCAGGATGGGGATGGTTTCTTTTGCAAAGGAATGATGGTGGAGGCTTTGAAACAAGATGGGACGATGGCTTGCTCCAAAGAGGTGTTGAAGATGTTTGTAAAAACCTTTAGCTCCTTTGCGCAATCCTTCAGCACACAACCTGAGATGTTGTCTGGATTTGTTGCTTTGTGTGGGTTGATGGTGGTGAGTGTCCTCTTCACGCTGGTGGCAGACAGGCATAGAGTCTGGTTGTGTAGAGGGGATGTTGTTTTCTGTGGGTGGGTGTTGTTTTGCGCTTCAAAGCATTCAAAGAAGCTGTTCAGGTCATTTAGCAGAGAGGTGTTGCTCTCGCAGCTCTGTGGCGCAGCCTTGTAGTCTGTGATGGCCTAGATGCTCTGCCATAGGCTCTGTTCATCTCTGCTGTCTTCGAAGTGAGAGGTTATCTTGTTTGTGTACGCCTTTTTTGTTTCCCTGATGCCCCGGGACAAGTTGTCTCTCGCTGTTCTCAGGCCAGCTTCATCCCCAGCTCTGAAGGCATTATCTCTGGCCCTCAGCCGCCTGTGGATGGCCGCTGTCAATCATGGGTTCCGGTTAGCCCGAGTGATGATAGTGTTTGTGTGGGTCACATCATCGATGCATTTGGTGATTTAAGAGGTCACAGTGTATGTGCGCTCCTCAGTATCTATAAGGCTGTTGTAGGTGGCAGCTTGCTTAAACATTTCCCAGTCTGTTGTGTCAAAGCAGTCTTGAAGAGCAGAGGAGCCCCCCTCTGGCCACACTCTTACCTCCTTCAGAACCGGTTCGGCGACTTTCACCCACTGTCTGTATGCCGGCATTAGCATAACAGTGATATGGTCAGAGAGTCCAGTGTGCGGGAGGGGGTAGCTTTGTATGCTCCTCTGTGAGAAGTGTAAAGAAGGTGAGGTTCCCTTGTTGGAAAGTGCATATGCTGGTCTTGAGATCAGCATGGTTAAAATCTCCACCGAGGATGGTGAAGCCATCTGCGTGTGCTGTCTGTTGTTCACTGACGGCCTGGTACAGTTCATTTAGCACCGCGTTCCTGTCACTGTTGTTATTGGTGGGACAGATGTAAACCGCGACTTGCAAAATTTTGGTAAACTCCCTCGGCAGGTAGAAAGGACGGACGGCACTTTATGATCATAAACTCCACCAGTGATGAACAGTGTTTACATACCAGCACAGCGTCCTGGCACCAAGCGTCACGGATGTAAACACAGACGCCACCAACTTTTCTAAATCTCTAACAGTGCCTGTCAACTGTATTTATATTCCAATGTAGACTGACAAAAAACATTGAAACACATTTTAAACTAACAAAACACCGCAGTATTGGGAGAGCGAGAGGCTGCTACGTTTGCACACGCCGCCATTCAAATCATAACATCTCTCGCTTTTTTGTTGAAAATCAAATTCCTAAACAGGACCATGAATGCTTGTACTGATCACAAGCTCCTGAAAAAATGCTGTTTAAATCCATTTTGTATTTTTTCTTGAAGTTTCAGACCATCTAAAAACTTGCAGGCTGTGTTTGCTAAAGTATGTATCATGTTACCATGGTAACTGCTGAACATTCCCCATAGAGATGCATGTACAACACCCCCAGTGAGATTAATACTACATAATTAACAAAAATACTAGTTCCAGTCCCCATCTAATAATGTGAAATCATGGCACACTGTAAATCTCCAAAGACTGAGCAGTTTTACACCAAAAGAAGGGAACAAAAGCAGGTCTCATTTCCAACCTTAGAGGACATCACGGTCGGCATCACTGTGGCAGCCGACAGACAGGGGCCCAGAGACAGACAGAACATGGAGAGCTGTCAAAAAAACGAACGAAAAAAGAAAGAAAAGGAAAAAAAAAAAATGCCAGAAGACTCACCACGATCTGAAATGTGTCTCTGTCTCCATAGAAACGCACCGACAACCACAGCAACCAGGGGCACCAAGAGTAACAAAGCGGAGAGAGAAGGGAGCAGGGAGGAGGCTGCGACTTCAACACTTTCTACAAGAGAAAACAACAGAAGTGTCTGGAGAGGGCTTGACATTAATAACCAAAAAGCTAAAAAGATGTACAGTATATGTGTTGCTCTGTGTCTCTTATATATTCTATTGTTGTCACCATTTTTAGCTGTATATATCTTAAAGGGCCCATATTACGTTATTTTCTGATTTACAGTATGTTATAAGGCTATTATAAGACCAGCTAGAGTGACCAGTGAGCAGAAGAGAAGCCCCTCCAGTGTTATTTAAGGTATAATTGTTCACAAACTGACATTTTGTTCTGCAGATTGGTCCTTTTCATCAGGTTAAGTGGACACGACCCCATTTCCACTTCCCTTTTCTTTTTTTGCTTGTACACTCGGAGCCAAATAGATTAAAATACACACAACACTTTTGGAGATTTGCTGGAAATGTTGCCAGTATTTGCATCATTCCACTGTCAATCAGAGACAATGGTTTGAGGGGAATAACACAGAGAAACCAGGCTCCATCAGACTGAAGGAAAAGCGTGTGGACAGATGAGGAGACAGATATCTGCAGCTCTGGATCTGGGCTATAAATATGAAGAAGAGACAGAGCAGACAGACGCAGTCAAAACCAGACGCTGACAAATCTATTTAGGAAGGACTGGACTAATCTGGTTTTGTACAGTGTTTTATGAAGATGTTAAGGCCGGAACTGTGGGAGGGTTTTTGACAGGGCAAAAAATCAAGTTGAGTTATAAAAATTATCCATATATATCACAATCAAATCTACTGTAATAGTTATAAAATCACTAGGGATGCACCAATCCAGCTTTTTCAGTTCTGATACTGATTCTGATACTATGGCATTATATTTGATCAACCCATACCAGTGTAGGGACTAAAACAAAAAATATTGTATGACAAAATGTGTTAAGTAGCTCTTATTTCTCTCTCAAGTAACTAAAATACAACTTTGTATTAAAAGCTCAAACATCATGAGACTTTCTGGACCAAGCACGGCCAGTAAATAATCTTATTACATCAATTTATAGCCCCAACCAGAAGATCGTCAGAACTGATATTTATCCAGCAAATTTAATGGATCGGTGACAATATTTGATACCAGTATCGTATCAGTGCATCCCTAAAATTCACAAAGGCTGTAATTATTTAGATACTAGAATGTCTTATGCAAGGAACAGAACAGATTGTTGTACCTTGAGTTTAGAACCCTCCACAGTCTGTTATTTAGGGCATATGTATAATATTTGTCAGTTCATAATTCAGTCTTCTCTCAAATTTGGATCCCCTGCTGTTACAATAAACACTGTTAGAAAAAAACAGTTCATTTTTTTTTTTTTATAAAAAGATGAAGCCCTACTTTACATCATTCATTCACTCTGTGGTGGCAGGTGCTTGGTGCAACAGCTGCCCTGGGCCAGACTGACGAAAGTAAAGCTGCCAATCTTTCCTAAATCCTTAAACCAATTTGAAACATTTGTGCAATGGTGAAACGTAAATAACTAAAAGTAGTAAAGTACTGTACTGAAGTAAAAGTTTTTATTTTTGTTTCAGACCTGCTGAAAAGGCTGAGGGGTTTATTATTATTATTATTATTATTATTATTATTATTATTATTATTATTATTATTATTATTATTATTATTATTTTATTCAGGACAGGGAAGACTTAATGCTAAATAGAAAGTACAGCTAAATAGAAAGTACAGTTATTAAATATTAAAAGACTTTGGCAACCTGTTTTACCTTATGAAGAAGTATTTTTTCAACATGGAGGGTGAAATACTGCTACTGGGCATTGTATTTGTAAAACGAACTATGAATTTGATAGTGAGGCTATTTGCAGAGACATCATGCTGGGGGTGTTCTACATGTATGTGCATTGGCGGAATGCACACATTCACAAACTGCATCAAATAAGATTTAAGATTGTCTGACTCAAACTCAAGAAAAAAAAATACAAAATGGATTTAAAGAACTCATTTTTGTATTTTTTTCTTTACTAAATAATTCCATATATCTAAACTGTAGAAGTCACAAGAAAAAAAAAACAAAAAAAAAATGAATGCAATTGATGAAATTTTAACTGATAGTGTGTGATTTTCACTACGTTCTACATTTGATATACATACAGAAGACATCAAATTAGTTACTGCTTTTCCTTGAATGTTCCATTAAACATGTCATTAAATCTTCATGGAGACAAGCAGGTTATATATATGAATATTCTTGTACATGTCATTCCACGTTATAATATCCCCATATAAATACAAAGACGACAAATCAAATCCTCAGTACTGCTTTTGCACAACAGGTGGTACTACAACTACTTCGTGCACAGTTGTATTGAAACAGACATGCATAAGGATAGCATTCAGCGTATGTGGAGCAGTGCAGCTGTAGGAGGATGTGATCAGACTTGTCAGGTTGGTTTGCATAATGATTGTGACACAGGCCCTGCTGTACACTGCCACAGGACATCACAGAGGCACAGGGGAGCTCAGCCTCATTTAGAACACTCACTGCCTCTTCCCTCTCTGCACAAACCCAATCAGATCTACAGCCACACTTTGATCTTACAAAGAAGAAATAGGCCCATATTAAGAAAGAAAAGAAGCATGCTCATTTTTGTTTTTATTGTGGATTTAATTATGAATCTGTTTTGTCTAAGATGCAGGGAGGTATCAGGTATAACCAATGGTGGAACGTAAGGTGCAATACTTAAAGGTGCACTATGTAACTTTTTGGTTGAGGATCCGTCACCGGCTTGTTTCTATGGATATGTCATTTCTCTGCCTGGCATGTTCCACAGTATGACATTAAACAGATCTGCCTTACATATATTCAATTACAGGTTGTTTATAGCTCACAAATACCTGGAAAAACAGGGATTCTGACTGTGAGCGGGGTTGCCACTCCATAGATCTGACCTGTAACTTGATCTGGTTTGAATGAAGATGAATGGTTTAATGCCACACTGTGAAACATTCCAAATAAAGCAATAATATCTCCATGGAGAAAAGCATTTAACGGACCATCCTCTAGGAAAGTAACATCCCAACTTCGAGCAACCCCCAGATATACAAAAACACAAAAATGGCTACAAAAAAAAAAAAAAAAAAAAGAAATCAATTGAATCACTTAAAATCAGCCAAATTCTTTCTAAAAATCACTATCATTTGATGCTTCAATTGTTCAAAAAATCTCTGCAAAATACTTTTATTTTAGACTCTTAAAGTATATTTTTAAACAGGAGATTTTCTCATGTGATACTTTTACTTTTACTTGAGTAATCTTTTGCCCCTGTGTAACAAAATTGAGTACTTCTTCCACCACTGGGTATAACATATGTCAACAGGCAGGGATATTTATGATTTCTTTATCCTGTGTAAAAACTGTATGAATTAGTAGGGTTTTCATATAGAACAGAGTTGGTAGTAGAGTGGTTGCTCAAGCCATGGGTGTCAGTCACATGTCTTGTTCTCTTTTGTTCTGACCATTTAACTGTCCTATATTAAGCAAAATTGACTCCTGTGAACTGAGCCATGTTATAATGTTGTTAGATCATCAAAAACATATCTGGAGTTGTGTTTTGTTTCATTCACACATGTTTCAGTAATCCTTTATTACTAGTCTGTACATCTCCAATGCTTAAAATGCTCTGTTCCAGCTTGTGATGTCATGAAGCAGTACTTTTCAGGTTAACAGCTACTTTTCTACCTTTTCTTCAGTAGAGACTGGCAATCCCGCAGTTGAAATTATCCAAATGATTCTAGTGAAGTTGTGTGGAGTTTAAAAACACAGTGGAGCACTTTCTGTATTACCCAATGACATCAAAAGGTTAAACAGAGAGAAAAACTCAGCCTAAATATGCAGGGTTTGTGTGTTAAACATGTGTGAATGAAACAAAACACAACTCCAGGGATGTTTTTGATGAGGAAACATTATAACACAGATCAGGAAATATTGTAATATGAGCGCTTTAATTTAAAGTGCTCACTACCTCTTCCCTCTCTCCTCAGATCAAAAACAAATCAGATCTACCGCCATACTTTGATCTTAGTTAGAAAGCAGCAATATATTAAGGAAACTGTTCATTTGCATTTTGTCGTAGGCTTAATTGTCTGTCTGTATTGTCAAAGATGCAGGGGCCAGTCGTGTGTCAACAGGCAGAAAGAACTGATCTGTTTATCCGCTGTAAAATAGTATGAATTAGTAAGGATTTTCTATTAACTTTTTCTGCGCCATTTTGAGGACTTCTGACCCTTTAAAAACTACAATATATTGTTTTGAATTGGTAATTCCTATGGCAACGGTCCTAATTTTTCATCAGTCTGAAACCCATGTGTACTACAGGGTTGTTGGTTGAATCCCAGTCTTACCAATATGAATGAATGAATTTTGTAATACTTATAAAACACCACAAACAAAATACAATCGGCCAGTTGCCAGACGTGTGTTACAAACACAAATTAATCAGTTTAAACAATCTAGTTTCCCGTTTCCTCCAGGAGTTACACAAAAATGATACCAACTCATAAACATTAGAATTAAACAACCATTTAATCTTGCTGTCATAATTACACCAGAACATATCAGGGCACTGGGTGATCGTTTAATCAAACAAAGAATTACTAAATTCATCATAAAATGGACAATACAACAAAAAATGACCTTCACTTTCTACTTCTCCCAAATCACACAAACTGTCTTCTTCAGGGGATGGAGAAAACCTCCCAGTTTCTAAGGCCAGGGGAAGAATTCCTGTGCGCAGTTTGGCAATCAACAAACTTTGATTCCTGGTCCAGTATATAGTGTTAATAATAATAATGCCTTACACTTGTATACTTGAAACCACAGCTGCCCTGGGACAAACTGATAGAAGCAAGGCTGCCAATCTGTGCCATCAGCCCCTCCAACCACGATCAATCACCCACACACACACCATTTTTATACTAGGCAATGTGACACAAGGGCAGAACTCTGACCGAACGGAAATAAATCAGCTGAATTTTGAGTTGAGGAACCACTGCTCTAAACACTGAGCCACTGTTGACCCAAACTGTGTGGTTGTGTCCCGAGGCAAGACATTTCCTCTTCTGTGTGAATGTGAAAGAGTTTGAGACACTGTTGGTGGTGGGAGTGATGTGCGTATTGTCAAAATGTGATACAGTGATGAACCTTTTGCTTTTGACTTGCATCTCAATTTCAGTTTCATTTCGCTTTATCCTCGCTGTTTACTAGGCAAGGGACGATATCGAAATTTATATTGATATCATGACCTAAATAATTGCGATTAACAATAATATCCCAATATTATTAAAGATGCATTGTGTATCTTTTCTGCTGGAAGGTCTGTCAAATGCTTTTCTCCATGGGGATGTTATTGCTTTGTCTGGAATGTTTCAGAGTATGGCATTAAACCTTTGTGTCCCCTCCCCTGTTGCTGGAATGTTTGTTTGTGCTGTGTTTTAACTATGTTGCTGATGCTTGGAGGTGTTTTTATTTTGTGTACTCACTCCATACGATGCCCCGTTAGGAGCACGGTCTGGGGGCGGTTCTCTTTTTTTTCCTCCTCCCCCGTCCTCATGTGATGCTGTTTATTTCTACTGGAATTTCCCCACTGTGGGACTAATAAAGGCATATCTTATCTTATCTTATCTTATCTGCGTGGAGACCAAACCAGACCAAGTTACAGCTCAGATCTGTGAAGAGGCGACCCCCCTCACAGCCAAAACATCTGTTTTTGTAGATGTTTTTGAGCTATAAAACCATCTGTAATTGAATAAATGTAAGCTAGAGCACCTTTAAAGTTGCTAACAGTTCAAAATGTTTATGGATATGAATAATTATAACTTTAATATTATAATAAATAAGTTCCATATGTAAAGAACTGTTATAGTAATGTACTTTGTTATAACTAAAAACAACAATGATCTAGCAGAGAACTGTATGGTTAAGCTTTTTTCAGCACGTTCTAGTGATACAATGGTGATTATTTTGCGATTATCACGATATGAAATGTCCCTGTCCCATGAATGATTATTGTCTATCCTTTTTATCGCAATAAACAATATTATTTTTTATTGTAACATCCCCTACTGTTTAAATCAGTCCCATGGCGAAACTTTTACCTTCACAGAGTTTGAATAAGGGGTCAATGAACAACCGACCAATTCGTGAAACAATTTTGAGTAGGGCTCAAATTTCAGTCGAATGAAGTTCCAATTTTTTCAAATGGTCAATGTTAAATTCAGGGTTTTTAATCAAGACAGAACCACCAGCCCTCTGTCGCTAAAAGCATGTGGTTTGGAGCAGAGTTCAGACTTATTCAAACTACTTATTCTGAGTAATGGTTGCAGCCTTAATAATAACCAGAGTATAATTCCTGATTGATTTGAAACTTTCTGCTGTCTGAGTTGGTTTAAGACGTGACATTCAAACTTCACCTCTCGCCCTAAAGACATCTTTTTAAGCCTGGAAATAATCAATGGGGCTGAGCTTTGTTAGGTGTAATTGATTTGTGAGTATGTGGAGGAACTGCTGATGAAACACACTGGCTGTAGTTGACCCTGAGGCTGACCTGCACTCTTCTCTTCGCCGGCTTTAGCGCATGAATTATGGTAATCTAGTGCAGCGAAGGAAAGCCAAATACACGCCGAGTTTGCTGTCTTCAAGCGGTGGGTAGTACTAGTTACATTTACTTGAGTTTTTGATGAAATTCTTTTTAGAGTAGGTTTCAGACACTGTATTTTTACTTCTACTTGAGTATTATTTAGTTTGACGCAGTGGTGGAAATACAAAAGTAAAACTACAATACTTAAACACAATTTTTAGGTATCTGTACTTTACTTAAGGACATTTTACAGTGGATACTTTTTACTTTTACTTCACTACAATTGAGCGCATGTACCTGTACTTTCTACTCCACTACATTGTAGATGTAGACTGAAAAGTAAAAAATACTTTTCTTTATGGTTTGAGATCTGCTGAAAAGGCTGAGATTTATTTTTTAGCACATTTAATTTGAGTTAACGTTCCAACTTTGAGCAAACGAAACACACAAATACACAAAAACAGCTAGAAAATGTAAGGAATCATTTGAATCAGTTAAAATCCGCTGAACTCATGATCAAAATCACTACGTTTCATCCTGTAATTGTTCTGAAATTCTCTGCAAAAATACTTTTACTTCTTACTCTTTAAGTACATTTTTAAACAGGTACTTTAATACTTTTATTTATGTCGATTTTTCATGTGATACTTTTACTCGAGTAATCGTTTGCCCCGGTATCTGTACTTTTACTTAAATAACAAAACTGAGTACTTCACCCACCACTGGTTTGAAGTAACAAGTAAGTCTACAGTAACAATAGCTTTCCGATATGATTTTATTTTTTAATTTGTGCAGTCTATCTTTTAAAATACAATATTTTCAGCATCATTTATAGTTTTGTACTTCCAGTTACATTAACTTTAAGTTCAGATATTGCATCCTGAGAGTTACTCTTACAATTACTCTTAGGTGAGCAGTAGTTTCCCCCAAGTACTTTTTTAATCTTACCTTGTACTTTTACGTGAGAAAAGAGAGAATCCAGATTGAACAGAAATGGTGGCTTAAGGTTTCATTTAGCAGTTGTTTACATGAGCACCCTCACACCTTGGACAAGTGAGCGATCAGGCCAATCAAAATCCAATCAGGTACTTAACAGCGGTGAAGGAGAGTCAGGCCAATTACACAGAGGTACAATAACCCATAATGAGACAAGACTTATTTAACTCAGAGCATTAGAAATCCTGCTGTCTCAGACCAAACCGAAAATGACTCCTCCATTTCAGAAAGGCGCCCTCTGAAACCCTTTCCACCTTTACTTGAATAATATTAAAGGGCCTGTATCTGATTTTTATTAGATTCAATCTATTCGAGCAAAATGTTTTGTCTCAGTACAGATATATTGCATAAGCAGCTCTTGAGATCAAATAAGTCAAATAAGTCCCCTTTATCTACGTATTTGTCTTGCCCCTCGATATCAAGCTGTGAGGGCTCGGGGTACGAATGTTCCCCTAAGAAATGGGACACCACTCGATTACCGTTTGCTTCTGTTAAGCAAATTGACTTCACACTGATTTCACCTAAAAAGTGCCACGTCAAGGATTATCGGGACCTCAGCTCGACAAAAAAATGAGCTTGTTTATACATGAAAGTTCGATGAAAACGATAACGTCGGCTAAACAGACGTTACTACAATTAAAACCGCAACAACAGTTCACTAAAAGTAACGTAGAACATAAGCGTCATAATTGTAAACCTGCTAAACTGTTAATTGATATTTACAACTGCTGAAAATACTCACATTTATGAGACTCGTTGGCTGGTCGATGTGACGCTCCATCCTGATCCCGACACCTGCCTGAGCTTGTGGCCGACCCCTTCGTTTCAAGTCTGGTCGAGAGCTTACTTCGTTTCAAGGGGTATGTAGCCCTATGTTGTGGCCCTAGCCCGTGATCAAAATTAGAATCGAGACCCCTCGCCCTCACATGAACGCACAAAACCAAGGGGTAGGGGTAAGACGAAGGGGTAAGACAGAGTAATGGACATAGCCTTTGACTGCTGGGTGCTGTCTGCATCTAGTGAGAAAGCATTTTAATGTCTGGTAATAAGGAAGTGCGTGTTAGCATGATAGTTGTTATGGCAAAACTCGGCTCTGGTGTCTGAGAGTTGTGAAAAGCACTTATAAACTCATCACTGTAGATAATTAGGATGCTCAGAATGCATAAGGTAAGTGAGGGACTGCAAACTGTTTAAAATGAACTAGTTCTGTTTTTCATATTTTTGAAACTGTAAAAATCAGATTCAGCTCCCTGAATTTGATTTAATTTATAGTATAAGCAGCTCTTGAGGTCATAAAAAGTCTGCTGGGTACTGTCTGCATCTAATTAAAAAGCTTTTAATTGCCCAATAATTAGGTGCACATTAATATGCTAGTTGTTGCTCTAGTCTCTGAGATTTGTAAAAAAAAAAAAAAAAAAAAAAAAACACTTATAATCTCATTATAGTGAATAATTAGGATGCTCGGAATGTCATAGACTATAAATGGACAAAGCTAACCCGCTAGCCGCTGCATTCCAAATAGGAAGTGAACATGGGGGTGCTTCTGGCTCCATCGACTCTGGCTCCAGTTGGATTTACATTGAAAAACTGTCACCTCTCTGCTGCAGTGAGCCTCGTCATTTTGGTCTTAAAATGTCTGTATTAACCCACTCTACATGATCCTGTTGTTTTTATTTTGCTGTTTTGTCCAGAAATAAATTACTGTTCCTAATATTGACCTGGCTCCAGATTCGCTTGTATAACTGCTATCATCTTGAGCTTCATTTGACTGGACCCGAACACTATGGGTGACGTTACACTCCTTTTTTATCCAGTCTATGCAGAATACATAAGATAAATAAGGAATAACTTTCGACCATACACGAATTAAAAATAATTTTGAGTAGTAAAAATCAAATTCAGATGCGTTAATTTGAAGTAGTTACTCTTATTTGATTTACAATTTCCTCCTCTACCATCTCCGGCTTTCTTCTTTCTTCCTTTTCGTCTTTTCGTCTGCTCTCTCCACTCTTCACTGTCTCTGCCTGCACCTCTTCTTCTCCTGCTGGTACTTCATCCATGGCTCATCCAGTGGAGCTCAAATGAGGTAGGGAGTGATTCATATCCGTGCGATTATGAGAGGAGGCAGAAACGGTCTTGAACGCTCCGCAAATGATGGACCAACCTCGGATAGGGAGTGATTGCTGTGGCTTGAAGACATTTGAAGTATCTGGAGCCCCGTAGAACACAAAGATTGCTCCTCTTAGCTTTTTTTATTTCCTCTGAAAACTGAAAATCATTTTTATTATGCAAATGTACTTTAACCGCTACACAATATTTTGTTATTCAGGACAAACTGTTCTAGCTCCTGACAGCTGTCTACCCACGGCTTCTAATTTACTTAAACTGTCACTGCTTACTGACACGTTATGAAAGTGTAGTAGAATGGGTTTTGTAGTTTTGTACAGTGGTTTTTTTGTGTTCTCATATTTTTTGCTAATTCCCAATCTATACTATCAGTCAAATGTTTGGATACACCATCTCAATCAATGTTATAATAATAATAATAATAATAATAATAATAATAATTATTATTATTATTATTATTATTATTATTATTATTATTATTATTATTATTATTATATTTTTTTTTTTACCACTTTCTACATTTTAGACACATACGGAAGACATCAATATATGAATCAAGATGTATGGAATTGTGTAAAGGAAAAAAAAAAGTTAAATAACTAAATATTCTTCTGATATTACATTATTTTCCGATCTATTATAATGTTGTTTCTTCATCACAATCAGACCTGGAGTTGTGTTTTGTTTCATTCACACATGTTTAACACACAAATCCTGCATGTTTAGGCTCAGTTCTTCTCTCAGACTGGAACCACTTTGTGCCCTTGTGCTCCACTGTGTTTTTAAACTCCGTACCTTCACTAAAATCATTTAGATCATTTCAGCCCTGGAATTTCCAGTCTTGAAAGGTAAAACTGTTAACTTGAAAACTACTGCCTCATGACATCACAAGGTGTATTTTGAGCTTTGATGATGTAGATTAATAAACCAGAAAGCTCAATTTTGTGTAATATATGACCTTTAACTTGTTTTTTTTTTTTTTTACTACATAATTCCATACATCTTCCTTCATATATCTGATGTCTTCTGTTTGTATAGAAAATGTAGAAAGTAGTAAAAAATAAAATAAAAAATTAGATGGTGTGTCAGAACTTTTAACTGGTAGTGTGAACTTCTCCTGTAGTACAAGGAACCTGACAAAATGATCTCAAAATCATTAAAAGTTTTAGGGCAGTGTGAAAACTTGAGAAGGGTCAGAAATGAACCATAAAATACACAATTCATTTAGGAAAGGGCTCTTATCACTGATTAGATTAAATTTCTTTCAATAAATTTTGAGAAAAGAGCCAAAAGAAAAAAAAAAAAGATCTTTGGCACAGAACATTTTACCAATTTTACCATCTTGAGTGGCAGCATTTATCCCAAGTGAAAATTCTGACAAAAAAATTACTCGCAATTTCTGTTTTTTTTTTTTTTTTTTTTTTTTTTAAATCGATCAATCACAATATTTGATTAGTTTTTCGTATTTTGTCAGTTTTGTTTGACACAAAAATAGTCACAATTGTTCCTTCAAAGTCTTAACTCTGCTCCAAACACATAATTTTACTGACAGAAGATCTCTCCATTAAAAAGCCCAGAGTTGTTTGACTTAAATGACTGAAGATCGTGGGAAACATGTGAGAAAAATTATCTGTGAGATTTTTTTCCAAGTGTTTACACTGGACGACAAAGGGTTATGCATTTGTGAGTTACATCTTTTACAGTTCCAAAAATAAATACTAGAATGAAAACAAAAATATTAAATCAAATACATAAAAACTGTGAGACCAAAATTGGAAACTGAACTGAGAAATTTATATATTAGGAATTATGTTAAAGTCTTCTCTTGTTCTCGTGGACCCAATCTCTGTCCATACAAGATAAGGTAAGAGGTACTTTATTTGTCAATGGGGAAATTCCAATGTTGCAACACATAGTTCAAGAACAGCAGGAGAATAGAAATATGCACTAAAAATGTTCTGCTATTTCTGCTATTTTCTGATATATTGTTGTTTCCTCATCACAAACGCACCTGGAGTTTTGTTTTGTTTCATTCACATGTTTAACACACAAACCCTGCAAATTTATGCTCTGTTTCAACTTGTGATGTCATGTGGTAATCCAGGAAGTGCTCCACTGTGTTTATAAACTCCACACACCTTCACTAGAATCATTTAGATGATTTCATGGGAATTTCCCATCTCTACTGAACTAAAGGTAAAGGAGCTGTTAATGTGAAAAATACAGCTACATTTTGAGCTTTGGTGATGTAGACAGACTAAAAATAAAGGATTACTCAGACATGTATGAATGAAACAAAACACAGCTCCAGGTACAGTTTGTTTTTGCGGAAGTAACAAGATTATAAAAGCTCACACGTCTCAAGTTTGTGTAATATACGACCTTTAACACAACCCCATGCAAATAATACAATATAATACTCCAGCAGTGTTATGGACAATAAAAGGTTCTGTCTATGATCATGTGTAAGGGACAGTCAAGTCTAAATGCAGACGCCTACTGCAGATACCTATTATATACTATATACTATATACTATAGACTATAGACTATATACTAGATACTAGATACTATATACTACATACTAGATACTTACTATTGGTGTTACAAATGTGCAGCCCTCTTCACCATAACAATAAACAATCTTTTATCGTATTTTTCTAACCATCAATCCAGCGCCTGCCCCCCGTCCATCATCCCTCCCTCTCTCTCTCTCTCTACCCCCTCCCCACTCTCTCCCTCCCTTCCTCTCTCCCTCTCTGACTCTCTCCCTATGTCTCTCTCTCTCTCTTACCCTCTCTCTCTCTCTCCCCCTCCCTCTCCCTCCCCCCTCTCTAACTCCCTCTCTCCTTCTCTCTCTGCCCCCCTCCCTCTCTCTTGCTCTCCTCCTCTCCACCTCCCCCTCTCTCCCCCTGACTCTCTCTCTCCTCTCCCTCTCCCCCTCTCTCCTCCTGACTCTCTCTCCTCCCTCTCCCCCTCTCTCCCCCTGACTCTCTCTCTCCTCTCTCTCCTCCCTCTCCCCCTCTTTCCCCCTGACTCTCTCTCTCCTCTCTCCTCTCTCCTCTCCCTCTCCCCCTCTCTCTCTCCTCCTGACTGTCTCTCCTCCCTCTCCCCCTCTCTCTCTCCTCTCCCTCTCCCCCTCTCTCCTCCTGACTCTCTCTCCTCCCTCTCCCCCTCTTTCCCTCCTTCCTTCAGTGTCATCACTCTACCCCAGCCTCATGATACGCCGTGAGCCCCAGACGCAGTGATGTATTGGGGTGTCCACCGTGAACTCATCTGTGCTCCAGGAGACTTGCTCCTGTCGCACCTGTCGCACCTGTCACATCCTCCTCCACTGCCTCCAATACAAAAAACCTGAATAATTTAGCTCCAGTGGGCAGAGGCGTCCTATGGTCCTGTCTGTAAACGCCTGCTGCAGATCAGTGGAAGGAGAAGGGGAAGACCTCAGCACCGTAAAATGAAGAACTGGATTTGCTAAAATGACTTGAATTTGGGATATTTTAAAGGTGCATTATGTAACATTTTAGTTTACCTGCTTATCTCCCTGGAGCTGCTACTGTTTTGCCCAAAATGTTCCACAGTATCGCGTTAAATTTGTCTATCTCAAACGAGCCATGCAGTTGATGCCACAAGGCCAGGTTAAAGGTCAGATCTGTGGAGAGGCAAGCCCGCCCTTTGGTTTTTCAGGGTAATTTTGAGCAAAAAAAAAGTTTAATGCTTTACAGTGGAACATTCCAGGAAAAACAATAATATCTCCATAAAGACAAGCAGGTGGCAAACCCCTCTAAGACGAAGTAAGGACGTTCTTCATAGCCCTATTGTGTATGTGTGTGTGTGTTGTTGTTTTTTTGTTGTTTTTTTTTAGATGATCAGAAATCTCTTGAAACGAGTGAAATATTCTAAGGCACATAAATAATTCATAGTATATAAGTCAAAACCACTCATATCAAGAGGAATTCAAACTTCAGGTCATTCTAACCAAGACTAGATCTTCACTTTTTGCAGTGTATGTGGGGTAAATGAGCTGACGGTTTCATCAGAATCAGCTCAGAGTCCAGGCTCAGTGCCCAGTGGACTTGACCTTCACTGACCTCCTGGAGACCACAAAAGCAGGTGGAACATGTGGTCTCTGTTTAAGAGCTCTTCTCCTCTCAAATGAAACCAAGGCTGACAGAAAAATGTCTCACACATGGACCTGATTATTTCATTTCCTTGTGTGGCAAAGACGTCAGATCACATTTTCAGCTCTGTAGAATGTACATTAAAGAAGTTCTATTGTTGCTATTGTGCTTGTGTCTAATATATAACTATAATCTATGACACCCGTGGATTATTATGTTATAATTTGCACATTTAAATCACAATATTGATCTAAAATGACTTAATAAAAGAAACAAGTCTGACTTCCACATTAGAAAATCGAGATGCCTAATGGGAGCCCCTCATAGGGATAGCTGCAGATCATACAAGCAAGATCATGCTGCAAAATCCTACATGCAACACTGATTAAGAAAATAAATTGAAGAACGAAGTAAGTACGTCACAGTGGGTGTAATCCGGTGGCGATGAAAATGGAGGTTGATCAAGTCTGGAGTCCTCAAACTAATCACTCAATCACAGATTTAAGGTCCTATATTACACACAATGGATTCATGTGAGCTTTAAATCATGTTATAATGTTGTTACCTCTTCAGAAACATACCCGGAGTTGTGTTTTCTTTCATTCACATTTCACTTTCATTTGAGTAACCCTTTATTTTAAATTATTTTAAGTTAACAGCTATCTTTTACCGTTAGTTTAGTAGTGATTAGGGCTGAAATCATCCAAATGATTCTGGTAAAGGGGTGTGGAGTTTTAAAACACAGTGAAGCACTTCCTGTATTACCACATGACATCACAAAATGGGACAGTGTGTCTTCAGTTTGAGAGAAGAACTCAGCCTAAATATGCAGAGTTTGTGTGTTAAACTTGTGTGAATTAAACAAAACACAACTCCGGGTATGTTTTTGATGAGAAACATTATAACATATATCAGAAAATAGTGTAATATGGGTCCTTTAAAGTCCAAACCATGAGTTTCCAGTCCACACCTCTGCACTCTCTATTGTACTTTGCAGCAAACTCAGACCGCTGTGCACTAATTTAACAATTCTTTTACTTGAGTGAAAGCTGAGTGACAAAAGCTTTATGTTGTTGCCAGTATTAAATGATGTGAGCGTTTATGATTTTCACCGCCCCTTCAGACAGGATTTAGTTTCTGTCCTTCCAACTGTATTAACATCAAATTATAAATCAGATGTTGCCTCTTACCTTACAATTACTCTCTTGAGCAACACTTTTTGACTCTTAATTGAGTAATTTATTGGACTACTACTTTGTACTTATACATGAGTAATATTATTTTGAATGACTTATACTCGAGTACTCTACACACTGCTGCCATGGACCACAAGTGGATGAATGAGGATTACAATAATACCTGTTTTATATTTGTCTTCCCTCACTTCTACTGTAATATTTGTATTGATACTTTGCAGCTGATGTCATCAACATTCCCTGAGGATGTGATGCTAACTGTAGGCACTGCTGTCTGGAGCTCTGCTAAGTTGCATTCAGGCCGCGGCGTTGAAAAACGAGCTGGACGCCTCTAGTTGGAGCCTTTGCGTTTGAGTTTAGACGCCCTGATGAAGGCGGACAAAAATGCTTGAGGCACGTCCAGGGCGTCCGCTGTGGTCGGCGAGTGCCTTGTTTTCACGGTCGAGAAAGTGGTTTTAGTGTATTTATTACAGAAAACCCATCAGCGGAGGTGGTCGGCGTATATATATTTATGCTCCGCTAATGGCACGACATAGATTTCTTGTTATGGTGTTTGTGGCTTCCAGGTCTTTCTCTTTCTTCTCCTTCTTCAAAATAGTAATGACGTCGCTATGTCACTGGAAAGTAGTCCCTGATTGGTTGACGCAGCACGTCCGACAGCTGAACCTTTACTGATGCGTCGCAAAAACGCCGTACGCCATAGACGCATGTCCACATAGACTTGTAAACTGGACGCCCTGACTCGCTAGTCTGAACACAGCTTTAGACTTTGAACTGAACTTTGTTTTAACACAATATGACCATAAAGAAATGATTCTTTCTGAACAGGTGAGCTGATTTGTGCTGTTAAACAATTCTCTCACACATAAAATTACAGTCACAAGCAGTTTCTCACAGTCACAAGCAGTCTCTCACCTTTCAGCTTAACAAGACCATGAATACTTGTATTGATCATAAACTTTTCTTGCGTTTTCAGACTATCTTAAAACTTTTTTTAGCTGTGTTTGCTAATATGTGCATTGTGTTACAACTTATAAACTATACATTCCACCATACACATACACCCTGAACACCTCCAGTATGATGTGTCAGTATTAACTTACCCCCTGGGCTGGCTGTGTGGGGCAGGCAGACGGTGTAAGTGGCTCTCACAGTCTGTTTGTTCTTGAGTAGGACCACACAGGTGTAGTTCCCGGCTGACTCCGCCCTCACAGGTAAAGGGACGGAGGTGGTGATGGAGCCCGGGCTGCCTTCCATGTGGAGGTGCACGCTCTGGTTGGGGTGTGTCCAGGAGGCTGTGAGGACCTGGGAGAGCTCCGAGTATCTGCAGTCCAGCTCCAGCTCTGTGGACAACCTCCTGGCTTTTACTGGAAATAAGGAGATTAAAATGATAGAAGAAAAATGTCAGATGTTGTGAGGAAAAATGAATGTCATGATAATTCCTATATTGACTTATTGTTCAATACGTGGCAGATGGAGCAGCAACTTTTGGTGGTCAATATTTTCGTGAATACTTTTTTCTTTGTACTACTGGGCAGGGAAGTTAACAGGAAGGGGCAAAGGGGTCTGTTTTTTAGGGGCCCAGAATTGAACCCTCTTCCTATTAATTTATATTAGAGGGGGGCCCATGTGAGGTTTCTTGCCCCAGGCCCCCAAATTTCTGATGACGGGCCTGCTAGTGGGAATTTTTGGTTATTTTATCTGCAATATGATAAGATTTTAACTAAGAAGGTTGAATTATGAACTAAAACTATACAATCTAATTACTAACATGGTGAATTCTACCATTTATGCATTGCAGTTCATGTTTTGTTTTTTGTTTTTTTTTTATTTTTGGGGTGTGATTCTGTTTTATGGTTTGGTTTCAGTATTATTGTGTATATTTACTATATTTGTATATTTACTTATAATAATGTAATATAAAAACTCTGCTCTGGTCTCTTGAAAGGTGATTATAAACTCATTACGGTGAATAATTAAGATGTTTAGAATGCATAAGGACAGTAAAAATCAGGTAATCAGAATCAGTTGTGCTTCTTGCTCGCCACAACAGAGACTTTTTGCATTTTAATTTTGTGGCTATTGTTACATCTATAAATTAATAACATATAATTTTGCTTTTTAGCTTTTTTCCTTTGCTACATAATTCCATATACCTTACTTCACATATTTGATGCCTTTGTTATGTTTCTAAAAAATAGAAAGTAGTAAAAATAAAGAAAAAAATCATTGAATGAGATACTGTGTCCAACGTTTCGACTTGTACTGCATTTTATTTGCTTAAAGGTGCATTGTGTAACTTTTCTGGCTTTTCTCCCTGGAGATGTTATTGCTTTGTCTGGAATGTTTCACAGTATGGCATTAAACCTTTGTACCTTCATGCAGACCAAACCAGACCATGTTACAGGTCAGATCTGTGGAGAGGCGACCCTGCTCACAGTTTTTTCTTGGTATTTTTGAGCTATAAAACCACTTGTAATTGAATAAATGTAAGGTTATTCAATTGTATAATGTCATACTGTGGAACATTCCAGGCAGAGCAATGACATCTCCATAGAAACAAGCAGGTGACGGACCCCCAACCAAAAAGTTACATAGTAGACCTTTATAATACTTAGATGGAAAAGATAGATTTGAGTCAGCGTAATGTGTTGGAAAAAGAAAATTTAAAAAAGAGTCGCAACCCAAACATGTGAGTGTGGATGGGAAACGCCACAGAGACGCCACAGTTAAAGGGTAGTGTGTGAATACAGAAAAGGCCAAGGACGCATCAAGAGTAATGGTCTTAAAGGGGAGGTGATATGAAAAACACAGAACAATGGCGCGTGAAGGGTCAAAATAATATATATTCATTAAAGGGATTGGCGTCTAATACATGTGCTGCCTGTGACTGATGCTGTAGTGTCTCATCAGAGCGAAATGAGAATCCATCGTAACGCAATCAGTTCCCGTAAACACACATGTACTTGCACACGGCCACGCACACACACACATGCACACGCACGCACACTCCAGCCATGATTAGAGTGATCAGAGGACCCCCTATCGCCGTGGTGGGAGGGCTGCAGGTATAATCACATATAATGACACCTGTAATGAGGCTGGGGTAAAAATATAGGTGGCACATATGATTACTGACAACGCTGTGGAAATAGGAAATCCATCATGGGTGAAAAGGATTTGGATTCAGAATTGGGATTTGAGTATGTTTGACTGGAAATTGTTTAAAGGACACATTACATAAAAGAGAAGGGAACTTTTAAAATAATAATAATAATAATAATAATAATAATAATAATAATAATAATAATAATAATAATAATAATAAAAAACACTCTAAAAATGCATTTAGAAATTTAATCTTCAAAGGGCCCATATGATGATATATATTTTCTGATTAATGTTATAATTTTGTTTTCTAATCTAAAACATACCTGGAGTTGTGTTTTGTTTCACTCACACGTTTCACACACAAACCTTCTCTCAAACACTCTGTTCCACCTTGTGATGTCATGTGGTAATACAGGAAGTGCTCCACTGTGTTTTTAAACTCCATACACCTTCCTCCTTGAATCATTTGAATGATTTCAGTCATGGAATTAATCTCTACTGAACAAAAGATAAAAGGTAGCGGTAAACTACCAGTTGATGACATCACAAGGTGGAACAGAGTACTTTGAGCTTTGGAGATGAAGACAGACTAATAATAAATGATTTTTCAAACATGTGTGAAACAAAACACAACGCTGTGTATGTTTTTGATGAGGTAACAACATTATAACATGACTTAAAGCTCGCAAGAGTTCATTTTGCACGATCTAATAATTTACCATTGAAATATTTCAAGGGAAAGTACAATGTCATCCATAGGAAAATCTGTACTCTGATAAATTACAGTCATATTCAGTAGTCGACTCATTTCAACCCATGTTAGATTCAGTTTTTTGCAGTGAGTCTGTGATTGTGTGAGTTTGTGATTGTGTGTGTGTGTGTGTGTTGGGAGGGGGCGGTGTGGGAGCACAGGGGGACAGTGACAGTGAGGGATGGTCCTGGTCATGTCTCAGCACATGTGATGGATGTCAGCTCTGTGGTGATTAGTAAAGCTTCCCAAGGCCCCCCATGACAGCACCTGTTTGTGAGTCCGCTTTAGTAAATACACTTCATCCTCTGCACAAACACAGGCAGCAGGTTTTAGGTACAAGGCAACACGTTACTGCTAGTTTAAGGTACGGATGTGAGGTACTACTATTTAATAACCACACCTTAATAAAGCATGAACAGTACAGTAAACGGTTACATTTTTATATACAGCGCTTTTCCACCTTCAAGACGCTCAAAGCACTTTACATCAAGGAACCACTCACACACACACACACACACATATTGATACATCAATGGGCCGTGACCATAATATCATAGACTTTCACAATACATTACATTTACAATATGTTAGATGCAAGACCCAGTGCCCAATGGTTGTGTTTATTTGCCCAGGGCCTAAACATGGCCGCCCCTTTCAAGTCAATGGGCCGAACTCAATGGTACATGTCTCTAGATTGGCCCTAGGTATTTCCGGTGGCTCTCTGCCCGTTGAACATGGGCAGTAGTGATGCATTATCACGTGACCGCGTTGACCAATCAGAGCGAGAGGAGCTAGAGCAGAGCAGAGCAGTTTTTAAACCAGAAACAGATAAAAATCGCCACAAATTGCGACCTTTGTGAAAGCTATAAGTGAGCAGTTTGTGATTACATCGCGCTCTATGAGAAAAATCTGATTTTTTTCACTGCATCGATGAGTGACCGCTAATCCAACTCAAGACAGCCCTAAACTAGCAATACCATATCCAGTTATTTTAATAGATCCATGATTTGCAACAGCATGCTAAAAAAACAGCACAAACCACAGTAAATGATATACTGTACATATACATTTTTAAAAATATATTCTTCATATACACGCAGAAAGACAAATTATACCTGGTCGGTTGATATAATAATATAAAGTAAATAATAAAAAGTAAGCTTAAAAAAATCTATTGTAATCATTTGGATAATCTGATGATAGAACAAACACCATTTATCTAGCCACCAATAAGTAATGCCATGAATGCCGTTAGGATCAATTTTGTATATTTAAATCAAAGATCAAACTGTAAAAGGAAAAGTCAAATCATTTTTTGTATGTGTTTTTCTGTTTCATGAATAAAAACTAAAATTGGAAAAATCAGCCCTTTATTTCTATTTTCATTTTTGATGTTAAATTGGAAATCTATTGAACGACAGGTACCTGGATTGTCCCCCTTTTTCACTTCAGTCACAGAAAAGCATAAAACATAAATAAAAGAACAACAGGAAGAACCGCCACAACCATCACTGTGGATCAGCCAAATGTCTCCTCTGCTCTGAAATACTGTCCCAAAAAGACACTAGTGTTTTGGACAGAACATTGTGAACAAAACACAAAAATATGCCACAGTATGCCACTGATCCTTGTACAAATATAGTTCACTCAAGGACCTGCATCTCAAATAAAAATTCCCTGTCAGTACAACCTTTAACTGTTTGCTAAGTAGTTTGAAATAATGTCTTTTAATTTTGTAAAACGCTATAAATAAACATGCATATCTTTTTTCTTTAAAATATTTGCTCAGTTTGAAGACTCAATTGAAAAATCTTAACGACATGTAAATAAAAATAAAAATTGTTAATATGCTACCACTGCACCTACAATATTACAACTACTAATACTGCTCAGACTGGTTGTACTATAAAAGGAAGACTGCTGTTGTTGTGTTCTTTGGCAAGGCACTTCTTTGGCGTGAGAAAGCTTGTAAAGGCAGAAATCATATTACAATGAAACTCTTAACACTGCCACTACTACTAATACTACTACTATTAGAGAGCGAGAAAGAGATACTTTATTGATCTTGAGGGAAATTCAAGTTTTGCTGCAGCAAACTGTTACAGTCTCTGAGCAGTTTAACAGGAGGACTGGTCAGGGAGGGTCAGCAGATCCTGTGGAAAAGCCAAAAGTGTCCCTCCTCTGTGTCCCGCAGCATCACAGCAGTGTCCAGGGGGCGCCAGGTGAACACAACAGGAAAGGCCTCGTTCTTACTCCGCTCTGATGTTTCGGTTGGTGAAAAAATGGTTCATTCCCACAAAGTATTTCTTCTGAAGGTCTTCTGCCACATTTGCTGCCACATATGGTGTAAAAAAGCCTGTAGCATCTCAAATATCCACAGCTAGCTTAGCCAGTCTCCATGGATACGGGAAAAACAAACAGTTCATTACTACTGTATTCCTACTGCTACTGCGATCACTACAACTACTATTACCACTAGAGGTGCGCTGATCAATCAGCCTCTGATCATTGATCAAACGATCAAGGCAAAAATAATGTGATCGGTGATCTGCAAAACTGGCCAATAAGACGTAACGATCACCCACATAGGTAATTGATGAGCAGCTAGAGGCACATTATTGGCTTAAATTGCCAACAAATTCCATTGAAGCTGCAACTAGTTAGATTTGGGTCAAACTTCATATCACCAAAAGCCATATTATTCTTTTCAAATAATAAAATGGTTCATAAAACGATATCAAAGTCCAAGACATTGGTATCGTCCGAGATCGGAAATGGTAATTACCTAAATAAGTTAAATAATTAATCGGTAATGTTGATCGGCCTCAAAAATCCTGACCGGAGTGTTTTTAATTACTACGAGTCAGTTATTACATTTGTGATGTACTTAACACTTTTCAATTTTGCCATCATTTTCTATCGGTGTTGGTGTATTTTTTCTTTTGCGAAACATCAAAACTGTAGCAATTCTTCCACTAAGAGTCTATTTCTACTGTATATCTATGCATCACAAAAGAGAACATTTTCATTCCAACTACCCACTAAAGATAAGTAAAAGACCAGAGCCCATAAGAATCCACTTATAATTATCACCAGAGCAAATGCCTGCAGCAACATCATGCTCCAATTTGTGCCTATATTATTTCTTCTGTTTCACATTAGCCGAGTTTAATGACTTTATTGGCAGCTCTGACCCACAATCATATTATTTGATGTGGTATTTACCTTTGGGTCCTATTCCCAGCCTGTAGCCAATAAAAAAGTATTAAAATGGAACAGCAATTCTCCGCTATAGTCCTTTTTATTCAAAGACTGCATTTTATTTAACTTGCCATCTAACCACAATAGATAAGAGATAAGGAGACTATTATCACAGATTGTATTGTGTTGGTTTAAGATAGCCCACAGACAGCTATGCAAACAAAGTCAAAAATCCCTGTTGACTTTTGGTGCCATTTGCTTTGATGGGCCCCTGACATAAACCAGGGACAGGGCCTCCTATGAAGTGATGCTTTAAAGGTGGTCTCAGATAAGGCAATTCTCACTGTAGGAAGAATATAAGAACTTCAAAACCAAAGGAGCATACAGACATTTAAGTGAATACAAACCAAAAGGCCTGAATCATGTGAAAAAATTGTAAATATAGTTTAAAGCAGTAAACAGTACAAGTACATGGATGTATTAAATGGGCCATATTATGCAAAATGGTGAGGATTTAAATCATGTTAAAACAGCTTTCCCAAAGTTATATTTCGATATTTTGAGTAATCCTGTATTGGCCTGCATTTGAGGCTTGAGTGCTCAGAAAATGACTGTTTTCACCTACCCCCTATCTCCACCCACTGCTCTGTACTTACTTGCAATTATTAAAAAAAAAAAAAATCTGGCAAAAGATCTCTAAAAATATTGTGTAAAAAAAACCAAACAAACTGATTTGAACTTTAGGAGTATTTACACTTAAAAGGTGCACCGTGTAGCGTTTCTGACCTGGAATATTCCACACTATAACTTTAATCTTATCTATCTTCATGGAGACAAATGCGTGACACCACCAGGCCAAGTTACAGGTCAGATCTGTGTAGAGGCGAACCTGCCCACAGTAAGAATCTATGTTTGATTAATATGTGATAGATAAGCTTAATGCCATACAACATCTCCATGGAGACCAGCAGAACCTCTACCAGAAAAGTTACATAGTCCACCTTTATCAACTGCTATCAAAACTATCAGAAAATAGTGCAATATGCACTATTTTCTGATCTATGTTATAATGTTGTGGAGTTGTGTTGTTGTTTTTTTCATTCACACATGTTTAACACACAAACCCTGCATATTTAAGCAGAGTTCTTCTCTCAAACAGAAAACACACTGTTCCACCTTGTGATGTCATGAGGTAATACAGGAAGTGCTCCATTGTGTTTGTTGAACTCCATACACCTTCACTGGAATCATTTGGATCATTTCAGTCCAGGAATTGCCAATCTCTTCTGAACTAAAGGTAAAAGGATCTGTTACTTTGAAAACTACTGCTTCATGACATCACAAGGTGGAACAGAGCATTTTGAGCATTGGAGATGTAGACAGATTAATATAAAGTGTTACTCAAACATGTGTGAATAAAACAAAACACAACTCCAGCTATGTTTTTGAGGAAGTAACAGCATTCTAACATGGCTTAAAGATGCACTATGTAACGTTTTGGTTGGGGGCCCGTCACCTGCCTGTTGCTATGGATATGCCACTGCTCTCCCTAGAATGTTCCACAATATGACATAAAACAGCTCTACCTTACATTTATTCAATTACAGGTGGTTTTACTGCTCAAGAATACCTAGAAAAACAAGCATTCTGACTGCGAGCGGAGTCGCCTCTACACAGATCTAACCTGTAACTTGGTCTGGTTTGGTCTCCATGAAGATAGAAAGGATTAATGCCATACTGTGAAACATTCCAGACAAAACAATAACATCTTCATGGAGAAAAGTGTTACACAATGCACCTTTAAAGCTCAGAAGAGTCAGTTGCACGTAATATAAAACACTGAATGAAACAAACACCAAACCCTGTGTTATATTTATTTACCTGTGACCACAGTGAGCACGGTGCGTTGGCTGTATCTGTTGTCGTTGGAGTACACTTCACAGATGTACATTCCTCCATCTTTGAGTGTGGGCGTGAGGAGGTAGGAGAAGCTGCCGGCCTGAGCGTTGTACGGGGGTCCGGCCAGCTGGAGCCTCTTACTCTGCTCCATGCTCAGAGTGAAGCCCCTCCAGCGGTCAAACTGATGCACCAGCTTTGTGGTGCTATGACGTGTGTCTGACGGTCTCCAGTACAAAAGAACGTAGTCCCCCGGAGGCTTAGGGCAGGCCAGGAGGAACACAGACTGGGCCAGAACCGCTGTGGAGATCTCATCACCTATAAGGGCAAAATAATCAAATGTGAAATGTACACAATGATATACTCTACCAGTCAAAAGTTTGGACACACTTATTTGTTTATTTGTCTTTTTTATTTCCATGATTACTTGCCTTGTACATTCTGAAGGCATCAAAACTGTGAATGACACACAGAATGTAGAAAACAAAACAAAAAAAAGCTCAAAGTAACCCAAAACTTGTTTTAGATTAAAAACAAGTTTTGGGTTTTTGGGTTTTTGATTTGATCACTGGTTTGCACTTTTGGTATTTCTTGATCCTGACATGGCAGAGCTGTGAAATGAAAACCATTTCAGGAGACTTCATCATGAAGCTCATTGAGAGAAGACCAAGGGTTTGCAGCTATGCACAAAGCAAAGGATGGATACTTCGAGGATATGAATATAAAATACGTAGTTATTTCACTTTTTTCTTTATGTATATAAAATGTAGAATAAAGTAGACATACAATGACAACAGCGTGTGTACAAACTTTTGTATATTTATGAAATTATTAGCAAGAATGTTTAAAAAAAAATGTCTGGCATCTCTACACCTTGATCAAGTTCACTGTAGTTGAAAATGAGCTTTGTTTGTATTTAAACTGGTACATTTGTCCCTAGTTCAAAAAGTATTTTTGCCACTACTATTATTCTTTCTGAAGAACATAATCCATCACTCACTTCATCATATCCAGCGGGAAAAGGATTAAACACAGTTATCTCAATATTACAATAAAAGTCGATCCTAAAAAAATAAAAGGATGTTTCACAAATGAACCCAGACACATTTCTAGTAAGTATAAAATTACTTCCTGATACAGATTCCAGAGTAATGAGGGCGCACAGTATCAGGAGGGCACAGGCACACAGATAAGAAGAGAGAGAGAGAGAAAGAGAGAGAGGAGGAAGAAGAGAAGGGGAGGGGCGTTCAGGAGCGAGAGCAAGAGAAACAGAAGAGAGAGAAAGAGAGAGAGCATGTGTGTGAGGGAGAGAGAGAGAGAGAGGATGAGAGAGAAACAGAAGAGTGAGAAAGAGAGAGAAAGAGAGAGAGCGTGTGTGTGAGGGAGAGAGAGAGAGAGAAACAGAAGAGTGAGAAAGAGAGAGAAAGAGAGAGAGCATGTGTGTGAGGGAGAGAGAGAGAGAGAGGATGAGAGAGAAACAGAAGAGTGAGAAAGAGAGAGAAAGAGAGAGAGCATGTGTGTGAGGGAGAGAGAGAGAGAGAGGATGAGAGAGAAACAGAAGAGTGAGAAAGAGAGAGAAAGAGAGAGAGCATGTGTGTGAGGGAGAGAGAGAGAGAGAGCGTGTGTGAGGGAGAGAGAGAGAGAGAGGATGAGAGAGAAACAGAAGAGTGAGAAAGAGAGAGAAAGAGAGAGAGCGTGTGTGTGAGGGAGAGAGAGAGAGAGAAAGAGAAGAGAGAGAGAGAGAAGAGAGAGAAAGAGAGAGAGAAAAAGAGAAGAGAGAAAGAGAAGAGAGAGAGAAGAGAGAGAAAGAGAGAGGGAAGAGAGAGAAAGAGAAGAGAGAGAGAGAAAGAGAAGAGAGAGAGAAAGAGAAAAGAGAGAGAGAAAGAGAAGAGAGAGAGAGAACAAGAAGAGAGAGAAAGAGAAGAGAGAGAGAGAAAGAGAAGAGAGAGAGAAAGAGAGAAAGAGGATGAGAGAGAGAAAGAGAAGAGAGATAAAGAGAGAGAGAGAGCGTGTGTGTGTGAGAGAGAGAGAGAAAGAGAGAGAGAGAGCGTGTGTGAGGGAGAGAGAGAGAGAGAGGATGAGAGAGAGAGAAAGAGAAGAGAGAGAGAGGATGAGAGAGAGAGAAAGAGAAGAGAGAGAGAGAGAAAGAGAAGAGAGAGAAAGAGGATGAGAGAGAGAGAAAGAGAAGAGAGATAAAGAGAGAGAGCGTGTGTGTGTGTGTGAGAGAGAGAGAGAAAGAGAGAGAGAGAGCGTGTGTGAGGGAGAGAGAGAGAGAGGATGAGAGAGAGAGAAAGAGAAGAGAGAGAAACAGACAGTGTGTGTGTGAGAGTGAGTGAGAGAGAGAAAAACAAAGGGTGAGAGAGAGAGAAGGAGAGAGAGAGTGTGTGAGAGAGAAAGAGAAGAGAGATAAAGAGAGAGAGAGTGTGTGTGTGTGAGAGAGAGAGAGAGAAAGAAAGAGAGGGTGAGAGAGAGTGAAGGAGAGATAGAGAGCGTGTGAGAGAGAGAGAAAGAAAGCAGGTGAGAGAAAGAGAGAGAGAGTGAGAGAGAAAGTGTGTGAGAGAGAGAGACAGAAAGAAAGAGAGAGACAGAGAGAGAGAGACAGAGAGAGAGGTGGGAGGGAGGTGGTAGACGTGATGGGGACAGTAATGCCTCAAACTCATTTTAAATTCCTTTCAGTTAATCCTATTATTATAACATATTGACACAAAAATGAAATTTGCAATAAATTAAAGATACTGTGGACATCAATATATTTCCAATCAAATCTGGTTTTAGTGTTGACTTTTTACCGTAGGCTGATGTTTCATTCACAAAAAACTTTTCCTTTCAAATTGTTCATTAATTTTTTACTAGAAACCACCGAATCCAAAGTCATGAGGACAAACAGTGAGGAGAGAGATGGGTGAGGGAGAATGATGGTGGTGGGGATTTAGACTTTTTATTATTTTTTTAGCTGTCTTTATTATTATTATTATTATTATTATTATTATTATTATTATTATTATTATTATTATTATTTATTTGATTATTTTTCTTAAATTTCCCTCGGTATATAAAGTATCTCTCTCTCTTATAATGTTAAATAATGTTACAAGTATTTGAGCTTATCACGATAGGACTATGAATATAAAATAAAAATACAAGTTCTGCAGTTTTTAATAGGAACTCAAAAGCCTCATTTCTATTAATACACCATTTTAGATCAATATTGTGGTTTACAAACCGCCAAAATATATAAAGAATTTAAATCAAATATACATTTCACTGATGAAAAGTGATTTCGTAGCGTTCCTTAACAAATTGTCCAAATATGAGAAAATGTATATAGACAAAATATTGAGGATAAGTATCAACAGAGTCCAGAGAAGTGAGGGATGAGAGGAGAGGGTTGGATGGAGGAGTAAACCCAATGATGGTGGAGGAGAGAGTGTGGAGAGGAGATACGAAAGAAGTCCTGACAGCAACAAGATTACAAGATTACAAAAACTCTGCCCAGTTGTAACTCAGGCGGGATTTTTTCTTGCAAATTGTTTAAATATCAAGTTACTTCCAATCACTAGAAGAGAATGAGAGAACAGGCTTGGGTTAGGAGAGAGGAAAACACCACTAAATCATAAGTATTAAAGCGAGGGATGAGGGGAAAGAGTTGGATAGAGAAGAGGAGTAAACCCAGTGATGGCGGAAGAGGGGAGAGAAACAGAGATGTAGGAGAGGAGATAAGGAAGAAGTCCTGTAGCATTACAAGATTACAAAAACACTGCTCAATATTGGTGGCTCAGATATAGGAAATTAAGTACATTTTTCTTCACAAATTGTTTAAATTTCAAGTTATTTCCAGTCACTAACGGGGGGATGAGAGAAAAGACTTGAGTTAGGAGAGAGATAAACCATGAATGTCAGCCAATTCAGTCTCAGATAAAATGATTAAAATCAAGTATTCATTTCAGTGATTTAGTAGTGTTTTCCTTCACAAAGAGTCAAAAACATATTGAGGACATGTGAGTATTAACAGAGCTCAGAGAAGTGAGGGATGAGGGGAGAGAAGAGGAGTAAACCCAATGGTAGAGAAGGAGAGAGAGAGAGAGAAATGTGGAAGAGGAGATAAGGAAGAAGTCCTGACAACAACATTACAAGATTACAAAAACACTGCTCAATACTGGTGACTTAGATATAGGAAATTAAGTACTTTTTTCTTCACAAAATTGTTTAAATATCAGTTACTCCAAAGCACTTATAGTGAAGGAAATAAGTATCTGATCCCTTGCTGATTTTGTAGGTTTGCCCACTGACAAAGAAATGAACACTGGCTCCCACAGACCAGTTAGACACTCTGAATCAACTCGTCACCTGAATTAGACTCCTGTTTAACTAGTCACCTGTATAAAAGACCCCTGTCCACAGAATCAGATTGTAGACCTGCACAAGGCTGAAATGGGCTCCAAAACCATAAGCAAGAAGCTGGTGTTAAGGAGACAACTGTTGATGCAATTGTTCGAAAATTTAAGGAATATAAAATGACCATCAATCGACCTCAGTCTGGGGCTCCACACAAGATCTCACCTCCTTCAGTTATCATGAGAACAGTGAGAAATCAGCCTAGAACTACACAGGAGGAGCTAGTCAATGATCTCAAGGCAGCTGGGACCACAGGCACTAAGAAAACCATTGGTAACACTTTAACCGGAATGGATTAAAATCCAGCAGCGCTTGCAAGGTCTTCCTGCTTAAGAAGGCACATGTGCAGGCCTGAAGTTTGCCAATGAACACCTGAATGATTTAGAGAGTGATTTGGAGAAGGTGCTGTGGTCAGATGAGACCAAAATCGAGGTCTTTGGCATTAACTCAACTCGCCGTGTTTGGAGGAAGAGAAATGCTGTCTATGACCCTAAGAACACCATCCACACCGTCAAGCATGGAGGGGGAAACATTATGCTTTGGAGGTGTTTTTTTGCCAAGGGCACAGGACATCTTCACCGCGTAAACGGGAGGATGGACGGAGCTATGTACCGTTAAAATCCTGAGTGACAACCTCCTTCCCTCCGCCAGGAAACTGAAAATGGGTCGTGGATGAGCATTGTCCAACACGACAATGACCCAAAACATACAGCCAAGCCAACGAGGGAGTGGCTCAAGAAGAAGCACATTAAGGTCATGGAGTGGCCCAGCCAGTCTCCGGCATCAGCCATAAAACCTTCATGATTTAGAGATGATCTGCAAAGAAGAGTGGACCAAAATTCCTTCTGATATGTGCACAAACCTGGTCATCAACTACAAGAAACGTCAGACCTCTGTGCTGCAAACAAGGGTTTTGCCACCAAGTACTAAGTCATTTTTGACTGGGTTCAAATACTTATTTCACTCAATAAAATTCAAATCAGTTTATATATTTTTTAGTTCTAAAGTTATTTTGGATTTGAATGAATTTTCTCTTTGATATTCTATCTCTCAATGTTAAAATAAACCTACCATTAAAATTATTGACTGTTAATTTCTTTGTCAGTGGGAAAACCTATAAAATCAGCAGGGATCAAATACTTATGTCCTCCACTGTAACCAAGAGAGGGGTTATGCTACGTATGTCAATTTAAAGGTGCTTTTTGCCATGGAGATGCTATGGCTTTATCTAGAATGTTCCACAGTATGGCATTAAACCTTTCTTTTTTCATGGAGACCAAACTAGATCAAGTTACAGGTCAGATCTGTAGAGAGGCGACCCCACTCAGTCAGAATGCCTGTTTTTCAAGATATTTTTGAGCTATAAACCCACCTGTAATTGAGTTGTTTAATGTCATATTAAAGTAGAGTTGTTTAATGTCATATCCATAGAAACAAAAGCTACATAGTGCACCTTTAATTTCATGTCTCATATAAAATTACTGGAATCAAGTATTGATTTCAGTGCTGACAATTGTTCTTGTGAATTACCATTTTTTTCATAATTCACAATGTTTCCATCACAGATTATCAAAATATGTATATGGAGCACGGAGGATACAAAAACCCTGAGAAGCGAAGGATGAGAGGAGAGAGTTGGATAGACGAGAGGAGCAGTGATGTCAGAGGAGGAGAAGAGGGAGAGAGAGAGGGTGTGTGAGAGGAGATAGGAAAGAAGTCCTGACAACAACATGGATTATTTTCCTCAGAGCGGAGACGTTCTCTGGAGCTGGGACTTTGTGAAGCGGCCGATTAGTGATTAGCGCTGATGCAGGACTTGTGCTCCAGAGTCACTCACCGTGCACGATGCTGGTGAAGGGGGGCTCTCGCCCTGCTGCTATAAAGAGGGACAGAAAAGCAAATGATGAATAATACATGTACACACGGACTATAATATTCACTGTTCAAAGGGGATGGATCTCCTTGCAAGTTCTGCAGATGACTTATGTTATGAAACGTCTTTTTAAACGTAGAATACTTTGAAGAACCAAGCTATGCATATGGGTTAAATAAATGATAAGACAACTTATGAGGTTTTTGGCATAATGCGCACTCAGCAACATCAACAGAAAGAAAAAGAAAGCAGAAAGAAATGTGTTTTATAGGAAATAGTTTTGTTCTTTCAAGTCTGATCTTCCTTAGTAGTGGTGGAAGAACTGAAGTACTCTATAATATTATTATATTAGGTATAATAATATAATAATACACAAACTCAACTTACAAAACTATTTTAATTCATTGATGTCTTAAATGTAAAGTATGCATCTATACCAGGACTAAAGCAGGACCAAACCAGGACGCAACAATATCTAAACCAGGACTATACCAGAACTAAACCTGCGCAAAATCCAGACTACAGTAAACCAAGACTAAACGCAGACAAAACCTGAACTAAACCAGGTCTACACCAGGACTAAATCAGGACTAAACCAGGCCTAAACGCAGACCAAACAAGGACTAAACCAGGACTAAATCAGGACTAAACCAGGACTAAACCAGCACTAAATCAGGACTAAACCAGGACTAAACCAACACTAAACCAGGATGCAACAAGATCTAAACCAGAAGTAAACCAGGACTAAACCAGGTCAAGAAAATAGACTAGTTTCTTAATTATTGTTGTTATTTAGAAGTTTAGAACGTACAAACCTTCTCTATTACGTAGTAGTAAATTGTAATATATATTCGAACACAGTAAAACATACCAAAAATGTAACCTATTATATTTACTTCAGTACTTTCAAATATCTTACCATCCACACTGACATCCACATTAAAGGCAAAGAAGGCACTGGAGCTGTTTCCTTTGGGGTACACCATGCACACATAGGCCCCATCGTCACTGTTCTGGACTTGGGGCAGTTTGGTTACGGTTCCAAACTTTTGGAACTTCTCTGTTCTCATAGAAATGTCCCCTGGCGCGGTCCATGTGATTTTACTGACAGCAAGCTCGGGCTGGACGCCGGCGATGAGACGCAGGGTGCTGAGCTGAGGGACCGGGGAGGGAGGAGCCATTGTCACTGAGGACGAGAGGATGGGTGGAGGGTTACAAGGCTCAAAAAGTAGTCAGTATAGGGCTGCTGTTATTGGACTTAAAAGGAACTGTGTGCAATATTTTGAGTATTTATGCTTGGCCATTTTGTATAACCCCTGCTATAGTTCATTATTGTACTAAGGTAATGTGAAGATAAGATATGATCACAGCTGTGCAGACTCATATTTGTCAAGACAAATGCATGATATTCCAGTTTATTTAATAGCAAACTCACTAAATAGAACTACTGATAGGTATGATCTCATGACCTGTTACCCAGACACCCCCCGGATGGAGTCTGATGGGACTGTGCAACGTGCCCAGAGGCCTGTGCACCAACAAAGTCCAAACCATGGTAGCCTCCCACTATAGTTTGCGTATAAACCTCACTGTATAAGCGTAAACATTGAGTGTGGGAATGCCAACACAGACTCCTTGTACAAGTATTGCTCTCTAATATTTGATTGAGTAAATTATCTGGACTTTATTTCTGTTTCAAGTGTATTTTTTATCTAAGCAGAAACGCCAGAGGAAAAGGCTGTTTTCCTCAACACTATCTGTGTCACCAGATGAGGTAAACGTCACACTCCCTTAGTTCACTTCTTTATACAGTCTATGATTTAAACATAAAATGCCTCTCTCCGATCTGAATGGTCGCTACCTAAACCCCAGCAGCTGTAGCCAATCATGAAGCAGTGCTAGTGCAGCCTCTGCAGCTCAGGGAGTGAATTCTGGAGGTTCTGAGCTTTCACATGAAGAATGGCCTGTCCACATACTGAGAATGAGACAAACTTATATGTGTCATCTGCAGGTTAAGACACTGGCAACTCAGGTTCAGTTGTGACTTTTTTAAAAAATGGTGTGAATGCCTGTTAAAGGTCCTATGTTACGCAAAATGGCCTCTTATGAGCTTTTAGCCATGTTATAATGTTGTTATCTCCTCAAAAACAAAGGAGTTGTGTTTTGTTTGTCATGCTTGAGTAACCCTTTATTATTAGTTTGTATCATTAGTTTGCCTTTTACCTTTAGTTCAGCAGAGATGGGCAATTCCAGGGCTGAAATGATACAGATTAGTCTAGTGAAGCTGTATGGAGTTCAAAAACACACTGGAGCACTTCCTAAACATGACATCACAAGGTGAAACAGAGTGTTTTCAGCCTAAATATGCAGGTTTGTGTGTTAAACGTGTGAATGAAACAAACCACAACTCCAGATATGTTTGTGACAAGGAAACATTATAACATAGATAAGAAAATAGCATAATACGGTCCCTTTAAATGCTATATTGTCATTTTTAGTCAAAGAAGCTACATCCATATTCATATCCAAGGCATTACATTCATATTTGAGTTGAAATAGTTGTATTGTGTAGTTTTACCTTGGAGGACGATCAGTAGAATGACTCTCTCCTTCAGAACATTTAGTCTCCGTTTGACCAGACACATGTACAGCCCCCCGTCCTCCATCTGTGGCCGGAGACCCAGAGAGAAGACCCCAGAGTCCTGGAGGACAGACACAATATTTAAAGCCGCGGTAACACAGTTTGTTATGGTAAATTAGTCAAATGTCATCGCATTTATTCCCACTGTAAAACCAGCACTTTGTGACAAAATCAGACTGCTGTGAGCTGTCTGCATCTAATTATTATGCATTTTACCAATCACGAATTTGGAAGAAAAAGGCTGTTCTAAAGCTGTGTATTTTAACAAGAAACAGAGACATGGAGCATTATGAGGACCATTCCTGGCTCAATGCCGTATCACCACAAACTGATAAATGAGGCATATACATATTTGATCTTGACTGTTGACTATTATACTTGGGATTATTGTCAGTTTCTTGCTTGTCCTTTTATTTTATCTTCTCTGGCACTCTGTGTGTGTTCTGTTGTTTGTGTATGTTCTTTAATAAAGAAAAAACTTAATAAAGATCATATTAGAAAAAGCAGTGTACTTGGTCCAGAATTTTTCTTTGTCAATTCTAACTATGAGTTTGTGAGAGGTAAAGAGAGGTTAGATATATTTACACACCTACTTCCTCCTTTCACAGTTTCGAAAATTGTGTTTGCAGTTTTCATTTTCCAAAACAGACACATTAAGTTCCTTTTTACACAAGAATGTTTTTAGAGGCCAGTTTTTACTTAAGGCCAATATCAATACAAAGTCATTAATCCTCTTTAATCAAAGTTTCTCCACTTAAGCTTGAGTAATAATACCAGAAGTGTACACAAAACAAAAATCCAATGTTTTTTTTTTAGCTATCTGCTTTTGAAATTAAAAATGGGGACAATTAGGATATCGAGTGTGTCAACCAAAAAGCCCCAGAAGAGAAACAGACAGTGTCTTTATTTTTACAAAAGTAACAGCGTAATATGTAGCCACTTTGACAGGTAATTTTACAGACCACACGTTAACCTAAGCCAAGATATTAAAAAAAAATCATTTGTAGGATCGTTAAAGGTGTACTGTGTAACTTTTCTACCTGCTTGTCTCCATGGAAATGTTGTTGCTTTGTCTAGAATGTTCCACAGTATAGATTAAACCCATCTATCACAAGAGAGACAACTACAGGCTACAGATACAGGTCAGATCTGTGGAGAGACAACTCTATTCACAGACAGAATTATTGAAACACCTGTAATAAACAAAAGCTTGATATGTCATACCATGGAACATTCCAGGCAAAGCGATAACATCTCCATGGAGACAAGAAGGCGACAGACCCTCCACCAGAAAAGTTGCACAATGCACCTTTAAAATAAAACTATAGGGTTGTCATGATATTAATATTTTGATAATAAGAAATAGACTTGAAACTCAATGATTCTGATACCACCATTATAATAAAAACAGTTTTTATTTAAAGGATAGAATGTGATTTTCAACATTAAAACATAGATTAAAACTAGAAATTTTATATTCCCATGTGATCATTTTAAAGATATTCAGGAAAGGTTCATTTCTGTACAGTGAATGGACTTTTTTTAGTATCAATGCTGCTCAAAAATTGGTTTTCGATCTACTGTATAACAACCCTAATGGGGTATATAAATAATATGGGCAATATTGACGAAACTGTTTTTAGATTATCCCAATGAGGATTATCAAATGGAATTATGGTAAGGAAAAACTACAAACACCAAAGTGCAAAAATATCACTTTATAGTTAACTGTTGGGTGGACAGCTACGCAGGACAGTTACACAGTTCCTTCTCTTATGAATCAACATTTCTGCAGCCTTTTTTAACTCTAGATGATCTACTCAATATTCTAATTTTGCATATCTCCAAAACTGAGGGTTTTAATTTAGACATTTATCCACACACTGGAGCACACGTCCGGTGAATCGCAATTGTGAAATCAGGATCATGTAAAAACACTAGGGCAGTTTAAAGCTGCACTGTGTAACTTCTAAGGTGGAGGTTCTGTTATTTGGAGATGTTCTTTCTGCCTGGAATGTTCCACAGTATGGCATTAAACATATCTCCCTTGGATTTGTTAATGTTGTCGATTACAGGTGCTCAGAAATACCTTAAAAAACATGAAGTCTTAACAGGTGCCAGCTTGCTTCTCCATAGATCTGACCATTAACCTGTCTCCATTGTGATCACAAAGTTTATTTCCATATAATAACCAGGGCAAAAAAGGAAAATCTCCATGGAGACAACCAGAAAAGTTACACAATGTTCTTTTAAATGGACACAATTATCAAATCGCAAAGGCTGCCATTTTTAAAGTACCATCCTTTCCTCCACAAACAACCAAATATCCTGTCTTCTGCACAAACATATTCTGAAATGTGATTCTTGTGTTAGTTCGTATTTGTAGTATTTTTGTCAGTTCTTCTAGACGTGTTTAAAATGTGAACTTTAAACAGAATCCAATTATTAAAAACCAAAACGCCAAAATTGCCAGATTTGTTCAGCCCTAGACTTTTTTTTTATGTATTTTTGTTTTCAGAGTACTACAAAAAGACTATCCCATAATATCCCTATATCCATTTGAGGCCATCTATTTGCTGTGTATACCTGGAAGTTGTGGTCAGTCAGCTGCATATGGTCCTTCGATGCTCCACCAGAGAATTCCTTCCTTTCGCTGGCGGAGAGCACGAGTTTCCATTGATCTGTCCCCAGAGTCTTCACCATCCAGTTCACAGACACTGCTCCTGTGGCGTTCTCGTCAATACAGACTAATGTGACCAAGGTGCCATCCCGCGCCACCACTGCATCATTCCACTCTGAGGAGCAAACAAACACACACACTATTTATCCACTGTGTCTTAAACAGGAAGGAATCACTACAGGAGCAATGGATTCTGGGTAGCGGCACGTTTTAGAGGTGTCTTTAGGGAGGGAAAGCTGCTATGCTGTGATGTTAGTTTGAACTTGTCCTCTACAGTGTCCTTGGGTGTTTTTAAACAAGCTTTTAAATCAAATGTAGAATTATTATTGCGCATTATTAAAAGAAGGCAGGTACCTGTAAAAAAAATAAAAAATAAAAATGAGATGGCAAATTTATCTATCCTTTAATATGGTTTGAAAATATTAGAGATGCATCAATCCAGGTTTTTCAGTTCAGATACTGATATCAATACTATGGCTTTAAATCTGCTATCAGTGTAAAAATTGGTCCTATTGTGTTATAACTTATTATTGTGTGTTATTGTGTAACTGTGTTATGTATCCTGCAAGTAACTGAACAACTTTGTATGAGTTAAAGTTCAAGCTTCATCAGACGTCATGGGCCTTTATCAGTCAGTAAAGAGTTCAAACAGGATATCGGCTGAATCGATATCATGGAACCAATACATCTGATACCAGTATCGGTCCATCCCTAAAAAATGGCTCAGTAGTTCAGTTTCAGCTTTGTTGTGTCCTTGGGCAAGACATTATAACCCATGATGATTTTTCACACATAGAGTCCCGTATCACCTCCTGGTCACTTGCACTCAAACCCATAGAATCTCCTTCCCTGTCCTGGATTAACTGTCCTCGTCCTGCTAGATTAGTAGTTTCCTTCTGCCAATAGCTTTGGCCTACAGACTTACAACTTTACTTGCAATGGATACGTCCTGACCTCATCTGCCTGTCCGTCCATAGGAGTGGATCTCTCCTTCACTGTGGTTCTCCTCGAGGTTTCTCAGGTTTTTTTTTTCCCACTGGGTTTTTTTTCTGAGTTTTTCCTTGCCGAGAAGGAGGGTCTAAGGACAGGGGATGCTGGGACAATTATCCATTTGCCTGCTTGTTGTTGGACATTCTGTATTTTTGAATTATGTTTCTTATTCTGCTTCATTCTCTGACATCTCTGTTTGCTAAATCAACAATTTTGTGAAGTCCGCCGAGATAACTGTTGTTGTGATTTTGGGCTATACATTGAATTGAATTAAAAAGGCAATACAAATGTAGGGCAAAAAAACCCACTCATTTCATCAGTGTATTGTGGATAAATATAGTATTGTTCATTTAAAAAACAAATTTTATATTCAAATCAGGACCACGGCTCTAGGGGACTGTGGTACCACACAGGCTCCACATTTGCTGTGCTGTCAGTCAAAGGGACTCATTATTGGAACAGTCGTCCTCTGACAATAAGAGAAAGTCCATCACTGTTTCCACATGAAGGAAAACCAAGTGCGTGAACACTTTGAATCCGGCCTTTTATTGTTCTGTGTCATCTGTCTTTGTAACTCTTTTGTATTTTGTATTGTTTTCTGTGTCACCTGAAATGAGCATCTTTGCACTGTCCCTGTCAAATAAATAAATAAAATAAAAATCCCCAGGGCAGCTGTGGCTACAGAAGGACTTACCACCACAGAGAGTGGAATGAAAGAATAATGACAACAGTGTAATCCTATGAGAGGCAAGTCAAAAGTATTTAATTATATATTATTTATTATAAGTCACTTTACCTGCTGTTTATTCTTGTCCATATGCTGCACTGTACAGAAACATAGTCATTTTCTATTGTACGTAATAGGTTTGTAGTCCTGTAGTTTTTAGCCCTTTTTGTATTTATAATAGTAATACATCTGTATTTTTGATTGCATATTTCTTATTTTCTTGCTGTTCTTGACTTGTTAAGACCCCTTCATTAATTAGGCTATTATTTTACATTTTAAAACTATACTTTTCGATATTATAACCCAAGTCAAACATCAATGAAAGAAAGTACTAGTATGTGACACTAATTTTTACTTTTTATCACACCTTACATTGTATTTTTCTATTGTCTCGTGATTTTACATTGACCGTCTGACTTTCTTTTAAACATACAAACAAATTTGACACCAACATCCATAAATACACCAAATTATGCCCAAATTACTCAAAATAAGATAAACATATTTCTATATACAGCGCATATACACTTTTCAATCGCGATAATAACAAACCTGTACCTACCCATCATCTCCATGGAAAGACAGGTGACTGGATAAACCACAGAGGACGAAGAGATCAGCATAAAGAGAAGAGACGCCATGACACTTTTTCAACCTTAACTCTATGGACTGCACCAGCTGTCTCTCAGACACAGTGACCTTTCTGAGTACAGCCCCAGAACAGCGAGTATTTTTCACTTCTGTGCGACACTGACTCTCTCTCGCTACAGGAAGTGAGAGGAACGCTATTGGAATAATCAGCAGGAAGAGGGTGTCATTTTGGGGCAAGATGTGCGGCGCAAGTCAGACTGATAAACTACACAGAGAGAAAGGAAAAAAGAAAAAAAGAAAAGCAAAGAAAACTTGTATTGAGATAGGAAGAAGTGGAGTTACTGGAACACGTTTTACTTTAAAGGTGCACTATGTAACTTTTTGGTTGGGGGCCTGTCACCTGCTTGTTTCTCTGGATATGTCATTGCTCTGCCTGGAATGTTCCACAGTATGACATTAAACAGATAAAGCAAAACATCTCCACCAGAAAAGTTACACAATGCACCTTTAACGGTGTCCTATTAGGGATGGGATGAGACACAATTTTGGGTCAACAAGAATGAGACAAAAACAAGACTTAAACATGATTTCTGATGTTTAAATTGCGTAATTCAGTTTCCAATTTTGGCCACTCAGTTTTTTATTTGTTTTATTTAATATTTAGACTTAGACTTAGACACTTAGACAAACTTTATTGATCCACAAGGGAAATGATTTGGATACAGTAGCTCACTCATCACAATATAATATAATAACAGAGAGTAACAAAAATAGATGAGACATAATTATAAAAATAAATGTATATGTACAAGTCAAAATAAAAAAGAAAAATAAGTAATAAAATATAAAATCACAGCTATAAATAAGAGAACAACAGTGCAATACTATGCTGATTGACAGGGCATAAGGTTATCCGTTACTTAAGATTAAGTTGTTGTACAGTTGTAGGGAGTATTATAGTATGAATGTAGTCCTGTATCTCTCACTGTTTGAGCGGAAATTTTGTGGACATAACTGCATTTTGGAACTATAAGAGATGTAACTCACCAGCACCATTATGTTATAATGTTGTTTCTTCTTCACAAGCATAATTGCATATGTAACTTTTCTGGTGGGGTGTCTGCTGGTCTCCATGGAGATGTTATTGCTTTGCTTGGAATGTTCCACAGTATAGACCATCCCCCAGTAAAGGTACATAGTGCACCAGTTTTAGCAACACATTTCTCTGAACCAGGGGTGTCCAAAATATATGACACTCAGAGCATTTTTGGCCCTCGGACTTTCTGCTGTATTGGCCCAAACAATCATTGGCAGAACTTTTTACAACAACTGTAAGCGCTTCTACTACTATAACTGCAGTAGGATCACATAACATTGTGATACAGACTTAAAGTTAATGTTCCAAACCTTATTAAAGGTACCGGAGCCCTGTCACGGCTGTGTAAAATGCATGAATGTGAATGAGTCACTGTACTGACACTGGTCTGTAGCCCTCTGTTTGGAATATGTTTTAATATGTTTTAATATGTGGCCCTGTGCGAAAAACAGTTTGGACGGCCCTTCTCTGCTCTAAACCAGCCTGAGTACATTTACAGAAGAAGTAATAGGGTTACTTATGAGTCAGTTTGAATTTATTGCATCTTTATGTACCCAGGAGAACCTCATTTAGATCAAAATGTTATCTTAACTGCGCTGGCATTTTATTGTTTTATTGCATCTACCAACATTAAAACACAAACTTTTATGACTTAATGTTTGAACACATGTTTTTTACAGATACATTACGCCCCCGGCTTCTCCATAGAGATGTTAATGCCACTGTAAACATATTTATTCAGTTGTTTTTATTACTCAAAAATACATTGAAAACCTGAGCTGCTTCTGTCCACAGCTCTGACTCACTTGGCCTGGTGTCCCCTTGCTTTAAAAGTCTAATGCCATACTGTGGAACATTCTAAGAAAGCAATAACGCCATAGCAAGGTTGCCAAAAGTATAAAAAATCTGATACTAATTGATACTAAAACTAGATACTACTTGAGCAAGTATTGATGCTACAAAATTTCGGTTTTTAAGTCATTTTGAGCTTTGACAACACTACTCCACCAGAAAAGTTAGTGCACTTATTGATACTTTGCAGCTGATGTCATTAACATTCTTTGGGGATGTGACGCTAACAATAGGCACTGCTCTGTCTGAAGATGTTACTCAAGTTAGACTTTAATCTGAGCTTTGTTTTAATGCGATCTGACCAGAAAAAATTGACTCTGACTAACTGGCTATTCTAAAACTTTTTGGCTATTTGCTAATGTCTGCATTGTCTCATCATGTTAACTCCTGAACATTCAGCCATAGAAACACATGCACAACACCCCCAGCACGATGTCTCTGCAAAGTATCATGAATTCTTTGCATTTCCCTGTGGAACTGTCAGTCCTTTAACACGGAAGAGCAGGAGAGCAGAGCAAGGTGAGTTTGACAGAGAGAAAACGTGATAACACCGCGACTCGAGTGGAGGAGACAGAATGAGTCTGGGGTAGGTGGATGTGTGGGTGCTGCAGAGCCACCCTAGGGCGACATGTCTTTACATCACATAAACGTCTTTAATTAAGCTAAAGGTATTATCGGGTCCTCTGAGCACTATTACAGATTCTCCTTAATTACCAGTGGGTGAATGGGGGCGGTTAGTGAAAGAGAGAAATGGAGGGGGGGCAGAGAGGGAGAGAGAGAGGGAAAGAAAACAATAACAGGTGGTAGACAGAGAGAGGGGGGTAGAGAGAAGAAGGGACAGAGAGAGAAAGAATAAGGGAAGGGGAGAGAAAGAGGGGAGGAGTAAACAATAAGACTAGTTGGTAGGCAGAGAGAGCAGAATTAGAGGGAAGGAGAGAGAGATGGGGGGGCTGACAGAACAGAGAGACAGCGAAAGAAAGAAATAGATTGAGAGAACATGGTGTGCAGAGATGGTTGCAGGTAGAGAGAGAATAGGACAAACAAAATAAGAAGGAGGATAAGAGGGGAGAGACAGGTCAAGAATGAGGTAGAAAAGAAAGAGGAAGAAAGAGAGCGAGGGAGAGATAGGAAGAGAGTGAAGAAGGGAGAGAGGCGAGAGACTGAGAGGGTGTAAAAGATATAGGAAGAGAGATTGATGAGAGAGTGAGACAAGCGGGAAAGAGGGAGTAAGAAAGGGGGCGCAGTGAGGAGAGACAGGAAGGGAGGACACGCAAGAGAAGGTGGTTGAAATGAAAAGAGAGAGAGTGAGAGAAAGAGAGATGCACTGTGAGTGTGTAATGACAAGGAAAGGAACAAATGAAACGCATTAGGGGAGAACGAAGGAAAGTTGATCACGCCGATACAAATCTCCTCCTCTATGGGAAAAAAATGGAGGATTTTGCCTTAGTTTTAATGAAGCCACGCCATCCGCAGAGCTAATATCTGTTAACTATGAGCTTCATTAGAACTGCCATAGCCCCCCTGGAGAGACTGAGAGTGGAGGACGGCGCAGAAGAGAGGAAGAAAGAGAGGGATGAGTGGACAGGAGAATGATATGACAATACAGAGAGGAGAGGAGCAGTGTGAAGCAGCAGGAGGTGTGAGCAGGAGGAAGAGATGGAGAGAAGGAGACGGAAAAAGGCAAGAAGGTGGAGGTGTGAAAGATCATTAGGGACTAGGGTTGCATGGTTTTGGGGAAACAGCTAATTGTGTTTTTTTTCTTTCTGTTTTAATAATAGGATTCTGTTCAAAATTCGCAATTTTATGGTTCCATATTAAGGAAAATTAACTTGTTATACCTGCAGTTGTGCTTTGTTGTTTTCACACATGTTTGAATAACCTTTAATTATTAGTCTGTCTACATCTCCAAAGCTCAAAATGCTCTGCTCCATCTTGTGATGTCATGAAGTGGTAGTTTTCAAGTTAACAGCTACTTTTTTACGTTTTGTTCAGTAGAGATTGGCAATTACAAGGCTGAAATTATCTAAATGATTCTTTTGAAGATGTATGGAGTTTAAAAACACAATGGAGCACTTCCTGTATCACCACATGACATCACGAGGTGGAGAAGTGTTTTCAGTTTGAGAGAAGAATGTGTGTGAATGAAACAAAACACAACTCCAGGTATGTTTGTGATGAGGAAACAAGATTATAACACAGATGCTCCCTTTAAACCCACCAGAATTGACAAAAACACTGAAATAAATGAACTGACAAACTAATACAAGAATCACATTTCAGAACATGTTTGCACAGGCCTAAACTACAGAATTAGCCGTTTTTATGAAGAATAAAAGAGCATGTTTAGTTATTTATAGAAGAAACAATGGTACCTCATTAATTACAGCCTTTGAGATTTAAATGCATCCATTTGATTGTGATTAATCTTGCCCCCTGGAACTGCACAACGGTGGGCCATATTGATCAGAAAATAATAGCTAGATATATACATATGTTTGAGCTCTGTTGAAATCATCAGGTAATATTTTGTAATCCATCAGAAATGTATCAAAGAGGATTTAGGGTAGCTCATCTGAGGAAAAAGGTTGGAGACCCCTGTTTTACATGATATCACAACATGCTATAGTCAAAAATACGTAAAACAGATGGGCGTAGCTAAAATGTGTACTGTTAAAACGCAGTAGTGTGTAGTAATATAGCAGGTTATAAGATTTGTTTCCCAACAGAAATTATCAACATTGGTGTATTTGACTTTTGGATATTTCACAGGAAAGTACAATGTAATCAATATGGAAATCTGCCTCTTGCCCCTATCTGGGATTATGAGATTGTTACAGTCTTGAATCTGAGAATTACCTATAAGGGTGGGAGATACTGACAAGAAATGAAGTCAAATGAAGCTTACCATGCTAGCGAATTTGGAGCCAGTTCCGTATTGGCAATAGGAATTTATTTACGTACAAAATAGTGAAATAAAAACACCGGGATCATGTAGAACGGGTTAATACAAACAATTTAAGACCAGGAGCCAGAGTTGATGGAACCAGAAGCACCCCCATGCTCACTTCCTATTCCGAACGCAGCGGCTAGTGGGTTAGCTGTGTACATTTATAGTCTGTGGTTAAAACGTGACTAAATGTCTTGAATGAGGTGCAAGTATAGAAAAAGTTATCAGTACAGAGGAAGGAAGGTGGAGGTGTGAGGTCTCATTAGGGACTTTACAAAGGTGACAAACATGAAATACAGCAGTTTTGTTGCAATCATCACATAATATTATTGTTATCCATCTGAAACGTGTTAAAAAATGTGTCAATAAATGTCTTGAATGAGGTGCAAGTATCACACAAATGATTCATAAATCTCAAGAGACAGGAAGATGTGAACGATCATTAGGAATTGTATTGTATAAGGCTGGGAGATACTGACAAGAACTATAAAAGCTTAATATATACATGTTTCTTTAACCTGATTGCAATGATGAGATAATATTTTCATAATCCATCAGAAATGTGTTGAAATGTACCTCTAAATGTCTTGAATGAGGCGCAATTGGCTCTGTTAGCGTCACCACTATGTTTTTTTTTTGCTGTGACGTGCCAAAATTATAAATATTTAAAGGACCCATATTACAGTGTTTTCTGATCTGTGTTTCAGTGTTGTTTCCTCATCAAAAACAAACCCAGAGTTGTGTTTTGTTTCAATCACACGTTTAACACAAAAATGCTGCCAATTTAAGCTGAGTTCTTCTCTCAAGCATGAAAACACTCTAATACAGGAAGTGCTCCACTGTGTTTTTAAACTCCATACACCTTTACTAGAATCATTTGGATGGTTTCAGTCCTGGAATTGCTCATTTCTACAGAACAAAAGGTAAAAAGGAGCTGTTAACTTGAAAACTACCGCTTCATGACATCACAAGGTGTAACTGAGCATTTTGAGCTTTGGAGATGTAGACAGACTAATAAATCAGGATTAATTAAACATGCGTGAATGAAACAAAACATAACTCCAGGTATGTTTTTGAGGAGGACACTGCACTCTGACATGGCTTAAAGCTTAAATGTTGTGGAATATAGGACCTTCAAACATGGAGGCACTGGAGAGTGAGTTGAGGGATGTGACTGAAACATTAAAAAGTTAAAAAGTACACAAATAAAATGCATACTTTACCAGAGGACACTTCTGCTTTTCGAAAAATAGAGATTTGTGTGTCAGTGCTAAAGCTAATGGTAATTTTGAGGCATAATAAATATTAAAATAACACCCCAAAATGAAGTAATCTACATTTTAAAATAATGTGGTAGTCTTATTTTAATTAATTTGAATTTTAATAGATTATATTAAAGATATATTTTACAGTTTTAATAAAAATTAGCGTAAATAAAAGTTCATTATATATTTGCTTGCAATGATCAGATAATATTTTTGTGATCCATCTGAAATGTGTTTATAAATGTCTGTACTGAAGCGCAAATATCAGACCAATAGTTAATTGATACTTGACAGTGACATCATGCTGGGGGTGTTCAACATGTATGTGTATTGGCGGAATGTTCACCAGTTACCACAGAGACACAATGCACAAACACTGCCCAAAAAGTTTTAAGATTGTCTGAAAGCTCAAGAAAGGAATAGAAAATCGATATAAACAACACATTCTCTGGAGTGAATGTTTATGGTCCTGTTTAGGAGTTTGATTTTCGGCAAAAAGGTGAGAGCTGAAAAACTGTTGCTAGGTAGTTTTTGACTGTAATGTTACTCGAGAAAAACTTGTTGAACTGCACGAATCGGCTCATCTGTTGTAGTTCCAGCTAAGTTAGTTCTTTATGGTGAGATTGTGTTAAAACAAAGCTCAGATTAAAGTCTAAGTTAAGTAACAGAGCTTCAGACAGAGCAGAGCCTACAGTTAGCATCACACCCACAGGGAATGTTGATGACATCAGCTGCAAAGTATTTAAAGAAGTAAACAGGCAGGAAGGCGGAGGTGTGAAAGATCATTAGGGACTTAAGAAAAAAAAAAGAAAAGCCGATATGACATAAAAAGGCGGAGGTTTGAAAATTGCATTATTATCAGGGCTTAATTTGATTCAGTACTAATACACAAAGCCCTGGGTACTGTGTTAGGATGCAGAGCGGTGTTTACAATAGCTTAATGTATTTTTGATTATCCTGCAGCGATGGTTATAGTTTTAAAATCAGAAGTATGCAACAATGTGCCTGCTTGAAGTCACTGAAGTCATCCAAACGCTGCAACAACTAAAATCTGGCCAAGTTAAGATGACTTGAATTAAGAAAGTTTTATGATGAGTACAGTTGGCTCCATCCATCCATTTTCTTCGGCTTATCTGGGGCTGTGTCACGGGGCCAACAGTCTAAGCAGGGACTCCCAGACTTTCTTCACCCCGGACACTTCCTCCAGCTCCTTAGGGGGGACCCCGAGGCATTCCCAGGCCAGCCGAGAGACATAGTCCCTCCACCGTGTCCTGGGTCTTCCCCGGGGCCTCCTCCAGGTGGGACATGCCCGGAACACTTCCCGAGGGAGGCGTCCAGGAGGCATCCAGAACAGATGCCCGAGCCACCTCAGCTGCTCCTCTCAACGTGGTGGACCAGCAGCTCTACTCCGAGCTCCTCCCGTGTGACTGAGCTCCTCACCCTATCTCTAAGGGAGCACCCAGCCACTCTGCAGAGGAAACTCATTTCAGCCGCTTGTATCCTCCATCTTGTCCTTTCGGTCATTACCCAAAGCTCATGACCATAGGTGAGGGGAGGAACGTAGATTGACGAAAAATTGAGGGCTTTGCCTTTCGGCTCATCTCCCTCATCACAATGGTCCGATACAGCGACCACATCACTGCAGACGCTGCACCGATCCGCCTGTCAATCTCACGCTCCATCCTCCTCTCACTCGTGAACAAGACCCCGAGATATTTGAACTCCTCCACAGTTGGCTCGACAAGTAAAATTATCTACTAATGGAATACGACTTTTTGTACTTAAAATACGAAAATACATCTTACTACACTAATGCTGAGTGAATTAAGAAAAACACACTTATTCCATTTGTAGATAATTTTACTTGTCAAGTTGAATGTGCTCATATAAAGGAAAATGTTCTTAATTTAAGTCATTTAAAATTTCCTAGATATTGCTTTTTGCAGCGAGGACAGTCAAATTAAACTCATCAAAGTCACCCAAGTAGCTTCTTCACTTCTGACAGGGTTCTGGTAAATCACCGTCTTATATTGGTCTGAAGGGAAGAGCTAACTACACTGAAACTAGCACGCTTTTGTTGTTTACAGTAATGAGTAATGATATTTTGTATGGGTTCCAGTAACTACATATATGGAAATGAAGACTTGGCTATTGTACAAGGATGTAGGGAATAAATGGACAACAATAGCTGGATAACGCTCTTCCTGTTCTGACGCAGATGCTATTCTTGCTTGTTCCTGCTGCTTCCTATATTTTACTTTACCATCTACCAGTGGTGGAAAGTAACCAAATATAAAAGTAAAAGTACAACACTTATGTACAAATTTTCAGTATCTGAACTTATTTAAGTCAGTTTTACAGTGGATACTTTTTACTTTTACTTCATTACATTTGAGAGCAGGTATCTGTACTTTCTACTCCACTACAGATCTGGACTGAAAAGTAAAAAGTGCTTTGAAATTAAACAAACTGTTTTATGATTTTTAGTAAACCAGGACTTTTAAACCACTTTTTCATTTTTAACAAGTTACCTGATGAGCCAGTGACAGGTCTGGAGGAAGAAACCGAGGGAATTCTTTTTGTGAACAATGTAGGAATTTTAGAAATCACATAAAATCACAAATAGTCAATGGATTGTAAAATAAAACAAAGAACTGGATACCTATTTTTTTTTTTACCTTTTTATAAGTTTGTGAGAGGTAGGGCATCCTAAAAAATAATAAAATGAAATACAAAAAATACAATTGTCCCCACGCAGCTGGTGAGCAATGTGATATTGTTGCTATTTAAAGGTGCATTGTGTAACTTTTCTGGTGGAGGGTCCATCAAATGAGATACTTGAACTCCTCCACTTGAGTATCTTGGATCGGTGCAGCGTCGGCAGTGATGTGGTCGCTGTATCGGACCGTTGTGGTGAAGAGGGAGCTGAGCCGAAAGGCAAAGCTCTCGATTTACCGTCAGTCTACGTTCCTCCCCTCACCTATGATCATGAGCTTTGGGTAATGACCGAAAGGACAAGATGGAGGATACAAGCGGCCGAAATGAGTTTCCTCTGCAGAGTGGCTGGGCGCTCCCTTAGAGATAGGGTGAGGAGCTCAGTCACACGGGAGGAGCTCGGAGTAGAGCCACTGCTTCTCCCCATCGAGAGGAGCAGCTGAGGTGGCTCGGGCATCTGTTCCGGATGCCTCCTGGACGCCTCCCTCGGGAAGTGTTCCGGGCATGTCCCACGGGGAGGAGGCCCCGGGGAAGACCCAGGACACACTGGAGGGACTATGTCTCTCGGCTGGCCTGGGAACGCCATGGGATCTCCCCGGAGGAGCTGGAGGAAGTGTCTGGGGTGAAAGAAGTCTGGGAGTCCCTGCTTAGACTGCTGCCCCTGCGACCCGGCCCTGGATAACCAGAAGAAAATGGATGGATGAATGTGTCCGTCAAATGCTTTTCTCCATGGAGATGTTATTGCTTTGTCTGGGATGTTTCACAGTATGACATTAAACCTTTCTATCTTCATGGAGACCAAACCAGACCAAGTTACGAGTCAGATTTGTGGAGAGGCGACCCCGCTCACAGACAGAATGTCTGTTTTTCCAGGTATTTTTGAGCTATAAAACCACCTGTAACTGATGGCAAAAGGAGAAATTCAATTTGTCAGCTGGACAAAGTTTACTTGGTTGAATACATTTTGCAGCTCATCCAAGCTGCTTCAAGAAGCACTTTGTAATAAACTTTGTCCAGTTGACAAATTGAATTTCTCCTTTTGCCATGGATTCTACCTGGATGACTGAGGGATTCTACACACACCTGTAATTGAATAAATGTAAGGTAGACCTGTATGACATTACATCATATTGTGGAACATTGCAGACAGAGCAATGACATATCCATAGAAACAAGACCCCCAACCAGAAAAGTTACACAATGCACCTTTAACAATTAGGCTGACTTTTAAAATGAATTGTACATGGATGTTGGCATTTCAATGTAGCCTTCCATTTTGGCTGAAAAAGTTGCTGTTCTAGTTAAAATGGTGTGAGGATTTTTAAGCAGAACTCAGGACTCAAAGCAGACCAAAGTGAGGTGAATGTTCAATGCACAGTTCCCATGAGGAAATGTGCACTTTGCAGTTGACCCACTCTTCTATAGCACTGATGGAACCTGTCAGGACTCAATATTCTGGTATTTAGAGAAAAGTGTGCATAGGTGATTGACTTATAGCAACTCCAACCTCACAAAATCACACACGTTTGAGTAACCCTCCATCATTAGTCTGTCTACATGCCATGAAGCGATAAAATTAGCAGCTACCTTTTACCTTTTGTTCAGTACACATTGGCAATCGCTGTCTGAAAACTTCCAAATTATTCTAGTGAAAGTGTATGGCATTTAAAAACACAGTGGAGCATTTCCTGTATTACCGCATGACATCACAAAGTGGAACAGTGTTTTCCGTTTGAGAGAAGGACTCATTCTAAATCTGCAGGGTTTGTGTGTTAAATATGTGTGAATGAAACAAAACACAACTCCAGGTCTGTTTGTGATGAGAAAACATAACATAGAACATAAAATATCATAATTTTAATGTATAGATTCAGTTGAAATAAATAAACTTTACATTTAAAACTTTACACTTCTTAATTTTTTTTGGTTCTTTATACGCTTAAACTGTGACCTATAACCAATCAATTAACCTTTACAAGCTTTAAAACCACAGTTTCTATTTGCACTTCTCAATTTCTTTTGGGAAAACGAAAATCAAATATTTCAGTTTAACATTGTCTGACCTCTGATAATTATCAAACATGCTGCAAGCTCCAAGAAACTGGCAACAAATTAGGCAATACCACATAGCAAAAGACAGTCAGTGCATATTAAGACACGAGAAAACTGCAAGACTTATGGAGATCTAATTACACTGGCAGTAAAACACTTGAGTATAGGGATTAGCACTAACCAGATAATGCTTTTTGCTGTGCTAGTACGCAGCTCACGTCACGGGAAAATAGGCCAAAATGAATAGGAAGTTATTACGCACAGAGAGAGAGAGAGAGAAAAAGAAAGAGAGAGACACTTTTCATCACAAAGGCACTGTGCTTGGAAATGTAAATAGATACACGAGTAGCTGTTTCCCCATGATTTAATTTCGGTGACTGCCACTAGGTTCGTATTTGGCGTTTATTAATGAATGTTTATTGATTTTGGCATTTGCTGCGGAGGAGTTTGGAGTCGGTGCGGGTTAGGATTAGTTTGAGCAGCAGGGGGCGCAGCTTGCAGCCTTTTCAACGGATGGGATTTCTGGCAATACAACTTCGAGGTTATTAAGTTAAATTGATATATTTGGGTCCTTTGGCAGTCGTTGACATTGAGTAGAGTGAACATTACGCAGAATGTTAAGATACGGACCATAATCCAATTCAGTGCAAAAGTTATTAAAAAAAAAATGTTATAAATTTCAGTATTTTAAAATGTCCTTTAGAGCGAAGACTTATTACATTATATTTTTATATATTTTTTTTATTTTTACTTGTACATTTACTTTATTTGACACCATGCAGTCTCTTGTTATTATTATTGCAACTTATTTCTTGTTTATATTTTATCATTTACATTTTTGCTCTTTCTTATTATAATATATTGTGAAGCGTGAGCTACTGTGTCCAAATAATTTCACTTGTGGATCAATAAAGTTTGTCTAAATCCAAGTCTAGCCTATAATTCATCCTGGCTTGAGATATCTGCTTTAAATCGTCATGAAAAATCTATAGAAGCCGTGCGTAATTTCGATTCCAGCTCGCGTATTCTAGGTAAATTTGCCTTTCAACAAGTAGTTTTCCCTCCAGTCCAAGCCTCTCTCTCCCTCTCTCCCTCCCTCTGCTCGTGCTGTGGTCCTTAATAGGCTTTGGGGAACAAGCAGGTCCACTCTATGACGAGCCCAGACTGATGACATCACCAGTCACTCAGCCTCGCGCACTCGCCAAGGCAGCAGGAGGAACTAGTTGGAGCAGCGGCGGCAGTTCATTACGCGAAGTGCTGGAGATACTGTAGCCTACTCACCTGTGCGCACTGACTGCCACTAGGAGGACGGGATCCAACGGGAAGCTCAGTCGGTTTCAACCCGCGTATGAAGACGCTTTGACCGGGGACAGTCGACTCTACAGCCGTGTCTCTCTCCCTAGCTCGGACCTCCTGGTTTGTTTGTCCCATACGACGCGCCAAGTTTTATCACTAAAGGAGCGAGGAGATTTTAAACCAAAAGTGACTTGTAAGATATCGCGTTGTTTTCACTCCACTGGTTTTGAGAGTAAATTTCGAAGAGGACAGCGCGGAGGCATGGAGGGACACGTTCGTCGATTTGGGTTCGGATGTGGGAGAATGGTCGCGTTGGTGTGCCTGGTTGTCTTCGCTTTTGCTCACGGTAAGTCTTTGGGAAGCTTGGAAACTTCTCGTAGCACCGCTCGTTTCGCTTGACGGCTTTATAATGTATTACGCGCAAAGGTTACTAAACAGAAGCCAAGCGCCACCTGTCAGGGAAATATTGGAAACGGACTAAACACAGGTGCACTGGCTCTGTCGTTGCGTCACAGAGCGTAAATAGTTGAAAATTCAGTTCTTGTTGCATATTTCGCTTTGTGAGTTGTGATTTATCGCCTTTACAATCAGTTCTATACTCGTATCATTCTTTGACTCGAGTTTCGGTCTGTGACTTCACGCCATGTTTAGCTTTTAAGGTGTGGCTTGGTTTTTTTTTTTTTTTTTTTTTTTTTTTTTTGTTCTTACAAGGTGCCTAGTTGGTCCTACCTGTTCCTGTTATCGCTGTACCTGCTGGAGTTTTATGTTACAACGCCGGTTTCTATTGAGTCACTCACTGCCCCATTTAGCCCATGTCCTTGGTCCCTTTTCCCGTAAGGCAGCGCGCTTCTCAGCCTGTCTGTTCTTCCTTCTGTCCTCACATCATCTTTGATTAGTTACACTTCACTTGCGCAAAATGGCACCGCGAGACCGTTCTTAATGTACAGAAATTAAACCACGGGTCAGCTTAATATGGATGTAGTATTAACCGTGCGTAATTGTATCATTTTAAATTTATAGATGCATATAAAAAAGTAAGAATTTTGAGTCAAATTCTGTCAGAAAAGTTTGATGATGACTTTGGAAAATATTATTAGATATCCCACTGTGAGCTTCATCACAAAAACAACAGGATTTCTGCTCCAATCACGCAATTATTTTGATTTAAAACTGTCAATCTCTTTTTGGCAGAGATCTGTGTTGTCAATGTCATAGCTGCATCTTCATCTACAGGTGTCAAAACACAATCTGATGAACGGTTTGTTTGGATATGTCCGATATTTCTTAAAAACTAACTTTTCTAATAGGGAGTCGGCCACCCTCTTGTATCCAAAAGACTCCAGGAAAATAGCTGAGACTGGGGTACAGCTATTGGGGACAAACTAATTCATAGTATTAAACATAACTATCTTGCACATATTCAACCACATGTGTTTTTATAGCTAATAAAAATCCTTGGAAAAACACACAGAACCTGTCCACAGAGCTGACCTGTAATTTGATCTTGTTACGTCACTTGCTTGTCTCCATGGAGATAGTTGGGCTTAAAGATGCACTGTGTTACTTTTCTGGTGGAGGGTCCAACATCTGCTTTGCCTTTATGTTCCACAGTATGGCATAAAACAGAAATATCTTGCATTTACTCAATTACAGGATTTTATTTCTCAAAACGACTACAAAAACATGCATCCTTCCTGTGCGCTGGCCCACTTCTCTACAGATCTGACCTGTAACTTGGCCTGGTGCTTTGGCTGCTTGTCTCCATAAATATAGTTAAATTAAGTACCAAACTTTACAACATTCCTTTGAAAAAACAACTATATGAAGTCAAGCAAGTGGCAGACCCTCTACCTAGAAAGTTGCACACAAAGTTACACAATGCCATACTTCGGAACATTCCAGGTGAAGCATCTCCTCCACCAGAAAAGTGACAGTCCACGGTGCAGCTTATAAATAAATTAAGTCATAATAGTCATAGTATATTACCAGTAGCTTAAAGTGAAGGATGACAGCTCCCTGAATCTCTCCATATAAGCCATTTCTATTGTGCAGATGACATGTTTATACTTAAAACAAAGCATTGGTTTCCTATTACAGTATTAACATTTGAACAGGTGAAATTTGAGGTGTTTTCCAGTCTACCTTTGCTCAGGTGTAGCCAGCAGCAGGTGCACGAGTCTCAACTGAACCCAAGATTGAACGCAAAGATTCCTGGCGTTCTTTTAACCTTATTAACATATGAATGTGTGTGGTGAGAGACGCAGCGCAACATTTCAGAGCTTCCTTACTAGGCTAGCTATTTGTTTTGTGTTGTAATTAGGGCAAGTATGTGGGGCTTGCACTGGCACACGGGCTCTGCTACAGTTTGCATTTTCACTGGTGTGGAGTTGATTGTGGCTTTCTTTAATCACGGCTTGTAACATAAGCATGCTTTCTTCTGACTTATTCATGCTTTGGAGCTTTTTTTGCCCATTCTCCCTTTATTGAATGTGAAGTGCTCTTAAGGGAGGGAGGAACATGGGGAAAAAACAAAACAAAAAAGCATACATATTTATGAGCTCGTGAAAAATGTAGCCGTAATGATGTTAAAATCAGGAAACCCAAGACTTATTCGAGGTGTTAAGTGAACTTTAACCCCTCCTTTTGGGTAATGGTTAAGCTGGACAATTTAAGTGCGTTTCTTCAACTTTTTACTTGTCTGAATTTCTTTTTTACGCTTTGACAGTAAGTACTAACTCCCACCTTCCATCTTGAATCTGAAAGTTGTAATTTGGCTCTCCTCAAAGTTTTCGATTTAAAATGCGACAGGTATAGTTAAGTTTAATATAGGCTTAACACTTTCAAATTACAACGCCTGCTGGAGTTTCTTCTGAAGTTGTCAAGTGCCTTACAAGACTTGAATCCAGAATTTTAATCTTAAAGGGAATCTGCATCACATTTCTGGTGGAGGAAGCTGCTCGTCTCCATGGAGATGTTATTGTTTTGCCTGGAATGTTGCACAGTATGGCATTAATTGTTTCCGTACTTATTTATTGCTCAAAAATATCTTGGAAAAGCATGCATTCTTACCGTGGGTGGGGTTGCCGCTTCACAGATCTGACCTATAACTTGGCCTGGTATTGCCATCTGCTTGTCTCCATAAAGATCGATAAATGTAATGCCAGACTGTGGAACATTTCACACAAAACAATTTGCATAGTCAAAACTCTCATATTTTACAGATATGAAATGTTATAATAGTTTGGAAGCTGTGGTATTTTTGGTCAACTAATTAAAACTAAACCAAAATGACCAGAAGAGACACATTTTCCTGTACTGAAACTATGCCGCGCCCCAACCCCCAAATCAGAGTTGGTGAGGAGTGGACGATTTGGGTCAGAAAGGCTTGTCCCGTTGCCATGGAGATGTTTTTATTAGAAGGGGAGGGGAGTTTAGGAGGGAAGTTTGTACTGGGGGTCTACGCGGCTATGGCACTATTGTCTTTATGGCTGACTAAGCTGCGTGCTTGGCTCTCGGGGACAGGGGGGGCATTTGGGGTCAGGGCCGGGGGAGGGCATCCAGCTCTCCTCCACCCCCCCTTCCCCCTCCTCCTGTGCTGTTCACTGTATTAAACCCAGGCCTTTATGAATCACCAGTAGCTTGGTAGTTTCCCACACGTTTCCAGTCCATTGTGAGTAATAGTTCAAAAAAATAAGGTACTGGTGGTGACCTTTTGAGTAATGTCTGTGTGATTCAGAAATATGATGCACGATGAATTTGGCCTCCAGCAGGGCGCTAACGCAATCCCGCAATTGTAATGGGGGGGGGGAAAGGTTTCAGGTCTGCAACTTATCTGCGAGGTCAGGGGTAAACGCATGTAGGCCTGTTATGAGAAATACTACACATACTTATCATACAATATATAGATCGAACAGTCATTTTTGGGGGTGTTTATTGTGAGTACTTTTTCTGTGGACTAGTGGGAAAATACTACGATGAGATCTGAGCTGTTGAAGGTTGGATTTTTGACAATATTGTATGTACTTTTTTGGGGATAATTCTGCTTTATGGTTGGTTTCAGTATTATCTCTTATCGTCTATGTATACTTCAGCAGTTAAAAATTTGTAAGCGTGACAAGCCTTAATGCATGCTTTTTTAATTAATCAAAAACAATTACTAACTTCTGAATGACCTTTTTACCCCTCAAAACCTGGCGCAAAACCCAAAGAATGTACAATTAACATTTAAAACATGATTTGCAAAACTTTACAGTAATTATAATAAAGCTATATCTCCTCTGTAGGTTAACCTGTGACATGCAAAATAATTCTTTCAAATTAACATGATTTCAGTGTTGACCCAAAGAACTGTGGGTATTTTTTCCATAAGCAAGAAGCCCTATGTGGAATTAATTGGTGCATTAAAGGTACATTGTGTAACTTTTCTGGTGGAGGGTTCGTCAAATGCGCCTCTCCGTGGATATGTTATTACTTTGTCTGGAATTTTTCACAATATTAGTAGTATTAAAACTTTCTATGTTCATGGAAACCAACCCAGGCCAAGTTAAAGGTCAGTTCTGTGGAGAGGCGACCCCGCTCACAGTTAGAAAGAACGCCTGTTTTTCTAGGTATTTTTGACCTATGAAATGTAAGGTAGATCTGTTTAATGTCAAACTGTGAAACATTCCAGGCAGAGCTGTGACATATCCATTGAAACAAACAGGTTTCATCAGAAAAGTTACACAATGAACCTTTAAGTTGTTAAAATATATATCGTAGTAGTCTAAAATGAATGGGAATTACGTTTGCTTTGTCGTGTGTGCAAAGTTTAATTGCAGAATCCTAATTTGTCAGTTGCAGATTAGAGCAGTGACAGCCCACCTCCCCTGGTTCCCACTCATCACGCCCGCCTCAGACCCGACCCTCCCCCACGCACTCGTCCGCCGAACATACAGACCCCTTGTTTTTTGTTTTTTTTTCTCCCGGTGTTTTTTTTTTTATTATTCGAAGTCCTCGTCTCATTCCTGTGCGTCCAGTCTTTTGTTTGAGTGGCAGGAGGTAGCCATGGCAATGCTCCAAACATGACAGTCCCAGCTCCCCGCTCAGGACTCAAGGCCACGCTCTTTATGACAGGAACAGCATGGAAACAGCAGGCAGGAAAAGGGCACATGTGACCTCACTGTAGGCTGAGGCTGCACCGACTCAACCGTGACAATCTGTAACACTACAACATGTGGATCAAGTCAGTCGTTCATGTTTGTTTAAAGGGCCATATTCTGCTTTTTTCTTATCTGTTATAATGTTTCCTCATCAAAAACATTCCTGGAGTTGTTTTGTTTCATTCACACGTTTAACACACAAACCCTGCATATTTACGCTGAGCTCTTCTCTCAAACGGAAAACATTGTGATGTCATGTGGTAATACAGGAAGTGCTCCACTGTGTTTTTAAACGCACCTTCACTAGAATCATCTGGATGATTTCAGACCTGGAATTGCCAATCTCTACTCAACTAAAGGTAAAAAGTAGCTGTTAACTTAAACTACAGCTTGATGACATCACAAGGTGGAACAGAGCGTTTTGAGCGTTGGAGATGTAGAACGACTGATAATAAAGTGTTAGTGTTTTATAATATGGCTTAAAACTCAATTTAAGTAAATTTTGCGTAATATAGGAATATGTACTTTTTGGGAATGGTGATTTTTTTTTTTTTTTTTTAATAGTTTTTAAATAGATGTGTTACATGTGTATTGGCGATACACTTTTCGTGGCGTTAATTTGTAGTAGTTGTGACTGTGCCATTAATTGAATCTTAATCAAACTGAGATCCAATTATCTCTTAATTATCAATGATGAACCTGGGTCTTTTTAATTACCAGGTCTACAGCCAATCCTCTGTCAGTAAAAGCATGTGGCTTGGAGCCGACCTGAGACTGTTTCTTGTGGTGTTGAAAATTCTGTATTGTTTTAAATATTTCAGATTAGCGTTATTTTCAATAAGGAAAGCTAAAATGTAAATAAAAACATGGGGTAGAAGAGAAATGAGGAATTGTTCTGTGTTAGCCCCACACAACCAGCTCAGCCCTTGTTATGTTGGTCAATATCATCAGAGGTATAATACTCCCTACATGTAGGCCTGTCGCAATAACATATTTTGAAGTGCGATATATTGCTAAAGCAAATATAGACGATAAATGATAATATTTAAACAAATTTATACTGACACAGTAATGCTAATGCAGATTTAAACCTTAAAAACTATTCTAAATGTACAATATTATAATAAACGTGAGCTGTAATAAATTTATAGCTGAATAAAACGCTTTAGTGCTTAGTTTGCCTCATAAGTTATTAATAAAGTCTACAACTCGCATGGTCAACAAATTACCAACCAGTAGTGCAAAGAACATTTAGACATGATAAATACTGAACCTAAAAAACAATTTTTCCGTCATAAATCGATATACAGTAGTAATTACCATGACAGCCATACTGGATCAGACTGTATTAAATGTTTATATCTAAGGGTCCTGTACAAGGCCACTTCAGTTTATTCTACAACAGATGAGTACATTTCATCCTAACACGAAATTGACTTTTCACCTACGATACAAAAAAAGCCCAGTCTCCTTGTAGTCTGAGCTATATTAAATCTAACTTGTTGCAACACTGCTTCAAGAACAAATATTTTCAAACAACTCCCCCTCTCAAAGTTTGCACACTTCACTGGCATCCTCCACTCTGATACTCTGATGTTTCCTTTGGCAATTCTTCTGTGCGATTGTTTCAGCCATTCCCTGCCATATTGAGAAACGCTGCTCTCACTGTAGCCCTGCCAACGCCGGACCTATTCATTATTGGAACAGCTCCGGAGCTCTCCCCTCTCTGTCTATTAGCACGAATGTAATTGATGGTCCCGGCGATGTGTTATTCCTCTGCCCTCCCTAATAAAACAGGCAAAAGTAAGTCTGTTAGTGTCTCATTAGACCCAGTGGAGATTTCGGTTTGAGTTTGGTTTTTTGTGTTAATGGCGTGCGCGGTCAGCTCCGATCATTATGCAAATGAGCGATGCCGGACCCTTCGCCGCGCTGTGTAAATGTCACGGGGATTTTGAAAAGGTCAGGTGTGTGCGTGAGTCGATACGCAAAAAAAAAAAAAAAAAAAAGGAGGGGAGCTGCGAGTTTGACAAACACAGGGACACGCACACGCCATTATGCAAGGGCTTCCTGTTTAAATGACACATCACGACCCCCCCCTCCTCCTCTAATCGCCGCTTAGTGTTGATTCAGACATAAAAGTGCTTGAATTTACTGCTTAATGGTAATGAGGATTTGAGCGATGCAAAAAGGACAGTTGTAGCATTAGCTTAGAGTGGTTAATAGCTAAATGAAAGCTAATATTTTGCATTCCTCCGCGATTTGAATGATTGCGACGTCTTTCTTTTCTTGGTATTATTTCCTTTTAGTGAGTCATGAAAGCTCAGGGTGTTTTAAAATGGCGAGCTATTAGCTTGCTTTTATCGGTTAAGTCTAGACTGCCAACATTTCAATTGAGCAATTAGGTAAATCTTAACATTTGCAGGTGAACTTGTCAGTTAAATGACAAAAATGCATAACTGCTTCATTATATGTAAAGGCGTATGAAAGTTTTTTATTGTATTGGGGCGACAGTAGTTCAGCTGGTTTTTCCACAGAGCCGAGGGTTGGCAGTTCGAATCCTCCTCTCGACATAAACATCATTGGTTGAGTATTGAGTAGTTGATTTACCATTGAGTACTATATGCGTACATTACAACTGAGTGGTGTAGTTTTGCCCTGGCCAAATCAAATGTTCTGATATATAAAGTTTTCATTTTAAAATGAATTGCTGATATTGATTCTTATTGACCTTTAACCTCTTTATTTATGCATGCCTTTTGGGAGCATGTAGTTGGATGACCTCACAGACTTAACTAGGGTTGTAAAATAAAAAGATGCCAGATATAAATGGACGATAAAAGGGATGTCAGAAGTATTGAAAATCAGACTAATTTATATTAAAACTAGTATCGAAACTCGATACTCATTTGAGCAAATATCGATACTAACACACACTCACTTTCACAGTACAGAAATGAACCCGAGCTGTATCATAACAAGTTTAAGACCGCACACATGGACCACTATGGAGCCTACAGACTGCGGGATTACACAGATATAAAGCCACGTGGTAATATAAGAAAGTACTAATATTTAATGTTGATGATCACATTTTTTGTCATATCTTAAATGTCTTTTCTATTCTGTAAAGGACTTTGAATTACTTTGTGTACAAATTGTGTTATACAAATACACTTGCCTTACCATGCCTTGCCTAAATAAATAGGATTTTATCATTGCAATTGACTTTGAACTGTTTGTATTGTGACAACACTACTATCTAAGCTAGATACTAATCTGGAAAAAGTAAAACAAAACTTTAAATAGGACAGAACTGGATCTGTCTAGAATAGTTTCTGAATAGTGTTGATCCTTATCAGAATTAGTTTAAGAGATATTTAAGAAATATATTAAAGAACCCATGAATATTAAATAATGAAAAATACATTCTAATATTATCTAAGAAAGTGATTTTTTTTTTTTTTTTTTTTTTGTATTACTGTGGTATCAAAATTGGTATAGTGTATTAAGCGTTTTCATTACATTATTTACATCAAAACACTAAAACTCAACATTTGCACAAAGAATAAACTACTTTTTGAAGTCCAATGAAAAAGTCCAAACATGCACAGCAGGTTTAAATCTCACCTTATGAAAACCGTGCGTTATTTGTACAAGCTGACAAATTGCAAAAGAAATTGAATGTATAATCCAAACAGAGAGTGGCTGTTGAAATCCAGATGACAAAACCCTCTTGACATATTGTGCTTGGCCTCCTAATAAATGGCTTTTGGTTAAATTTCTTTTCTATGACCCAAGAGGAGCTGTACAAAGGATCCATCAGCTGTATTGTTGACTTGGCAAATATTATTAGACAGAATGGATGGCTCTGAAGGAGGCGAGGGTCGGTGAGCGTGATTCACTCGGGCGTGCAGCTTTTTGAGGCAGCGCACTGGACACAAGTGAAGTGGACCAGAAATATTCAATTAGGGCTGGGAGATATTGACTAAAATTGATATCTCTATATTTCTTATGATTCGCCTGATAACAATAATTAAGTTGGATGTTTGAAATTGCAGATCTGATTAAAATGTAATAAAATGAGCCAGTCTGAGATTGGTCCGCTCTTATAGTTAAAAAAAAAAAAAAAGAATTACAATCACGACTGAACCTTGGCTTCCAGTGTCTTTACCTGCACACAGAGGGGACATAGAAGTTGTTCTGATTATACGAACAGACCACGCCTCATGTAGAAGCTCAGAGCCTCTACACTAGCACTGATTAATGATTGGCTACTTGGGGTTTAGAGCCCCTTTAGGTTCAAACCAACTTGATTTCAGCATTTAAACTGGCAACCCAAATGACTCGTGAGGCTCATTCTGCTTTATTCTTGGATAATTGTACATCGCATCTACAACTTCTCCTGGGTTGCCTTTAGTTGCATTATAAAGACAGGGTTACTGCTGCATCACTTAAAAGTTCAGAACACGGGAGGTTCTGTCAATCCAAAATGAACTCCCCCTGCTTTGTGATTGTATAATTGTTTATTGTTTATTTAGATCCCCATTAGCGTCTGCCGTGTGCTGCGTCAGCTTCTCCTCCTGGGGTCATAATTGGCAAGAAAATCAAAACACAAATTTAAACATGAGCAACGTAACATGTTTTGTAATTGCGAATTTACCTTACAAGTCTTGCCAACCTTACAAGTGTGTAAAATCTGTCTTGCTCCAGTACAGATGGATTGTATTATCAAACTAAGTCTCTGGCATTTTATTGTCTGATAATCAGGAAGTGCACATTGGCATTCTAGATGTTGTTAACGTTACTGTCCTCTGGTCTAGTTATGAAAAGTGTTCATAAACTTCATCGCAGTGAATAATAATGAATAATAATTAGGATTCTCAGATTGCATAAAGTAAATGAGGAATGACTTTGGACCTCTGCAAACTCTTGAACTAGTTCTGTTTTTCATGTTTTTAACACGATAAAAACGTCTGTATTCGTCTCACCTTCTTGTTTCTACGGATATGTCATTGCTCTGTTTTGAGTGTTCCACATTATGACATTAAACCGCTCTACTTTACATTTATTCAATTACAGGTGGTCAAAAAAATCTACAAAAACAGGCTTTCTGGCTGTGACGAGTTTGCCTCTCCACAGATCTGACCTGTAACTTGACCTTGAAGATGTTAAAGTTTAATACCATATTGTGAAACGGACAAAGCAATAACATCTCTATTGAGAAAAGTATTTGATGGCCCTTCCACTAGAGAAGTTACACAGTGCACCTTTAAAAACCCCACATTTATCAGATCTTTTTGCTCCTTTTTACATTCTGCAATATTCATATAATGTACTTTTTATTCCGCATATTTTAAAGCAACTATTTCCATCAGCACAATCTTGTAGACGCACGACAGAGCTGGTGACGAAATCAGGTCTTAACCCGGGGCCCATTGTACCACTACCACCACATTCCAATAATGGGAAAGAGCTGTCACTTTGCACATCCCTTCCTTCATATGTGTGTGCGTGAGCTTACTCCAACACACACTAGCACCCTCATCTGCCACCCTCTTATCTCCACCATGTCTAACTAAAGCGATGGCCTTTTCCACAACACGACTCGCTCATTTGACTGTCTGCCGCACTTGTAAACTAATGATGGTGGTTTTTCCTGGCTAAGTAGTCTGAAATCAAACAGCGTCGCCACTTATCTCTTCATTTCCTGGCCCCCCCCTCAGCTCTCCGCCTCGGCCCACGCGCTTGATTGCTCCGGGGGACAACGCGGGACAGTGTGGAGGTCACCCCGGAGAGACCCCCACCACACACACACACACACACACACACACATACATCTCCTCCTCTGGGATGTTTGTGTTTGGCTCTGCGGGTTGCCAGACGGCTGGAGTCGATCCCATCTTGATCTTGAGAATAAAATGAGATGCTGCGACTCGTTTTGGATAGGGCCGGGCAATATGGTGATATAACATTTTTGCGGTGATCATTTGCTTTAATGAAACTGACATATCATGATTTGCTGATTTTTCTCTTGAATACAGCTTTATGCTCAAACAAAAACACTTTTTCTCCACTTAAAATCAACCAATAGGAGGTCTGAGTGACGGGTGGATTTGACCAATTGTAATAAAGTGTGAATTTTCAGAAGCAGATGACTGTAGTTACCACTTAAAGGCAATATAAATGGACTTTTAAAAGTTTTCAGAAAAAATTAGGTATTGTTTTTTGGCGTATCACGTACCCCTATAGTATTTAAACTTGATAGTAATCTGAAAACACTTACAGAATTGGACTGTAGAATAGCCTTGATACTTAACCAAACTAGTTTAAGAGCCAATGGAAGTATAAAATATAAACTACTAATATTTTGTGGTGAAAAATAGAATCCATTGTGTATCCATTTGTTGTTCATAAATTTTCTGTTGAAATACAGCTCTACGCTCAAACAAAGACACTTTTCCCACCCACTTAAACCTCCTATTGGTCAATCTTATCACTGCTCGAGTGAGTGACAGGTGGATTTGACCAATTCGAATAAAACATACAAACATTTTTTAGAAGAATCAGACTGTAGTTACCACTTCAAGGCAATATAAAAGTAGTAAGGTTGCATGAATCGTAATAACATCAAAATCGTAATCTGGCTCTCAGAAAATGATTGTATTTTTATTTTTTTTTTACCGTATTGCCCACTACGAGTATCGAAACTAGATGGTAATCAGAAAAACTGTATACAATAGTCTTGAACCTTAACACAACTAGTTTAAGAGCTTTAACTAATATTTTGTGGCGAATCTATTGTCTACAAAAGTGATTTTTATTGTAATTTTGGTGTCCAAGTTGGTATACAATATCAATCCTTTTAATTACTATCAAAATGTAATTAAAATTGTAGTAACACGGTATCTAGACATGGAAGGGCAATGTGGAGGTCACCCCGACAGGTCCACTCCCCCGCTGGGATGTCTGTGTTTGGCTGCGTTGGTTGCCAGACGCTGGAGTTGATCCCATCCTGATCCGCCGAATAAAACGAGCTGAAATCCTCATCTCAGAAGGAATGCCAAATGCCATTAGTTTGAATGGGGGCGGCTGAGGGTATCCAAAGAGAGCGCGCTCAAGTCCAATAGCTTTTTTGGCAGTAGATTTGTAGCGATCTTGATCAGACACTTTTACTTTACACTTCTGCTGCTCCCTCTTAATGTGCCGTGATTGGTGCATTGATTGGTCTCAACATAACTTTTTTTTCTTTTTATAAACTTGGAACTAGAGCTGTGGAATTAATAAGAGCTGATTTGTTTTCTGAAAAAAATTGCAAGTGGATCAAATATGCGATTTTTTTTTTTTTTTTTTTTTTTGATGTTTTTAAAATCAAACCTCACTTCTCACACATTGAAGCATTCACTTTTGAGAGACTGAAAAATAAACTGCTAAACTAATACAAGAGTACTATAGTTTTGTGGAATATGGCTGGGCCAAAATATATATTTTAGGAACCTGCTACTACTACAGAATTAGCAGGTTTTATACAGAATAAGCAGAAACGCTTATTTGCAATTTGTTGCTTGGATGAGACCCGTTACTGAAATGACTACAACTGCAGTATGAAAGTTTCCATTCAAATTTAAATTTTTATTTTATTTAACCTTTAAATTTCCCAGACAAAACATTAAAGGTGCATTACTTAACCTTTCTGGTGGAGGGTTGTCTCCATGGTTTGCTTGGAATGTTCCATATTATGACATTAAACATATCTAGCATTTAGTGTTTCTATTGCTCAAAAATACAATAATTCTCTCTGAATATAGTTGCCTCTCCACAGATCTGACCTGTCTTGCAGTGTAATGATCTGACCTATAGTCGAGTTGAGAAATTCTAGACAAAGTAATAACATCTCCATGGAGACAAGCAGGTGGTGGATTCATCACTAGAAAAGTTACGCAGTGCACCTTTAAGAGCATGATGTAAGACTAATGACACAATAAATATACATTGACAAAAAAAATGTTAACAGAAAATATACATTAGAGCAAATAATTTTACATTGTTGACTTATTTGAAATTTTTTCCTCAGCTCTTACGCAGTGAAATCGTATTGGGTCCCATATCATCACCTTTTCTACGTGCTTGGGACTGACTCAAATAATACACATGTGATTTCCCTTTTCTCAGTAATGTATTTTCCTTAATTTGCTGAAAATTGTGTGTAAGCGACCACTTCATTACGGTCCCTAACTACCCATATGCTTCCCCATAACTGAGACTTTTTCAGATTGTGCAATTTGTAGCACGCCAGCAGCTTATCTAGAGTAAAAAACGCTACGAGGCATGTGGCTTATTTTACTTTCTCCATCCCTCGCACACACACACACACACGCAGTCACACACACACACACACACACACACACGCACATCCCCACTGTATTAAGCTAGCAATCGTCCGTGCCAAATCTGCATTTTTCTTTGTCTGACCAAATGCAGATGGAATTTAGGGAGATGCAGGTCAAACTGGAGCGTGCAAAATGGATGGTGGTAGTTCTGTTGAAATCCTGCCAAAATCTTACTAAATCATGTCTCTAATTAACCAGACTTGGGAGCGGTGGCTTTCTTGTGACCCTGCGTCGGTGAAAGCGTCAAGGAGGGAGGGGCAGGTGCGTGGGGGGCTGAGGATATCGACATTTTGAAATTCCACACCGGAGCAAAGGAAGATTTTTGAGAAACTGCAGGAGTGAAGCAAGAACTCATTCAGCACATTCTTTGTCATTTAAAAGTATGGGAGTGATAAGGTGTAAAAATATATCATTAATTTTTACTTGCATTGATCGATGTGAATTATTTCTTTTTAAAAACCTTATAAAAATTGCTTTAAAGGTGCTGTACCTGATTTTTGCTGTCTTAAATGTGAAAAATGGGACTAGATAATTGTCAACAGTTTGCAGTGGTCCAAAGTTACCTTATCAAATGCTTTTTATTGCTTTGTCTGAGATGTTCCACAGTATGACATTAAACCTTTCTATCTTCATAGAGACCAAACCAGACCAAGTTACAGGTCAGATCTGTGGAGAGGCAACCCCGCTCACAGTCAAAATGCCTGTTTTACAAGGTACTTTGAGCCATGAAACCACCTGCAATTTAATAAATATAAAGTTGAGCAGTTTAATGTCATACTGTGGAACATTCCAGGCAGAGCAATGGCATCTCCATAGAAACAAGCAGGTGACAAACACTGAAAAACTTGCACAATAAGTCTCATGTTGCAATGTTCTAAAATAAACTCTGAATTTGAACACAAGAATCCAAGTTGCTTCATTATTATCATTGCGTAACCTACAAACACACCTCCCTGTCATCTTTCCCATAATCCCTCAGTCTTGGCCACTTCCTGTACTCAGCAGATCTGCGTGGGGCCCTTGCTGGTGTCCTTAGCCTGTCCGTGTGCGCACACATGAGGCAGTGCTCATTAGCAGTCACCTTAATGTGTCTAAATGCAGTTTGCGAGGTGGAAGGTGCTTTTCGTTATTGATCCACTATTGAACACCGAATGATGCAGTGCCCTTATGTGATATTGAAAACATTTAGGGCCCCACTCTGTCACTGTGTGTGTGTTAGTGGGTTTTTATAACACTGTGAGGGCTAATACTCACTGTATACATCCAATTCATGGGGACCTGTCTTTCTTATAGGGACAAAATTGGACATAAATGCTTCTTTATTACTGGATCAACAGCATGGTTTGAAGTTAAGATTAGCTATGTTAGGGTTTTGGTTGTTGGTAGGCTAACTGTTTTGGAAAAAATATAAAATTGTGATGTTTTTTCAAAGTTCACAGTTTGACCAAAAGGTTGAAACTGACAAACTAACACTAAAAATAATCACGTTTCAGAGTTAAGGGATTGGGGTACTTAAAAAATTGTTAATTGCGTCCATTCAAAGTGCGATTTTCATTGGATTGCGATTCATCTCACAGCCCTAGTTGTTAGACTCGTACTAACTATGACAAGGTTACAATCTGTCTTAATGCAAGTCAGTAATGTCCTCAAAAAGCATGCAAACCCAACGTGTGTGTTTGCGTAACATCTCTCTTGCCTCCTCCCTCCTTCTCTAATCCCCCCAGTGTCTTCTCTTTTTCTCTTCCTCTCAATCGTGTGCAATATCAGCATGTTTATTTTCTTCCCAAGAGTCGAGGATGGCTTTGTATTGTCTGCAACAAACTAGTGAAATTGCTATATTAAAAATATGGTAATTCTGCATATTTATGATGGAAAAACTCGCAAAATAACAGATTGAAAATATGTGAACATTATATCTTCTGAGCAAGGGTGCACAATATTTCAGCATTTGGTTAATTTCACAATCTGAGCACGTTTAATTTTGGCTTATTTCTGATTGTTAGCCAGTTAATCCATAAAAAGAATTGATATTGTCCACTTGGGTACCTGATACTAATTGATAATAAAACTAGTATTGACGCAAAGAATTCAGTTCATTTGAACAAGTATCAGTGCTTAAAGGTCACAGTTGACTCTTGTGAGCTTTAAACCATGTTATAATGTTGAATGAGTTGTGATTCTAATATGGAGTTTAAGAAGCACTTCCTGTATTACCACATGACATCACAAGGTGGAACAGTGTGTGTTTTTAGGTTCAGAGCGTAACATAGCCTAAATATACAGGATTTATGTGTTAAACATGCGTGAATGAAACAAAACACAACTCCAGGAAACACAAAATAGTGTAATCTGAGCCCTTGAAACAATTACACGACCAAGACGGATTTTGAGCTTTCATTAATAGATTTAGAACGATCTTTATTTAAATCAGAACTTGTTTAAGACCATATAGAAATATTAATAATAAAAAAAATCTACTATGCATTCTGAAGTGTATTTTTTAATGGTATCAAAATTGCTGCCTTTTTTAAAAATCAAAATTGAGTTTGAACTTTAATTGAAACTACATACCTCCTCCCCCCTGTCAAGCCCCCCATGGCTCCTCTCGTATCTGCCCCACTCTCCCAGCCTCCTGCTATCTTATCAGCATGTTTTTCTCTCTCCCCATGAAAACCTCCTAGCCAGCTTGTCCATTTGCTTAGCTTTCCGGACACCTCTGTTCCAGCTAATAATTCACGGCGACTCTGGCTGCATCTACATTTATACTCCACTTTGACAAGGTCGTGTCAAATTTGCACTTATCAGGAGACAGCGGACAGGTCGAGCAGCGGAGGAAATTGAATTTGGTGTGACAGGGTTGGCTAGTTCTGCACGGGCCGCGTTCTGCTAAAACCCAACTGCTTTCATTTCTGCTGCCCTTCAGAGACCTACCCGAGCACACATTTTAACATCACACTTTAGATTTGTACAAAAATGTCCTATTGTTTCCAGTGTTGTCATGATACTCACAAATGCACAAAACTGGTTCTGACGCTCTTTCTTTAAACTGTATAATGTGATTTTCAACTTTAAATCGTAGTACTTTCTTTTATATCACCTTTTGGGCTGTGTAATCCCTCAGTCATCCTGGTAGGTTCCATAGTGATCCATGCCAGTGGTGGAAGATGACAAAATAAAAGTAGTAAAGTACTGTACTTAAAAGTAAAGTAGTAAAGTACTGTACGTATAAATTTCAGGTATCTGTACTTTACTGAAGTGCATTTTAAAGTGGATACTTTTTACTTTTACTTCACTACATTTGAGGGCAGGTATCCGTACTGTCTGCTCCACTATATTTTTGAACAGAAAAATAAGAAAAGTATTTTTTTTTTATTATAGTTTGAGACTTACTGAAAATTCTGAGGGTTTATTTGGTTCAAGTTCAAGTATACAAATAAAAACAGCTAGAAAAAAAGGCAACTGATTAAATTTTCTTCACAAGGGTGTTTAATATTTTTAAACAGGTACTTTAATACTTTTGCTTAAGTAGTTATTTTCATGTGATAAGTGCTCCAGTGTCTGTACTTTTACTTAAGTAACAAAATTGTGTGATTCTTCCACCACTGACCACTGGTCTATGTGCTCTTATACTTGTATATATACTTTGATACTCTTCTACAACTCAAGATCATTTTAAAGTTATTCAGAAAGGGTTCATTTCTGTCCTGTATGTAATGTAACTTCTTTAGTATTGATAACTTCTCAAATGAGTATCCAGTTTCGACACCAGTTTTAGTATAGATTAGCATCTGATTTTCAATACTTTTCGTCAACCTTAACTCTTTTTAGGCAAAGTTTCGTATCCATAACTTAAGTGCAGAAACAGATAATGCACATCTGGCTGATTTTTCATTGCCATGTGCAGCCAGCGTTTCCTAAAAGCAACAACTCACTTCCAGTGTTTAATGCGATCTATCACTTATTTCCTGTTTTATAAATATGGCACATTGCTCAGCTGATAAACAACCACGGCGGTCTGCATTAGTCCCCGGAGCCTTGAGAATGCCTTTTAAATCCTCCCCCAGAGCAAAGGCACATTAAGGTGGAATAGGAGAGAGGTGGGGTGGTTATCAGGCCGGTGTTTTGTCAACAGGCATTTTAGAGACACTTGGGGAAATGATTACAACGAAATACAATAAGAAATAAACTATTAATCGTCACTACTTTGTCACCCATAATAAAATAAAGCTTTGACAAAGTGTTCTTAAACACTTTATCCGGTAAGGACAGAAAGATAAATTGAAATGGTACAAAATAGCGAAGCGTAAGGACCTTGTAGTTTTACGAAAATTGAGAGATTGTTTATTCGTTTTACTGTTCCGTGCTTAAATGTCACAATAAAAATTTGATGACGCCTTTTGCAAATTAGAATCTAGAATTCTTGGGCATTATTCAGATAAGAATTTAGCTTGGCATTTTTTTTCTATACAAGCCATGAGTAGAGGACTGTTTTAAAAAGGATTTAAAAGGATTACTCTAGAAAGGCTTGGGAATTTAACCAAGGACCTTTTTGCTGTGAAGTCAAAGTTAGTGCTGTAAAGAAAAGCACTCTCTACTTTTCAATCCAGATCTAAAAAGTAGTGAAGTAGAAAGTAGATACACGTTCTCAAATGTAGTGAAATAAAAGTATTGTACTTTTCTTTTGTACTTTATCTTCCACTGCCGATGGTAATATTTTAGAAACTACAATTGCATTCTGTTGTGTATCAAACCTGTATTTATATTGTATTTTTTGCATCAATGTTGTACTGTTATTAAAATCAGTTTTCAGTATTTCCATTCCCCTTGTATTAAAATTGAATCTGAGATGCAGCAACAACACTAGTACTTTTGTTTTTGAGGGCGCTTGGTGTCTCAAGTCTCTAATCTTGCTTCTTCACTTTGTTCATTGAATTGCCTTGCTCCACTGCTGTTGTGCGCTGTGTGTTCCCATCTCCCCTCCTGTTCTGATATAATGTCCTCCACTAATGCTCCGACTGGCTGTAATTTGGTCTGCATAATAGATCCATCTGCCGCCTAAACTGCTGTCTCTTACTGTACCCTTCCAATTGCGTTGTCACGATGCTCACATTTCTAGTCTACTATTTTCATACCAAGGAACAGACTCAATACTGATTCTGATACTATCATGATAATAAAAACACTTTCTTTAGACAATAGCATGTGGTTTTTAATATTAAATTATAGTACTTTCTTCATTGCAAAAACTAAAATCAAGCAGAGTTAAGATTGTTTGAATGATTTACTAATGGAACAAGAATATTTTTGTACTTAAAATATAAAAATACATCTTGCTACACTTAAGATAACAAAAACAACTCTTGCACTTAAAATAAGAAACATAGTCTAGAGTTGTGTGAAAAAGACAATAGATAATTGTACTTGTCAAGTTGAAACTACTCAAAGTAAAATGTTCTTGTAGTATGTCCATCTCCTGGTACCTACCTCTGATTTGAGTTGTTAGAAGTATCGAAAAATAAATGCCAATTAATATCAAAACAGGTATCAAAACTAAATACTGATTTGAACAGTTGTTGATACTAAAACTATTACTAACCTAGATTTTTAACTTAACTAGATATGCTTTTTGCAGCGTTTTATATTACAGTGTGGTCTTACATCTATTTAAATCAAATAATTTCCCTTGTGGATCAATAGTTTGTCTAAGTCCAAGTCTAAGTTAATCCCTCAGTTGTCCAGGTAGGTTCCATAGTGGTCCATGGGCGTATACTCGTCTATGTGCTCTTATACTTGTTTTGATACCGCTCAAGATCATTCTAAAACTCGGCAAAGGTTCATTTCTGTCCTGTGAATGTGGCTATTTTAGTACTCACTTGCTCAAATTAGGATCTAGTTTTGATACTAATTTCAGTATCGACCTGTACCTGATTTTCAATACTTCTGACAGCCTTAAACCGCACTCATACTATCATTCTTCGTTCCTCTGTTTCTCATCAGTCCCTTCTTTCTGGTTCTGTAATTGGGCTGTCTCTAGCTTCCTCCGTTTGTAATCTCCTCTCGTCTCCGGGGGCGACCATCCTCCCCTCCGGTACCACTGTCCAATTCTCCAGTTGTCTCTTCCACCTACGTCAACCCCACAAGTTTTCACTACAAGGCTACTCTAAACTAGCACAGTCGCAGCCTTTCCAATTCTCATTTACCTGCTCCGTCTGACAATGCAGTGAAAGCTTCTAAAAGGGCCTTTGTCTGGTCCAATGTCATTCTTTTGTGTAATTTTGATTCCACGTTTTTTATAATGCAAGCATTTGACATCCTACTCACCTTTTTTGAGAGAAAGTGTTTGAGCATTTCACAAATCTGTTTCATTTGGCTCGCACGTTCAGGGTTGTTCAGAATAAATCTTGTTTTCACCCAAGGACACGTGGGGAGTTGCATTAAGAGGAGTGGGATGCAAATTGGCAACCTCCTATAGTGTCTCCCATTTGGCAACCTAATTTAGATTTGATGTCAGTTTTATTTCAGATGCCCTTCTTGGTCAAACTCTGACTTTTATCCTGGCTTGGGACTAATATACAAAGACTACCTCTCACCATGTGGTTACCATATTTCAACCTTCTCTCAACTGTGAATGATCCTGGAACTTTTCAAAATGTGCATTGACCTAGTATAGATTTGATACCAGTTTTACTTCAGATGCCCTTCCTAGCACAACTTTCTCTTATTTATCGTGGTTTAGGACCAGTACAAAGACCTCTAACCATGTTCTTCCTCTAATTGTCTTATTATATACAGAAAACTTGCAAATACTGTAGTGTAAACCTCTACTGAAATGCATTGGATTCTTGTATTTGTTTAGTACTTCATATTCCTGTCTTCTCTCAAATGTTAATGATCTTGGACTTGGACAAATGTGCACGGAATCTTAAAACAAATAAGAAACAACCCCAACAGCAGTTCTGACTCGGGCTGCACCACTTTGGAATAAAATGGAATTGCATTTATATTTGCGATATATGTTTTAACTGTAGGATTCTCTTTGTAAACATTTACAGGGGCATTAACATTTGAGAGACGACTGAAATATAACTGCTAAACTAATACAGGAATCCCATGCATTTCAGAACATGTTTGTAGATGTCTGAAAACTAAAGGGTTAGTGTTGTTTTTAAAGGACTCTTATGAGCTTTAAGCCCTGTTATAATGCCGTTACGTCATCAAAAACATACCTGGAGTTCTGTTTCGTTTCGTGTCTTAGTAACCCTTTGATATTAGTCCCCAAAGGTCATCTCCAAAGCTTAAAATACTCTGTTCCACCTTCTGATGCCATGAAGCGGTAGTTTTTACCTTTTATCTTTTGTTCAATAGAGATTAGCAAATCCAGGTCTGAAATGGATCAGACAATTCTAGGGAAGGTGTGTGGAGTTTAAAAACACAGTGGAGGAAGGTGGTTTTCTGTTTGATAGAAGAACACAGCCTAAGCATGCAGAATTTATGTGTTTTAAACATGTGTGAATGAAATAAAACACAACTGCAGGTAAGTTTCTGATGAGGAAACAACATTATAACGTAGATCAGAAAATAGCGTAATATGGACCCCTTTTGTAGTACATTCTATTACCTGAATAATTACACTGTTTGCCATTTGTAATCATGCCGACTCAATTTCGATTTCAATATATTGCGCACCATAAAAATCCAAAATGGCTCACCCTTTATTTTGACCTGTGTACGTGTATCAAGCCTGGAGTTGTACGAAACAGTTGTGGCAGTGTTTTGCAAAAAGGCCGACGCTCCGTTTTGAATCAGTGTGCAATCTACTGTGATATTTTTCTATTTTCTAAAAGAACAACTTCTGCCTTCGCTCACAGTCAGACTTCAGGTTTGCGTAAACAAGCCACAGTTTCTCTCCTCCGTCTCCTATCTCCTTCACAGGCTTCCTCTTTCACTCTTCCCCAGCAGACATTTGTATTGCAGGCATCGGTACCCTCCCACTCCTCCTAACGAGCCCCTCCGATTCTTTTTCGCAACCACACATCAATCATTCTCTCTCCGCTTCCCTCGCACTCTTCTAATGGCTACGAACAACACCTCCTGCTCAGAGCCGCTGGGCATTTTTTGAAGGTTAAGTCTTCGTGACACTTTTTTTTTCTTTTTTTTTTCTTTTTTCGCCGGCCATGTGTCACCAGACTCTCTCCGGCCTTTCAGAGTGACGTGTATCAAGCAGAGACACCATCTTGCACGCTAAACTCCAGGGTGGGTTCACACGCAGTCAAGGTCTAGTTCCTGGTCTAGTTCCTGGTCTAGTTCCTGGTCTAGTTCCTGGTCTAGTTCCTGGTCTAGTGCCTGGTTTAGTGCCTGGTTTACTCTGGTTGATTTTCTTCTTTAGGGCGCTTTCACACCTATGGTTCTATTGCTTTGGTCCGCACTAGTCAGAAAAATGTTCCAATGTAGCAAACAGACGTGGGTACGGTTTGCTTTCACATATGCATAGTTCTAAACGAACCAAAATAGACCGCGAAGACCATCGTCACCGGAACCGGACTAAAAAACGCGCCACTTTCGATCACCATGGAGGAACAGCTTTGCCTTGCGCTCCTGGCGCTGATCATCATACATTATTTTGTACGTGTAGGTAATTTTCTGCACGTACTTAATTTCGAACATGTTTCGCGGCTGCGACTCCAAAGACAACTTATAAGTTATTCGACTCGCCGACGGCGCATTGCACGCCTCTTCAGGGAGAAGAGACGTGCCCTCGCGACCGAGTAAACAGAAACAGGAAGTGATCTGATACCCATAATGCATTCGGTTCCGTCCAATTTGGTTTGGTTGCTTTCACACCAGATGAACCGTACCAAAGTAGGGCAGATAAAGTGATCCGAGACCACCCCTTTTTATCGGTCTCGGACCGGTTGATTTGGTGCGCACCAAAGTACCGAGATTGCATTCACACTAACGAAAACGAACCGAACTAAGAACTTTTGGTTTGAATGGGCCATTTGGTGCGCACCAAATGCTGTCAGTGTGAAAGCACCCTTAGTCGCCGGTCTGGTTTGGTCCCTGGTTTGGTCCCTGGTTTGGTCCCTGGTTTGGTCCCAGGTTTGGTCCCAGGTTTGGTCCCAGGTCTGGTCCCAGGTCCGGTCCCAGGTCTGGTTTGGTCCCTGGTCTTGTGCCTGGTTTAGTCCCTATGTCTAGTGCCTGGTTTACTCTGGTTGATTTTCTTCTTTAGTCGCCAGTCTGGTCCTTGGTCTGGTTTGGACCCCGATCTGGTCCCTGGTCTGGTCCCCGGTCTGATTTGGACCCTGGTCTGGTCCCTGGTCTGGTCCCAGGTCTAAACAGAAACCAATTTTAGTTCCTGGTTTAAGTTCCTGATTGTTTAGTTTTTGGTTTGGTTCTTGTTCTTGTCCTTGGTTTAATTCCGCTTTTAGTCCCTGGTCTAGTCCCCGGTCTAGCCTCTGGTCTTCTCTCTGGTTTAATCCTGGTTCAGTCCTGTTCTTGACATGCGTGTGAATGCAGTCTTGGACACATGCATGCAATACTCCAGCTCTGATTTGATGGTTGAATCACTTGATTACTGTACAGGAAAGGAGCTGACAGACCAAAGCAGAGCCAGAGGGCCTGAGGAGAAGGTACAGAAGCCATCCAAATGAAACCAGATGCTTGGCCCGTTACAATAACACGATTTGTAATGTGATATGTGATATATTGGTAAAGAAAATATTATGGAAAACTAAAATATTGAAGACCACATTTTACCACTGACTCAGTAACCCTAAGCACGATGGTCTCATTACACTCAGAAATATCATAAATAAGCTGCAATAAAGATAGCGTAATGAAATTAGTTAAAAGTGCAGCATCTAACTTTTCTGTTGAAGGCTCCGGCACTTGCTTGTCTCCATGGAGATGCTATTGCCTTGCCTGGAATGTTGCACAGTATGGCATTAAACATATTCATCATGCGTTTATTCAGTTATAGGTGTTTATAGCATTTCTACTATGAGCCAGCTCGCCGCTCAAGAGACCTGATGTTCTTGGGTTATTTTGGCATTTGTCTCTATAGAGATATGATTAATGCTATACTTTGGAATAGTCTAAACAAAGCAATAACATCTTAATTCTCCCTACACAAGCAGGTAGCTGACCCCCCACCAGAAAAGTTACACTATGCACCTTTAAAAGTCCTATATTATCCTATATTATGCCAAATTTACTGGTGTTCAATCAAAAACATACCCATAGTTGTGTTTTGTTTAATTCACACATGTTTGAGTAATCCTCGTCTTTATACATCTGCAAAGCTCAAAATGTTCTGTTCCACCTTGTGATGTCATGAAGCGGTAGTTTTCAAGTTAACATCTACCTCTGACCTTTTGTTCAGTAGATTAAGCAATTTCAGGGCTGAAATTATCCAAATGATTCTAGTGAAGGTGTGTGGAGTTTAAAAACACAGTGGAGCATTTCCTGTATTACCACATGACATCACAAGGTGGAACAGTGTGTTTTCTGTTTGAGACTCAGCCTAAATATGCAGGGTTTGTGTGTTTAATAATGTGTGAATGAAACAAAACACAACTCCAGGTCTGTCTGTGAGGAGCAAACAACATTATAACTGAGATCAGAAAATAGTGTAATATGGGCCGTTTTAATATATGGTTCTTTTACAAAAATATTCTGTTTTATTTTTTACAATAAATCACACTCCAATGTTAGTTTTGGTGACAGGTCTAGTTGTGTTGTATCACTTGTTCAGGGAAGACGGCTGACAGGATAAAATAGTCCAAGTGTGCAGAGTGAGGAGGAGGAGGAGGTATAGAATGCATTGAGATGGAGCCAGACGCCGGGTTTGATTTGATTTGGGGCAGATGTGGATGGTGGATTGGGCCTGACACTGTCCACTGCCCAGGCTGCCTCCCTCCTGCTGGGGCTGGTAATGTAGCTTGACTCCTCTAACAAGGGTCTCGCGTACGGGATTACGATCTGAAGGGTTAATTCCGAGCGAAGAGAGGGGAACGCAATTCACAGGTTCAAGTAGAAAATGGTATTTGTGAAGTGGCCAATTCAAGCGGACTCTGAAAGAATGTGGCGGCATTGTTCAGCCTGACATCGCCGAGGCTCTCGTGTTGCTTTTTACTATAGCACCACAATTCAAAACATCAGTCTCCACAATTTGCACTTTGGCTCATACTTTTATGCCAGATGCCCTCCCTGATCCAACTCTCTCCTTGTAACCTTTTTGGCCAACTGCTTGTCTTCATGGAAATATCATTTTAATGCTTTACCTGGAATGTTTTGTTCCATTTATTCAATATGGCCATTTGCATTGCCTCAAAATACAAGCATTCTTACTTCTTACCTGTAACTTTGCCTGGTGGTGTCAGCAGCTTGTCTCCATGGTGATGGTTATGTTTAATGCCACAGTGGGGAACACTGTAGACAAAGAAAGTCCATGGTGATAAGCAGGTAGTGTAAAAAAGTTACTAAGAGCACATTTCGTACGGAAGAGTCCAACTTAACTTTTCAAAACTGCCTTCAAATGTTATTAAAATTCAGCCTCCACACCAATTATCACATTAGTTTTAAATAGATTTTATGGCAGATGCCCTTCCTGACATAACCTTCATCTTTAATCTGGAGAAGGGTCTGGGTTGAAAGTTCATTGACTTTCCACAATTAGTTGTTCACTGTTTATTGCCTTGCAATATTTACTGTCTTACTGTAGCAGTAATGGGACCAACCGTGACTAACTGGTTAAAGCAATGGCCAACAACTCATTTACATCAATAATGGTTAACTGGACGATACTCGATTTACAAAGGGTGCAGTCAGAGTCAGACAAAATGGCTCAAGAAGAATGTACATTATGTGATAATGATTTAAAACAGCCTTTTATTTGTTGTATATGATCCACATTAGTGTTATCACAGTCACACTAAAATTTCAAACTTGACTTTGATACGAAAGAATAGACTTGATACTCAATACCGATTCTGATACCCAAGTAATAATTAAAAACACTCTTTATTTGGATAATAAAATGGCATTTTCAACACTAAATCATAGTACTTTCTTTTATATTATCATGTGGCTTTATATCCGTGCAGTCACTCAATCATCCAAGTAGGTTCCGTCGTAGTTGTTGCAGGAAAGGTTAATTTCTGTCCTGTGAATATTACTTTTTAGTATCGATACCTGCTCAAATGAGTGTCTACTTTCGATACTAGTTTTGGTATTGATTAGTGTCTGTTTTTCAATACTTTTGACAACCCTATTCCACTTTTGATAAAATCCGACATTGGCACAATAAAAAAACTCAAAATACTACTATAAAATGTGTACATATATCACTGACTTGACTATTGCCAAGTACGGTGAACTGTAGAACTATTTAGCTGCAACTTTGAAAATATCCTGTAGCATTCTCTATTTGCTCTAGATGGTTCTTTTCAGATTTGAAGGTTAATGGAGCTACAGCATATGTGCATTGAAAGTAAAGCAATAATTGTATTTGAGCGTCTCCATGGCAGCGGTGGAAGGAGCCCGTTCCCTCCTGTCGTACATCGTTGGACCTTGAAAACTTTTGTCAGAATGTTTTGTTGGTACAACCTTGGACAGACAGTGAGCTCACAGCTGCTAGACATAACAATACACCCGGCGCTGGGGCTGGAGATTTCACAAACATATGAATCACAAGGTAGTTTCCTCGGGCTGTAATCAACTGAAGAAATTTGTGTTCTGCTGATTGATTGGTCGATAAAAGAGGGGCATGGCAAAAGCTCTCAAAACGATAAAGTATCTCTATGTATCTGACCCAGACTGCACTCGCAATGCTACACATAATGATTCAAGTGAATTTGCATGGAGTTTAAAAACACAATGGAATACTTACTACATGACATCACAAGGTGGAACAGGTTTCCTGTTTGAGAGAAGAACTCAACCTAAACATGCAGAATTTGTGTGTTAAATATGAATAGAACAAACACAACTCCAGGTATGCTTGTGATGAGGAACACCGATACGAAAATGGCATAATATGGGCTCTTTAAAAAAACAAAACAAACAAAAAAACAAACAAAAAACGGGACATTTATTTTTTTGTAGTACATTCTTTTATCTAAATTATTACACTGTTTGCCTTATTTGGTAATCACGCCAACTCAAATTTGACTGAAGAAATTCTTGGTTGACTGAAGATCTGTCCTGATTTATTATTATTATTATTATTATTATTATTATTATTATTATTATTATTATTATTATGAGTTCAGTTTGCCTTTTAACCTCTCTTTTCTAATGTTGTCCCATAGAAATCCTTCAAATGATTAAAGAATTTTCCATTTTTCTTCATACTAAAATGGCTTTCAACATCCTGAACGTAAACAATACAGTGTTTTCATGGCGATGTTATTGTTTTGGCTGAAATGTTCCACAGCATGACATTAAACAATAAAATGTTATGTGCGGTGTCCGGTAACAAATGTCAAACGAAACTCGAAACACTGTATTTAGGCCCAGGTTAAAGTTAAATTTAAAGGTGCACTACGCAACTTTTCTGGTGGGGGTGCACTACCTCAAAAATACAATAATTCTTTCTGTGAATAGTGGCGACTCTCCACAGATCTGAACTATAATGTAGCGTAGTTCTGTAGCCTGCTTGTATTCCTCATGATATTATATAGACAGAGCAATAACATTTCCATGGAGACAAGCAGGTGGTGGACCGCTCACTTGAAATGTTACGCAGTGCATCTTTATATATAAAAGTAGGTCAAGTGCAGTCTTCGATTCAAACCTGCACCGCCGTACTTGACTTCAGAGAAAACAGACGTGCTTTTGTTGCGGATCTTTGAGCCCCTCTGCTCCTCCACCTCACCCTCACCAAATCCCCCCCTCTGCCCGCCCCTTAATCCAGGTGAGGCGGAGGGAAAAGGGGAGCGTAAAAAGACCTGGCATTGTGCTGTCCAACCACACCTGTCTCAGAACACAGAGCTGCCTTTGAGTGCTGGCCCTGGAGGGAGAGTGCAGTGTAACTAGAGATGATTGGGGAGCATCACTTGAAAATGAAGGCCTTGATGGACCGGTCTCTGCTTTGTTGTGTGGACGAGGGGGGATCACAGCGGGTGTCCTAGTCGCCAAAGTGGAGAAATAAGCACCTTTCCACTGTGCAGGCCTGTGGAGAATATGCAGACACACTTTAACTGGGAAGGAAAAGGCCAATGTAAAAGGTTTCGTCAAGCTGTTATCAGTCGCAGATGCATAAAACTGAAACTATCCCATATATTTTTGCGAACTAAAATAAAGATGGCATTTTTGTCTCTAGAGCTAACAGAGAGGAGAAAATAAAACTTAAAGGTCTGATACTGCACAGAATTGTCTCCTGTGAGCGTTTCGCCATGTTACAATGTTGTGTTTGAGTAATCCTGCGTTATTATTCTGTCTACAAAACTCAAAATGCTCTGTTCCACTTTGTGATGTCAGGAAGAGGTAGTTTTCAAGTTGACGGCTACCTTTTACCTTTTGTGTAGTGGAGATTGGCAATTCCAGGACTGAAATGATACTAAATCTGCAGGTTTTGTGTGTGAAAACGTGTGAATGAAATAAAATACAACTCCAGGTATGAACATTATAACATAGATTATAAAAAAAGCATAATATAGGCTCTTTTAAATGGGCACTGTGTCATTTTCTGGTGTGTTGTCTGCCACCTGCTTGTTTCTATAAAGATGATTTTGTTATTGCTTTGCCTAAAGTGTTCCACGGTATGGCATTAAACTGTTCCCATGGAGACAAGCCGGTGACTCCACTAGGCCAAGTTACAAGTCAGATCTTTGGAGAGTCAACCCTATTCGCAGCATGTTTTCAGGGTGCTACCTGGCATTGTGTGTTGTTTCATTCACACGTTTGAGTTATCCTTTTTTATTATTAGTCTAACAATGTCTCAAAAGCTCAAAATGCTTTGTTCCACCTTGTGATGTCATGAAGTTTTCAAGTTAACGGCTGCCTTTTCCCTTTAGTTCAGTAGACATTAGCATCTGAAATCATCCAAATGATTCTTGTGAAGCTCTATGTAGTTTAAAAACACAGTGGAGCTCTTCCTGCATGACCACACATTACAAAATGGAACAGACTTATGCGTTAGAAATAAAAATCTAATCAAACCCAAAATAGTCACAGTGGATTTAACCAAACAATCTCCCTACTTTCTGGATTTTCTTGATGGTCTGTGAATAAAAAAGAGCGCAAACATTTTAGCCAAATCTTCTGAGACTAGATGCTGAAATCCTGGTTTTGAAAATGAATTGCCCCAGTCCCTGATGTTTTTACTTTAATGTAGAACTGCAAGGGAGGGGTTAGAAGTCAAGGAAAGGTGCCGCACACTTGTCATAAAGCTCCCTGGGGTATCAACTCTCTCTAGTCAGCTCGCTCCCAGCTATTTCCTGATATGTTCTCGCCCTAAAAGCATTTAAAACGAAACCGCCATAACCTCCTTATTTCTTACCCTCCTTTTCCACTTCTTCTTTTTTCCCCAAACAAGCTCACGGCTGATTCGTGCGCCAATGATTCATGAATTTTGAGCAATCACGTCTCTGAACGCTTGGGTGTCTGTGCTGGGGCTGTGTTTGTGCAGTGTTCAGTGAGTGACAGAAGAAGGAGCCTAGTCGCTGTGGGGTGGAGGAGAGATGGAGAATAAAGGTGGGAGATGCTTCAAGATAATTGGAAAAATGGGTGTTTTGAAGAAGATATACTGAATTAAAATATTGTGTCTCGGGGATGTCAAAAAATCCATAATTGATATACACTTTTGTTCACTTGGTGCGCTCCTTTTCTGGTCTTGGTTTAGTCGACCTGCTCGTAGTAAGAATGCATGTTTTTCAAGGTTGATCAATCAAAACACTTGTAACTGAATAATTGCAAGAAATACAAGTCTAATGCCATACTGTGGAACATTCTAGACAAATAACATACTAATACAAATAAGTTAATTTAAAGGGCCAATATTACGGTATTTTTTTGTTCTATGTTATAATGTTGTTTCCTCATCAAAAACATACCTGGAGTTGCATATTTATTAAGATCTGTTCTTCTCTCAAACAGAAAACACTCTGTTCCACTTTGTGATGTCATATGGTAACACCAGAAGTGAGCCACAGTGTTTTTAAGACTTAGACTTAGACAAACTTTATTGATCCACAAGGGAAATTACTTGGATACACGCCATATACCTTCACTCGAATCATTTGGAATTTCCCATCTTTACTAAAACACTACTACCAATACATGACATCACAAGGTGGAATAGAGGATTTTGAGATTTGGACATGTAGACAGACCAATAATGCAGGATTACTTAAACATGTGAATGAAAAAACACAACTCCAGGTCTGTTTTTGAGGAGGCAACAGCGTTATAACCCGACTTAAAGCTCACAACACTCAATTTTGTGTAATATGGGAGCTTTTAAATCCACAAACTTTATTATTGTCTTGTCTGTTTAAAATGTCTGCCTTGTCTATGTCCATTAACCTTATGATTAAAGCCATATATGCATTTAAACCCATAATAAGTCAAATTGATAGTTGTTTTTCTCTCTCATATGGCCCAGTCCTGTAGTGTTTGAGTGGCAGAAGGGGATTGCTTGCTGTGTGGTGGTGAAGAGGTGGAGACGCTGCTCTGTGATGCCAGGCCTGATTAGAAAGACAGTGCCTGGGGAAGATCTAAGCGCAAGGATGTGGTTCACTCTGCTGTGTAAACTAACACAAGTGTTCCCAATTGTTCTGGTTTTAAATAGAAAGTCCCCTGAGCTCTATACCTCCTTTTTTCTGCAGTTTTTCAGTTGCTCTGCTCCTCCACATCCTTGCTCTCACCCTCGCTCTCCCCTAGTTTAGTTCAAGACGTATTAGAATTTGATGGTATTTTTAGGAAGAGGCCTGTATACGACAACTACTACTACTAACAGACAAATTTAAAATGTAATGTTGATCCTTATGATTACTTCATATGGTTTTGGTCCTCAAATATGCCAAAAAGGGACTGGGACTCAGCCCGGACTAAACCAGGACTGTACTAGGACTATACCAGGACAATACTAGAATTAAACCGGGGCTATACTTGGATTAAACCAGGGCTATACTTGGATTAAACCGGGACTATACTAGGATTAAACCAGGACTATGCTATGACTAAACAAGGACTAAACAAGGACTAAACCAGAACTAACTTCAGACTAAATCCGGACTAAATATAACGAGGACTAAAATGTTCTGACTTTAAATAGAAATTCCCTCCAAGCGCCACCTTTTTTTTCTGTTTGTTTTCTTAAGTAGCTCTGTTCTTTCTCCACCTCTCTCCTCCTCTCTCTCCCTTTCTCTCCTCTCTCCTCCTCTTTTCACCTCACCTCCTCTTTCCCTTCTCTCCTCTCTCCTTCCTCTCCTCTGCTTTATTCCTCTCAGCACGACCGCTTTATCCCACATCGATTATGGATGTCCTCCTGAGTTGTTTTCATTTGGCTCATTCTTCTTCTGTTCTTTTCTTTACGTCTTCTCCTCCCCGGGGTCGTGAACGCGCTCATTTGGCTGTCGTCCGTGTACCGCTCCGACCCCGTCCTCTCCTTTAATTTATCTCTTCTTTCATTCCTTCCACATGACTCTGCAGCCCCCCGCTCTCCCTCTCCTCCTCTCCTCTCCCACCTATATCCATCCTCCTGTTTATCTCGGGCCTATAGAGTTGACCTCACAGTCCCTTTAACAGCCACTGGAGGAGGAAAAGACAATTTATTTCCCAAAGTAAAAAGACAATTACGGGTACAACTTTTTCCACAAGCTCACCTGGGGTATTTTTAAGTACGTTTAATACAGTACGTAACTTTCTGGTGGTTGAACGTCACTTTGGCTTTAAATTTTCAAATATTACAATTCATAATTAAAAGGAAATGCAATTTGCAATGATTGAACAATAGTATCTTGAACACTAATAGAGGCAAGCTTGGCATTTGCATACATTTGTTTATAATAATGCATTTTTGTGTTGCTAATAGTTGTATATTCATAATTTCTCCCACTCCTGTTTGAGAAATTACACAAATATTCGGTATGGTTTGAAACATCACTACACACTGGCTCTGAATAGTTTTAGTCCTCACTGCAGGGGGTGAAACAGTATATTTTTAAACGTGTATAAACACCTTGTTAATGATATTTTTAATGATATTTTATGGTGATTGCTTATTTTTGTTTTGTAACTTTACGACCTCGTCAATAATCAAATACCTATAATTGTTGGAATGTTGCAATAACACAAGCATTAACTGCAATGTAGTAATGATGGGTCTGGGTGTCTTTTATTTGTTTTGGAGAACAGACTTTGTTAAAACACAATTATAATTTTCATCAATTAAACAGAAGACTGGTTTGTTGTGCAAAATGATCAGCGGCACATTTGTTTGTACTGAAAGTACCAAGGAAGCTCAGTTTAAACTCCTCCCTTTAGGGCAAGACTGAGTAGAAATCCTATAATTTCTCAGGCCAGTACTATGAGATTGAAAATAGCTTCTGGATGGAGTCAAAACATGGATAAGAGATAAAAAACCTTCTCACACAGAAAAATCATAACAGAAAAATTATATATTATGACATCCTAACACTAAAATGTCAAAAAATTTGCTTAGCTTTTGTACTGAAATGCTTAAAATCTCCTGAACAATGCAGTTTTTGTACCTTACTTTGCTTTCTCATCTTTTTTTTTTTTTCTCATCTTTACTTTGCCTGTCCTACTTTGCTCCTCTTCCTTCTCCTCCCCTCTGCTCCTGTGTTTATTTACATCGAGAGGTGGCGATGCTTCTGTCAGATCCGATTGATTCACGGCGCCGGGGCTCAAAGTGAGGGGGAGTTGGTCATTTTGATGGACGCCTCTTGTCACTCCGGATCGCGCTAAAAGAATTGGCTGTTTGGTTACGCTTTTATTGACAGACCACACAACGCTGCTTCTCCTGCTAGTGGAGACCGGGCTTTGAGATACAGCTCGCGTAGATGACATAATTATGGAGTCTGAGCGTGTGATAAGGCGAACTGAAGATGCACTAAGAGAAATAATATGCGAAAGTGTATGAGGTTGGCTTGTTCCTGAGCTTATTGTTGTGTTCAAGACCTTTGATAATTTGATACAGGGGCTAAATAACTCTATATGACAGAAAAAAATTATTGAAAATGAGCCAGACTACAAAGAAGAGGAAAAAAAATAATTGGGTCCATAAACTTTCCTTATTACGCTAGTGGTTCACAACAGTCGGCTCACAAACTTTTTTTGTGATTGCATTTTGATTACACTAAATATTTTGGTGAAAATAAAATCACTTTACTTGAACTTTGTACCAGTTTTTGTATCCTGTGTTTATGCCAAGTTTTTTCAGAGACGTAACGTGACCATAAACCAGATTAAACTTCTGCGATATTGAGGGACGCAGACGCTACATGAAAATAACAACAAAACTGAGAGGTGGTCTGAAACTAAACCTGTACTAAAGCGGGACTGAGACCAGGGACTGAGACCAGGGACTGAGACCAGGGACTGAGACCAGGGACTGAGACCAGGGACTGAGACCAGGGACTAAACCAGGTCTGGACCAGGGCTGAACCAGGACAAAACAACTAGGACTAAACCAGGACTTGAACCAGGATTGAACCAGGACTCAACAACTATGACTAAACCAGGACTAAACTTGGACTTCAACCAGGACTAAACCAGGACTCCAACCAGGACTGAATCAAGACTCCAGTCAGGACTCGAACCAGGACTCGAACCAGGACTCGAACCAGGACTTGAACCAGGACTTGAACCAGGACTCGAACCAGGACTCGAACCAGGACTCGAACCAGGACTCGAACCAGGACTCGAACCAGGACTCGAACCAGGACTAAACAGCTAGGACTGAACCAGGACTAAACAGCTAGGACTGAACCAGGACTAAACAGCTAGGACTGAACCAGGACTAAACAGCTAGGACTGAACCAGGACTAAACAGCTAGGACTAAACCAGCACTAAACAGCTAGGACTAAACCAGGACTACACTTGGACTTGGACCAGGACTGTACCAGGACTAAACAGCTAGGACTAAACCAGGACTAAACTTGGACTTGGACCAGGACTGCACCAGGACTGCTGTCACATGAACCCGACCTAGTCCCCGCGCTCGTATCTGAAACCATCTCATTTAGAAGCGGTGATCTCTGAAGCCATCAAATCTAATGTAGCCTGTCTCATTCCCACACATTTAGTGGTACAGTCCAGACCACTATGGCCCTCATTAGTCAAGTACAATGAGTTATCCCTTGGACATTTAATGCTAATATGTGATACCACATTATAGTTAGGCCACTTAGAATGGATATTTGAAGTATGATTGAATTTTCCAAATCGTAATCCAATTATGTTATATAAGGTGATCATCGAGATGGATTTTGCTGCGGCGCTGGCTCCAGATTAAATGTATTCCATGTTACACTTGCATTATAAGCATTTCTCATTTAAACTGGTGGATTAATTTTTTCATTTTGCTAAATTATAAACTGTAAAATTACGGGGCGAGTATTAAAAAGCCGCAAGTAACATTTAAGCTGATAATCCAATCAGAAAACAGAATGAGCTTTTCACTTTGGGTTGCCAGATCCTGTGACTAAAGTCTAAAGTCAGTTTATTATGTACCCAAAATGGCTTTCTATCATGTGATGAATTATGTTCTTTTTAATACATGACAACTAACAACACCCCAGGCTCAGTTGTGATTGTATTACTAGTAGAAGTACATATTACCACCCTTTCCTTCTTAAGTTATTAAAAAAAATGTAAAAAAAAAAAAGCTTTTTAGCACCAATTTTGCCAGATTCTGTTTTTGATAGATCCCCCAGCCTTTCGCTTTAGAAAAGAGATTGGACTCTTAATTAGATTGGTTCGTGTTGGCGAATGGTGCTCACCACAAGTTTTCATTTGCCCGAAACGACTTTTAGCAGCCATTAGAATAGATTTGGAATATGTGTTGACCAAAAAACTAATACCCAGACACTAATTGATAGTACTACAAATGCTACTGCTACTATTGCTACTGCTACTACTACTACTACTACTTGACTTTCCTCAATAGTTTTAGATCTATATCGGAACTTATCGAAGACCATATGGTGCATTTAAATACGCTACTATTATTTTGTGTGTTTTTATTATCATGTTATCAAAATTGGTATACAGTATCAACCTTTTCCTTCGTGTCCAATTTGTGTAGAAAGTATTTGCTATTTGACTTCTAAATTGTATGTAAAATGAAATAAGCCGTGTTGTCAGGCGCTGCGCATTCGAAGTGTTTGACAAATGATGAATACATTGATCTTATGCTTATGAGTGTAGATTCTCCATCCATCGTGGCAGGAGCTGAAGGCCTCAAGTTAAAGACAGCCTCTGATGGATCTATTGGACTGAAGAATTGAGTCATCACCATAAATCATTATCTCACTTTGACAGAACGGATCATTATAACAATAGCACACGCGCTATTATTTTGCTCCCATTTGGCTGCATTTGAGACTGAACCCAAGTGAACCATGTCTGTGAGTTGGGGGCTGTCTACCAACCTAGTTTAGATGATGATTTGTAGATGTACTGTCCAAAAAAATCTGTAACAAGTGCTAAGTGATATTAAAAGTAGGATTGAAACTAGATGGTAATTTGTACAAGGATTAATACTGACAAAATCACATTAATGGTACAGAGTTGAGCAATTCCTGAATAGAATGCTATAGATCTGTGTCCGGTACAGGTTTACTTATGGAAAATACCTAGAAAAACAGGCGTTCTGACTGTGAGCGGGGTCGCCTCTCCACAGATCTGACCTGTAACTTGATCTGGTTTTGGTCTCCATGAAGATAGAAAGGTTTAATACCACACTGAATCGTTCCCCACTAAGCAATCTCCATGAACAAAAGCATTTGACGGACCCTCCAACGGAAAACTTAAACAATCACAGTCACGTATTAACTCACAGAAAAAGCTGCTCTTCTTTATTAAATTTCTCCCATTATAAACATTTACAAAGTGTCCAAGAGTTGTAATCAAATGAAAATGGTGACATAAGAAATAGGATGTACGAAAATGTCTTTCTATATCACATATCACTTTAGCTCAATTTTGCTGGCGTTTTTGCTCTTAAAGATTAGCGTTGGGAGATTAAAACAGGGTTACAGAGGGGATGAAATTGACTTAAGGTGACATTTTAATTGAATTTCCGTCTATTGTTGAAAATGTAAAACAGTTCTGAACTATGTAGCTTGCAAACCGAGACTGGGAGTTGAAGAGAGCAAGGAAGCAATCAGTCAGGTTATGAAAGGAAAATCATTTCAAATTGAACACAACATGATTAGCTATTAGCACATAGCCCAATTTAGTAGTGTTCCCAGTCATGTTTTTCTACTTTGACTTTGTATCTATTTGCATGGCGTTTTGGAGGATCTGGTTTAAAGACCCGTTAAAAAGCATGACACAAATCTTCCTCACACATAATTTAGCGTCTTTGTTTGTTCTCATTACCGGCTGTGATCGCCTCATTTAGACTGGGTTTCCAAACATACGCTAACGAACAAGTGGGCTAGAAAAAAAAAGGAAAAAAAGAAGAAGAGCTTCGCAACTGATTTCACGTCATGGTTGTTAATGAAGTTATGTTGTTGAAGAGAAATTTGTTTGGGATTAGGCGCAATAGCTGTTCTAGAAATAAGTTTGCAGCAACTAGGGTGGTCGTGGTATTAGAATTTCAAACTTTATTTCCATTTGTATCTGCTTTTGGATACTTTTCACCAGGAAATTTGGGGGGCTGGGGGCAAGAAGCCTTTCTTTGGCCCCCCTTTATTATAAATGAGTAGAAAGAGGGTCCAGTTCTGGGCCCCTAAAACCTTAGTGCTCGAAACAACAGAGCCCTTTGCCCTCCCCGTCTACTGCCCTGCTTTTGACAACCCTAGTCAAAACACTACAAAAACTACAATTTTGTTGGTTAAAATGACTTGAATTAAGAACTTGTTATACTGATTTGAGTAAATTTCCCATGACAAGTAAAATTACCTACCAGTGGATCAAGTCTTTTTGTAGTTGAAATGGGAAAATACACAGTGAAGATAAAAACAACTCTTTCTACTTAATTGTATGTTGTTTGAATTACGAAAAAATAATGCTTAATCCATTAGTAGATAATTTTACTTGTCAAGTGAAATGACTCAAATCAAGTCAAATCTTCTTAATTTGAGTAAGTGGAATTTACTCAGATATTACTTTTGGCAGTGAGGAAAATCCGATACTAATCGATACTAATGCTCGTAAAAGAAGTCACATTCACGGTACAGAAATGAACCTTTCCTGAATAGTTTTAGAACAATCTTGAGCTGCATCAGAACATGTATAAGAGCACATAGACTCGTATACGTCCATGGACCACTAGGAAACCTACCTGGATGACTCCTGGATTACACAGAAGACCACATGGTAATATAAAAGAAAGTACTACGATTTAATGTTGAAAATCACATTCTGTTGTCTAAAGATTCTGTGGTATCGGAATCGGTATCTAGTCTATTCCTTATTATCGAAATTTTAGTATTGTGACGGCAAAAGCTCAGTGAGAACAAGATGAAACAGGGCTGTCTGGAGAATGTAAGGTGAGAGACAGCTATGAGGCGGAGGATATAGGAGGGAGAAAAGGGTTTAAAAGAACTCAAAGTGCAGCGGAGAAGGTGTCAGGAGCGCGTCAGGGGCAATGAGGACGGCTTTAAGATGTCGACTCAGCCACAGGCAAAAGAACGCCGAGGCGCCACTGTTATGTGATTTACCAGATGAAAACGCAAGTCAACGCCAGCGGAGCACACGGAAAGCTGTAGGAAGGCAGGAATTCCCACAGTAAACAAGTAGATGGTGTGAGGAGTGGAGGAGGAGGAGGGAGATATAAGAAGGGAGAGGAGAAAGAGAGAAGGGAGAGGTGAAGATAGAGAGAGGGACAAGAAGAGTGGAGGGGACTAAGTAGAGAGGGGGGAGAAAGATTTGGAGAGAGGGAGAAGAGAACGAGAGAGAAATGGGGCAAGGAGGAGTAGAGGAGGAGTAGAGGGAAGAATGGAGAGAGAGGGAGTAGAGAGTAGAGATCCAGCTTTTTCAGTTCCAATACCGATTTCGATTCTCTAGCTTTAAGTATCTGTAGAGACTGAAAACAGCATTTATTTCCTTTAAACACAAAATAAAATAAGACAAAACTGATCCAAATGTGTTATGTAGGTGTTTTTTAATCTAAAAAAAAATACAGAACAAGTTTGTGTAAATATAAGTTTAAACATTAGGAGACTTTGAGCAGACTATGACCAGTAAATAGTCTTATCCTAATTAGACACAATGAAGTAATATCGACTGAACCGATGTTTGGAAACCGATATCCAATCCAGCAAAATTTTTCAGTATCTGTGCTGATATCCAATACCAGTATCGGATCAGTGCATGCCTAGTAGAGAGAGGAAGACAAATGTAGAGGGCAATGGAGAGGAGGAAGAGAGAGAGTGAGACATAGAAAGAGAGGAGGGAGAGATGGGAGAGAGAAGGAAAAAGTAGGCAAGAGAAAGAAAAAAGCAATGGAGAGGAAGGAAAGGGGAGGGGATGAGAGGAGAGAGACAAGTAGTAGAGAGAGACTCGTGGGAGAGAGAGAGAGAAAGAGGAAGGGAGGGATGGATGGAGGGGGAGATCTGGAGCAGGTGCAGTCAACAAGTGCATGTGTGTGTCTGGTTTGTTTTTGAGTGTTGGACATCACAGCGCTCCAGAGAATGGGCGTTTGAATTGTTGGTGGTGGGTAAATATTTTTGATGGCCATGCTGTGACGCTGGATTGTTCTTTTAGGCAGCGGGAGCGAGCCAGATAAGAGGGAAGGAGACTCAAACGGAGGTTAAGTTATGTTTGTGAACACAGTCTGCTCTTTGTCCTCCGCCCAGGCAAAGTCTGTGTGCAAACGCTAGCCCCATGCATTCAGGGACACTAGTGGGACTGCATGATTTGGAGTAAAATATCCAATTGCGATTTTTCTGACAAGCATTGCCATTTAGATGAAAGTTTTACTAATAGGATTCTGTTCAAAGGTCGCTTGTTAAGAATTGACTGAAATAAGAACTGACAAACTAATCCTTTTTCAGAACATGCTTGTACCATAGACTGTATAAAGGAGTCTGATGTCACCCATGGCATTCAGCTCCAGTCAAATGAAGCTCACTATGCTAGCAGTTATAGGAGCGAATTTGGAGCCGAGTTCCATTTTAGTAATAGGAATTTATTTGCAGACAAAATAATGAAATATAAACACCAGGATCACGTAGAGAGGGTTAATACAAACTTTTTAAGACCAAAATGACAATGCTCACAGCAGCAGTTACAGAAAGAGGGGTGAACATGTTTCAGTGTAAAGTCAATTAGAGCCAGAGTCGATGGAGCCGGAAACGCCCCCATACTCACTTCCTATTTAGAACGCGGTGGCTAGCGGGTTAGCTATGTCCATTTATATATACAGGATCTAAACTACAGATTTAGCAGTTTTTATGAAGAATAAGTTATTTTAGGAGGAAGCTATAGTACATTAATAATTACAACCTTTGTGATTTGCTAATTGCATCCATTAAAATAGCAATTTCTCTTCAATTGTGATCAATCTTGAAGCCCTAGACGCCAGCACGGAGCACTTCATTCACTCCTGCCAATTCACATTGCTTACTTTGCCTGGAGTTGGCTGATATCATGAATGAACAATGCATGCTTCACTCAAGGTCTCTGCGCCTCCTTGGGGTGCCTCTCCGCAGGTCGTAGGCAGGACCAAAGCGCATACAAGAGACCGAAGATGATAGCCATGCTGGGTCTGGCTTGTTAGCGGTGTTTGATGTCCTTCGGAATGTTAACATGGCAGCGTATAGTGAGAAAAAGTACTTGGAAATCCACACCAATCTCAGCGTGGTTTCTGCAGTATGACCCTTGGCAGCTCCCGTAAGTCTTTGTATGTGTTTTTAGCCATTGTTTTAAAGTGGTTCGTGCAGGGATGTGGGATAAGAGAGGGGGCATTCATTCTTGTAGCACGCACGCACACCTCCTCTCTGGCCCTTTCATCTTTGCCTTCACAGAGTCCTCTTGTTCTGACAGACTTGGAGGGAGAAGCCTGAGCCAAACATGTCAAGGAAAGCACCAAGGAGCAAGGAAAGGGGGACACCACTGACAACTTTTGAGGTTGCCTGAGCTCATAGTGTCCTCAGTGAAGTAGAGGAGACTTGTTTTTAAAGAGCGCATATTATGCCATTTTCTGATCTATGTTATAATGTTTCCTCATCAAAAAATACCTGGAGTTGTGTTTGTTTCATTCACACATGTTTAACACACAAACCCTGTATAGTTCTCTCTGAAAGCACCTTGTGATGTCTAGTGGTAATACAGGAAGTGCTCCACTGTGTTTTTAAACTCCATACACCTTCACTAGAATCATTTGGATGATTGCCAGTTTCTTCTGAACAAAAGGTAAAAGGCAGCTGTTAACTTGAAAACTAGATGGAAAAGAGACTTATGAGCTTTGGAGATGCAGACGGAAAAATAATAAAGGATTTCTCAAGCATATGTGAAGAAAACAAAACACAAATCCAGCTATGTTTTTGATGAGGTAACAACATTGTAACATGGCTTGAAGCTCACAAGAGTCAGTTTTGTACACCAAATGAGGGTTGCACAATATACTGCAATCAAGTTTATATATTGGCAGATACTTAAATGAACCCCTATAGTACAGGTCAATAAGCAGCACGGAATGGGGGAGTGGGGAGAGACGTACAAATAAGCAGAAAACAAAATGACAAAATATTAAGAAAATGAGTAAAAAACATTATATATCATTACAGCATCATATATATACCTATTTTCCACCTCCTTGGTTCATGCTTTAGTGCCCCTGGGTGTGTAGAGTAACAGGTTGCTCATGTGTGCTCTGGTGCCCTCTCCTCCATCTCCTCTCCTCCATCTCTTTTAATTGTATCCTCATTTCCACCCCCGCTCCCCATCCACCAGGCTGCCTCTCACCGCCCACTCCCTCTCCCCCTCCCCCCTACCCTCCCCGGGGCTCGCCTCGCTGGGTCGGTTCCAGTCTGTCTGTTTGCTGATGACTCCACTCTGAGCAGATGTTATGCCAGGCAGCTGTTGCTCAAAGATGCACTTCCAACCGCCTCCAATTCCTCTCGGTTTTCACTATTCTATGTTTTATATATAACCCTATATATATATATTTGGCAGTCTGTCTGGTGTTACTTCGTTTCATTAAACTAGAGGTGGGGAATGGTGACACAAATATTTACCAAAATATGTGCAAACACATATATCAGTTTTATCTTTCCATTTTCACTATTTTATTATACCAGTTTATTAAGTATTATCAGTTTAAAAAGGCATGTTCGATCTAGGACTTAGACTTGGACAAACTCTATTGATCCACAAGGGAAATTATTTGGACATGGAATTGAACATTAAATTACAGACTTTTTGCTTGCTTTGTCATTACAGATGTTTATCTTAACTGTACCTGATTTTTACCGTCTTAAAAACATGACAGATGACGAAGCTTCAGTTCCAATACCGATATCGATACTATGACTTTAAGTATCTGCAGATAACTATTCTAACTGATATCAGTGTAGGGACGGAAAATGGCACTTATTTCCTTAAAACACAGTTAACTTATTACAAAAGAGATCCAGTTATTTTCGTAACTGTTATTTATCCTTCAAATAATTACTGAACAGACGTCATAGGCCAAAATCAGCCTGTAAATGAACTCAAAGACCCAACCAGGATATCGGCTGAACTGATACCGGTACCCGATCCACACATTTTCCAATGTAAGTCAGTTGGAACCAGGCCAGATGGAGCCGGAAGCCCATCCATTTTCACTTCCTGTTTGGAACGCAACTAGCGCATTAGCTCTGTCCATTTATATAGTCTGTTTCTCCTCTTAGAGCTACTTTCACAAATATGTCAAAACACATTTAGCTCAAATCGAATACAACCACTTTCATCTCCACGGCACCATATTTGATATTATCTTTTCGTCCACTTCTTCACCAACCTCCTTAATTCTTTCCCATTTTCTGCTATACATTCTCCTGGGTTCTTATATTTCCGCTCCTTTCGTTGCCTGAAAGCCCATTGTTTGGACTTTAAATGAGCAAGTTTAATTTAACCACAGCTTTTGTTTTTATCTGAGCGAGCCGAGTGCAGCTGATAACATTCAAAGCATATTAGGATTTTCAGAGCAATAATAATTCCCAGTTCATGTGTCGGACTAATAGCGAGGGCCACTCTGCAATCATCTGAAACAATTGCTAGTACTTTTACGCAGTGTGGGGAGGTGGATATTGTTTGAACGTAAGTCTGACAAAACAAAGCGAATGTCAGAGAATGTATTTAATATTTGTGGTTCGCCGCTGTGTTTATCCATCATCATCCATCAGCGTGGCGTTCAAAAGCCTTGTCCACTGCTATAATTGAGCTCTGAAAAGTAGGATTCAAGAAAGCTCGGCAGCCACGCGCGTAAATTTCAAGGCACCGTATCACAAAAACAATATTTGACAGTGACGAGATATCAAGAAATGCTAGTCGAAACTGGGTATGATGGGAAAGTATGAAAAACAAGGTTGAAGACTAAATTACACATTTTAGAAGTAATTATGTTATCTTGTTAGTTTAGTCACATGCTTTTGGTCTACAGACAGGCACGCTAGTCTTTGATAACTAGGTTGTATTCATGTGACATTATGACATTCAAAGAAGTCTCTAGTTTAAAATTAAAGTGGAGGAGAGATACAAATTCTATCCTGGAATCCACTGCTATATTGACTACGCAGATGTTTTCACCTGGTTTATGGTTGATGTCTGTATTTACTGGTCATATTTTCATGAAACGAGAACTGGCACAAAGTTTGGTGCTGCTTCTCTTCATTCTTTTCACTAGAGGTGGGTAATAGTGACCAAAACATGCAAACACATATCAGTTTTATTATATTACATTAAATGTGCTCTATGTAGCTTTTTGGTTGGGGGTCCATCTTTGCTCTGCCTGGAATGTTCCACAGCATGACATTAAACAGCTCTACTTTACATTTATTCAATTACAGGTGGTTTTATAGCTCAAAATACCTAGAAAAACAGGCATTTAGACTGTAAGCGGGGTCTCCTTTCCACAGATTTGACCCGTAACTTGGTCTGATTTGGTCTCCATGAAGATAGAAAGGTTTAATACCACACTGTGAAACATTCCAGACAAAGCAAAAACATATCTGTGGAGAAAAGCATTTGACAGACCCTCCACCAGAAAAGTTACACTATGCACCTTTAAGTATTATCAGTTTACAAAGGCATATTCGATCTAGGAGTCATGGAATAAAATCTGTAAATTAAATTACTGACTTTTTGCTTGCTTTCTCATTATAAACCCAATTCTCTTTATCTTAATGGCACAGAATCTCTGAAAATTTGTAACAGTTTTGTACAGGATTGTCAAAAAATGTAGCTTTCCAGAGAAGTTTGAGAATGTTTCCATAGCAATTAACAATTCAAAGCAAAATCTTTAAAATTGTGAAAATATGGTTGATATCTGTGTAATTGCTGGGCTTATTCACATGCAACAAAAACTGGCACAAGTCATAAACTCTTACCAGCATTAGTCATGGAACAACAGTGGAAGTAACCAAGTATGCAGGTATTATTATGACTAAACACATGATTGGAGATTTGTATTGTGCATTTCCAAGCCAGCAAAAACTTCATGTTAAGATGATACTTGGAAAAACTGTATCCATCTTGTACTAGACAGTAATTACTGGATATTAATTTGAACAGGTCTATACTGAAAATCACATAAATAAGCTAAATTTTGAGGTTTCTGGAGTACTCTGACAATGTTACCATAGCAATGAACAATTCAAAGCAAAATATTACCTGAACAGTCCTCAGAATGACCCGTATAACAGGAAGCTGAAACAAATGAGTAGAATACTGAGCATTTCCTTAGATGAAAATATGTAGAGAAGGTTTCAGTGGTAGTCAGCTGGACACCGTTTTTGTTATCAAAACTTTTCAGCTCCCACCCAGAGGCCATTTTCAGTTTGATAGTACTGGCATTGCAATTTTTTTTTGTAATTTTCTTCTTTATTGTTACTTAAAGTGTGTCCAAAAAAAAATCTAGTAAAATTTAGCATGAGTATTGTAGATATTTTCATAATTCCACTTCACATGTTCATAAATATAGTTTTCTTTCTCAAAATATTTTACTTTACCTATAACTTCTTGCCTCTTTTCTATTCTTTTGATCATGCGTTTTTGATTATCATATTCAGGATTACATTTTCTAGCGTGGAAATGGTTAAAAAAGATTGTATTATGTTGACAACACTATCCCCATATGAAATCCCTGAAGTTTCCTCATAAAATTCCAGAACAAGAACTCCACCCATTGAGTCATGCATGAAGATATGAGGATCTGAAGATGAAGTAACTATTGTGTTTGTGTTGAAGTAGGGGAGATGTGACGGGTGTCCTCTTGACTGAAACCAGGCGTCAGACGAAGCTCTTTGATGGTTTGGCTCTGAGCAGGACTTTTATTGTGGAGGCATGGCCGGGTGTCACATCTGTAATTGGGTGCTGCAGTCGGACCCTCTGATCTGTCGGAAATCTGGGATCAGCTCTGCGGTGTGGCCTGCTAATCACCTCCTCAAACACACACACATACACATACACACATACAGCTCAACAGGCGATGGTCACGTTTGGGATTTTAGCGTTCACAAAATCCATTGGGAATCGGTCCCTGCAGATAATTTAAGGATTGGAGATAAAACGTTGTCAGGAGTGATGAGACTGAAGCTGCCCTAGAGATTTTTTTCCAGCCAATACCAATATCCAACATGTGTCTAGTTGTTGTGTCTGTTGTGTGTGATAATCGATATTTGCTGATATTGATGTACTTATTTTTAATTCATGGCAAGGCCCGCGATTTGAAGTTAAAGGTGCACTGTGTAACTTTTCTGGTGGAAGGACCCGCCACCTGCTTGTCTCCATGGAGATGTTACGGTTTTGTCTGTAATGTCCCTTTATAGTATTAAACATATACATCTTACATTTATGCAACATGGGTTTTTATTGACCTAAAGACTTGGATTCTTACTGTCAGTGGGCTCGCCTCTCCACCGATCTGACATGTAACTTGGCCAAGCGATGTCACCTGCTATCTGGATAGGGATAAATAAGTGTAATGCCATACTGTGGAACATTCCAGGCAGTATCTCCATGGAGAGAAGCATGTGACAGACCCTCCACCAGAAAAGTTGCACTTTTTAAGTTGTAGTTGTTTTATTTGCAACATTATTCCATTTGTTGTATTTTTAATGATTATTTTATAACCGTATAGCCACTCCTTGGAAAAAAGCAAATTGAGATCTAAACTACAATTACAAGATTTTTCTATAATTTTTCTATGGTTTGTTTAGTTCTTCGAAGAGGGCATATGACTGTCTAAATAATTATGGCATTTGCAATTTTGATAATTACTCCTGCTTTAATTGCAATTTCGTTTTGCGAGATTGTGCTGTCCTTCTCTTTACCTTCACTGTTAAAAAAGTACACATCTGACACACATGAGACAAACTGGGAATGACACATAAGAGAAAAAAAAAAACAATCCCACCAAAACTGCCCTGATACATTGTCCCTTCTTAATAACATTTGTGGGCAATCAGCGCACATGACCGAAACACAGATAAGAGCTATTGATTCCCACTTTAACCCTGCGCTCCCAGATGATAAGATTACAACAAGGCCAGAGCCGTGTAGCTGCTATTTGCACTTTACCCTCCACACGCTCTGCTCTGGCTCCCTGTTCACGACGGCATACGACTCTGTTATTGGGAGATTCAGAGGGGGAATCATCACTCATTCCTGTTCCCTCCTTTGAGCACCGCACTAATTAGCCCGCGTCTGTGATTAGCTGGCTTGTGTTTGATCTGCTTTCCTCTTTCCTCTCCCGTCTCTCCTCTTTCCTTTCTCCTCTCATCTCTCCTCTCCTCTCTGCGTGAAAAAGCTGGCTGTCGGGGCTCAGATTTGGCTGGGAGGAGCCCTGTTCACGCACACCGCTCCTGGCTGTATACAAGCGCATCGTCTCAGCTGTCATAGCGTGATATTTTTGTCATGATTGTGGGAAGAAAAAGTATTCTATAGCAAAAATGTTAAATTAAATGATGGATATGGGGATAAAATCAAACCGTTATCTCATCCATGTGATGACACGCTGTTTTGGACATAGTGTGACTCTCTGTTTCTCTATTTAATGAAGCTCAAACTCAAACAAACTCTTTTCCAATCACTTCTTCTATTTGTATATGTTCCGCCACTAGCTTCTCCATTTCTGCTTCACGATTATTGATAATTATTCACTTCCTTTCACATTGTCTGCTTTTCCTCTTTGCTCAAACTTTGAATACTTAATGTGACAAAGAGCACGATACTAAAGCACTGACGAATTTTTTGTTAGTTTGAGTAATAACGATGCACTATATATTAGACTTGGACAAACTTTATTGATCCAGAAGGGAAATTATTAGTAGTAGCTCACAGCATATTATAATAAAGAAAAATTGCATATTAACTTCTAAACAAGTAGCAGAAATAGCAGAGCCTGATGTCAGATAATTATATAAATGTATATTCCAGACATATGGAGCCCAACAGTGACTCCCAGCTGTTTCCTTAAGTACATTTTTCCCATAGACTCCCATAGATCAAAGGAAGATTTGAAATAAAATTATAGTTCACTTGTGCTCTTGAGTCACCACGTAGCTGATTACGCCTGAGCATGCTTTCAAACTGTTATCATCGTTTTATTTTTTGGAAAGTGAATGAGAAATGTTGAACTCCGTAGGTACCGCAGTACTGACTCCGTATTCGGAATCAAAAAAATACAAAATACAATCAGTCGCAGTATCACCAAGGTTCTCTAGCTGAAATTTCTATCAAACCATTCATCTTGACACTACTCTCAAACCTATTTCTTCACGTACTACCAGATACAGCTTTTTGGTACCTTAAGCCTCCGTAATACTCTGAAACAACCCCTTCTCCAACAGAAAGAACATTGCTTTTAATGTTTTACAACTCCATACCGAGAAGGCTGTTTACTTTCACTAGAAGAGACTGAGGCTGTCAATGAAATCTCCCCCTGGAAAATGGTACGTAACATTTATTAAAGGAACATGGGGAGTGGGCGGTTTGAGCACAGAATAGGATTTACTTAAGTTAACCCCGGGTGATTACAGCGGAAGATGTGAGAATTATGGATGTAATTAAATTCATACAATCCCCTTTGCTCCCCATTTGCATGAGGGCTCCATGGCTGAGCAGTGGGATCTTCATGCTGTGTGTAATATGACACAAATAAGAGCAGTCCACAGCGCGTGACCAGGCTCAGGCTAATTACACTGCGCTGTCGTATTCAAAGCCCTGTGTGTGTCCTTTAGGGCTGGACGAATATCTGTTTTTTTCTGACAAGCATTGAGTAGACCTGTCAAGATAACAAATTTTGAAGTTTGAGTTATTACTGAAGTAAATATAGATGAGAAACAATAATATGGAAATTAAATTATCCCACTGACACACTAAAAAGAGCAGATTTAAACCACAAAAACTATTCTAAAACTACAATATTTTTTAAAAAATCATGAGCAAAATTGAAAAACTTAAACCTGTTAATACATTGCAAGGTAGGGATGCACCAATACAATACCGGTATTGGATATCAGTGCCGATATTGAACATTTTGGTGGATCAGATATCGGCTTTATTGGGATGAAATGGCATATAGTTTCAGCCGCCTTTTGGTATATAGACTGGACGATTTAGTAGCTAATGGCCCAGAACATCTCATAATATTTTTTACAAAGCTGTTCTGTTGTTAGAAAACACGTCTGGATCCATTTTTACCTTATGCTGTTTGTGTTTAAAGGAAATAAATGATAATTTCAGTCTCTAATCTAGCATCGGTTCATCGAATATTGACAGATACTTAAAGCCCAAGTATTGACAGTGGTATAGGAACAGCAAACCTGTATCGCTGCATCCTACAACCTATTACGATTTCAACTGCGATTAATCTTGTAGCCCCAAACGGCATGACGAAGCCCAGGCTAATTACACTGTGCTGTGATATTGAGAGCCTGTGTTGTCCTTGAGTGGCTGCTGGAGCGTGGCGAGGGGAGCGGAGGCCCCATCCATCAGGCCTCACTTCCTGGACCCATATCTGTCAGGGCGCCTTAAGGGCAGGTGGTAAACAAAGGCTGTCCTGATGGAATGACAGGCCCGGTGGAGCAGGTGTGATCTGGGGCTCCGTCAAGTGTCTCCTCACTCAGAGCAGCGGCGCCTCCTGGTGATTGCGCAATTACTACTGCGACCACAGAGAGGCAAAGCAAGGCAAGTTTATTTGTGTAGCGCAATTCACACACAAATTCAAAGTGCTTTACAGAATAGGAAAATCACAATACAAACAAATGAAAACATAAATTATCATCATAAAGAGGAGACGTGATCTGCTACCGTTCAGCTCACTGTCCGCCATCTTGTGTGGTTTTAGCTTGGAAGATTTTGGAAGATCTTTTTTAAGTATTGCAATAGTAAAGTGATTTTTCATGGCTGATGCTGATTGTTTAGAATCCAAAGCAGCCGATTGCCGATAAACTCTGGTATCTCTACAACTGTAATTAGTTTTTTATGATATATTGTTTAAAAAGAATTCATCTTTTTAAACAATTACTAGCAATAATATGAAAGATAAAACTAACTAAAATATGGAATGATAAACCAATACAAGAATCCCATGTTAAAGGCGCACTTTTCTGGCAGAAGACCCATCACTTGCTTGTAACTCTGAATGTCCCACAGTATGGCATTACATTTTTCTATCTCCATGGAGACAAGCATGTGACACCACCAGGCTATGTTACGGGTAAGCACTGTGGAGAACCAAGCCTGTTTGTATGATATTGCAGGCTTTTCACCGTATTTAAGAAATAAAAATGTGTAATTGAATAAATGCAGGATCAATACCATAGCAACATCATTTCCCTGGAGACAAGCAGGTCAGAAAAGTTACATAATCCACCTTTCGCACTTGCAAAGGCGTAGCTCCACTCTACGGCCACTATACCGATCTTAAGATTCAGTACAGCACAGCAATGATGGACGGAGTTTTTGAAGTTTCCTAAAAAACTGTATTTTCAGTGGACATGTTTTTCCAACTTTTTCAGCCTCTCTTCAGCGGCTGGTTATGTGGCATGTTGCTAAAGGGCACAAGCAGCATGGACGGCGTGGTAGAAGGCCTTTTTGAAGTTTAATGGACTAAAACATGGGCTCAGATGTCTTTGTGACTCTCTGGGTGTGAAAAATGCTCGAGTGAATCATTTCCGTAGCATTTCAAGAAGCTGTGGTTTGGATTTCTGCTGCAGTCATCACCCAAAACTCAAAACTCCACTTACAAATTCCCTTTTAACTACTTTTATATATTTTTTTCTTTATAGTACAATAGAGATTGGGATTGTTGCCTAATGTTAAAGGTGCACTGTGTAACTTTTCTGTTGAGGGTCCGTCACCTTCTTGTTTCTATATATATGTCGTTTGTTCTGTCTTGAATGTTCCACAGTATGATATTAAAAAAAAATCTTCCTTACATTTATTCAATTTGGTCAAAAATACCCAGACAAACAGGCATTCTGGCTGTGAGCGGGGTTGTGTCTCCATAGATCTGACCTGTAACTTGGTCTAGTTTGGTCTCCAAGATGGAAAAGTATATGTGCAACATTCCTGACAAAGCAATAACAGCTCATTAACAAAAAAAAAGCATTTCAATGGAGATTTTAAGATGCTTTTACTTTTAACTTTTTCATTTTAGATTTTGATTTGTACTTCTAAGCGTTTTGCACGAATGCCAGAAATATGGGGGATTTCCATGGTAACAGTAATTTTCCATTTTACAGATTCTCCAAGCGTATTGTTTCTATATCTACTTCAGTAAATCACAAATGGAAGTGTAATTTTTAGGGATCAGCAGTTATCTTGAGTGCTTTTTGTGCTTTTTAGCACTACTACAGTGGCACTGAAAATTTTCACACCATGTACCAAAAAAGAAAATATATGACTTTGAGTACTACGAGATTTAAACCAGGTCTAAAACAGGACTATTCCAGGTCTAAAAGTGGACAACATCTTTTCAATTAAGTTCTAAACAAGAAATTATACAAATGAAGACCAAAAAAGTGTATAAAATGAACTAAATTACGCAAATACACAAACTGAAGAGAGCTCAAAGTACCACTTGAACAAGCCCGTCGGTGTACCACAGTTTGAGAAACACTGGTCTAGTAGATTTGAGTTTCATTTTGTTATATAATTATTTCAGTTCAAGTTTTGTATATTATAATATTTTGGGGGACAATCCTGCAATTCTGCATTGTGTCCCTGGTATAAATTAGCTTCAATGTCATCTTCTATTTTCAAATTTATATTCCTCTAAAGAATTTGTTATTGGGCCTGCTACTCTTTGACTTTGAACGCTTGTGTCTGTCCCACACTAGTTGAATTTGATTTAACAAGTGGTGTAAATATGACACTAAATAACCCCTCCTCCTTCACATCTCTCCATATCTCGCACACTAAACTGTCTCCTTGAGCCGTACGCCATTTTGCCTGTCTCATACCTCACCCATCCATCAGCATCAAAACAATGAGTGGTGTTCCCATGGCAGGTTGTCATAGCGACTGTCCTTCAGGGAATAATCAAAGTTGAACTAAACAAAATAGTCTCGCAAAGGGGAAGGGTGTGGAGGCGGAGGCGTCTAATCTGAACTTTGGCCATGTGCATGTGTGCTATTGTTGTACTGTTTGCATTAAGTGATTTACTGATGCGCTGCATTAGATGTAAAACAAGTGTAATTTGGGTCTTTTGTTTAGGGCGACAAAGGCTTGGAGATAGGAGCTTGACCTACTAAACTGAAGACTGGACTTTCACTTGACCCATTGTACGCTGTTGTGTCCTTCAGCAAGACACTTTATCCACATTGCGCTTCTATAATCAAGTCTCTAATTTTGTATTTAGATAAGGGATAGTCAATAATACAATATGAACGTATTTTCAGCAAACTTTGTCTAGACACAGTACAGATATGTTTTATAAGCAGCTGTTAAGGTCAAAATAGGTAATGTACTTAATTAGAACATGTTTTCTTGTTTGGAATCAGGAAGTGCGTGTTTAGCATGATAGTAGTTGTTGTTGTTGTAGCTTTACCGGAAAGGCAAAACTCCGATTTGGCCTCTGAACATAGAAACTTTACACATGTTTGACGCACAAATCCTGCAGTTCTTCTCTCAAATAGAAAACACTCCGTTCCAACTTGTGATGTCATGCAGTGAATTTCGTGTAATATAGGACGTTTAAGACAGTAAAAATCAGGTACAGTGCCTTTTAAATATTCTGAAAATTAGCTCTTTAACTAGGAAATTCTCTCTTTCACCTCACATTATCAGTATCACCTTTTTCTTTTCAAGGTGGATCCAGTAGGACTTTGTATGCGCTGAAGCAGTTTCATGTTACACATTTTCTATAGAGACCAGAGAATGACACTGCCCCGAGGAAAAAGGGGGAAAAAACCCCCTCACCCATTCACAAAACAACCCGAGACAATACACAATTTCTTTTTACACTTCTAATTGCTTCACTTATCTTTTGTCTCTACTTCTATCTGCTCCCTTCTGCTTTGGCTCTTCCTACCAGCCTGATGTTTAGTAATTACCACCATTCTTCTCCTTCATTAGCCGAGCTCACTGGGATGCTTTTATTCAAACTGAAAGGAACCATTGCTGTTACAAGCGCCAAACACAGGTTCACATAAAGAGGTGTGAATAAGGCTGTTTTCAAGCCGTATACATTTGCATTTGTTTATTAAATTGAGTGCAAATGTTTTATTCACACAAATCTACATTGATGCTATAGTACAGTGCTTTGTGTTGCCGGTTGTGTTGCTGTTTTTGCCTTGATCAAATTGTAAATGGCGTCTGAAGTGTTGTATAGAAATGTTTTAAAGTAGAAAAAATTTATGTATTTGAAAGGCTCTCGGTGAAATGATTTAAATAGGGCCACTTATAGGTGTTTGTGTAATTCTAAACAGTAATGATAGTTTTTTTTTGTTTCTGTTTTTGTTGTTGCTTGTTTGACTAGATTAAAGATGTACTATGTTACTTTTCGGCTGGGGGTCCATCACCTGCTTGTTTCTATGGATATGTCATTGCGCTGCCTGGAATGTTCCACAGTACGACATTAAACAGCTCTGCCTTACATTTATTATATTACAAGTGGTTTTATAGCTCAAAAATGTCTATAAAAACAGAGTGGTGTTGCCTCTCCACAGGTCTTCATGAAGATGGAAAGGTTTAATGCCATACTGTGGAACTTTCAATAACATCTCCATGGAGAAAAGCATTTGACGGACCCTCCACCAGAAAAGTTACACAGTGCGCCTTTATCTTGTTTGGGAGATCATTGCTATTTGCATGTTTAGTATCTCAACTTGTTTGGTAATAAGGATTTTTTTTAAGTTTTGCTTGAGTACATGAAAACAGTACAGCTTTGTCTAAAAGGTTCCACAATATGGCATTAAAGTTATCCATCTTGTATTCTACTACAACTGTTTTTATTGCTCAAAAGTATCTTGTAAAACACACCTAATCTAACCTGTAACCTGGCACACTGCTCTCACCACCTCGTCCCCATGGAATTGGATACGTTTAATGCCATACTGTGGAGCATTCCAAAGACAAAAAACAAAATCTCTATCCAGAAAAGCAGATGGTGGGAAACTTGCAGCTTTTAAATCAGAATACATTTTAGATTATGTTAATTTCTCTAAACTGCAGGGTTGGCACATTTCATGCAGATGGAATATTTTGATTGCAAAGAGCATACCAAATGGCAGTCTTTGTGATTTGTTAACTACGGCCATTCAAATTGCGATTATTGTTGGAGCCTTGGGTAGTTTCCCTATAGTTAATCACTGTTGTTGCTATGGTTTTAAGAGAAAAACAAAATCTTAAAGAGCCAATATTATATTTTCTGATCTGTTATGTTGTTTCCTCATCACAAAGCAGAAGTTTTGTTTCATTCTCACATGTTTAACACACAAACCCTGCATATTTGGGCTGAGTTCTTCTCTCAAACAGAAAACACTCCTTGTGAGGTCATGTGGTAATACAGGAAGTGCTCCACTGTGTTTTTAAACTCCATACACCTTCACTCGAGTCATTTGGATGATTTCAGCCCTGGAATTTCCAATCTCTACTACAAAAGGTAAAAGGTAGCTGTTAACTTGAAGACTCCCCTTCTCTCCCAGAATCCATCAGTAAATCGGACGCACTGCAGCACTTCAAATCACTACTAAAAACTCACCTGTTCAAGCTGCATTCCCCCCATGATTCCCCCCGTTTCCTACAGTGTCCTACCTATTTTGTTTTTTGAGTGTCCAAAAAAGCGCTATACAAGTCTGATTTATTATTATTATTATTATTATTATTATTATTATTATTATTATTAAGACTACCACTAAACGACATCACAAGGTGGCATTTTGAGCTTTGGAGATGTTGCCAGACAAAGGATTACCCAAACACGTGTGAATAAAACAAAACTCTTGAGTATGTTTGTGTTGAAATAGTATTATCACATGACTTAAAGCTCACAAGAGTCAATTTAGTGTAATATGCGACCTTTAATACTCTGTTAACATGTGCTTCTCTCTCATCTTTGCTCCCAGACTGGATCCAGCTGCTTTTGGGTAGGCGTTTGTTGTGGCTTAACCTGCGGCTTTTCCATAACATTAGCGCACAAGCCCTGGTTTATTAGCATGTAGCGCTGGGTCTCCTGTCTCTTCTATGGCAGCCTCTGAATTAGCGTGCGCGGCGTGTCATCCCCTGTGACAGATTGACTGAGCTAATGACCGTCTCCTCATATTATCCCTTAATGCACACTCCGAATGGGGCTGGACTCCACTCTGGCTCGGAAAATGGGCTGGTCTATGGCAACCTTGCACTGTAATCCTAACCCCTGAGTGATGCGGGGAACAGTTCATTTTGACAACTAATATATTTTATCATAGTTTCTGGTTTGCCTCAAATATTCCATTAGCTTAAAACATTTAGTGATTGATGTGCTACAGTTCAGTGTTCAGTTTGTCTGGAGATTTTCGTCAACTCATAAATATAAAAAGATGTTGCAACAAATGTTTATCCAGTTCATGAAGTAGTGCTATGTGATTAGAAATATTTGACCTAGATTTTGTGAAAATATCATGTAAATTTTGATCTAAAATACTGAAAACTTTATAAATGAGAATATAACAAAATCTTGACGAAACAAAAATTGACATGACCCATGCTACAAACAGTACTCTTTGATCCAGTTCATGAAGTAGTGCTTTGTAATTAGAAATATTTGAAAAAAGTTGACAAACCTACTAGTGGATAAAATTTTCATGACAATGTGCCTAATCTAAAAGAAACCTTAAAATCATGTGACAAAACCTTCACAAAACTCTACATCACAAAGTCTGTTTAAAAAAAAAAAAAAAAAAAAGGACAAAATTAACCTGGGAATAGTGGGTAGATAAATCAAGCATCCCTAAGGTGTGAACAAAAAAAATAAATCTGTTAGCCCAGCTGTTTTTGGGTCAGGTGACATGGATTTCCTCACGCCTGTGTTTGAATTCAGGGAAGCGATCGCACCAGGGCCAAAAATATCTGCTTTCTGACACCTCTGCTCAATGCGCAGCCAAGTGTTGTGAGGGAGGTGAAAATAGGACACATAATCACATTATGTTAGCAAGTGCCACATCAAGGGACACGCACACTTTCTGAAATATGAGCAGGAAAGAGGCAAAGTTTGAAGAGGTTTCTGTTTTACTTTAGACTTACGACATGGCGTTTTAGTTTTATTGTACTTTAGATATTGATTACATGACTGACAAAGAGTGGAACGTGATGACATGCTGTGTAGAGCAACAGCCTGACAGACATTCATTAAGCATTTTTTCTATGCTCAAATACAAAAGGTGTTTCCGTGATGTTATTGTTTGGCTTAGAATGTTCCACTGTATGGCATTAAACATGTCTATCTCCATGGAGACAGCCAGGTGATGCCATCAGACAGACAGAGTTAGGCGTCAAATCTGTGGATAGCCGACATAGTAATCTGAATGCATGTTAAGCAAGATCCTATTAAGCAATTGAACACCTGTAATTTAATATATGCAAATTAGAGGCTTTTAGTTCCATGCAGCCGAATATTCGCTAAACTAAAGCAAAAACATCTCTGTGAAGTGAAGATTAGCAGGTGGCGCACCCTACCTCACAAGAAAAGCTACATGGCATTCTTAAAAAACAAATGAACAAAAAAACTGTAGATCCACAAGTGATGGAATTTAATATATGAACTGAATGTTTTGTGTTGCCAAACAATAAGGATGCACCAATCCAGCTTTTTCAGTTTCGATAACGATTCCGTTACTTAAGCTTTATCTGCCGATACCCAATATCAGCCGATACCAGTGTAGAAACGGAAAACAGCATTTATTTCCTTAAAATAAAAGTAAAATAAGACAGAATGTTATCTCTGAAGTAAATACAGAACAGCTTTGTATAGAATAATTCAAACCTTATAAGACTTTGAAGGCCGACTATGACCAGTGAATAGTCTTATTACATCGTACTGGATATCGTAGTTCTGCATCCTTAGTAAGCAACTGAATACACAGAGCATAATATTCATGAAGAACCAATCAGAAAGTTGATTCAGTTGGTGTCCAGTTTTGTGCATTTTCATTATTAAAATCAAAATAGAGTTGACAACCCTTCACCCATGCTGTGTATTTATCGCATAATAGAAGTGGAGGACAAAAAATCACTTTATCTATATGGTATGGTTGGCCTAGTCCCCCTCTGAGTGCAAACATCTGGCCTATTTCCTCACACATGAAGCTGTGATGTAGATTGATGCGGTACATGTCTGGACACACAGGTCGGAGCGTGTCCTGGGGAGCTCCCTCCTTCATCTTTTGTGGAGCATGTATGAAAGGGGCTTTATCCTGATCCTCTTCTCTCAGAAGTCTACTGCAGCCTGAAGACCGAGGATTTCACTGCACAGTCCCGTAGAGCTGCAGCCGAGAATGGTCTCAGCATACATAATGAAAGAAAACCATCTCCAGGTAGTGACCCCGGACCTGTGAACAAAAGTATTTCAAAGCCCGTCATTTACACATTAGATAGATCAGACTGTACTGTACTTTCCACCCCGCGGCTCCAAATCACAAGTGGGAGTTAGAATAAAATGCCTGATGCAATAACTACAGATATTTGACAAGCAGACAGGGTTTATTCTGTATTAAAAAGACAGGGTAGTACTTCAGGGTAGCATTATGGCTTTCTTAGTCACATTGTCACATCAAGATTTCCAAACCTTTTATCTGAATGCACATTTTGATCAACATCGAGCTCGCATTTTTATTTAATAGCTAAAAATACTTTCAAAACATGCTTTACTGTGTGGGCTCGCCTCTCCACAGATCTGACTAATCTGATTTTCAATAAAAAGGTGAGAGTGACTAACTGTAATTTTATGTGTGAGAGACTTGTTTAACAGCACAAATAAACCCGCCTATTGTAGTTCCAGCTAAATCTGTTCTTTCTAGTCAGATTGTGTTAAAGTACAGCTCAGATTAAAGTCCAGCACGCCTCAGAGAGAGCAGTGCCTACAGTTAGCATCACAGCCCTAGTGAACGTTCATGCCATAAGCTGTAAAGTATCAATAGGTCTAGTAATAATCGATGGGTGAAATGCAGAGGATAATTTCCCTACTGGGATAATAAATATACCTTTTTTATACAAACGTTGAGTGAAAGAAACTGCCTTGAGGAGACTTCGGACCTGGCCTTAAACATGATCTATAAACAGGAGTCCACAGAGAAACCAGATGCCCATCAGCTGAACTCGGTCCATCTTCTCCAGTCACTTCTCCTCCTCTGCCTCCTCTGTTCCAACGCAGCAGTAAAGTTGTTTGCTCGACTCCAGAGAGCTGCGCCCTCCGTCTGCAATAAACCCACTCTTACAAGGCTGCGTTTAAGTGGACCTGTTCCATATAAAAAACATGCAGTATCATAAAAGTGCACATGCACCTTATGGCCTGTCAGTTTAATATGCCTCCTTCTACTGAGATGTTTCTGCTATACTGCTGTTGCTGGTACTACTACTGCTTCTACCAATACTGCTACTGCTACTACGACTACTACTACTACTACTACTACTATTAGGCTAGTACCACTACTTCTGCTGCTACTAGTACTGCTACAACCTCTACCACCACTATTGTTACTGCTACCACTGCTACTTCTGCTACTGCAGGGGTGTCCAAACTTTTTTCATGAAGGGCCACATATCTAAACACAGATGAAGCAGAGGGCCGATCAAGGGCCGGAGACTAGTGCTCAGTACAGTGAATAATTAAAATATGTGCATGTTTAACACGTTAGAATGAGCTATCAGTCCTTTATTCATGCTAAGATCCATGAAACCACGCAATAAATATTAAATATTGTGTTATCAAGGTAGATTTTCAAAAAACTTGCCGTCAAAACTTGCAGTCAATAGTACTACTCAAGGTAATTTGGGCCAATTCACCTGGAACGCCGAGGGCCAAGAAAAATTTGTCTGAGGGCCGCATTTGGCCCACGGGCATAGTTTGGGCATGCCTGTGCTACTGCTACTACTGCAACGGGTCCAGTACATCACTACTACTATTACTATTAGTGCTACTAGTGCCAGTATTTACTACTACTATCTATTATCTACTGCCCTGGCTACTAATATTAATACTACCATTTCCTGTTACTACTACTTACTCCATATAGTAAACACGCATTATACAACTCTACATTCCCATTATGGCCTTTCTGTTTAATATTCCTCCTCAGTTATTTTCTTCAGCAGAGCTTCACAGTTCGGCCATCTTCCTCCTCTCCTCTTCCCTCTCTCCTCTCCTCTTTCCCCTCGCCACCTCTCCTGGGTCAGGTGCAGTGTGGATGTTGGTGTTTATCAATAATGAAAAGATAAGAGCAGGAGGAGGAGTGTGCACGCTGCTGTCGTTGCCTTTGAAATGAATAATTTAGCCTGTTGAGAATGGTACCTCTCTGTGCGAGGATGTGGTGAGGTTGTGGTGTGCTGCTATTTTGCCTAGATAACAAGACTTTTCCTCCATATCTGATGTTCTGGCTGCATATGGAAAATGAAAAATTGACAACAGGGATAGCATAGGACCACTACTGCTAATATCACAGCTAGTGCTACTACTTCATCTAGTAATAATGACTACTACATACTACTAACTACTGTAGCCGCCCCACCAGTACTACTACTTGGACATGTTGGGAGTATTTTAAAAATTAATAATTCCGTTGATAGAAACCAGAATATTAAACAGATTTTTGAAGAAACATGTATGAAATTTTAAAGCAAAATATGGGATTTAAACTGTAATCTTGGTGTAAAAGTTGAACTTTGTAAAAGATTTGATACTTTTTTTACTCCTTTATTCCTGGTGTTGAAAATCAGAGCAATGTCTTCTTTGTGGATGACGGTGAGTCCTGAAATAGTACTATACAAACTACAGTCTTTGATACAAAAAATAATTTATAGAATTATATATTTTTAAAAATTCTGTTTTAAGTACTGAAGAAAACTGAAAGGTTCTCCAGCCCTGACTGACATTTTAACATTATTACTACTATTACAAGGCCTGTCATGATAACAAATTTTGAAGTTTGATATATAAACGATGATACACAATAACCCTAAGGCAGATTTAAGCCAGAAAATCTATTCTAAATTTACAATATTGTTAAATTTGTATCTATAATGAAGCATAGAAGTTATTTATTCAACCTTTTACAGCTTAAATATTCTCATATAGCCAAAAAATTACCACAAATGTCCCAGAAGTGCAAAGTAAAAGTACACATGATAAATATTAACCTCCAAAAATGTTGTTCCAGCTTTCATATATTGAACGATAATTTATAATTATCATGACAGGCTTAACTATTACAACTACCTGCCCTACTACTACTACTACTACCACAGCTACTACTACCAGCATGCTACAGTGAAACCAGCACTTTCGTTCATTCTTTGTATACATCTCTATTGAACACCAGACTGACCAGCCTGACTAGCCTATCCAGCGACACCTGGATTGTGAAATAAATGAAAGCCTGTGGTTGTGAGAGCGAGAGACTAGAAAAGGTCCGTGGAGGCTGTGTGTAATTTCATATGATGGCCCCGCAGTTAAATGGCTCGTGTATCCCATTGTGAATTCTCGCTTTGCCAGTTTCCGCGTACTCTCTAAAGCATGCATAATGTATAGACAGAAACACGACAGAGCTCAGGTCATGGTGCGTCTCCGGATGCAGTAAAGGTACGGGAGTCAATTTGAGAGTGTGAAATGTTCAGAGTACAATCCAGTCACTATGAGGCAGAGGTGAACTTGTTGCTCTGGTCGCCTGTTAATGTATAAGGTTGCATAATGAAGGGCGTCTGATGTTAAACTTGTACTAAATCAATATGTGGAGTACTATACATTTCAGATAAGTGTGGTTGCAGCTACAGAGGCAGGCTGTTAGAAAGTGTTGAGAGGCACATGTACACATCTTAAGGCTTAGTCAGGGCTGTCTTAGCTGGAGGATTTTACCTGTTGTGCAGGTTTTGGGTTGGTGGGGATGCCTTGAGTACCCACCCAAACACAGGGAGAACTCCGCATAGAAAGCTTACTGTGCAGTGCAAGGCCAATATTGCTATACTATAATGTTGCTGGGGAACTACACAGACCATTATCAAGTGCACAGATCTACAGCAAGCATGCACTAGATCTGACTAAAGGAAGAAGGAAAAATGCATTTCTGTGACATTGCAGTAAATTAGATAAATATTGGAGAGAATTTGTATTTGCAATTTTGGTAAATACACAATCTAATGTTGTTGTCAACCATTTTTTGACCACATGTAACAATGACAAAATAAGCAAGTCTTTAATTTGATTTAATCCCATTAAAACCAGCTCTAACCTTCTTTTTGTTAGTGACATGCTGGAGGTGTTACATGCATCTCTATTGCTGGAATATTTGGGAGTTACCATGGTGACACAATGCACATAAGCAACTTAACTCTTAAGAATGCCTGAAAACTCAAGTGTTTGAACAAAAAGGTGACGGTGACTAACTAAAACTCTGTTGTGACTCATTTTATTTGAGTGGAACTTGTTTAACGGCACAAATTGGCTCACCTGTTGTAGTTCCAGCTAAATCGGCTCTTTATGGCCAAATTGTGTTAAAATAAAGCTCAGATTAAAGCCCAACAAGCCTCAGATAGAGCAGTGCTTACAGTTAGCGTCACGCCCCCAGGGAATGTTGATGACATCAGCTGCACAGTATCAATTCTGTTCAACTTTTTGACTGTAACCACAAAATCTATAGTTATAATCTCATAATATTATAAAACTGCGCCGAGCTAAGAACATTTTTGATCAAGTTTGGATCTTCCCCAGTGGTTTGTTTTCATTAAGTCTGCACACTTGATTAAATTGGCAAGTGTTAGCTAATATTTGGGATTTCCACTCGCAGCCTTGAGCATATTTGATGAAAACAGCCAAATAAATAATGATCTCCATCCCTCCACACCAAACGCGCACCTTCATCCAGATGTTACAACTTTGAAAAGCGCCCTAGTCCCTCCCTCAGACCCTTTTTTCCTGCTCCACTCGTCTCATTTTGCCTGGCCTGTTTGATTCCCCCTCAGTATCTTCTCCAGTTATCAAATATTTCATCATGTCACAGTGAACAAAGTGAACGCCGTGGCTGCTCTCTCCTGGCTCCTCTTTGCTCGGCGCTTGTTGCATCACGGTTATTTTTTTCGTTTTTTTTTTCTTTTTTCCAAGGCCTCCCGTCTCCTCACATGCAACCTCCATGAAACTCCAAACCTTTTCATTTCGGCTTTCTTCACCAATTGAGCAGCTGTAGATGTTTTGGAGCATGGATCACTGCTGATGGCTTAGAAGTCTCTTTTGAAGTCTTTGTGTGCTCTCTGTGTGAAATATACTACTACACATACTGCTAATGTTGTGGCACATATGCTACTACTGCTACTGCTACTACTACTGCTGCTACTGCTGCTACTGCTTCTACTGCTAATACTGCTATTACTGCTACTACTACTAGTACACTACAAGTCAAAACTTTCAACACACCCTCTTGTTCGGTGTTTCTTTTTTGTTATTTTTACTACTCTCTTCATTTTGTATGCATACAGAAGACATCAGATATATGAAGTAAGATATATGAAATTAAGTAGTAAAAAAACAGTTATAAAACAAATAAATAAAACAAAATACTTTTTGACAAATATACTTTGGATACGTTGAATATAAAATAATAAAATACTACTACATAATTCCATATATCTTACTTCATATATTTGATCTCTCTTCTTTAGGTATAGAAAATGCATAAAGTAGTATAAATAAAGAAAAAAGTAGTAGTAGTAGTAGTAGTAGTAGTAGTAGTAGTAGTAGTAGTAGTAGTAGTAGTAGTAGTAGTAGTAGTAGTAGTAGTAGTAGTCAAACGTCTGACTGGTAGTGTACTGCTGTTAGAGTTCTACTGATTGCACCACAGTTACTAATTTACACACTACTACTATGACTACTGCTACTGCTTCTACTATTACTACCACTGCTAGTACTGCTATAAATACTAATTCTACTACTACTATTTTTTACCACTATTTGTACATCTGCTGCTCCAATTTTAACTTCCTCATATGCAAGCTCACTGAGAGTTTCTTTTCATTACAAATTGAACATCTGTAGACATTTTGGAGCCTAGATCTTCAGCGATGGAACTAAGTCTTCATTTTTCAGTCCTTTTGTTGCTCTGAGTGAGATCTTTTCCATCAGATAGGCGCTCTCCTCATGTGGATAGATCATAACGCGCTGTCATTGGAGAAGTTCATAACACAGCAGTCTAAATGTGGCATGCGCCTTGTGCTATTGATCGGCCCCGTATAGAGTCCAGAGGAAAGGTCAATGAGCAGGCGCATCTCAAGGCCTGATTTCTGACTTTTTTCTCCCTGTTTTTTTTAGCTTGTCAACCTGTCACTGCTTCACAAGACACTTTTTTTTTTTTGGCACAATAAAGACAAAAGTTTAGAGATGTACTTTCTGTCATTTCTCTTTCTATAATTGCAGATTTTAATATAAGAAATGTATTTAATTTGTAAAGTTTTTTTTTTTTAATTATGGCATAAGGCAAAAAAAAATAATCAAAATTTCAAAATTAAAATCTGAATAATTGACAAATTTTGTAACTTTTCTGATGATGTTATTGCTTTTTTTTTTTTTTTATTTATACATGTACATGGAGACAAGCAGGTGACACCACCAGGCCACGTTACAGGTAAGATCTGCGGAGAGGTGACCGGGTGGTTTTACTTACAAACTTACATACTTACAAAAACAGGCATTCTGACAATGAGCGTGGTCGCCTCTCCACAGATCTGACCTGTAACTTGGCCTGGTCTGGTCTCCATGAAGATAGAAAGGTTTAATGCCAGACCCTCCAGAAAAGTTACACAGTGCACCTTCAAATTAAGTAAACAAATGAAAACAAAATGGTAGGTTTGCTTCCTTTTTATGCAAGCTATGAATTTCACATCAACAAATCCTCAAAAAACCCCAGAGAATCCTGCACACAAAGTGTTTTGATGTTCTTAGGGGTCAGGAGATGCTTTGGCTGCATCGAGTCACGCAGGGCAGACAGCACAACAAGCCAACAGAGGTTCGCTTGGTGTAGCTCCAGACCGGAGCAGATAACAGCTATTAGCAGGGAGGTGGCGGTTTACAGCAGCACTATCACTCTAGGCTTTTGGGTGGAAAAAGAGTGAAAAAATCGCCCACGAATTACAGCCCGAGCAGCTAGCGTTGAGTGGAGTGATGGATGGTGCATGTCCACTCAGTTGCTCTTTGGAGACATAGGATAAGGCGTCTAAATGGGTTTCAAATGGAAGATGTTGAAATGTATACTTGGACCTGCAGTGGCTTGAATCATTAAGGCTTGACGCTCGGGTGATGTGGTAATGCTCCCAGCTTTCTGCTTTTGAAACATGCACAGGCTTTCACTGTGTACTTTTACATTGGTAATTGCTGTCTATGTCAAGTGAGTTCCTCTGGGTTGTGGGGAGACATTCAGGACCATCGGAATCATATGCTATAATTTTATCGGACTTTTTAAACGGGCTCTACTTACTCTTATCTTTCATATAAACACGTTTGGCCCTGTACAGATGAATTGTAAACACAGCTCTTGGATTTAAAATGAGACTGCTGCTGTCTGCATGAATTTATGACGCTTTTATCGTCCACAAATCAGGAAGTATGATTTGCACTGTGTTAGCATGCTAGTTTTACCACTCTAGCTTCTGGGTCCGCAAATATTATCATCACAAACATACCTGGAGTTGTGTTTTGTTTCATTGACACATTTTTAACACACAAATCCTGTATATTTAAGCTGCGTTCTTCTCTCAAACAGAAAACACGATGTTCTACCTTGTGATGTCATGTAGTGATACAGGAAGTGCACCACTGTGGTTTTAAACTCCACACACCTTCACTGGAATCATTTGCATCGTTTCAGACCTGGAATTGCCAATGTCTACTGAACAAAAGGTGTAAGGTAGCTGTTAACTTGAAAACTACCTCTAAATAAGGTGATAGAGTATTTTGAAATGTAGACAGACTATTTTTGAGGAAGTAACATTTTAATATCTCTTAAAGCTCACAAGAGTCAATTTTGCGTAATATAGGATCTATAAGGAAGTGAGGAAAAACTAGTTTTTAAGATGCTGTATTTGTATTGCAATATTTTGTTGAAGTTTAAAGTAGTAACTGTTAAAATGTTGAATACACAGGAACACTATGCGAGGTCTATGAATGTATGAATGTCGTGATAAAGACACATTTCTTTGGCTGTTGGGGTGAACTATAAGCCTTATTAACAAGTGCCGTCATTACTGGGTGTGAAATGACAACTATAATTATATTGTAAAAGATTCATGTTTAAGTGTTAATGTTGGCCTGGAAAGGATGTAGTTCTCTCTGCTTTTTTTACTACACTGAAACAAAACCGTCAATTGTGGCAGACAAGCATGTACTTTGATATTGTGAGATTGATGTGCTGTATATAGAAGGTTCAAGATGGGTCTGCAAGATTAATCACAGTCAAATCATAATCACTATCTGAATGGGCGCAATTAGCAAATCGCAAAGGCTGCAGTTTTTGACGTGCTATAATTTCCTCCATGAAGCAACAAAATATCTTTCCTTATTTGCATAAAAACCTGCTAACCCTGTATTTTAGAGCTGCACAAACACGTACTGAAATTTGATTCTTGTATTAGTTTGTCGATTCAAATTCTTAGTGTGAGTTCTTCGTGCGTGTTTAAAACGTGAACTTTGAACAAAATCTTATTATTGAAACCTAAATTCAAAATCTTATCGCAATCAAAGCGCTTTATAATGAAAGATGCGTTTTTACTGTGCACTGATCCAGCTTTTCTGTTTCGATACTGATGTTGATACTTTGGCTTTAAGTACCTCCTGATCCCCGATATCAACCGATACCAGAGCAGAGACTGAAAACATAGTTCATTCCCTTTAAACACAATGGTGTACAGTAAAAGAAATGTATATAAATGTGTTTTGTAACTGTTATTTATCCTTTAATGTAACTACAAAAGAACTTTAAACAAATATTACAAGGTGTTTTAGGCTTACAACAATTTATAGACCTAAATGGAATATCGACTGAACCAATATCTTGTAACCGATCTGCCAAAAGTGCTGATATCCAACACCAGTATTCTATCGGTGCCTTTTTAGTTTTTACTATGGAACAATTCAGAAAAAGCAATAACATTTTTATGAGGCAGGTGACAGACCTTCCAGCAGAAAACTTATAGTACCACTTTACAAGTCTTTAAATCTAAATGTTTGACAGTCAGTAACTACTAAAAACTCAGACAGTTTGCAACTGAGATGGAAAATATGCCACTATTTTGTTTTATGATAATGTATATAGAGAGTTTAATGGTCTTTATTCCACTTGGAAACTACATAGTCAAAGACGTAAACATGCAGTAATCATGAACATATGGACACTTCAGATTGTTTAGTGCCAAAGTTTTAGTGCTGTAGAAAATCTGCTTTCAACTATGAGGGTTAGATTTGAAGAGCTTTTTAGAGGAGGTCAGTAATGGGCCAAATGTGGATTTTGGTGTGGGTCCAGATCACTGTTTTAAACCAGCACAGTTTTAATGGATTGTATTCTCGCTGCACTCAAACTAAAGTACTAAATGGCTGAAGTCTTTGCGGATTCTGTGGCACAATAGAAAGGACTTTTTTGTATCACTATTGCATGTAGTTGTTGGTAAATATAGGGATTTTTTTTTTATATTGTCATTTTTATTATTATTATTATTGGTGTTAGATTTACAATTTGTTTTCAAGTCACTCATTCATAATAGAAAATTGAAAAAAAAAAAAAAAGAACTGTTTAAAGGTGCACTGTGTAACTTTTCTGGTGTAGGGTTTCTATGGAGATGTTATTGCTTTCTCCGCAATGTTCCACAGTATGACAGTAAACCTATTTATATTACTTAAAAAAAAGGAAAACATGAGTCAGTGGGGTTGCCGCTCCACAGATTAGACTTGTAACTTGGCCTGGAAACGAGCAGATGGTGAACTCTCTGCCTGAAATGTTATAGAGAGAACCTTTGAAAGTTCCCACTGTTTTTTGATCTGTTATAATGTTGTTTCCTCATCAAAATCATACCCGGAGTTGTGTTTTGTTTCATTCACACATTCAACTTGCAAATCCTACATATTTTGTCTGTTCCACGTGGTAATACAGGAAGTGCTTTGTTTTTAAACTCCATACACATACACTAGAATAATTTGGATCATTTCAGCCCTGGAATTGCTAAACAAAAGGCAAAAGGTAGCTGCTAACTTGAAAACTACTATTTCATGACATCACAAGGTGGAAAAGAGCATTTTGAGCTTTGGAGATGTAGACAGACTAATAATAAAGGATTACTCAAATGTGTGAATGAAGCTCATAAAAGTCAAATTTGCGTAATATAGGACCTTTAAGTGATACAAGAATTGCATCCGTTTTGGGTTAACCACATGCTAGCAGATTAGACTCTATGGAGACAGCATTACATATTACTTCACATCCTAATTTCAGCATTCAATTTGTGGTTGAATTTAAATTACGATTTTTCTTGCAGCTCAGTTCTGTAATAGAAACTCGGATACGCATTGCACAATTTGGTGTTTGTAATGTCACCCATATGCCAATGTATTATGAGAACAGATGAGTGACTAAACCTCCATTTGGACATCTGCGTTGTCACCACCAGCTGGAAGTCTTCCAAGCTCAAAGGAAAGGAGATGCCCGCAAACACTGTTCTTCAAACTCAGAAGTCAGCACTCTCAAGTTATTGTTTCATTTCACAGCCATTTTCTGGAGCACAGAGCCAAAACAGCCCAAGATGTGTCAATGTCCCCACACTTGAACCGAAACTACTATCCCCGTAATAAAGGTGCAATTGGCTTGGCGCGACTACAACTGTACTTCAAAAAAAAAAAAAGGCTTCCAAATTGCACATCCCAACTCCACAAAACGAACACTCTTTTGGGTGGTTTGGGGTCAGTGAGAATTTGTCAGACAGAGAAAAAAGGCTGTAGATAATGAATGCAACTGAATAAGTGAGATATCTGAGTCGTTTACGGGATCGCTAGGCAACCAGGCCGACTTCCTCTCACGCTTTAGTATTCACTGGAAATAATGGGAAACTTGAACTAAAAGCGCAGACCAAAAATGTTAAAGGCATTGCGCTTGATTTTTACAGTCTTAAAAAACAGGAAAAACAGAACTAGTTTGCTTTTAACAGTTTGCAGTGGTCCAAAGGTATTACTCACTTACCTTATGCATTCTGAGCATCGTTATTATTCACCGTAACGAGTTATAAAGTATTTTTCACATGCTAAATATTGCGCTACCTGCTTCTTGTACAGTAAAACCTTTTCTATATGGATGCAGATATTACACAGCAGACGTATATACTGTATAAGCTCTTGCTAAGTCGAAATATGTGCACTGTGGTAAGACAAATTTTGCTCAAATACGTAAAAAGGTACGTAAATCAGGTACAAGCCCTGTAAGTATGCCTAGATACCATTAAATGTCCAACTGTGCTATTGAGAAATAAATACTAAGTGGTACTATGGTGGTACTTTGTGGTACTTTAATAACAAGTGTTAAAGGTGCATTATGTACCTTTTCGGTTGGGGTTCGTCACCTTATTTCTATGGATATGTCGTTGCTCTGCTTCGAATGTTCCACAATATGACATTAAACAGATTTACCGTACATTTATTCAATTACATGTGGATATATTGCTCAAAAATACATAGAAAACATATATTGTGACTGTGAGTGGGATTGCCTCTCCAGAGATCAGACCTGTAACTTGGTTGGTTTGGTCTCCATGATGATAGAAAGGTTTAAAGCCACACTGTGAAACATTTCTATTAAAGCAATAACAGCTGCATGGAAAAAAGCATTTGACAGACCCTCCACCAGAAAAGCTACACAATGCACCTTTAATGCCAGCATTTTTTTTTATGGATGTATTCATTTTTAGATAATTTTTACAAAAGCAAAATTTATTATAATCCAGTTACAAACCACTGGGCTTTCATAACATGCGATGGCTAACTTGCATATTCAGTATTTACACCAATCTTAATTCATTTCTCTATTTAACCATTTCTTTTTTTATAGTTATTTTGTCTCTTCAAATGTTTTCGCTGAAATCTGACAGAATGGCTACAGTCCCGCTTGATAAATTGCACTGAAATTGTCTCCAAATTATTATATTCAAACACAAAAGGTCCCAACGAGATTTCTGCAGCGGGCCTCTACACTCACACTGCCATTCTCCACACACCGCTAGCATCCAAACTATTATTTTTTTTTTTTTTTGCAAGAGTCGGGGAAAAAAGTGGCTTCAACAATAACTTTTGAAATGGCAGGAGTGGAGAATTTGCACAGGGGATGCTGCTGGCTCCATAATGGAACGGCAGGCTGCTTATTGAGACTTTTGAGAAAGGGGGACCATACAAAACCACAACGCACATAGTAATGCCGTGGATGCATGCAGTCTGGCTGAAACTGAAAATGGGGTGGGTTATAGTGACACAAATGAATATCCGGTACACGAAGGGAGTGTGACGTCACCCATAGCGTTCTGCGCCAGTCAAATGAAGCTCACAGAGACTGGCAGTTATAGAAGCGTAATAGGAATGGGAACTTATTTACAGACAAAATGGCGAAATAAAAACACCAGGATCACGTAGAGTGGGTTAATACGAACATTTTAAGACCAAAATGAACAGCCTGACAGAAGCAGCTACGGACAAAGGGGTGATGTTTTCTCTATACAAAGTGGATTGGAGCTGGAGTTGATGGAGCTGGAAGTGCACCCATGCTCACTTCCCATTTGGAATGTGGCAGCTAGCGGGTTGTCTATGTCCAGTTATATAAATATATAGTGTCTCTGGTTAGCTATAGTGCATTTCATTGTTGGAAGTGCAGGTATTGCAAAAAAAAATTTACCAAAAAAAAGACAACAAAAGTAATAAAACTTTTTTTGGTAAATTAAACTGTAAATGTTGAAGGAATGGGTGGGGTTGTCTGTTTGATTTTCTTTTTCTACATACACAGGGATCAGTATTGCCCTGCATCATCATTACATCATATTTAGTCTTGTCATTCTATCCGTAACGTCAATACAAAGACTAGTATCGAAATTAGGTACTCAGTTGAACAAGTATCGATACTGAAAAAATTGCGTGAATAAGACATAACTTGACCTTTTTTGAATAGTTTTATAGTGGTCCTCTTTCTTAATATCAGAACCACTAGGACCCCACTACTATTTGTGTTAAAATTACATCTTGCCTTTTTTGTTAACATATATTTATTGCACAGTTAAATACATTCTTGTCTATAAATTATTTTTTTTTTAATTTTCATCGTATTAAAAAAGTTTTAGAATTAAATTTTAAGTACAACCTTAATGTTAACCGCTAGTCACACATTACAGTAGTGTGGATACATATAATCTCGATGGAACAGAAGAGCCCTGCCTGATCCGCGTCGCTAGCTTGACGAAGTGTCCGGGAGTCGTTTAGCATTGAAGGCCGTGACATATTTGAGGTGATGTGCCGTCCTCCTTACGCAGCACCAGGGTAGGGGATCATAGTGAGGACACGCCATTAGCCGCACAGCTAGCCACACGCGCAAGATAAGTGCACACACGCAAGGCCTGCTGGGAAATGAAGATGAAAACTCCTTACGGTACGTTTTTGTTTTATGATAAAAGGTGCTCTGGTAATTTAAGCCATCAATAAAACTTGTGTGGCCTTTACTATGAAAAATGTAGAGGGACTGAAGCAGAAATGATGACGAAGCTGCACTATGTTCTATTAGGGTTGTCAGAAGTATCGGAAATTGGATACGAATTGATACTAAAGCTAGTATCGAAACTAAATACTCGTTTGACAAGGTATCGATATTAAAAAGTCAGATTCAAAGGACGGAACTGAACCTTTCCTGAATAGTTTTAGAACGATCTTGAGCTGTATCAGAACAAGTATAAGAGCAAATAGACTCTTATACGGCCATGGATCAAACAAATACAAGACCACATGGTAATACAAAAGAAAGTACTACGATTTAATGTTGAAAATGAAAAGTATTGAAATCCAGTTGCTATTTTTTGCATCGTGACACCACTAGGATAGACGAAGTTGCGCTACGTTCTCTGCAGTATAATACAGTTACGGTGGGGTTGGGATGACTGCATTAGCATTATTAAGCTAATGCTAACTTATTTATTTAATTTTTCAACACAGTCTGACCTGGTTTCACTTAATATCTACCAGCTGTGTTCCACTGACGTCAGAAAAGCACAAAAACAAAATGTGTTTCTCGACCTGTTATTGACCTTGATGATAGCCCTATTTATTTATTCAGTTCAAGATGGCTCATGGCTCATTGAAGACTCTGTACCTGATTTTAATTGTCTTAAAAATGTGAAAAACAGAACCGGTTCTTTGCAGTGGTCCAATGTTATTTCTACTTACCTTATGCAGTCTGAGCATCATAATTATTCACCAAGATGAGTTTATATGCGCTTTTCTCAACTCAGTGACCAGAGCAGAGATTTCCCTTGACGGTAAAAGCTAACAACTAGCATGATAATGTGCACTTCCTGATTATTGGACAATACAATGCTTTCTAATTATGCCGACAGCACACAGCTGGCATATTTTATATCTTTTTAATTGATTTTGACAAAATAAACAAAAAATGACAAATACATAAGATAAAAATAATTTAAAAAAAAGCAAATAAATAACATAAGTAATACAATAAATACAATAAAATCATAGAAAATAATAAAAATAAAAACAAAATGGGTCCTCATCTGCTCAAAGTCCCATAGCCTCCCCATCAAAGCAAACATATTTTGACCCTGTTGTGGAAAAAAATGTGTATCTCTTAATGATAAATAATGAATCCATTTGCGAAGGCCGATGATTTTGCGGAATACAGACGAAGGTTTATTCTTGTAACAACAGATATGAACAGGGCCTAGGCCTGTCCTTGCCAGAGACCAACAGCCTCTCCTGAGTCTCCTCTCTCCAGTCACCCCTTCTCTCCATCTCCCCAGTCTCTCCCTCTGAGCATCTCCTCTCAGAAATACAAGTCACATATATCTCAAAGCAGCGTGACTTTGTGCTCATCAACTTAACTTACATTTGAGGACAGGTAAGACAATGCAGAGTTTCTGTGGGGCTCTGGACAGTTGTGACTGTTGAGCCTTTACACATGTTAATGACTGGTCTGGTCTCAGATAGAAATCACATTCATTTACACAAAGACTGAGAGACATGTTTCCACACTATAAATGTCCATTACAACCCCAAGATCTACTTATACAATATATCAGTACTGGGGCAAATACATGGGTTAAAACAGGTCCTTTAAGCATTACTTAAAGGACCTACTTTTATTTATGCTCGCTGTATCTTTGGCAAACTCTATTACAGTGGAACAAATAGTACTGCATTTGCATTGGCTTCTTTGTAGATGATCCATCAGATGCCAGCCAAGGCCTTTGCTAATGGAATAAATGGCATGAGCGGTGCTTGTTAAACTGAAACCTAAGTCCACGTGATTCATTTACAAAAAATCTATAGTCCTAATTAAGGCCCACAAGATGAATTAGACATGCTAATATTGTTTTAGCCCATTAGCGACACGCCCACTGGAGCAGCTGTTTACACTGCACCATCTGACCTACACCTCTACCTCCCTCTGAGCAAAGAAGGAACTCGCCCTTCTGTATACTTAAGCATACAAGAGGTAGGATCTGTACTTTGACACATACAAGGGGCAGAACTGTCACCATAACAATTTCAAGTCCACAGAAAATATTGCAGTGACATTAAAATGACAAAACTGTACTAACATAAGTTTGATTATGCCAACAAGCACTTTCTAAATACATTACATTAACGTTTAAGCTGCAATAAATGGCACAATGAAGCTGTTAAGTAGTTAACCAGTATCTATAATGAGTACATAAAAAGATATTACACGGATATTAAGCGATACTAAAACTAGAATTGATACTAAAAAGAGCAGGAAGTAGGATCTTTTGGGAATACTCTAGAATTGTTGGTCTAAATCAGAACTAGTAGAACACTACCTGGTAATACAAAGAAGGTACTGTTGTTTTGAATATTACATTCTGTTGTAATTTTAATTTTGTGATAACACTGAGTCACTAGTGTGTTATTTGACCCTCTAAAGCTGAAATGTTGGCGCGCTACCAGAAGTTCCTCACCACCAATAACAAAAGTTTAGAATTGTATTGATCTAAATCAGAACTATCAGAAGCCTACCTAGTAATACAAAGAAAGTATTTTTGTTTTGAAAATGACATTCTGTTGCTCTAGGTTTTTTTTTTTAATTGTATTGAAATTGGTATAGATTTGATGCCAGGAAAAAAGACAAGCAATATTTGTAATTTTAGTATTGTGACAACACTGAGTCATTGATATGCTGTTCGACCCTCTACAGCTGAAATGTTGGCGTCCTACCAAAAATAACAAACGTTCCTCACTATGCGCACAATACAAATATATAGCTCTTATGGGGAAAGTGCAAAAAAAACTGTTAAATTTCATTCTTAGGTTCAAGTATCACACCATAAATTGAGCGTAAAATATAACAAAAGAACTCAACTTTTTTTTTTTTTATCACCCAGCATCCGTTTTTTTTCTTCAGAATTTGAAATATCAGGTCAAATTTCCAAAAGCTTTTATTTTAATACCATCCATTTTACAGTGTCCCGCTTCTACTAGACACTGCATTTTAGAGCCACTTTGCCCCTTTCTCTTTCTCTCTCTGCCACTCACTCGTTTCTTCCTCTCCTCCGTCTGTACACTTGTTTTTGTCCCTCATATTAACCTAGTGTGTTGCTGTAACTGCTCCTCTTTTTCTCTTTCCCTCTCTCTCCTCTCGCACTTTTTGTACCCGATAATGTGCTGTTCTTCACACGTTTTCATCTTTTTTTTTTTGTCTGCCGTTGTTCTGTGTGTTACATAGGGATTCCTGTACAAACGTGCTCAGAAATGCACGGGATTCGTGGATGAGTTTAGCAGTTCAGATGTCAAAAGGTGCATTGTGTAACTTTAATGGTGGAGGCTCCGTCAAATGCTTTTCTCCATGGAGATGTTTTTGCTTTGTCTGGAATTTCTCACAGTATGGCATTAAACCCTTTAGTTACAGGTCAGATCTGTGTAGAGGCAGCCCCACTCAGAGTCAGAATGCCTGTTTTTCTAGGTATTTTTGAGCTATAATTGAATAAATGTAAGGTAGAGCTGTTTAATGTCACACTGTGGAACATTCCAGGCAGAGCAATGACGTATCCATAGAAACAAGCAGGTGACTGACCCCCAACCAGAAAGTTACATAGTGCAGCTTTAAAATGGTTTTAAACTGTGTGCAAAATATATCACAGATGCAAAAAAGCAAAAAAAACTTTACAGGTTACAGGTTAGACTACTCATTTGGCTAAAACACAGTTAAGATAATTATATTTAAGATGCAAAACATTCACACTCATTTTCCCAATTTGGCCATTTTTTAGGTTTCCAATTTTACTTCTGGTTGCCTAGTCAACTGTTACCTTACAAAACTCCTCTATTGTACTCAGAAATGATTACCTGACAAATGCAAATATAAGAAAACACCTTTATTGTGTGGAAATCATGTTTAAAGTATCAGAAAAAAATGTGTAAAATGTGCTGAAGTTTTGGGTAGAATTCTTCCTAGTGTGACGTCATCAACATTCTGTAATTTTCCACACATTTTTCACCTTTTGATTTGATTCATAATATTGATTTGTGTAAAACAAAAATCTATATTATAATCCCACTAAATTAAATGGAGGTGTTCACAATTTACACTCTGAACAGAATCCTACATTTTAAACATAACATCTAATCACATTATTATTTTTCTTCAAAATTGTGCCCCTCTAGTGTACAGATTCTTGATGTTTTATGTATTTGGAAATCAATCACAAGTTTAATTTTCATCAAGGAAATTGCAATCAGTGTGTCCTCTACTGGGAAACCTGAAAATGTCAGTATGTTCACACTGTTGGCTACTATTGCTTTAATATGGCGTCATGGTTCTAATGCAAACGTGTGTGTGGGAGTTAAAGATGTAACTCTAGGTGACAGTAGTTGGCAAAGCAGCATCTGATGACTGGAGGATGTTTAGGAGGAGATTTGGTGCGCTTCATTTTGATGTTGACTGCAGCGGGTGGAGTTACTCTAAAGTGGAGCTGTGCTGATGAGGCCTGAACATTTTGGAGAAAAAAAATCAAATTGTAATTGACATATTGACACTGTGGTTAGATTAAGATTTTATGGTTTCAGGCCTGAATTAAAGCCACAGTATGGGGCTTTTTAGACCCAAAATAGACAACCAAAAGCATGTTTTATCATTTTGGTTGTGTTTATTGCATTGAAAAATGTCAAATAACATGTGTCTTTACTGTGAGCGGGCACGCTTCTCCATAAACCTGACTCTGTTTTGGCATGGTAATTGTTCCTTTGGCTCCAATCTCCATGCATC